>OY992511.1:18682612-19882612 GCA_963921215.1 Scoparia ambigualis
GTACCAACAGGGGAAAATTAAACCCCATTCTTCATCGAATTTGGCTCTTGGTTTCTGACTATATTAGCCTCTAACAATTCAAAAGCAAAAATCAATACGAACGTTTAAGGGGAGCATCATACATCACAACTGAGCAGTGTTACCAAATATTGGTCAAAACTTCAGGCTCGTTTCCGCGAAAATCAACAAAAAATTATCATAATTCTCAAAAAAATACACCCTTTCCAAACCCGTACAGCTGTAGGTACTACCTTCACGCACACAAAGATGGCCGAACATGCACTCTAAAACCGGAGTACACTGAGCTATCTTTTTATTGACGCTTGCGTGCGTGTTAGTAGCATGGATGTGCATTATTTTAATAGATTTAGTTTGTAATAAAACATAACTTTGAAAAATCACTATAAAACTGGAGCCCATTTTTTGTCATTGTATTCAGAATGATGTATGGATACTGCCCTTAAACGTTTGCTTATTGATTTTGTTAGACCCTGTATACATATAGATGTAAGCAAAATTTTTATCTATTCTACAATAAATTAATGTCAAGCGAAACACGGCCAGACGCTTCCTCGTTGCAAAAGTAAAAGAATAAAAGAGATATTTAATAAACTCCACTCGACAGCGATGGCCTAGAAAAGTGGCATGAACTCTTGTAGAATAGAATGATGATTGCATGATCTTAACGCACGTCAGCACTACTGTAAACTTTAAATAGGTAATTTTCAAACTTAATGGATCTATTTTTTGTAACCTCTTTTTTATTTATTTACTTTGTATTTATATTAGCTCGACGATCTCCATGGTCGTATTCACAAGAACACGACCATGGAGGCTTACCACAAGGTAAGCACGCGGCGGTCTCTGGCGTCGTCGGTCATCTCTAGATCTGTACCCGGTCGGGTCAATTTACAAGTAACTGTTTTTTTATTTGACTTCGGGTCTTGGTGTTTTCTATGTAGAAAACCCTCAGACCCGAAGTCGTTATATAACTAATAAAAACAAGTTTTACAAAATAAACAGAAAACTAATAAGTGGGCATTCGCCAAATATCTAAACTTTTCTATCAATTTACCATTGACGAACACTAAAGAATCGACATAAAGCAGTTGCCACTTATCGGGGGGCTGTTCTTTTATACACGACGATATTATTTAATACGTAAATTTTAAAAAAAAGCCTACCAGCGCTCTGCACTGAACAACGCGAACCACTATTATTGTGGTATTCATGAATTAACCTTTGTAATGAATATTTTATTACATGACTAATGTACGACATGCTTGCTTCTGGTTATTACGCTTGGAAAATTTATTAAATTACATTATTAATTTAATTAGTTGTCGAGTGTAATACCTACATGTAGTGATTGATGAACATTCGTAATTTTTCGATGAATAACGCAGGTTCGTGATAACCAACCTGCACTCTGATGTGCTGTGATAAAACTTATGGCCAATTTGTAACGATTTAATTGATGGAAGCATTTACTTAACTGAGACAGTATATAAAGGCTATTATACTTTTCTTTGACTCTATGGTACAGCGGCTAAAGCATTCGTTTTGTGACCTTGCCAGTTAAGCAACTTTTACAATTGTATTAAATTAAATTTGTTTACGCTCACACCAATTATCTAGACCAAGATGAGTATTATTTTAAAACTCGTTAAAATGGTAAGATAACGGATTAATTTACATAAACATAGAAAAAACACCCAGACCCGAAATCAATTTAGAAAAACAGTTTTTCTCTAAATTGACCAGACCGGAAATTGAACCCGGGACCTCAGAGATGGCGCGACGCCAGACCCGGCGTGCTAACCACTCGACCACGGAGGTCGTCACAATACCTGGTCACTGAATGGGTAACTAAAATAAAAACATCTCGAGCTTTTCCGTGCTTCGGAAGTAGCATAAAGGTCCCGATTGTCGTAAGGTGCCAGTCATAAAAACCCACCCAACGTGGTGGGTTTCAACGATTGCTAGCGTGGTAGGTTATGGTCCAATCTCCCCATGTGGGAAGCCCGTGCAGCATTGGGACGTCTATATAGGATTATTTATATTATTAATGTGCGTGTTACACATTCATAATAGTCCTGTTAACCCATCCTGTTAATCTAAATGACTGTGTCGGAGTGCACTCCGAACGTGAACCCGGGTTCACGTCAGTAGTCTTATTAATCTATGGGGATTGATCCACGATTTCTTGCGTTTAACCCGAGTATCTATCCGCTCGGCTACCGACGCCTCTATGATTTTGCTTTGTTGATAAAATGCTGGTTGTTTGAAATTAGCTCTTATTAATCCATCTTTATTTTCAGATGATCAAGATGATGGTGACTGTGGTAGCCGTGTTCACGGTCTGCTGGCTGCCGCTCAACGTGTTTATCGTAAGTTATTAATTTATAAGTAAGTAAGATAAGTATTGTCTTCTGACGTATCCAGAGAGCTAATTGTCTAACTTCAACATCTCTATGCAAGTACATTGCTTTGCTAATTTGTTTATTTAAAACTAATTTTAAAATTATCATACTAGCGAAGCAATGTACTTTTACTTGAAAGGTATTGTTTCGCCTTGGGCTTACATAAGCCCCCAAGTTCCAGTTCGGTTTGACGTTTGATCATGTTTCCCTTCGATTATTTAAGGTTTAGTACCTAATACATACTCTGCGATCTATACTAAACCGATCGAAGATGTTTCCAGACCAATAGATACTGTTTATGCGATAAATGGAACACACCATCAGCACATTTTTATAAATAATTAACGGCAGCGTGATACAAATTAGTTTAGAGACGACAACATCTGAATCTCCCTGTGACCACAGACCCCGCAAAAGGTTCGAACGTAAGGGTTAAATTATACAAGGTGTTTGGTAATGGCGTCGGCGTAGCGATATAGTAAGTGCTCAATCATTGTAGCTCAAACTGAATAAATAACATTGAATCTTTAATCCTAAATAGAGATATATTTAGAGGCGTCTGTAGCCGAGCGGATAGATGCTCAGGTTGAACGCGAGAAATCGTGGTTCAATAGCTTCGTTAGACTGCTGACGTGATCCCACTCCGACACAGTCATTTAGATTAACAGGATGAGTTAACAGGACTGTTATTAATGTTAAACGCACATTAATAAAAAAATAAAAAAAGTTTATAATCCTGAAGGGGATGGCCTAGAGCCATCCTTTTAAGTCCAATTACCAATTTTTTTTGTATGCGAGAAACTTTTAAATTACGAAAAAAAAACAGCTCGTTTAGTCAATAAATTCAACCAATCACTCAATCAAAAATCATTGTAAATTAGTAATAAAATAATAAAGGTAACCCGGGTAAATTGTGCTTCCACCATCGTCCTTCTTATCATCACCTTACATCAGGTGAGATGAAAGCCAAGTTCTTACTCGTTGAAAAAATATAATAACAATAATTACCATCCAACGACAGCTTGATACGTCTTGATAGCTGTGCTGTCGGCTCATTGATATAAATCCACCGACCCGTCTCTTCCCTTGGGTGTCGTAAAAGGCGACTAACGGACCAAAGACTGCACATACATACAATAGTATAGAGCGGCCATGGGCTCACCACCTGTCACGCTGAGCACATGTGCAGTTGACATTTATTGAAACGTGGATTGTAGTAGTGGACTGCTTTTGCGGTCCTCATTGCCTAGTCTCCGATTAAACCTTCGTGAATAATAGTCATGAAAATAATATGTTATTAACTATCATCATCATTAGCCTATAACGTCCCACTGCTGGGCACAGGCCTTCCCATATGGACAACCTCACATAGGAAGGTTGAACCATTACCCACCACGCTGGCCCAATGCGGGTTGGTGGGTTTTAACGACTGTCATCATTCAACGACAACCGGGACTAACGGCTTTAGGTACCTTCCGTAGCACGGAGGAGCACGAGCTGTTTTTTATTTGATCACCCATCCAGCGACCCTGCATTGCGAAAGTTGCTTAGCGGGCAAGATCGCAAACCGAACGCGCTAGCCGCTGCGCCATCGAGCTTTTCATGTATATTTTGTTTATTTAATAATATATATGTTTTACCGTGCAGTGTTACGAAAACAAGAGGTTAGCGTCGGCAGCTGTACTAGTATTAATCTGGGTCACAGCTGCCTGCGTCTTCCACCATTTTCAGTGTACCACAATGAATATAATTTATCTCGTAGCTTTTCATTACACAAATCTAAAAGATCAGTAATATAAAAGAATATAATTATGTATACTTAACTGTAAAGGTTCTCTGGACGATTCACGAGAACGACGAAGCGTGGGCAAACTGGCCCGGCATGACGTACGTGTGGTTCGCGAGTCACTGGCTGGCCATGTCGCACTCCTGCTACAACCCCATCATCTACTGCTACATGAACAACAAGTACAGGAGAGGATTTAAACAGGTAAGAGAGAAGCTGATAACATCTGCCATTTGTAATTTAACGTCCCATAGCCATATTTTATAGAAATTTTACTGTTAATAATTCTTAGATTTCATTTACTTACTAAACTTAGGTGAATTATTATGGATTTCATCCCCTATAAAACTTTCGGAGTACTCTCTGGGCCATATGCTGCCAACACAATGTTATATCACAAAAACATTGTGTTAAATTAGTAAAACCATAAAGTAAAAAAAAAGTTTTTAGGAGTGAGTTGAACTTAATCCTCAAACATACCTAGTGAGGCACCTTACTAACATGCATACGTCCAGTGACACGTGCTCTGTCCAACCACAAAAAAGTTTGTTTCTCATACCAATCTGTCTTTTTTCGAACAGTTATTTGTTTGCAACAAAATTTTCTTACTTACTTACCTACTTACTATTTGTACTGCAATTTAAAAATGTTTTACAGATAGAAAACCAACATTTAATTATAAAAACCTAAAATTACACTTATACGTGCTAAAATAAATCCTCTAAAGCCCCTACAATTACACCTCAGGATATAAAGAACCGGCATAAAAACAATTTCACGGTGAATTACCGCTATTAACGCAGTTTATTACTGTAATGTTTGTGGGCCGAGAAACACAATCACATTAAAAGACCAGAAACATTTTAATTTTTCTTTTTTAAAACGCAACTTTCCGTTTTTCACATGCCGTCAAAAGAAAATCGCCTCCTAGTGCTTCTCCATCTAGAAGTGATCTTAAGTAATGTAATAAAAAGGTAATAGAGTTTATAAGTTTGGATGTAGGAGACCTAATCCGATTTCAAAATCTTTTTTACCTATATTTAGAATGCATCTTCAAAGAACCTTTAAAAATTTATTATTAAAAATCTTATATAAATCGTGAAGAGGTAGTAGTGTCATCTTTTTGTTCTTAGAAAAACAATAAATAGGCGCGAATTGCTATGGTCGTTACTAAATTAATCAATCTTTTATTCATCCAAATTAGGTAACAAAGAACAATTAACAAGAACAAGCTTTCCGATTTGTGGTAAAGCAAACGAACATTTCCAACTTTCATAAAGCTCAGCTTCAAAACTTCCCAGAGCAAAACACCTTGCAGGTGAGCAAAGCTCCGCAAACTGGAACAAAAGTTTCTAACCTCAAACCTGATAGGAATAAATGATTAGGACAGAACCTCGATCAACGTTTGAAAATTATTTTTCCACCAAAAATAGGAGTAGCTCAAAGTAGATACTGTTAACAAACGCATCAGGTTTCTCCAACAAATCACACAAGTACGTGAACAACATTAGAATGTATTATTGTTGAAGATAAATAACGCATCATTTAAATTGCCATACTATAATACTATGAGTACTTACCAGCTATCTTTCTCTATTTGCTTTTAGAACAAAAAGTATCGTGTTAAAACGTAAAAATAGTCAAAAAACCCAGACAATGAAGAAGTTCAGATTTTCTTGATAAAAAATATTTCGTGTAATTCTCAAATGTTTTCTAGGTATCCGTAAGAATATAATTTGAACTACCTACTATGAACATTTTTAAACGAAAACTTTCCAAACCGTCCAGCCGCTCTCAAATGATGCGCTGCGATGATATCTGAAAACAGTACTTACTTGAAAAAATACTACGGAATTTAGTGTGCCTTGATAGTGCTAACGCCTTTTGCCTTTATTTAAATCACTCGCCTTGATCCTATGCACTTGCATTGGTTTACAATTCACGAAGAACTGCCTTATTAAGAATCATGTACGAAGTAACAATTTCGCCGTGTCGCTCAGCGGCTCCTTAAAAAAATACTTCAACCCCCTCTCTACCCTTGGATCGCGTGCCGTAAAAGGCGACTTACGAACTAAAGACTGCACAGTGCACATACATCCAACAGCATAGCGATGGCTTTTAGGTAAATAATCGTATGTGCAAAAAGGTAGTTTTACACCAGAGCATTTTAAAGACATTTTCATTCATAATTACTTTAATTTTAGTGCTAAAACTTTGAAATTTACATATTGTGTACTTGGCGATTGGCGCCTCAGTATGGTTTCAAAAGAAAATCTGAAAATGGTTTAGTTTTTGAAATAATGTTGTTACAATTATGTACATTGGTAGTCAAATATTTTTAAAATCTAAGTGGCACTTACGATAACTTACGTTGAATTATATTTGCAAAATATATCGTATATTTGGCATACGATTGTTTACGTTGATATTGTGTTACTCTATTTAAACGCAAGTGGCACATACCATTTATAACTATGTAAATAATTTAAAGTTAATATAGTATCTCATGATTAGTATTTTGAAGAGGAGGCAAACGAGCAAGCGGGTCACCTGATGGAAAGTAATCACCGCCGCCCATGGACACCAGAGGAATCGCAGGCGCGTTGCCGGCCTTTAAGGAAGGAATAGGCTCGTTTCTTGAAGATCCCTAAGTCATAACGGTCCGGAAATACCGCCGCCGAGAGCTGGTTCCACAACACTGTAGTTCGAGGCAAGAAATTTTTTGAAAAACGCACAGTAGTAGACCGCCATCCATCAAGGTGATGTGGATGGAATGACAGTCGATTGCGTGTAGTGCGGTGAAGGAAATCAGCGGCAGGGATCAAGCCGAACAATTCCTCAGAACACTCCCCATGGTATATACGGTACAATATACAGAGAGACGCAACGTCTCTCTGAAGAGCCAGTGGATCGAGCCGTCCTGAAATAACCACGTCGTCGATAATTCGAGCAGCTCTGCGTTGAATGCGGTCAAATGGAAGGAGTTGGTATTGGGATGCTCCAGCCCAGAGATGGGTGTAGTATTCCATATGCGGCCTGACCTGTGCTTTATACAGTTGTAAACGGTGGGCCGGCGTGAAATACTGACCCGCTCTATTAAACACACCCAGCTCTATCGAAGCTCATTAAGCTTTACCTTCCAAATGACCACGAAACTGAACGTCACTCGAAATATCGACGCCAAGGATTCCAATAGTCGGATTGGTATCAAGGGGAGCTCCCTCAAAGTTCAGAGGTACGACGAAGGGATGTTTTTTCGCGGTAAATGCGCAAACTTGTGTTTTGGAGGGGTTAAAGCGGACTAGGTTATGTCGGCCCCAATCCGAGACATGACTTAACATGTTCTCGGTGTAAGTTTATTCCGGCTCTCGATGACGCTTTCCAGAAAAATATTAGCTCGCCCGGTGTAGAGCGTATCCCCAGTACTGTCGTCTGCATAGCAATGAATGCTGTTGTTATGCAGCATATCATTGATATGCAGAAGAAATAGAGTACGGGACAACACACACCTCTGCGGGACTCCAGCATTCACGGGCTTCATGTCGGAGCACGAACCGTCGACTGCGACTCTGATGCTACGCCCAGTGAGAAAGCTGGCAATCATCAAGTTTTCCCCATCGTCCAAAGTCGAGTTTGAAGCGAAAAGAGAGCCCAAGAGATCGGCTTTCTCCTTTGCAGTATATGCCAGGCAGTCATCGGTCTTGTGCAATGGTGGTAGGGACGGCTGACAAAAATTCCCTAAGATAGCTTTGGCGAGAGACCAGAACGCACGCGTCTCCGAAGGAAGGCGCACTAGCCTCTCGCCAATTCTACCTATGAATGATGACTTCGCCTTAGCAATGTCTTTTTTAAAGGATCTGGCGGCAAAGTTGTACTTCTTTCTGAGCGCACTGGTGTTTAGATCCTTTGATTGCACCGCATTAGCCCAGGCTTGGTAATGTTGTCGCTTTTGGCGAGACGCCATTTTGCAGCAACGACCAAACCATGGTTGGGACTTGCCGCCAATGGGAACCACAGAGTTTGGAATGAAAAGTTCCATTCCCTGCAGTATCACATCAACAATAGAGTCAGCGGCGACATCAGGATCATCCAGCGAGAAGCAAGCTCGCCACCACGGGTAGGACGCAAAGAAACTTCGCATCCCATCCCAGTCCGCTGACCTATAATGCCAGACTCGACGGCTAGCCGCTGGTTGCGGTTTTGAAGTTTCTGTGAGAGGCACAGTGCTGCGAATCAGACAGTGGTCTGATGAGCCTAGTGTGGTGCATCAACAGAAACTTGATAGCCGTCTGGGTGCGAGGTCAGCAGAAGGTCCAATAAAGGAGGTGCATGGCCCTCCACATCTGGAACCCGTGTTGGCTCCGTTACCAATTGGGACAGACTGTAGGCTAAAGCGAAGTCATGAACGGCTCTACCCGCGTGGTCAGTTGTGCGTGAACCAAGCCATTTGACGTGATGGGCATTGAAGTCTCCCAATACCACAATCTCGGCCGAGGGGATCCGTTGGAGAAGGGAGTCCGTCGCCTCTCGATAAGTTGGTCAGTTCCGATATTACCGCTGTGGGACCTATACAGGCACGCGTAGATGCGAGGATGGCGTCCGCAGTCGACGTGTAGCCATAAGATGGAAAGGTATCTTCAAGATTGCCAAGGCGACGGACGCACATATCCTCCCTGACATAGGCACAAACACCGGCTCGTGGCACAAATGCATGTTCCAGGTTGTATCCCGGGTAGCGCAAGTAGGAGATGTCAGGAGGGGGGGATATCTGCGTCTCGGTGAGGAAGAGCAAGACCGGTTTCGCCGTCTCGAGGTGGTAATGGACGGCGCTCAAGTTAGAGTGGATTCCCCTGATGTTGCAGAAGTCCACACGAAGCGTAGGAGGGGGTGCCAATTGTCTTGCCTTTCTCCTGCCTGCAGCATGCCTTGGCACGAGCGCACTTTTGCCCTCCCCAGAATACGTAGGGCAGCCTGAGCGAGAACGCTCAGGGTTGGATTCTCCGACACTGGGTGTGTCGGTACCCCCCTGGGGTAAATCTTAATTAAAGTTCGCTGCCATATCAATTGTGAGGGGGGGAGGGGTCTCTAGAACCCTCACTCGCCACACGAAACACAACAGCACAGAGTGCCATTGTTTCACGCCGAAAATTCGTGAGGGGGTGGTATTACGCTGGGCGAGCCGACCCAATGCGTGCTGCAACGCAGCGTAGCTCTACCACTCAGTTGGTGTCACTCATTTAGCACCACCCAGAGGTCACGTGTAGGGTCTCAAGGGTAAACCTACGGACGCGAGTAACTTAACCCCCAAAAGTAGCCTATAAAATAGTTTTTTTAGAATCTTATTGTAGAATAAATTGTTTAAATGTGTTATTATTTGGTCTAGTAACACAAAACTTACCAAATCAATAATAAAATTAGATTAAATATTGGTTTATGTACATGGTAAAAAAACTACAAAATAATATTTTTATGTTTATTAAATTAATGAACATTTTAAAAAGTTGTTAAGCCAAATAATTATTAATAGCAATTAAAAAATAAAATTAGGGCAATAACTTACTGGCTTAATTTTTATAATTGAGGACCTATTACAAAAATATTAAAGAAGTGCAAAAAATATTACAAAATATTCCCGGAGGGGTAGGCAGAGATCACAGCTTTCCATTTGCTACGATCCTGATAAACATACTTTGCTTTACTTACTCTCTTAACGTTTTTCATTTACATGCTCGTCGGTTTAGGGTACTCTTGACCTGACCTTTAACAAGAACGTTACCGCTGAGGCCTTCCCCTCCTAACTATCCCATTCTCTCTCGCCCCATGCACCTTATTTGTAATTCCTTTTTATCCATCCTCTCTAAATAATCAAACCATCTTACTGACTTTCATGTTTCTTCTGCCACACCCAATTTCACGGCATTAAGACTCCTCCATGCACAGCCAGTCATTTTTTTGGGATACTTTCCGGCTGCTCTAAAGGCGTTAAGTGTCCCATTCACTATACTCCCAGCATTTACTCACTTTTCAATATCTTTATCATGCTTTACATGCCTAGTAAACATCATGCCCAGGTAACTCTTTTATTTGCTCTACTTTTTCTTCTTTGATCAATATTACACTCTTTCATACACTCGTCTCTATCAAGCACCATAACTTTCGTCTTACGTACATTCCTTTTCATTCCTTCACTCATTTTAATTAATTTATTTTCCTTTTACAGATCTTTGCATAATAGTTACCATCTCCTGTAAGTCCATCTCTGACGATGCAAGTAGTATCTGATCATCTGCTAGAGAAGACATTAGACGAGTAACTCATTCATTCTTAATCTACATTCATCATCAAGATTGTACAGCCACGGGGCGGTGATACAACACATCAATGTTTCACACCCTTTTTGATGCACTCGGCTTTTCGAACCACTCAGTGTACGATCAGTGGTATATAGGATGATTACTGTGATTACTTCGATAATCAGTGCCTAAAACACCTGTCTCTTTATCAGATCAATTTCCTTATAATATTACCTCTTCCCCCCGGACCTCGCTAGCGAGAACACCTATCCAGAACCTATTTTAATTTTATTCTAAATTTAAATTAAATATCTTCATCACAAAGTTAGTTAAAAAAATAGTGCAGAAGTGTTGAAGAGGTCGCGCGCAAGTCGTCAACGCGCTTCACAAATACCATACATGTGAGTCACCAACAGGCACAATAGTTAACCGCCCGCCGCCGTCCGCACCACTTGCACCGCTCCGCGCTCCCTGCCGCAGCACATCCATCGCCCCACTCCCCGACGCAGCACACGCACCGCCCCGTCCGCCACCCGCTGGCCCGCCGCTCACAACCGCGGGTACCTACCTACCTTAAACGCTGTCGCCCTGGTACCTCGGGCTCTTGACGCCTAAGCTACACGCACCGCTCCGCTCTCCGCCGAAGCTCACGCACTACCTAGTCGCTCACCGCTGCGCCGCACCGTGCGTACCCACTTGATGCGCTATCGTCCTGGTACCTCGAGGTCTTTGACAAGTCTTTAACGCATAGCTTCGCGTGCCCCTTCTGCACGCAAAAGCCTATGCGAACCTAATACTTCCCGTACCGTACCGTACTGCATTAACTGGGCCCTGATTCTGTATCGCAATCTATAGATTCCACACCTAAACCTTACCGCGCACAAACGTCAAACGCATACGTTTTTGGGAAGAAATCGTAACTTTTTAAGGAATTGACGTGGTTTTGAAACAAGGAATCGTTACAGAATAAGAACCCTGGGTGGATCCGTTAGCTGTCGAATTGTTTTTTAGTCTCTAGCGTGCCTATGATCGCCTAGTACACTTTGTATCCGGAAAATCGGTTTTAACTTTAAGATACTTGTTTAGTGTACATACATTGCTTCCCAAGATGCAACACTCCCCAAAGACTAGCAAAGCATTGTTTACATCTGATATCAATCTGCGTGGTAGTGTCTCAACTGAGGACTTAAACATCACGCAGCGGTGTAAAAGGTCACGAGGCAATGATGAATCGGAATCTGAGTTTTCTGTCTTTAAAGACGAAATAAAGACTATGAATAATACCTTATTCCAAGCACAACAACAACGCTTAGAAGTTCTTGAAGATCATATTAAAGAAGTGAAGGGTCAAAATCAAGATATACGTACCACCGGTCAAGATATGGAAAGGACAATGGACTTTATGTGTCAACAATTGAAAGATTTGGATACACACCTGAAACAACTGGATCGCGATCACAAAAGCCTCAATCTGGAAATAAACTCTCTGAATGAAAGGATTGAGTACCTAGAAAGAAACTCCACTAGAACAAGTAAAGAGATAAGAAATGTTCCGAAAATTATAAACGAAAACAAAAATCAGTTATATAACATGGTACTTACACTGGCTAAAAATATCAAAATTGAAATCTCTAAAAATGATATAAAAGACATTACCAGAGGCCCGAGCAAAAAAGAGAACCAGCAATCTGCATTATTAGTTGAATTTCAAACTTCACTGACAAAATCTGAGATCCTCCTTGCTTCAAAAACCTACAATTTAAACAAAAACAACACTCGATTATCTGCAACTCACCTTGGACTTTAAGGTTTCAATACACCATTAAATAAGTCAGAATTACTTTCGAAAAAAATGAAGATTTTTTACGAAACAAAAATCTTTGCCAAAGATCACAATTATGCTCACTGTTGGATATCCAACGGCCGTGTCCTCCTACGCGAGAAGGATGGTGGTCAGTATCTAATTGTCCGGAGCTTGGAGTAACTCTCAGAGTTAAAAAAACGCAAGGAAGAAATGACAACCACGCATGCTGCTCGTAAGTGTTGTGAACCATAACCATAACACAAAGTGTGTTATGGTTGTCTAGCACTTTTCCCGAACTTGCTGTGTAACTGCATGTATTTTTATCTCTTGTCAGAAAATTGTAACTGTAATTATAGCTACTTCGCAACCACAAACAACCCACCACATAAACAAAATAAACCTACAAACATACAAACTATTACTTATTATAATCATTTAAATATTCTTACTGTAATTGAATATTATATATTATACATGGACGCGTACTCTTTATATACTATTTTTAACATACTATTAAAAAACATCTGTTCCTATTTTAATAACAACACAGAATACATTCACAAAGAAAATAATAATTTTTTCCACAAATAATTTTTTTCCCCGTGTGGTGCCGGGTCAGAATTGCATTACCCCCTCCCCTTTATCTTAGCGGGTGTCGTAAGAGGCGACTAAAGGGATTTTGCTGGTGGGAGAGCTTTGCTCGTCCGGCGCTACCACCATGCGGACTCGTAAAACCCGCCAAGTGTTCGGTGCTCGACACAGGACGCGTTCCTGGTTCAGAGCCGTAATACCGGAGCTTGGGGAGGTGCGGTGGTGGCAGGGTCAAGGTCAGGGTGGTAGTCTTTGTGGACGCATTGTTCGATTGACGTGAGTCGATTCGCCGGCCAGGGAGACCCGTAGAAACGGTGGTGCCGCTGGCCGCCCGCGGCATAGTACAGGAGCCCAACTAGGGCTAACCACCCTAGGAGGCTGCTCCACCAGGTCGCGCATAATCCCGAAGTGGCTCGTCGTGCCGGTTGGTGACCGGATTGGTGGGACCCCGGCGACTACTTTCGGGGGGGTACGGGGGCCCTTCCGTCCGGCGGGTCGACTAACGTCTTACCGAACAACTACATGCACCAGTTCATGTTAGTCTCCCACACTTTGTCTTTTACCCCTTGCCACCACAACATCTCCTTTTACTCACGCCCCCATCCAACCACCATGTCAGTGTCTAAAAACAATGCAGGTCATACAGCGGCATCCCACTTCCCCACCACCAAGTCGCTTTTTGAGGTGGAGTTCACTAACATCCGTGGACTCCATTCAAACCTCAACGCCGTCCACCAACACCTTGAGACGGCCCGGCCTGCATTGCTCTTTCTGACGGAGACACAGATCCGCCGTTCTGCCGACATTGCATATCTGCACTACTCCGGCTACTCGTACGTGCTTGAGGAATGCTTCTTCGCGAAAGCCGGAGTATGCCTTTTCGTCAGGACGGACGTTTGCTGTCGACGTTTGCGCTGCTTGGAGGACCCCTCCTTCTCCATCCTATGGGTACACGTGGATCTTGGTTCCGAGGGCCATGTCTACGCTTGCCTGTACCGTTCCCACTCTGGAGACCACGAGACAACTCGGCTATTCGATTACCTGAGCCAACAGTTGACGACGTACAGGAGCGGTTTCCGTCTGCCGATGTGGTACTTTTGGGAGATTTTAATGCCCACCATGAGACCTGGTTGGGGTCTTCCAAAACAGATTACGCAGGCCGAACTGCCCACGCATTCGCTCTCACGCATGATCTGACTCAACTGGTTCTCCAGCCCACCAGGATTCCAGATATATCGGGTCAAGCGCCTTCCCTGCTAGACTTACTGGTGACGAGTCGACCAGCCGGGTACAGAGTTTCGATAAGTGCTCCGTTGGGCACTTCTGACCATTGCCTGGTTGGTGCCACCGTACTGCGCCGTATAAACTCTCCCTCAGTGGAGTCTAAGCGGCGTTAATGGCACTACTCGTCGGCAGATTGGGATGGTATGCGCGACTGTTTTGCGTCCATCCCGTGGGGCCAGCGCTGCTTTGTGGGTAGAGACCCATCGGAGAGTGCCTCTGCTGTCGCTGACAAGATCATGATGGGGATGGAATATTACATTCCCTACACTGATGTCCTCAGCGGAAGTAAGGCGCGCCCTTGGTTCAATCGCGAATGCGCCAAAGCTGTTGAACTTAAACAGGCGGCGTATCGCGCTTGGACCAAGGCTCGCACGCTCAACGATCGTAACATCTCTTCCCTCAAGGTAGTCTTCAACAAGGCTACCAAAGTCTGCAAGAGAGCTCTCTCGAGAGCGAATGCCCAGCGCGTTGCTCGCGTTGGCCAAGAGCTGTTGTCGCACCCAACTGGTAGCCGAAGTTATTGGCGACTGGCCAAAGCGGTGCAAGCCAACTTTTGCGCGCCTTCTCTGCCCCCACTGCGGTACCCTGATGGCTCGTTGGCCCATCGGCCGCTGGACAAGGCTAACCTCTTAGCGAAGCTCTTTGTGGCGAATTCGCGTGTCGATGACTGCGGCGCGGAACCACCTACCATCCCTCACTGTGGTTCCTCAATGCCTGACGTCCAAATCAGACAACGTGACGTCCGTGCCGTACTGCAGTCACTTGATGTGCGGAAGGCTAGCGGTCCTGACGGTATACCGGCAGTCGTCCTTAAAAAATGTGCTCCCGAGTTGTCTCCAGTACTGACACGCCTATATCACCTCTCGTGCTCTGATGGAATTGTGCCGGAGGCTTGGAGAAAGGCGAATGTCCAGCCGGTCCCCAAAAAAGGGGATAGGTCCGACCCAGCCAACTATCGACCTATTGCTGTCACCTCTGTCCTTTGCAAGGTTTTTTTAAACAGGCAACTCATTTGCTACCTAGAAGATCACTCCCAGATTCATGATCGACAATACGGGTTCAGACCGAAACGACCAACGGGTGATCTCCTGGCGTTCATAACACACCTGTGGGGTGAAAGCAATGGACAAGCACGGAGAAGCACTGGCTGTTAGCCTGGACAGTTTTAGCCTAGACAGTTCAGACTGTTTAGTGACAGTTACCGGCATGTAAGTGAACCGTTGTCATCTTTATGGTACCTACCCTTATTTCACTTAAAATCTTATAAATTTGCATAAATTGACGATTTGTTAATTATTATACGTATCTTGTTTAATTCCAACCACTTTAGTTGCGATTAACATACGTAAACATAACCTCTGTTTGTTGGTTACGCGACTACTCGTACAGCTGTTTACTTGTAACCCACATAGTATTTAAAAATTTGTATTTCTCTTTTATACGGTTCAATTTTTAAGTTTTCCCATAATGATGACTCGCAAGGCCTTGTCTCGTCAGGAGGAGTCCAAACTCCAACTGACATTAAATGAATTGAAGGCTTCGAAAGAGTTGTGTGATCAACTAAACGTTCTAAACAGGGTTCTATAATATCGCTTACGCTGTTCCTTCTGCATATCAATGAAATGTTATCCTTGGAAGATTGTCATTGAGCTGGACGAGGAGTTAGACCGCATTTATAAATGGGGCTCTGATAACCTGGTCCAGTTCAATGCCAAAAAAACACAGGTCTGCGCTGTCACTGCCAAAAAGTCCGCATTTCTCCCCCAACCCTCCTTCCAGAGCAACCTATTACCCATCCAGACTGGTCTCAATCTCTTAGGTATGGACATACACAGCGACCTCAACCCGAAGAGCTATATTGAGAGCATTATAACCACAGTCTCACGTAAACTCGAAATCCTGAACAAGGTGAAGCGGTTCTTCACGCCGGAGCAACGTTGTCTTTTGTATAAGACTCAGGTGCGCTCCTGCGTGGAGTATTGCTCTCATCTTTGGGACGGATCCGCCAAGTACTTGCTCGAAGCTTTTGACAGGTTGCAAAGACGTGCTGTCCGTATTATCGGTAACGATGACGTTACGACCAGTCTGGAGCCGTTACAGCTACGTAGGGACATTGCTTCCCTTAGTGCTTTCTACCGCCTTTACCACGGTTAATGCTCTAAGGAGCTCTTTGACCTCATCCCTCCCTCTCCTTTCCTTTCCAGATCGACGCGTGCAGGTATTAGAAGCCACCCTAAAACCGTGCTGACCATCAAGACACGTACCAAAAAGTTTGGACAATCGTTCTTTTGCTGAACTGCCCGTATGTGGAATGCGCTTTCCGCACACGTGTTTCCTTCCTCTTTCTCTCCCGGCTTATTTAAGCGGGGCGTGAAAAAGCATTTATGCAGGCCGCCATAGTGTGAGCGTTCGGCATAGCGTGGTAGCGCTGTGATGAACGCTTTCACTTCTTGGGCTTCACTGGCTGCTTTTCATCAGGCAGAGTGAAGCCATTATGGCGTGCCACAATAAAATAAATAATAAAAGAAATAGTCGATATATTCTAAAAACTTATACTACATCTGATGGCAAGGAGAATACTAATTTGAAGTTGTTTATTGATTATGCCTACTATAGATACTCACTATACATATTTCTGAACTTGATTGTCTACGTCGTTGAAACATCGGTTAAACTGTTTTATTTATTAAAAATTGTTTATTATGTACAACTACTTTGGGGCATGCAATTAACTTTTTTTTAAAAAGAGCACAATTAAAGAATTAATTAATGACATAGACAACTATCAAGTATCTGACTCAACTGTATGTCAACCAGAAGAACTAAAACCAATAATTGACAAATATAAGAAGAAACTTACAATTATTACCCAAAACATCAGGAGTATTAGACGAAATATAAATGAGTTCTCATTGTTATTGGCAAGACTTGACTTTCTACAAGATATAATAACTCTCACTGAATGCTGGCTCTCAGTAGATAGTTGTCCCCCAGTTCTGGATTTTTATACTCCATATACTACAAAAAGAATAAATAATCAAAATGACGGCATTGTTATCTTCATAAAAAATGACATATTAGCATCAACATATGAACCAGATTTTTTGGATGCAAATTGCTTAGTTACCACTGTAAATAACAACACAGCAATTATGTCTATTTACAGATCGCCTCGTATACTACCACTGATACCTTTTTGAACTCACTAGAATTAATTCTTACTTCTCTTTCCAACTATTCTAATATCATATTAACCGGTGATATAAATATTAACATAGAGCCAAATTCGACTGATAGACATGCCTCGGAATATTTAAACTTACTTTCCACCCACGGTCTAATTCCCTCTCACTATATTCCAACTCGTATAAATAGCTGCCTAGATCAGACTATCATTAAAACCACCCTTCACTCGAATACTTTTGTAATACAATGTGATCTAACAGATCATTACCCTGTTTTGTTAGCATTAAATCTGGAAACTAAACAAATTAACAAAAAAATTACAATCAATAAAGTTAACTATATAAAGATATCGGAAGACTTAAAATTATTAGATACCAAACCTGTACTACAAACTGATAATCCAAATATAGTTACTGAGTATCTAATAACATCGTTAACCACTATTATCAGGAATAACACATCAGAAAAAATTATCTCGAAACATAAAACACCACAGAGACCATGGATTAAACCGGGACTACTGAGATGTATCCGACACAAAGACAAACTTCACCTTAAATTAAAAAAAAACACCAAGTAATGATGTACTAAAAATTACATATAAAAGGTACCGCAATTATTTGTATGAGATAATTAAAAAAGCTAAATTACAGTACCAGAAATCACAATTAGAGACTGCTTGTTCTACCAGCGTAAGAAAAACATGGGAAGTTATAAATTTCATTGCGAAGTATAAACCTACTAAGCAGAAGTGCACTGACTTACTTACTTTAGATAATGATCCAAAAGTAGCTGCAAACGAAATTAATAAATTCTTTAGCAATATTGGAGAAAATTTAGCTCATAAAATTAAAAACAAAATTCCAGCTCAGACTAGTCACCCTTCTATCTCATCTACCCCAAATAACTCATTTGTACTATTTGATACCGATATTGAAGAAGTCCAATCCATCATTAGAAGTTTAAAGACTGATAGTTTCCCTGGCTGGACAATATTTCTAACAAAATCTTAAAATATAATATCCCTATACTTGTGCCATTAATAACCCATATTTGTAATATTTCAATTGCCTATTCAACATTCCCTTCTTTTATGAAACTATCCAGAACCATACCCATTCATAAGGATGGTGACACTACATCTCCTAATAACTACAGACCCATATCGCTGTTAAACTCGTTCTCTAAGATATTAGAGAAAATTGTAAATGCTAGACTTGTCAAATATTTAGAGGAGAAAGAGTTGCTCTCTCCTAACCAGTTTGGCTTTCGTAGAGGGAAATCAACCAATGATGCAGTGTCGGAACTGACGAATTTTATAGTTTCAGAGCTTTGCGCAGGACGCAAATGTGTCGGAATCTTCTTAGATTTGGCAAAAGCGTTCGATACTGTATCTACCCCCCTTCTTCTTAGAAAGCTTGAGACGATTGGAGTTCGAGTAGAGCAGCTTAATCTTTTCAAAAGTTACCTTAGTGACCGTCAACAAACTGTAAAAATTGATACCATCATTAGTGATCCTCTTCCAATCCGATATGGTGTACCACAAGGAAGCGTACTTGGTCCCTCCCTCTTTTTAGTTTATGTGAATGACATAATTGACACTTCTCTAGCGAATGGTAGAATCATGGCCTTTGCAGATGACACGGCACTCGTTTTCAGTGGTAACAATTGGGAGCAAGTACTTCAATATGCACAATCTGGCTTTACCAACATACACCATTAACTTTTTTCAAATCTTTTAAATTTAAATACAGACAAGACAAAATTCATTACTTTTTCCATATCTAATAAATCACAGCCTTCTCTTGAAATCTCAATTATTAAAGCTCATCATTATAATTGCAATCTTGACTTCAGTAGTACTTGTTCATGCCCAGTGTTGTATAAAGTATCCACAGTGAAATATCTTGGCATTACTATTGATTCTCTACTTAACTTCAAACCATACATTAAACTCTTGACACAAAGGGTTTGTAAACTTACTGCCGTTTTCAGGAAAATTAGACACATAGCTAACAGAAAACTTCTTAAAATATTATACCTTTAATTGTGTCAATCAATATTGCTATATTGCATAAATGTATGGGGAGGAGCACACAAAACCAATGTTTTGCCACTAGAACGAGCACAGCGTGCAGTTCTTAAGTGTATAAATTGTCTTCCATAAAGATATCCAACTGCAAAATTATATACAGAATATGGAGTCCTTACAGTTCGACAACTATATATTATTTAGAAATTACTCTTAAACAACATAATACCCATGCCTCAATCTCCTTGACAGTAAACAGTAGACGAAAACTTAATAAAAACCCAACTCCATAACTCAAAACAAAATTTTCAAATCGCTTTATTCTTTTTAGTGGTCCCTTTCTATACAAAAAATTAAACAAAAAACTAAATTTACAAAATAAATCAAAACATGAACGCAAATCTTCAGTTAGGGAATGGCTGTTAACGCTGAACTACCATGAGACGGAGGAACTGACTGTTGTTACTTGATCGTGTATGTTAGTTATTGTGTGCGACATAAATCATGATCATTTATTATCATTTTTTACTTTTTCTAATAATTTATATAATATTACTTATATGTTTTTAAATGGTATACATGCATTGGTTATTTATTATTATAGCTTTATTTTAATACCTACTTATTAATAATTATTATATTGTTTATAGTGTTATGCATGCGCAACATCATTTACATCTACATACAATTTTCGGAAGAGCGTAAGTGCCTATAAGAGCAGGTTTGACCTAGTTTAGGTACTAAAATGTTATACAAAATGTATCAAATTGATGTTATGATCAATAAAGATTACTATTATTATTATTCTCTTTATTTAAATTATATCTTAATAATTTTTTTACAATATTTTATATAAAAAACATATTTACAATATAAAATATTACAAAAAACTTAACCTAGGTTACCACCGGCAGCGGGGATAGACCCAAGCTATCGGTGGTTAGGGCTGCAGAGTGAGGAACCTCCTCACAATACTTGCCGTGTCAAGGAGTACAGAACTGCCTTCTGTATCTGACCCTTGACCCAACCTTTTAGCGAGAGCCTCTCTAGATGTTGATCGAGGCTCTTAGCTATAAGACCGTGTGCTGAAACGACTATCGGTACAATAATAGTTGAATCCACATCCTACATGGCGGCAACCTCGTGAGCCAAGTCTAGGTACTTACTGAGCTTGTCCTTCTCGGCTTTCACGAGGTTCTCGTCATGAGGTATGGTGATATCAACAAATATTGCTCGGCGCTGAGATCGGTCGATCACCACGATATCAGGCTTATTAGCGACAATAGTCCTATCCGTGATGATAAAGCGATCCCAGTAGAGCGTTGCATGACCATTTTCGAGAACTGGCGAATTTGCGTACTATAAGTACCTCTGATTCAACAAGGTCATATTGACGAGCAAGTTGCTGGTGAATTATTCTAGCTACTTGGTTGTGTCTGTGCAAATACTCTCCGTTAGCAAGATGAGAACAATCGGAAATAATATGTCGGAGTGATTCTCCAGGACGGCGGCATGCCCGACAGATGTCGACCGTACCGTCCTTCATAATTTATTTCCGGTAGTTATTTGTCTTGATAACTTCATCTTCAATGGCACAGACAAAACCTTCGGTTTCCCCAAAGAGGTCACCGAAACGTAGCCAGTTCACCGAGGCAGGCAAATCTACATCAGGCCCAGTTTGAGCCCGATAGTAGCGCCAGTGTAGCACCTTGCTCTTCCATATGTCCTTGCGATCGAGAGTGCTTAGCACCACTGGTTTTCGCCAGTTTTCTGTTGCCAAGGAGAGCGGCGTAAAGTGTATATCAACTGCCACGACATCCAAATGCATCCCGCACTCACTGTTAAGGAAATAATCCCTGAGACTGCACACCTCACGGTTATGTAGGTCCTTGGCATTTATAAAAGCCGCGACCCCCACATCTCCGCGGGATGTACAGCCTCATAACAGATGAGCGCGGGTGTAACATTCTGGAAATCGTGAGCATTTGACGGACTCTTCTATCCAAGGCATCCAATTCGGTCTGAGTCCATCTTAGTATGCCAAAGGAGTATGTGAAGAGAGGCATAACCCAGCAATTAAAAGCACGCGTCCTATTGCCACCCGATAAAAGACTGTTAAGTACTTTTCCCAGGCGGCAAAAGAATCGCTCCCGTAATGACTGTTTTATGTCCCTGTCTTCAACACCCAAAGACTGTGACATACCAAGATATTTATATGTTTCAACTTCGGAGAGAGATCTGAAGTTTATCGTTTCGGAGAGTTGTAAATTGGATGAATTTACTACTCTCCCACGCTGTACATGCATAACCGCACACTTATCCACACCAAACTCCATCTTGATGGCACTGCTGAAAGTCTCAGTAATTTTCAGCAGTTTCACCAAGTCTTGGCGGTTTGGTGCGAACAATTTGAGTTCATCCATGTACAACAAATGCGACATAACTTCACCCCCTCTCCGCAGTTGACAGCCTAAATTTGAATTTCTCAACAAAGTACTGAGAGAATTCAAAGCTAGGCAAAACCATAAAGGACTCAGACTGTCTCCCTGGAATATGCCACGCTCTATCCTTATAAGATCCTGCGAGGCAGAAACACTATCTCGACATCCTGGTTGACGCAAGACCGTGGTCCACTGCCGCATACATGACATAAAAAAGGATTTTAAAGTTATATTAATTTTATATAACTCTAAAATCTTCACCAACCATGAATGCGGCACCGAATCATAGGCCTTCTTATAGTCAATCCAGGCTGTAGAGAGAGTCCCTCTGCCACGCCGGACCTTCTGGCATATGGTCATGTCAATGAGTATAATTCTGGTGAATTATTCAGGCTACTTGGTTGTCTCTGTGCAAATACTCTCCGTTAGCAAGATGAGAACAACCGGAAATAATATGTCGGAGTGATTCTCCAGGACGGCGGCATGCCCGACAGATGTCGACCGTACCGTCCTTCATAATATATTTCCGGTAGTTATTCGTCTTGATAACTTCATTTTCAATGGCACAGACAAAACCTTCGGTTTCCCCAAAGAGGTCACCGAAACGTAGCCAGTTCACCGAGGCAGGCAAATCTACATCAGGGCCAGTTAGAGCCCGATAGTAGCGCCCGTGTAGCACCTTGCTCTTCCTATCGAGAGTGCTTAGCACCACTGATTTGCGCCAGTTTTCTGTTGCCAAGGAGAGCGGCGTAAAGTGTCTATCAACTGCCACGACATCCAAATGCATCCCACACTCACTGTTAAGAAAATAATCCCTGAGACTGCATGCACACCTCACGGTTATGTAGGTCCTTGGCATTTAAAAAGCTGCGACCCTCACATATAATTATTATTATTATTATTATTACCTTTGTCGTCTCTAACCTTTTAAGTTTCAGATCTGGGGGACACAGTGTCAATGGAAAAGGCGACGGTGTATTAGCTTGCGTGTTGAATAGCCGGAAAAATCAGACAGATAATCATGGTTTAGGTTACCAACTAACATAGTACGGGCAAAAATTAATTATGCACTCCATAAGTGATTTTTGGACGTACTTAATAAAGTAAAGTACCCTATAAGTATCTATGATTAAGACTAAATTGTTTCGTTTATTTTCCTGTAAGTTTTAAGTTTAAGTGATACAATTGAAATTGACCATTATGAAAAGTCGACAATAGAGGTGATGTTTCAGAAAAACTGTTTCCTAAAAGTTCAGAAAAGCCTGAAATTTTTACTAAATCAGTCCCAGGTGGTAGTGCTGACACAGAAATAATAAAAAATTAGCTTATGATATCACTTTTTCCCGTAATTGCATCGTAAACTATCTTATTTTGTAGATACAATAGGCCATTTCGCATGGTAAATAATTGTATGTGTCAAATCCGATATAAGACACATTGTCAATCACAACGTAATAAATCGTATGTGGTACCTACAAGCGATTAAATATAGAATTTTCTTAACGACCGACGTACAAAATCGTAAATGATACATACGATATTTTTTAATACAAATAACAACGTACACAATCGTGTCTGTCACATACCATAGTCTTATGTAAATATATAGAAAAAAACAGGATAAAGCGTTAATCATATTCAGATTAAAGTAAACTATTAAAATAACTTACTTATCAATCTGTTTTCTATGTCATTTTCAATTAAAGCATACGTAGGTTTTCTTCTGGGGATAATAATTCAAAAACATCGACTTTTTTCTGTGTCGAACCACATGATTTTTTGTGCTCGTAAGTATTGTCTCGAGTTGTTTTTTTATAATAATCACTCACTATTAAAAACTTATAAAGTAATACCAACAAAACCAAAAAAAATCCCAACAAAATTAAAACGAACGGACGCGCGCGCAAAATACAACAATTTACGCGGCATGAATATAATCTAACTTACCATTATTTACGTAAAAAAGTCCTTGTTTTTTAAGATTTTTTACTTTTTGTTTTTGGAATTGATAGCAACTAATTACTTAGTTTCAAATAGCTTAAAACATGAAAATGGCCAAAATTTTGGTTACGATTATTTACGTAGGAGCCATCGTAGAGCGGCGATGGGCTCCACTTGTCACGCTGAGCATATGTGCAGTGGCTATTTGGTGAAAAGTGGACTAATGGCAGAGGACTGCTTTTGCCGTCCTCATTGCCTAGTCTCTGACTAACCCTTCGGGGATAATAGTCGTGATTATAATGTATGTAATAACTTTGAACGTTGTTTCTTTGGCAGGTGCTTAGCAGCTGGTTCTGCTTGAAGTTGAATGATTCGGGCCGCTCCTTCCAGCGATCGAGCTTTTGCGAAGGCGTTCCTATGTCCGGTGAGTTCTGTTTTTCCCAGTGAAAAAAACGAGTGTAAAGTGAGATATCCATAAATAAGGCTGATTCTCTGTAGTCATAATAGGTCAAGGATCATAAGACCGCCGTTTCTGGTGTACTGTTTGTCGCTCTTTTTCTGTTGCCCTATACCTCAAAGGTTGTCTGGAAGAGATCGCTTTAGCGATAAGACCGCCTTTTCCCACATTAGTTTTAAAATGCTTTTTTATGTTTTCTATATTTTTGTCTGTGTAATAAAGCGTTTTATCTATCTATCAACGTCTTCACAATAGCGTAGTTGACTACGTTAACACCCAAAATTAATGGTACCTACCCGCAATCCACAACGATCTGAGATTACATTCTATTGGTGCATCGACCACCAATCCATGCTATCTAAATATCCAATCGCGATAGGCTCTGATCACAGACTGCCGTGCCGGTGATTGGTGACACATTGAAACACATCATGTTTATTGAATGTCTTTGGTTTATTTCCATAATTATAATTGACATTTATCATTGGCATAGAATTTAAAAAGCATAATAGCTTGTAGCAATTTTTTATTACGCATAAACATAATAAATAATGCAGAACCGTAGAAAGAAATATTAATAAAAAGCATAATCGTTAAAATGTATATTATTATTATTTTTTGTCATAATTTTATTAAGCATACTTTAAATCGCATAATTCAATAAAGTCATAATTTTATAAAGCATAATCGAGGTAATGAGATTTAAAAATCCATAAATACATGGAGATTTATGCATTTGAAATCTCATTACCTCGATTATGCTTTATAAAATTATGACTATATTGAATTATGCGATTTAAAGTATGCTTAATAAAATTATGACAAACAATAATAATAATATAGATTTTAACGATTATGCTTTTTATTAATATTTCTTTCTACGGTTCTGCATTATTTATTATGTTTATGCGTAATAAAAAATTGCTACAAACTATTATGCTTTTTAAATTCTATGCCAATGATGTCTGTATATTATTATATAATAATATGTCTTCTGATCATTATGGCAAATAAAAAATATGCCTTTTGTTACTTATGTTATTTATCTAAATTATGCCTTTCTAAGGTTATGCCTTTTAGTCCGGTCGTGGGACGTTAAATTCCATAAAGAAGTTTTGATAATTCTAAAACTATTCGTTTTTGCTGAGTGGATAGAGTATGTGGATTGTGAGCTACTTTTAAAAAGTTAGAACTTTTATGACTGTGCTTTAGGTATGGTTTAGGTATTTCATAATATTTCGTGTAAAGTAATGTATATAATATTAAAGTTTGAAATGTTGAGTGTTTTATAATAAGAACTATCTTATCTTTGTGTTGTAAAAAGTTTAGAAACATAATATATGTGGAACTATGAAAATCACAAAATCACTCTTTTTGTCGTTAAATAAAATTTTAAAATTTATGAAATAATATTTAAGACTTTCAGTGGTTAGTGGTATACATGTTGAACAAAGTTTAGAAAGTTAAGTGGTGTGCTTCTTTGATCATTTCATTTTTCTTTCGTAACACACGCAATAATAAATTAAAATTGACAGAATCGCTCATACATGTCCTTTGTAATACTATTTTATACCACACAAAAAATTAGAAATATACATACAGTGCATTTTGTTTAAATCACGAATAAAATATTAGGCTAACGTACGTTTCTTTATGCGGACGCGGGCGGCTGCGGGCGCGGCGCTGCGGTGGCGGCGGGCAGGCGCGGGGGTGGGGGCATACCTACCTACACTCTATATGACTGATAATCCACTCGTCACGTCAGACGAGTTGAATAGTGGATACAAGGCGAACATAATACAAGAAGACTTAATGCAGGAAAGTAAACTAAGTACCTGCCTACTTACTTTACATCTTAGATGACAACAAAACATTATTAAATGACAAGTTTTGAGTAGGTAGTTAAGTACAGATCGCGCAATTTTTCTTACAGATAAGATTATTCTACAATTATCCGAATTGGATGAATGGGATGAAAACGTACGTAACGTAAACGGATGAGTATGTAACATATTCTTAATTAAAAATAAAAACTGCAAATGATTAAGTACGTATCTGTTTATTTTTCATTTTGGTTAATCAATCTATCATCCTGTCATGTTCACAAATCACAATAATAGGAAAGTAATTTTTAAGATGCATGATTTTACAATAGGCTATAGAATTGCGTATCTAGCTAGGGCCACATCATACGATTAAAGTTTTTTCCACAACCCTTACGTGTTTTTTTGACAATTAATCAATTAAGAGCTTCAGGTAAGTATGCAAAATTATTTCCTAAATTATAGTATGGTAAGTAGGTACTCTTATTATCACTAAATCATTCATCACTACCTAGGTACCAACTAATTATAAAACACAGTCCCCCTGCGTCTGTATGTCTACATAAGTACGTAGGTACCTATTTACTTAATTAAGTATTATAATATCAATTCTACTAGTCACCTGCAATTATTAAGTACCTACCGATATTATTACAATTTACAAGTACTTATCTAGGTTGGTAGTTACTAGGGCTTGCTCCCAGGAATTCCTGGTATTTCCCGGGAAATTGACTTTTTACGCAGTACCGGTACTGAGAATTTGTTTCCCGGGAAATTCGGTACTTTTGGTACTTTTGTTATAACTTCAAATTACGCCAATATTAGGCTCCGCGTTTGCGGTAGTCGTTACCGGTAACCTCGGCTAATGCTCTTAGTTGAAAACCATACAAATTTCGTAGCGTTACCAAATTTTTGTCTCCACAGTTCTCAACCGTTACGTCACCGGTACTTTTTCTGGGGAAAAAGTTGTAACTAATGTACCCGTACCCTACACCGTACGGTTTCATCGTCATCGCACTCCAATGATTTGATAATTCCATATAAATAATTTCTTTTTTGTTTGCTAATTTAGCTTTACCTTCCAAATGACCTCGAAACTGAACGTCACTCGAAACATCGACGACAAGGATTCCAATAGTCGGATTGGTATCAAGGGAGAGCTCCCTCAAAAGTTCAGAGGTACGAGGAAGGGATGTTTTTTCGCGGTAAATGCGCAAACTTGTGTGGACTAAGTTATGTCGGCCCCAATTCAAGACATGACTTAACATGTTCTTGGTGTCAGTCACAAGTTTATTCCGGCTCTCGATGACGCTTTCCCGAGAAATATTAGCTCGTCCAGTGTAGAGCGTTACTCCCTTACTGACAATCGCGTAGCAATGAATTTTATTTTATTTATTTATTTAAACTTTTGCAACATTACATTACATGGCGGACTTAATGCCTGAGGCATTCTCTACCAGTCAACCATAGGGTGGTGCAGAGATGACATGGTAGGTGCAATTATCTGCGGTGACCAAAGTTTGATGAGACCATTAAATATTAAAACATACAATACGTATATTATTAATAAACAAAATATACATACTCGCAATACATAAATATTTTATAATATACCTACATACACTACTTGATAATATAATATATAAAAAGGACGTTATTGAGATGATTCTGCCATGGTTCTGTCGAAAAGGAGCAAATGGACTTTCTTTTTGAAAGCGTCACGACTCGCAGCCATCCTGACTTCCTGAGGTAGCGCGTTCCAGAGAAGTATGGACTGGATATAAAAGGAGGAATGTACAAAGCCAGAAGAGTGGGAAGGAGAGAGAAGGAGAAGGTTATTTGAGGATCTGAGATTCCGGTCGTGAGAGGAGCAAAGATATTGGAAATGGGGAGTAAGGTAAGATGGAGCATTTGGAGAATTTAGAAGAGAGAAGAGTGTGGAAAGGGCGCGCCAACATCTCCGCTGACGAATGGGCAACCATTTCAGCTCAGACCTATGCTGTGAGATATGGTCATACTTCCTCAGATTGTAGATGAATCTGATACTGTTATTGAGCAATCTGTCAAGCTTATCAAGCAAGACTGAGTTTAAGTCGTAATAACACACGTCACCATAGTCGATCATAGGAAGGATTAAAGTTTGCGCAAGCATCACCTTCGTCTTGAACGGTAAAAAGTTCCTCAGGCGATTTAAAGAGCGCAGAGTCCAGGTTACTTTTTTGCTAACATTAGCAACCTGAGAATGCCAGCCAAGTGTAGTGTCGATATGTAAGCCGAGATTTTTAACGGTCGTGCTGAATGGTATGACTGTTCCGTCAAACACTACAGGAGTAATAGAGCTAATCCCCACCTTATTTATCAATCTCAAGCTGCCAACAAGTATCGTCTGACATTTTGTAGGATTTACAGCCACACCAAACCTACGCGACCAGTCGTTAACAGCTTCCAAGTCCCGATTTATTTTTACAATAGCGTCTGATAAGTCATCTATGCGTGCATGAGTGTAAAGCTGAAGGTCATCGGCGTACAGATGATACGCACACTGAAGGTGGTGGGTGATAAAGTTGATAAATATTGAAAATAATAATGGAGAAAGAATACCGCCTTGTGGAACACCAGCATTCAGGCTACGCCAATTTGATGATATCTCATCAATGCGGACCGACTGCTGACGCTCTTGAAGATAAGAAGAGAACCATTCCTGTACCTCAGATGAAACCATAAGATGGGAAAGGATAGATAGGAGGATGTCATGACTGACGGCATTGAAGGCGTTTGAGAAGTCTATGAGTACTAAAACTGTGACTTTTGTATCCTCCATGCCTAGTCTAATGTCGCCGGTAACTTTCAGGAGTGCGGAAACAGTGCTGTGGCCAGGTCTGAAGCCAGATTGCAGAGGAACAACGAGGTTATTTAGATAAATGAATCTTGCAAGCTGCTTATGGACACAGACCTCGATTGCCTTGGACAGAAACGGAAGTATAGATATGGGTCGAAAATGGGTTGGTTGGGATGGACTGGAGATCTTGGGTAAGGGACGCACATAGGCTTTACGCCATTGGGTAGGGAATTGGCCAGAGTCAAAGGAAAAGTTGATGACGTGGGTAATCGGAAGAAGAACGTGGTCTAGGATAGAAACAATCATACGACGACTAATGCCATCATGTCCCAGGGCTCCAGATTTGATGGAGAGGATAATCTTTTTGATTTCATCTACAGTAACAGGAGAAAAATGAAAAGTGTCAATATTGGGGCGAGGCAAACCTGCAATGTAATCTACCGTTTGACAAATGGTTGAACGATCTATACAAGCAGTAGTGGAGAAATGACAATTTAAATCATCCAACATAATTGTGTTAGGCAGAACATCACTACGCGCCTTGCCGATGCCAAGGGTTCCAAGGAATTTCCAAATATCAGCGGGGGAGGACGATGAGATATTTTCGAGGATGTGTCGGCGTTTAGCATTGCGTATCATCTGATTGCATAGGTTTCTTGCAGACTTGTATAGACACCAATTCCCCTCAGAACGCTCTCGTTTAAATTTACGAAAAGCCCGATTTCTTCGTTTCATAGCCATACGAATCCCTCTGGTCAGCCATGGGGCAGGTGGACGCTTTACTTTAACTGTCTTAACTGGCGCATGCTCATCATAAAGTGAGAGGATTGCCTGGTTCATAATGCTAACCTTCTCGTGAACCGTGGAGACAGACATCAATTGTTCCCAATTGATTTGAGAAGCGTCTCTGAGCAAACTTTCTACATCCATACGACCAAAGCAACGCATGCGCAGCACTTTAGGGACAGGTTTTGGGGGCTTGAGGATGTATGAAAGGAAAATAAAGTCATGATGGGAAAAACCGGGAGCTGGACATTAACCGTGAGTGGAAACAAGAGATAGGTTGGACGTGAGGATGAGGTCTAGCCACGTGTCCTCGCCTGTAATGTTACAGTGAGTGGCTTGGAGTGGTAGGACATGCAGGCCAGCAGCCTCAATGATATGAAGGAGTTTACGGGAACGTGAGGAATGACGGATGAGGTCTGTGTTGAAATCGCCCATGATGACGTGATGCGCATACTCTGACCCAAACGACTCAAGAACCAGTTCCAGATCCATGAAGTAATCCACAGCCGGAGGGCAGTATACCACCCCAAGGAGAGTCTTAACCCTTTTAACACTAATCTCGAGGAAGAGGTATTCAGCTGAAGGACATGAACTTGAGGCTGAAGAAGAGAGAATTATGTATGGAAAATCACTTCGTATGTAGATGGCCACGCCACCCCCTCCCCGTCCAGTCCTGTCATTTCGGACAAGAATGAAACCAGAAAGAGGGTAGGTGGTAGAAAGAAGGTGAGGCTTGAGCCAACTCTCAGAAATCAGAATGGCGTGAACGTTAGTGCCAGTAAATGCCTCCACTAAGTCACTGTAGTGGCTAGGAATGCTTTGAGCGTTTATGTGACAGATGTTCAAAGAGTTTTTTGTGTTAAGACTAATCTTGTCACGAACGAAGTCACCAAGTGTATCAGGCATTGAAGAAAAGCTAGCATTACTCGATAAGTCCGTGGATTCAGCAGCAGAATGGAAGGAATCATCATCAGATAACATTAATATAAATAAGATATATAATAGATAAATAAAATAAAATATAAAAGTATGTAAATATACAAGTTAAAACAATAAACTTACTGAGTTTGGCTAACACTACACACCACCCGCCAGCCGACCATTCACATTAGCATGAAACATTCATCACAAAAAAAAAACAAAATTGAGGGTTACAATCAAAAAATAAAATACATATCACATAATCTTGCACAAACCACTGACAGCAAGACAAAACATGACATAACAAAAAAAAAAAATACACGAGGCTGTATGGCTTGGTTTCCTTAGTCATTCCTTCCAAGATAAAAAATATGACATGACATGACATGACAATGACAGTTGGCCTTATTTCACTTAGGTACTTTTTTGTCTGTCTGCTAAAATTACAAATCAAATTATAAGATTTTATGGTGGTGGTTCGAAATAAATAATAAAAACTGATTTATAAAGATATAGGGGGTATGGAACGACATTGATATTGATTGTACGGACAGCAACAGTAACAATAAAAGATATAGGAAGCTACCTAACTTTAACAAGACAACAACAAGGAATGTGCAAGTAAGTATTTATGAGATAAATATTACGCTACGACAATAAAGATATAATTTATTAAATGAATGCCTACAATAAATCAAGACTTAACTACGCACACCTTTTTCAGGTCTGCTCCTGGTTCGTGTCAGTGGCTCACTCGACTTCACAGGAAACTTGGCCAAAATGGGGTTAAGGTCTTCCAATGATGTTACCTTATGACGGTTTCCGTCGGGAGACTTGATAATAATGGCACCGTCCTGCGTCCAGCAAGCCTTCATCCCGAAATGGAGACGAGCCCTGCCAAACAGCGCCTGCCTGGTCCTAGTCAGGAACTCACGAACAGAGACCGGTGATCCCTTCAAAGCCGACTTCGCTCTCCACGCAGCAGTTCTGTGCTCCACGTTGAAAAACCTCACCAGGATAGGTCTGGGATGCTCTGGCTTGGCCACTCCTCCGAGTCGATGACAGACTTTGATGGAAGCTGTAGTAACATCTGTCAGGCCCAATTTGCTATTGAGTATTTCTAATACGCAGGCCTTGGGATCTTCTTTGTCCTTTTCAACGAAGCCTGTGAAGATAAGGGCCTTACGACGGCTCCTGGTCTCCATGTCATCGATAACTCTTGAGCACTCATTAATCTGCTTTCGAAGTAGACCAAGCATCGAGAACATCAGCTCTCGGAACGCACGAAACTCCTCAGCAATCCTGGCCACAGTGTCCTTAGCAGGTCCCGCATTCTGAATCTGGGTTTCGAGCTCACCCAATTTTCTGATGAAGCACTCTTCGAGGTTCTTCTGCGCCGATTGGATGTCTGCGAGTTGAGCCATTGTGCTTTAAAATGTTCCTGAAAATGTGATTTGTGCTGGCAGGTGGCGGTTTTATATTATGTGATTATAGTGCCATATAAACTCTGGATAACGTGAGTACGGGTAATTTAGAAGTACTAATGTGTATATTCACAAAAAAATATGTAAAAAAGTTATTAAATTAAATTAAATTTAAATTGAGATGTTAAACGGCGTCTATTCTTTTTTAACACCTACCGCCGAAAAAAATGAATGCTGTTGTTATGCAACATGTCATTGATATGCAGAAGAAACAGAGAATGGGCTAACACACACCCCTGTGGGACTTGTTGGGATTACTTTGGAGAGCAAAGAGGTGATGGCTATTGGCCTGTAGTTGGACGGATCTGAGCGATCGATTTTTTTCGAGAATCGGGTGGACAAGGGCTGTCTTTCAAGAGCTCGAGACAACGCCAGTAGTGTAAGAGAGCCGGAAAACGCGCGTTAGAACCAGCGCCAACTCATGGGAGGAATTGCACCAGGCCCACTCGACTTATGGATATCAAGGAAAAAAGAGCCTTACGAACTGACCTTTGTAGGAACCGGACGTTTGGCATTGAACAAGCGCAATGCGGTATGGTTGGTGGAGAGTTTTTCCCATCGTCCAAGGCGAGTTTGATGCAAAAAGAGTGCCCAAGAGATCGGCTTTCTCCTTTGCAATATGGGTGAGGCAGTCATCGGTCTTGTGCAATGGTGGTAGGGACGGCTGACAAAAATTCCCTAAGATAGCTTTGGCGAGAGACCGGAACGCACGCGTACCCGAAGGAAGACGCACTAGCCTCTCGCCAATTCCACTTATGAATGATGACTTCGCCTTGGCAATGTCCTTCTTAAAGGACCTGGCGGCAAAGTTGTACCTCTTCCTGAGCGCACTGGTGTTTGGATCCTTTGATGACACCGCATTAGCCCAGGCCATGTAATGTTGTCACTTTTGGCGAGACACCATTTTGCAGCAACGACCAAACCATGGTTGAGACCTGCCGCCAATGGGAACTACAGAGTTTGGATTAAAAAGTTTCATTCCCTGCAGTATCACATCAACGATAAAGTCGGCGGCGACATCAAGATCATCCAGTGAGAAGCAAACTCGTAGTAGGACGCAAAGAAACTCCCATCGCATCCCAGTCCGCTGACCTATAATGCCAGACTCGACGTTTTTAAAATTTCTGTGAAAGGCACAGTGCTACGAATCAGACAGTGGTCTGATGAGCCTAGTGGTGCATCAATAGAAACTTGATAGCCGTCTGGGTGAGAGGTCAGCAGAAGGTCCAATAAGAAAGGTGCATGGCCCTCCACATCTGGAATCCACGTAGGCTCTGTTACCAATTGGGACAGACTGTAGGCCAAAGCGAAGTCATGAACGACTCTACCCGTTCCCGTACCCGTGGTCAGTTTTGAGTGAACCAAGCCATTCGACGTGGTGGACATTGCAGTCTCCTAATACCACAATCTCGGCCGAGGGCATCCGTTGGAGAAGGGTCTGTCGCCGTTTGAACGGTCTCGGTTTGGACGAATTTATATTTTTTACTCACCTTAAAACACTCATGATAAAAATCCATTGTATATAGACTCTTTTAAATTTAAAACATTCAACTCGAATGACCTCTAGCCAATTCCATTCGATAAAGTGATGCCACAGCTAGTATAGCAATTAGCAAAACAATTTTTTTATTATAAAAAATTTGTGTAATATTTTGATTTGCTCATTGATCCATTAATCAAACGTTAGTTACATCTGGCTTAAAAATTCAGTACCAAAAAGTACCGGAAATTTCCGGTTTTCCCGGTACCATAGTAAGCGCAGTACCGGGAATCCTTTTTTCTCCACAGTACCAGGACTGCAAGCCGTAGTAGTTACTTACTTAATGGAGTAACTGCTAATACTACTTTACGTTTCATAACATACTATGTAACATAATTATACATACGTCTTCTTTGGCAAAAGTCTAAATTCCATTTCAGTATTAAACGCTAGTGTTTATACGTTCTGCTCAAGGTCACCAGCGCTCGAGCTCTCACGTACACGGAGTGTCACTGGTGGTGCAAATAAACATGTATAGGTAGCACAGTAATATATATTATATTACCGTTTAGGTAGTCTGATGTGGCGTTGACTGTACTGACATACCTAGCCTAGGATTATTTGAAATGGTAATTTGTTCACTTTTAAGTACACATTATAAACACCATAACTTGTAGTAAATTAAGTAAGTATTCAGATTAATTAATACTTAAAAGAAGACAACCCAAAAGTCATTAGAAGAGATAAGAGTACGCGATAGAAAGAGAGGCAACTTCTAGGTGAATTTAACTGTAGATAAGGGAGCGGTGTGCGACCTGAATTGCATTTTATTGTGTCTTAGCAAGAGTCGCTATTTATTTAAATGACTTTGCGGAGTGAATCTTCTGTACTTGTACTATTATGTAAGTATTCTATGGTATTATGCACAGATAAGGGGCAGGGGCAAATAAGATAATAACGTCGGCTTACTGCAAGAAATCATTAAAGAGCAGTAATAAAGTAAGTAGCTGCAATAGCTACAAAAATTACAATGTGTCCTAATAGAAATAAATCAACTTGTGACGGGTTGAAACAAATAATACTGCTTTTAGCGGTGTGACCAGTTAGAACAAAATTTTGGTGTAACGAGTTGATGCCCAAATCCACCTGCCCACGTCCTGCATGCCCAATCGCGTATTTAGGGTGGATTCGACCAAACTGGAATAAGACTTACTCCGAGATTAGTCAATACAAATTCGGCGTTTAATCTAGGTATAAGACCTTATTCCAGTTTGGTAGAATCCCCCCTTGGTGAAATATTTTATTCGTGTTAAAACAAAATGCACTGTATGTATGTTTCTATTTTTTGTGTGGTATAAAATAGCATTACAAAGGCCATGATGAGCGATTCTGTAAATTTTAATTTATTATTGCGTGTTTACGTTTTCATCCCATTCATCCAATTCGGATGATTGTAGAATAATCTTATCTGAAAGAATAATTTCGGATGATTGTAGAATAATCTTATCTGAAAGAAGAATTGCGCGATCTGTAAGTACTAACTACTGAAAACTAGTCATTTAATAATGTTTTTATTGATATCATAAGATGTAAAGTAAGTAGGTTAAGGTACCTAGTTTACTTTTTCTGCATTACGTCTTCTTGTATTATGTTCGCCATGTATCCACTCGTCTGACGTGACGATTGGATTATCATTCATATAGAGTGTAGGTAGGTATGCCCCCACCCCCGCGCCTGCCCGCCGCCACCGCCGCGCCGCGCCCGCACGGCCCGCAACCGCCCGCGTCCGCATAAAGAAACGTACGTTAGCGAAATATTTTATTCGTGATTTAAACAAAATGCACTGTATGTATGTTTCTAATTTTTTGTGTGGTATAAAGTAGTATTACAAAGGACATGTATGAGCGATTCTGTCAATTTTAATTTTTTATTGCGTGTGCTACGAAGGAAAAATGAAATGATCAAAGAAGCACACCACTTAACTTTCTAAACTTTGTTCAACATGTGTACCACTAACCACTGAAAGTCTTAAATATTATTTCATAAATTTTAAAATTTTATTCAAAGACAAAAAGAGTGATTTTGTGATTTTCATAGTTCCACATATATTATGTTTCTAAACTTTTTACAACACAAAGATAAGATAGTTCTTATTATGAAACACTCAACATATCAAACTTTAATATTATATACATTACGTTACACGAAATATTATGAAATACCTAAACCATACCTAAAGCACAGTCATAAAACTTCTAACTTTTTAAAAATAGCTCACAATCCACATACTCTATCCACTCAGCAAAAACGAAAAGTTTTAGAATTATCGTAAGTAATTTTTGTCCGGCTACGCGACTATTTTAAATGTTGGCCATTTGATGTTATGCGATATGAAGTTATGGTATAAAGACTTATGGCAAGTGACGATTATGGCCATTAACATTGTGCATTGTCAGTTTATGGCGAAAAACGTTATGCGTTTCATTAGGTAACCCGATGATTCTTTCTATGACCTTTTCTTTAACGACATTCCATCCTTTGAATAAAAACGTAAAATTATTTAATTGGGACACAATACCATAAGATAGGCAACAAAATAAGAAAGCTATAAGTACGAGTACTCGTAATATATCTACTACTTGTGGCACGAAAAGGTATTCCATTTATTTAACTGTTTTCGGTCCAAAAGCACTGGCAGGTCTCTTTTTCGTATTGAAAAAAGGCAAGTCTTTGATTATCGTATCTCGCTAAACAATTTGCCCAGCCATTGTACAAGTACGCTATAAGCATTTGTATTCTGCGCACGAACCCGAGATACGGACTGACAGATAAAACACCGAAATACGGGGGGGTCTGTACTCAATTTACACTGTAACCTGTAACGGCTGTAACACGCTGCAGCCTTGTTCGCACTTGGCCACTAATTTTGCCGAGTAGCGAGTACAACTCTTCGCTAGTTTGGTTATTCTACAATTTGTTTTATAAGTAATCATTTATATTTTTACGTTAATAGCCCTCAAATCTATCTCTATTAAAACAATGATTTTTTAATAGGCTATGGATAGAGTGCCACAAGCGGCATTCTAGTACGATCGGTTACGATGCCGTAATTACGGCACCCTAGTACAAAGTGTATAGAGTGCCACAAGCGGCATTGTATGTATCTCAATCGGTTCGAGAACCGTAACATATTTTTTATTTGCCATAATGTTCAGAAGACATAATATTCAAAATATATTTTTGTATGGAGTTACATTTTTGTTGTCTAATAAAAAATAACCTCGAAATTCAAGACAACCGCTGCGCTCTGCGCTTCGCGATTGTCTTGAATTTCTTACCTATCACGTGACCTACAGGAGTAGGCAGCTCGTATTTCTGTTGTCTAAAAAAAAACTTTACGGCAGATTAGGCGGCGTCACTATTATACCGCAAAACTTACGGTTCCCGAACCGATTGAGATACCAGTGCCGCTTGTGGCACTGTAAACACTTCCTTTTTAATACCGAATTAAATTTCACATAAACGTTTGTTAATATATTTTTTATCAACTTAATAAACGGGTTCATGGATCACTAACGATTAGAGAAATTTTACAGTTTTAGGTAGGTCGAGCTGTTGGCGTCTGTGTCTGCTACTCGTCAGTAAACAAGGCTTTTGTACTTATACACACAGAAAATTGTGTAACACGCTAAAATGGTTACGTGAACGAAAGGTACCTACAACGCGAAACCGCCGCGGGCCGACCCTGCGGCTGAGGTAGCTATAAAGCAATTTCGATTTACATGTGAATTGGTGAAAAAGCGACTGATACTGAAACAAATTAATAAAACAAAAAAAAGTATGAACATACAGACGAATTTAAAATTCTTATTTTTGAAGTCGGGTAACCTCTCGTTTGGCATATCCACTTTTTAGAGGTCGAAACAATTGATATTTCCATTGTACTGGTTTGTGCCGAATGAAGAGTAAAAAATATTAACATCTCTCATAGGCCACCGGTTTCAGATCCAGAGAATGGTTCGTCTGGCTAATCTCCATTGATTTATCTAAAGTTAAAGGATAAAATGTTTACTAAAAAAAAATCAACCAGTCTCAGGAAGCTCGAGTGGGATTCGAACCCACGACCTTTGGATTGCCGGTATAAGCAATTACGTCTTTATCGATTGTTAAATACTTGCAATAGTATTTCTTTCGAATGTGAGGGTAGACTTCGCAGTGACGTAATACCGCTGGCTTGCAGCGTAAACCAAACTACTAGGAAAAATTCAACGAGTCTTCTGGGATCTCGGTAGCTCAGCGGTTAGAGCAGTGGACCGGCAATCCAAAGGTCGTGGGTTCGAATCCCACTCGAGCTTCCTGAGACTGGTTGATTTTTTTCTAGTAAACATTTTATTATCCTATATATAGCATATAGCATTGTGAATGCAAAAATTTCAATAATAAAGTTATCTAAAGATGTCTGTCTTTATCTGTATCTAAAGATGTCCTTTACGTCACTATGATACTTATACATATTTTTATTAAGGAGCTCGATGGCGCAGCGACTAGCGCGTTCGGCTTGCGATCTTGTTCGATAAGCAACTTACGCAATGCCGGGTCGCTGGATGGGTGACAAAATTAAAAAGAACATTTCAAGCTCCTCCGTTCTTCGGAATGCACGCTAAGCCGTTGGTCCCAGTTGTTGTCATAAGGATAGCAGTCGTTAAAACCCACCAACCCGCATTGGGCCAGCGTGGTGGGTTATGGCCCAATATCCTAAAATGGGCTCAGCAGGTTTCTCTAAGTCGACTGACAGTTAAAATGATGAACACCAAGGAAATTCGTCGTACATTGCGCGCGCGCTCTGCGTTTTTCACTAGCAATTCTTTGGTGTTCAATTGTATTAATAAGTTAAAATATATCATCATCATTATCATCATCAGCATTTTAACTTCCCACAGGCCTCCGACGTGGACAATAGCATGTGGGGATATGTTTGCTACTAGGCTTAGTAATAATTAACTCATCTTTAATCTGTGGTAATAGTAATATCATCCGGTGCAACGTTGAGAAGTAGGTAATTTTGGATTGATCTATGAACTCCATGGTAGGCATTTATCTAATGGTGTGTAGGTACTTAAGGATACCGCTAGATTCGATTTTTTTAATGTTACACCTCCTATTCAAGGAGGCAAACGAGCTGGTGGGTCACCAGATAGAAAGTACCACCGCCGCCCATGAACACTCGCAAAACCAGAAGAGTCACAGATGCGTTGTGGACTTTGAGGAAGGGGTTGGATCTTTGAGGGAGGAGTAGGAATTGTGAGAGGGGGAGGGACCTCCGGTACTTTCCCTCACCGGATGAAACACAACAGCAACGCGTGCCATTGGTTCACGCCGATATTCCTTGAGAGTATTACGCCGGGCGAGCCTGCCCAATGCATACTGCAACGCAGCGTGAACCTACCATTTAGATAGTGTCACGCAAAAGGCCAAGGCACGCTTAAGGGGAGGTATTTCGAGCACTTCCCTCTCGTTCTCTTGACGGTACAACGGTAAGGGACGGGTATAACAGCAAAGCGGCGCGAATAATCGCGTTTTATATTTTAAAAAATGATAGATGTAATAAATAAAAAACCATCGGTTATAATAACTCAAGTTATTTACGAGCTTCATTTTGGTAAATGACTCATAATATCAAATTACTTATTTTAAGAATAAAACCTGGAAAAGGAGATAAAATGACACAAAAATAAGTAACTTTGTGAATTTATTCTATCAAGCCATTTTTATAAAATCGTGTTTCCATCGGGTGTATTTCACAGAATAAAGCCTCAACAATATTTCATAATTTTCGCAGATTTTAATTTTATTGTTTACTACTTCAAAAAGCAGATCTAAGAACGTGTTATTTTAATTTTTCACTAACCTAACCTAACCTAGCCTTAAGTAGGGTTACCAGATCCGAAAATAAGTTTTCCTAGAAAAATCCCTGCCTCAGCAATAAATTTCCTGAGATTTCGGCAGCAAAAGTATCTTATTTGTGTGGGGCGCGGCAAGGCGCGACGACAAGTTATTTATTGTTTGTGCATTCTCTTAGATCGGTCTTCCAGTCAGAAATCGCAAAAATAGAAAGAGAAAATAACTCCGTCCTGGATATTCTAGGAATATTAAATAATAAATAAGCAATTAATTGATTGTTAATTATAAGATTTTATTATTTGGATACTAATAGTATTTTATTTTTTATATTTCCTCTTTTTTTTAAATTCCTGACAATTCCGATTTTCCCTGTTTCCCTGACAGACAGCTGAAATTCCGGACATGTCAGGAAAATTCCTGTCATCTGGTAACTCTACGCTTATGGCGCTCATTTCCCGTTTTTAACAATTTCGTTTGATTGTACCGCCATCAATATAAAACATACAGTGCTAAAATTCATATTTAATATAGTTGAACATATTATCTAATGACTTTTAAAGACAGAAACATGATTGGTTATACTTCACTCAATAGAAAAAAAATCAAAGATAGCTCTGTCAACATGTTAAAAAAGTTGTAAGTCAGATAATACATTAACAAATTCAAAAAACACATTATATTATTTTACTTATATTTTCCTATATAGGCAAAAACCTATAAAACACGCCTATTCACGCCGCTTCGCTGATACACCCGTCCCGTACCGTCGTACCGTCGAGAGAGCGAGAGAGAAGCGCTCGGAATACCTCGCCTTAACAACATGCATAACCATTCCCTTTGTCCACAGAAATGGTGGGTGGCAACGGCACTTCGATTCCCCGACGTGGTACAGTGGGCTGCAAGTGCCGATTGTCGCGGAACGACAACTCGAAGTGCGCTACCTGTACCTCGCACTTACAGCTGCTGCCTCTGCCGACCCTACCGCCACCGGCAAGAGCGGTGTCCGTCCGATCACATTTCAATTAGAAGCTAGTTGTGAAATTGTGAGGAAGTTGTGAATAGAACATGTGGAATATGAATTGCTATATTAACCACGTTCTTATATAGGTCCCAAGAAGTTGTGTCCTAGAGGAGCTGTAGGCACTCGAATCACCTCCATGCATGTTTCGCGATTTTCATTAGTTTTTAAACTACATATCCTCAGAAGTTTAGTCAGAGATTAGGCAATGAGGACCTCAGAATCAGTCCACTGCCATAGTTCTCGTTTCTCCAAATAACAACTGCACATGTGCTCAGTGTGATAGGTGATGAGCCCATCGCCGGTGCAGTTGGATGTATGTGCAGTCTTAATTCCGTTAGTTGCCTTTTACGACACCCAAGAGGAGAAAGGTGTTGGTACTTAATATTCTTTTGGTGAACCGCTATACAAATCAGGAACTTTTGAAAATCAGTAGTTTGCGTAAAGTTTTAGTCCTATTGGTGATTCGGGGTACCTAACCCCTAAGGGTATATTATGTGTAGGGAAAGCTCTAAAGCTTTCCCTACACATAATATTCAATGGATGATACATCAAGATCCGGGCAGTTTATGGGAAGTCTGAAACTATGTGATAGTGTAATGTAGACAAATGAACAGTGACGTCGTATTGAACATAGTTTTCTTTTTTTCGAACAAGTAGTTTTCAAAAAGAAGAATTTGTCATAACAATAATTTTCAAGATTTCTCACTTGGACAAATAAGAATTGGGAAGTAATCGCTGACTTCGTACCGATCGACTACCTACCTTGGAATAAATTAAAGTTGATAAATAAAAAATAAAATTAATTATACACTTTACGTTTTGCATAAGCAAACTAGTAATCGTAATTACAAACACTTTATTCGTCTTTAATAATAAACGAGAGTTGAACCTCCCAATATTGTAGCTGTTTAATCTTCCCTGTTCAACAATTACCTCAATCATTATGTAATTATGGAAATGTTTAATTAATAACGAGTTAGTGAAGAACGAATAGATGAGAAACTTTATTGTGATATAAATGGAATCAGTCAAGGAACGTGAAGCGAGAACTGTGAAATTGGTTGATTTATTTCAGGTTGTTTGGAATATTAAAATCTCCAAAAAGAATTATAGGAGTCAGGTAGTTAAGAATAATACCTGATACCTATTAATTTACATAGATGTTTTATTTTTTTAAGAGCAAATGTGGGATTCAAAGGCAATACGCTCGCGCGTTGAAATTTGTAATGTTGATATTGTTTAATTTATGTTCTCATGTAAGTGAAATGTATTTTTGTTTCTTATGAGAATAAATCATCTATAAACCTATACTCAAAAGCTGTACTACTCATGAACTTATAAATGTACCTGAACCTATTTTATGTTATAAAGATTTTTAAATACTGTCTGTGCAGTGCAATGTTAATGTTATACAGTAGTGAATAAAGAATTTATCATGACCTAATTTTTTGTTTTCATAAATTATTTCGACCCTTAGACCCAAACGCGATCTAGTTGAGATGAATATTAAAAAATACCATTGAATCCGTAGCGGCGATCCGAAATCCAGAAATCCTGGCATGTTTGTTGCTATGTTTTTGCTAGAAGGCAAAGGGACTTCTATTTAATTAAATATTGTCTGTTCCAGAAAGGGTAGAAACTTTGTGAACAATATTTAAATTTATATAAGTAAGGTAAATTGAAAATACTTATCTTCGTTTAAAGGTAGATTATCTGATATTTCACTTCAGGTAATATAAATTAAAACAGCGTTTTCATTTTCGGTATTCCTTTAACAGTTTCAAAGTATTTCTAATATTTATTTGCTTATTGATTAATTAATGAGTTCCCTTTAAAAATCGAAAGTTAACACACCGAATGTCGTACGGTCATCGAACCCATGGTAATCCACATTGAATGTCGCGAAATCGAACGTCTACATGTCAAACGCATCGAATGGTTAACACAGTGAATGTCTTGACATCGATCGAAAGGTGAAAATTAAATATTGCCCCAGACCTTAGATAAGATGGTGGTAGCTAGCCAGGCTACCTATTACGACTAACCAACCAAGTACACGAAGATGTACCCCCTGCTGAGTCTAAGACCGATGGCTTATCCACTAAACCACAAAGGCGGTCATATAACCTATACACTAAACAATGCGAGTTGGTTAGTTGGTTTATGGTTAAGTATTGTATAAAATTAAAGTTAAAATTAAGTATCTAATATTATATTAGCGCCCGAAGCACTGTTATCAAAATAGATCTTAAGCTGAATCATCAGCAAAGCTTCGGTCAACTTAATTAAATAAGTTGAGAGCGCCATTCGCAGCTGCAGCTGAATCTGAAGCGATATGCCCGATAATACTTTTAAATAACCTCTTTTATATCTATTATTAAGTATATCTTGTACTAAGCCACAAGCAACTACATACAATTATATAAAAATCAAATAACTATAATTGGATCGGTGACGTTCTTCTTAAAGGTCAGGGGTCAAGAGTAGCCTAAACCGACGAGCATGTGAAATGAAATGAAATTTATTATTTTATCGATGTAAATATTGACCCCCTTTCAATTATTCACCTGATATTGCACAACTAAACGTTTAACAAAGTGTTTTTTGTGTCTCTAAGTGCTACTTATTGTGAATCATAAAACTTCAATCGAATCGGCGAATGACAGTTCATTATTCGAATTGTTGTTGGTAATTATTGTGTTATTTCATTGTTTTCTCTTTACAAGGTAGTATTTTTATCATTATTTATGCATTCTAAATAAACATACTTTTAAAGAGAACATTTTAGTTAAGTACACCTTTATTTTATTTGCTAAAAAGGGTACTTCTCTTTTTTTTTAAAATTTCAGTTAACTTTATAACATTGGTTGAGTATCTCCCTGGTTCTAATTGCTATAAGTACATTAGACATTTTATCAATTCAAAATGTATGCTGGTACTAGAAAGGCCTTGGCTCGTCAGGAAGAGTCTAAGCTCCACCTGGCTTTGCAGGAATTGAAGGCATCCAAGGAGTTAATCAAACAATTGAATAGGGAAAGAGATGACAATGAAAAGGAAATGTTGGACTTACTGGATAGAAACAATAAATTGAAAAAAGAGATGTCTTCATTACATTCTGAGTGTAATTGTATTAATGAGGAACGGGACAAGCTTCAGTTGTTAGTAGACGGGTTCGACCAATGCAGGGATGAGTATGAGCAGGCCCTTGTGCGTATCTCTGGATTGGAAAGGCAGTTACATGAGGCTAATTGTAGTATAAGTACTCTAGAATGTGACAAATTACAAGTAACTACCATACAGAACCAAAGTCTGTTCGATGAGTTAGTTAGCTGTGCGCCTGAAATAGTTTCTGCTTCATTTAATATTAATCCTTTGGTAACAATTGACTTAACAAAGGAGGATAGTATTTATTCCAGTGCCACTATCCAGCCTGTTAAATGTAGCAGAAATAAATTAAAAAAATATATTAAATTAAATAAATGTATTAAGAAAACTCAACTTTTAATGAAAAAAAAAGTCTATATGAAGAAAAATGTAACATTAATTAAAGAAAGATTACAATTAGTTAATAAATTAAATGAGTGTTCATCATTATTAGAAAACAATAAATTAAAATATGACATTGAAATTGAAAAATTAAATTATAAGTTAACTAGTTTGCAGGAGTCATTAACAAGTATGACTACTAGGTATGAGTCCTCAAAGAAGGAGATTGGGGAATACATACTGGCCCTAAATAACCTTTTGGATAGTTCTCGGACTGAGAACTTTGATAATGAATCTAGGCAATCCCTGGCGGCAGGCCTGGCTGCCTCGGAGCATTCCATGTCCATACCAGTGTGTGATCCCTCACCTCCTAAGCAGCTATGCCATGGTTTGTCCAGTTTGAATTCCAATATTTCTTACCAAAAAGACAATAAATGTACTAAAAGTAGCACTCTAATGTTTAGTGATGAAATTGGAAGAGGGTTGGGTCAATTTTTAAACACTGAGGGGCAAACTGTCTTAAATTATTGTATGCCTGGTTTGACATACCATGATATAATGAAAAAATTGATTTCACATGACCTTAATAATGTAGAAACTGTTATTATTTTAATTGGGAAAAGGGGAAATGTGAACAAAAAAGTATTAGTTAACTTTTATGAAAAATTACTTTCTTTAAATATTCCAAAAATTATAATGTTCACACTTCCTTACAGTAAAAACTTGCCACACGAAGAAAATAATTATAGATTTAAGCTTAATTTGACATTGAATACAATGGCTTTCTATGAAAAGAAAGTAGAATTAATAGACATAAATAAATTATTAGATAATAATTTTATATTGACAAAAGATAAATATTATCTTAAGACTTATTTTAAGCGACAGATAGCAAATTCGCTATCATTTTATTTTAAGTATTTAGCCAATAACATGGCTAGCTCAGCGGCTTCTATTGAGCTGCAACATACTGACATGCCAATTCAGACTTTGGAATATGTTCCAAATAATTTAAATTAGATTATAAGACAATAGAGGACACCTCTAGCAAGTTATTGGAATTAAATTATAAGACAAAAGAGGAACTCTCTTGCAAAATGTTTGCAAATAAAATGAAATTAAATCAATGTAAAAAAAACTTTATAAAAAGCCCCGGTCAATCATTAAATTTAAAAAATGTAGAATCTTTGAACATTGTTCACCAGAACATCCAAGGAATGATAGGCAAAGATTTAGAGATTGAATTGTTCATGAACTGTAATAATATTGATATTCTTTGCATTACCGAGCACTGGCTTAGAGACCATCAGTTCATGTTCAATTTTAAGAATCATTTGGTAGGAAGTTCGTTCAGTCGAGGAAATGCAATACATGGTGGCTCCTTAATTATTGTTAGTAAAAAGTTTAAATTAAAAGAACGCAAAGACATAGTGAGCCTCTCGGTTGAGCGAACAATAGAAATAGCTTCTGTGGAGTTGGAGCAGTTTGTTGTGATAAGTGTATACAGACCTCCTTCAGCATTGTATGATCTTTTTGAAAAAGTTATGGATGAGACATTGCGTAAGGTCCGCAATGTAGGTAAAACAATAATTGTTTGCGGTGATTTTAATATAAATTTGCTAGAAAACTCCACATTGTCAACTAAAATTAAAAACTTATTTCTATCATACAATTTGAATAATTTATTTTTGGAGCCGACAAGAATAACTGCCACTTCGGCCACCTGTATTGATAACATATATACAAATGTAAAACCACTGGCTAAGCAAATTATTAATAACCTGGACTCTGATCATTGTGGCCAAATGGTCAGCTTTCCACACCAGCGTAAGCAAGTGATGAAAAAGAATATCACTGTTGTGCCAAAAACTGCAGGTCGGCTGGAACGCTTTAAAAGCAATCTAGATACAAAATTAAATTATTTAGAATACAATGACAACCCTGATGTCTTTTATAACGATTTTTTTAACATATATTGTTCAGAATTTAATAAATCTTTTGTTCCAAAAAAGATCTCGGTTAGTGGTACTGCATCTTTTAATGAATGGGCTACAATTGGTATTCACAAAAGTAGGAAACGCCTTTATGAACTTTATGGTGAACGCAACTATAACACCAGCGACGACTTCAAATTATATGTTAAAAATTATTCAAAGTTATTTAAAAGAGTATGCCGATTAGCCAAGGCAAACTATCTGAGTTCTAAGATTAAGAATAGTAATGACAAAATAAAAATGACATGGAATATTATAAATAGTGAAACAGGAAAGGTCAGAAGTCGTAATAATGAGTACACTTTAAATTGTGATAATAAAACCTTGACTTCTGATGCTGATGTTGCTGCAGCATTTGAGAGGTTTTTTACTGACATTCCAGTTTCAACTACAAAAGCCTTGATTTCCTCCCCCACTGTAGCTGAATCTGTTTTGAAGGAGAATGTTAAAGATTGTGAAAGTAATTTCAGTTTTCAAAAAATTTGTGTTATAGATATATTAAAAACATTTAACACTCTCAATAAAAAAAAAACTGCTGATCTGTGGGGTAATTCCGTGGATGTCGCTAAATCAGTAATTATGACAATAGCTCCAGTTTTAGCTTGCATATTTAACGAATGCATTGACTGTGGTGTTTTTCCTGACCTAATGAAACATAGCAAATTAATTCCGTTGTTTAAATCAGGTAGCACTTCTGACCCCTCTAATTTTAGACCTATTTCTGTGCTACCCACATTTAGTAAAATTTTTGAAAAGTTGATGCTAGACCAAATTCAAATTCATTTTCATAGAAATAAACTTTTACATTGTAAACAGTATGGTTTTACTAGGGGTCGCTCAACAACTGACGCCGGTGTTGAGCTTTTAATCCAAATATTTGATACCTGGGAGGAATCACAGGATGCCCTAGGGGTATTTTGTGATTTATCCAAGGCTTTCGATTGTGTTTTACATGAAACTTTGGTCAGGAAGCTTAACCACTATGGAATTAGGGATGCTTCTTTGAGCCTTCTAATCTCATACTTGAGTAACAGGATTCAGAAGGTCGACATTAACGGTAAAAGATCTCCGGGATCAGTGGTTACAATGGGAGTTCCGCAGGGTTCAATACTAGGTCCATTCTTGTTTTTGGTTTATATTAATGACTTACCTTATTTTGTAAAAGACAGTCATGAGATAGTATTGTTTGCTGATGATACTTCACTTTTATTCAAAGTGAAACGACGACACCCAAATTATGACAATGTGAATAATGCGATCTCAAAGATTGTTCACTGGTTTAGTATAAATAACTTGCTATTAAACGAGGGAAAAACCAAATGTGTTAGATTTGTATTGCCTAATGTTAAGCAAGTAACAACTAGTGTACAAATTAAAGATAAGAATGTGAATCCTGTGGACACCACTGTGTTTCTAGGCATCACGTTAGATGCCAAGCTTCAGTGGGGCCCACATATAGCTAAATTGTCGAATAGACTTAGCTCTGCGGCTTATGCAGTAATGAAGATCCGTCAGTTAACTGACGTTGATACATCCAGATTAGTTTATTTCAGTTACTTTCATAGTGTAATGTCGTACGGCATTTTACTGTGGGGAAATGCTGCCGACATTCAAACTATCTTTGTGCTTCAGAAGAGGGCTATTCGAGCAATCTATAACCTAAAGGCTGGCGACTCTCTCAGAGAGAGATTTAAAAATATAAATATAATGACAGTTGCATCACAATACATTTATGAAAATTTGATTTATGTTCATAAAAATACTGGAATGTTTTCAAAAAACAGTGATATTCACAATGTAAACACTAGAAGTAAGAACAAATTAGCAGTACCTTATACTAGGCTCCATAAAATAAATAATTCTTTTAGGGGTCTGTGTGTAAGATTTTACAACAAAGTACCAAATGATATTCAGAAATTAGATCTTAATAAATTTAAAATCAAAATCAAAGAAAAGCTTTATAAAAAAGCTTATTATAAAGTGTCAGATTACACAGAAGACAAAACAGCTTGGATCTGAAATGCTCCAAGCACTCCAACAGCTATTTCTAATAGTCTTTATTTAATTGATACTACATTGTATTGTAATTTTGTATTGCATCATTTTTTTTTATTTTTAAATTCTTATTTTGTATTGACCTGGTAACGACATACTCTTTTTTTTGTTTGTAAATGTCGTTGCTTTTGTGCGCTGTGGTTTCTTGCGCCCATTCTTTGCCACAGTTAAAAAATTATGTCCTGAATGGGTGGTAGGTTAAAAAAGATTTGGACGATTCAAAGTGCTTATTAATTGAGTTTATTGAATAAATATATTTTGACTTGACTTGACTTGACTTGATGTATCCGGGAAGAGGGCGTGATGTACAGTCGATGAAGTTCCCAGACGGACAGAACGGAACGGAACAGAGACAAAGCTTCTAAGGAGCATACCTTCTACCAAAAATTCTTACCTAACTTAGTAGGGTTGGTAAAAGAGAATAAAATAAACAAACTATTATGAGCTTTTTATTAGGTATGTAGACAAGAAAAGGTATTTAGTATATTTACAAATTGCTTCCTCTAAATATTTGTTTTTATTTCTTTTTCATACAAATCAGTTTTTGTGGATTTCTTGGTAGGCCTTCGTGACCAATTCTTTCTGTTTGTCCTTTTGAAATGGCACTGTAGTTACTCGTACTTAACATAAAAATTTGTGCGACCTACTTAAACATATCTAATTTTAAAAAGGTATAATCTGGTTACCATTTGCTTACATAGTAGACTCCTTGGGATAATTAAAATATAAAATATCTTTTTTTTTCTAGTATTATTCATACAAACGGTACGTGTATGCTTGTAGTAGTTTATTTACGCCGTATGCTTGTAGTAGTTTATTTACGACGGCGCGGTTGTATGTAGCTTTGTCTCTGTTCAGTTTCTTTACTCATGTGCTACCGGGAGCGATCCATTCCGTCCGCGCCTACGAACTGTAGCGTGCGCTACGGTTCGTAGGCGCGGACGGCATGGAGCGCAAGCGAAAATCGTCGAAAAGTGGTCTACCGGGAGCGATCCATTCCGTCCGCGCCTACGAACCGTAGCGTGCGAGTAGATCGTGTGCAAGCGAATATCACCGTAAAGTGGTCGACCGGAAGCTTCCTCGACTGTATAAATTAGAAGTTTATGCCTAAGTAAAACAAGTGAATTTTTACTTATGTATTTTTACCGTAACCACAGCCGTTGCTAAAAAGCTACATGCTCATGCCATTAAAAACTTCATTCATATAGCGTGTAGTGTCGTGTGTAAATTGCTAGAATTTAGCTACGCAATGTCATCCTTGTAATAAGGAAGCAAAGTAGGCACTTTGTTAAACAAAGCTCCTAACTTATTAGCATTAATTTTTCGAGCTGTAAATTGATCGTAATGTGCTACAAAGTGCTTTTACTCGGTCCGTTGAAACCATTCCTCGTATTTAATTGTATTGTCGTAAATGCATTCGTACATTCACCAGCATTAAGAGACAGACATTGCTTTAGTTACTATTTAAGACTTATAGGAATTCGTGGGATACGGTTTGTATTAAAAATAAGGATTTGGGACTACTAATATCAAATACTTCTAATTGTGTTTGGCAATTGTGCGCCTCCGTATTTTAAAACACTTTTACTCTTATTTTATCCGTGCTTTCATCATAATCATACTTTCCAAGTAAAAGTAATTATTGTGTACTATTTTAAATAAAGAATTTTATAACAGCTCAGAATAATAAGTAACTAATATTCTATGTAAAAGAGTCTTACCACAGACGTATAACAAGAAGTCTGTGAGTCTTAAAAACCAAGCTTAAATTCCTTGGCGGTAAAGCAAAAAATAATATACATTTTTTTAGATTATGCTTTAGGCTCAGAATAATAGTTAAAGCATAGAAGAAGTGCTACGACATTTTAGTGTGCGCTCCGTTTGGTCACCATTCGAATTACATTTGTAAGGCAGTTGTCCCACCGCCGACGATGAACGAGAAGCGAGTCGAGCTAGAATTAGAAAGGGCGAGCAGCGGAAAGCGAGTGTTTAGTTTCAATAGTTTTGTCACTAGGCTATAAGCGCTGCTGCCGCTGGTTGGTTTCTTGGCATGAGTTAGTATCGCTAAGCGATAATTATCTTTTCACTCCTCTTGCTCAAAAAGACCGTCATTGTAGCGTTCTAGAGCGAGGCTAAAATAGCTTTTCTCGCCCTAGGGAAAAAAGTTTTTTTTTTTTTAATTTTTGTCTGTCACATTACAATGAGCCTACAAAAACGAAAAAGTATTTAGTCATAGGTAGAATAATCATGAATAAAGACTCGACTTATTACTGTTTACTTAGATCAACAACTTTTTTGAGATAGTTATTATTAAAGTTTATGGTAAAATTATCAATCATTTGAATCAATGGACAACACAGACCACGCCCACACAGTCCACGCTTCAGCAAGAAACAACTGCACAGTCTGCACATGTGCTTACGCGTGAGCCTTTAGCCCGTTAGTCGCTTTTACGACACCCAAGAGAAGAGAGGGGTTGGTAGTATTATTTTGATGAGCCCATCATCGCTCTATGCTGTTGGATGTATGTGCAGTCTTTAGTCCGTTAGTCCCCTTTTAAGACATCGAAGAAAGTGAAGGGTTGGTAATATTGTTATGATGAGCCCATCGCCGCTCTATGCTGTTGGATGTATGTGCAGTCTTTAGTCCGTTAGTCGCCTTTTACGACATCCAAGCGAAGAAAGGGGTTGGTAGTATTATTTTGATTAGCCCATCGCCACTCTATGCTGTTGGATGTATGCGCAGTCTTTAATCCGTTAGTCGCCTTTTACGACACCGAAGGGAAGAGACGGGTTGGTAGTATTATTTTGATGAACCCATATAGTCTTTCCATCTCTTCCCTTGGGTGTCGTCAAAGGCGACTAACGGACTAATGACTGCACATACATCCTACAGCTAGCGGCGATGGGTTCATCAAAATAATACTACCAACCCGTCTCTTCCCTTCGGTGTCGTAAAAGGCGACTAACGGATTAAAGACTGCGCATACATCCAACAGCATAGAGTGGCGATGGGCTCATCAAAATAATACTACCAACCATTCTCTTCCCTTGGGTGTCGTTAAAGCAACTAACGGGTTAATTTTTAATAAAATAAACCAATTCATATTGTATTGGATTGTTTTATTTTCTCGCATTCGTAGTGAAAATCAGAGTGTAACACACGGCGCTAAAAACCCATTAAAACTCGGTTTCTATTTACTCCCTCGCTAAAGCTCGGGAGTAAAACTACCTCGTATATAATGGATCATTTTAGCCCCTTGTATAACAATCTGCTATTTCACTCCTCTTGCTCAAAAATACCGTCATTGTAGCGTTCTAGAGCGAGGCTAAAATAGCTTTTCTTGCCCTAGAGGAACAAGTAATTTTTTTTTTAAATTTTTTTTGTCACATGACAATGAGCCTACAAAAACGAGAAAGTATTTAGTCATTTGTAGAATAATCATGAATAAAGACTGACTTATTACTGTTTACTACAACTTTTTGAGATTTTTATTAATAAAGTTTATGGTAAAATTAGTAATCATTTGAATATATGGACAACACAGACCACGCCCACCACAGTCCACACTTCAGCAAGAAACAATTGCACAGTCTGCACATGTGCTTAGGTGGTGAACCCTTAGCCCGTTAGTCGCTTTTACGACACCCAAGGGAAGAATGGGTTGGTAGTATTATTTTGATGAGCCCATCACCGCTCTATGCTGTTGGATGTATGTGTAGTCTTTAGTCCATTAGTCGCCTTTTACGACACCGAAGAGAAGAGAGGGGTTGGTAGTATTATTTTGATGAGCCCATCATCGATCTATGATGTTGGATGTATGTGCAGTTTTTAGTCCGTTAGTCCCCTTTTACGACATCGAAGAAAAGTGTGGGGTTGGTAGTATTATTTTGATGAACCCATAGTTGCTCTATGCTGTTGGATGTATGTGCAGTCTTTAGTCCGTTAGTCGCCTTTTACGACCCCCAAGGGAAGAATGGGTTGGTAGTATTGTTTTGATGAGCCCATCGCCGCTCTATGCTGTTGGATGTATGCGCAGTATTTAGTCCGTTAGTCGCCTTGTACGACACCGAAGGGAAGAGAGTGGTTGGTAGTATTATTTTGATGAGCCCATCGCCGCTCTATGTTGTTGGATGCAGTCTTTAGTCCGTTAGTCGCCTTTTACGACACCCAAGGGAAGTGATAGAAAGACTGCATATACCTACAACCAACAGCATAGAGCGGCGATGGACTCATCAAAATAATATTACCAACCCTTTTCTTCCCTTGGGTGTCGTTAAAGCAACTAACGGGTTAATTTTTAATAAAATAAACCAATTCATATTGTATTGGGTTGTTTTATTTTCTCGCATTCGTAGTGAAAAGCAGAGTGTAACACACGGCGCTAAAAACCCATTAAAACTCGGTTTCTATTTACTCCCTCCCTAAAGCTAGGGAGTAAAACTACCTCGTATATAATGGGTCATTTTAGCCCCTTTTATAACAATCTACTATTAATAGCTCTTGTCGCTCAGCGACGAACTAGTGAAGCGAGTCCTCGCCGGCAGTGTGAACAGTCAGCGATCAACTATTTATCTATGCATCTCTTTTGTTTACACGGAATGTACATCTATCTATTGTACGTTTCTTGAGCGAGAAAATAGCCGATAGGTAGTCGTTTACTCGCCGTTGGTGGGACAACTGCCTATAGGTCGCTTTTGAATACGGTATCTTAATTAAATGGTGACCGGGTATCCAATTTTTTTTTTCGCTTTACATTTAACTTTTTCAGAAACTTATTTTATCTCTTTTATTTCAATATTTATGGCCCATTTGAAAAAATAGGACAACTATTACTAGTCACATTTGGACTCCCTCTATGCTTTAGTTATTATTCTATGGTGTTAGGCTGAACATAAATGTGAAATCATGGTAGATTTATTAGGCACATACCATAGATTCTGTGGTACACACGGCGTCAGATCAACCTACCCTAAACTGTCTCTTCAATGAATATTGATCCTTAGAACCAAACAATAAAGTTCAATTTATTGTAGAAATTTGATAGTTTTGGACCCTCAGAACAAAAATATTGTCCTGAGGTAATACCATGGACGTAATATACAAACAGGATTGAGCACTGTAATGTAAACAATATGATCTACAATATGACCTATATGATCAGCAATCTTTTTGTAAGACCAATCACGTTCTTATTAGTGCAATTATAATTTTTCTTGTCGAAGAATCGCAACTTTTTTGCTTTCCCATTTTTTGTAATTAAATCGCTTGCATTAAAATACGATTTTCGGAAAGTCATCGCCACACTCATTGGATTTGTATAAAATATTCTGAGTTGGATCTTTAGTCATGATAGTACATTTTTACGTGGTTAAAGGTAATTGATAATAAATCAGTGCAAAGTTATTCGAACAAAATTTCATAAAATTTACTTGAATAGGTACTACCCGTTTTTAATTAGGTACCTATATGACCACAACTGTATATATTTATTACACCTTCACTATCTGTTTATTTTTATGTACTTAAGTATTTAATTATTTTGTTTATAAAAAATTTAGTTTTTAAAGTTTATAAATTCTCTCTTTCCGATTGGTTGTCTGGTAGAGATCGCTTAGAACGATAAGACCGCCAAATTGTTACTATATTTTTAATAGTATTGTCATATTGTATTAATGTAATTGTGTTCTATTTTTAAGTTCTATGTAAATCTTTGTGGTGTTGTGCAATTAAAGAGTTATCTACCATCTATCTAAAACACCTTTTTTACCCTCGTCACATTTTGAGGTTGGGCCATGGGAGCAGTCTCTTAAGCTGACGTCTGAGCCCACCCTGCATAACATACCACGCTGGTCCAACCGTAAAGTTAGTATGTTTTTTTTACTATTACGAGTATGTAATGTTATACGATAGCAACCCGGAGCTACGCGCAACGGCTTAACGTGCCTTTCGAAACTTGTATACTAATATCTTGTTACTTGTTACCTAAAATTTGGTTACCCTTCCGGTGACTCGGCATAGCGACAGTTACCTATTTTGTACGATCGCAATTCAAATGTGTTAGCCGCTGCTATATAGCGTACCTCAAATTAGTTCTTTTCAAATGATGCTTATTTGGTTAACACGTTCATTGCCGTTCACGCAACAACGTGTGTTCTTACCCCAGTGGGTCAGACAAATGGCATAAATGTTTGTAGAATAGAATAATAAATAAGTAAGAAGGAGTTACCGATTAGCCAGTTTAACGCTATAGAATCGTCATGACGCGGATGCCACTTGTCTATACTGGCATTAATTACTTATCAAACATGCAAAATCGCGTATATGCGTATGCATACATATAATCACGACTATTATCCCCGAAAGGTTGGTCAGAGTTCTACTAACGTTGTTGCTATGGCGACAGATTTAGGTAAGTTGGTAGTAGCTAGCCCAGCAACTAGGACTAAGACCAGTGCCAGTAGTTTTACCTATAACAACAGTTACACCTTGTTCGGAGTAAGTTAGTTGAGTAGACAGTACATTGCTTCGCTAGTTTGAATATTTTAAAATTAGCTTACTCGTACTTCGTCAACTGTAAGCAAGACTTTATGGCCGTTCGCTGCGTTAAGCCAGGGTAATATGATGTTAAGCTGTTACCCACGCTAATACGGCGCTAGTGACCGTCTTCACGTTAGAATAAAACACAAGGTCTCAAGGTCTCACCACGTCTCACCGTGTCGTGTCGAGTAGCGGTGAAAGAATATCTATCACCTTTTCTCTTCCCTTGGGTGTCGTAAAAGGCGACTAATGGACTAAAGACTGCACATACATCCAACAGATAGTGCGGCGATGGTCTCACCACTTGTCACGCTGAGCACGTGTGCATTAGCTATTTGGGGAAAAGTGTACTATAGTAGAGGACTGCTTTGCTGACCTCATTGCCTAGTCTCTAACTAACCCTTCGGGGATAAATAGTCGTGATTATATGAATGATGTCTCACCACACGGTGCCGGCTTCCACATGCTTGCTGAACTGCAGCGTGTTGCGCAGGTTGTTGGTGAAGATGCCGGCCGACAGCCCGTAGTTCGTGTTGTTGGCGCGGTCCACCACCTACTCCAGCGTGTCGAACTTGAGGATGCTCTGGACGGGGCCGAAGATCTGACGACAAACTGTCGATCGTCAACTCATATCTGTTTTGACGCATGCTTGGTAAAATATAGACTGAACTAAAAGTTTTGATTTACTGAAATATCGTCTTTTAAGGGTTTCAAATTTAGTTTAAAAAATATTTTAATATAGAACCGTATTTTAGTAAGAGTGCGTCGTTTTAGATGAACGGGGGTTGTATGAATCTATACAGCTCTGTCGTCCGATTTCTTTTGAACTTTTAATGAATAATGAATGAGAAATATTTTTTATAACAAATTAGTAATCAATGTCTTTTATAATATTTAATATATTTTTTGCTTATTAATTATTCAATATTAGCACAGATAAAACACACAAAACACTTTTATAAAAACGTATGTGAAACTAATCTACATTTCAAAAATAAATAAATTCTAGCTATTCTATTATATTCCAGAAATGTACATCATTCAATTATAAGTTTTTCAAATCAACAATAAATACCTCTTCTCTAGCGATGGTCATGTCATCTTTAACGTCAGCGAATACCGTGGGCTGGATGTAGTAGCCACTGGTGCCGATCCTCTTGCCTCCCACCAGGAGCTTGGCTCCCTCTTGCTTGCCCTTCTCGATGTAGCCCAAAACTTTGTTCATCATTTCTTCGTCGACCTATGACCAGAACATCTATATCAAAGTCATCATACATACTGTAAGACGAAAATTAGATCAATCGATTAGCAGATCCCTAATGTCACCGTACCCCAGCATTAGTTGCCGAAGTTTGACAGTTGAGCTACCGCGCTTTTAGTAGTGGTGGTAAAACTTTAATATAATTGTTATAATAATATATGAGTATTGTAAAGAATTGAGTTTAATGCCGAATATTATACCCGAAGGGTTAGTCAGAGACTAGGCGATGGGGACCGCAAAAGCAGTCTACGGACACATTCCACGTTTCACCAAATGACAACTGCACATGTGCTCAGCGTGACAGGTGGTGGGTGTGCCCATCGCTACTCTATGCCGTTAGATGTGTGTGCAGTCTACAGCACGTTCGTTAGTCGTCTTTTACGACATCCAAGATATGGGTTGGTAGTATTTCATTATTGAGCCAGCCACCAGCCACCACACATCATCATCATCAGCCTATAAACGTCCCACTGCTGGGCACAAACCTTTCCATGTGGATGGGGCATGGAGATATTGTTTTATAATCCACAACCAATGCGGGGTAGGTATAACAATAATACCACTTGTGGTGTCGTGCAATCTGGCATGAACTTGTTTGATTCATCATCAATAAATACCTACGAATGCCAATGATAAACGTTACTCATTTGTTTCCGGAATTTAGTAAAGAAAAGTAAGGTAAAGTGAAACGATGTTGTTATAATTCGTGGTTGGAACTCAAAACGATTACATACAATATTGGGCCTGGATATAAAAAGCCATAAATTATGAGAGTGGTTTATTATATTCAAACTTTGCGGTTTCTTATTGAAAATTCTGTAGGATTGAACATGCTGTGAGCTGAGTTATTATCGGTTATTAGTCGTAGATATAAACAATAGAGGAAGATACGGCATGCTCTTAGAAGTTTAAGGACCATAAAATAGTCCTACTCAAGAAGCTTGTAGACGTAAGTCCTATCTCAGAATAATAACTGTAATACTCAACTACATACTCTTTGTAGTGTGATCGCTAATGTCAATCAAGCGAGCGAGACAAAGCTATGCTAAGCCTCAGAACAATAGCTTTAATTATTGTTCTGAGGGGTCAGCAAGCACCTCGAAGAATGTTCCAGGACGACGACGACGCACGATAAATGAAACTTGCTCATGACAATCAATGTCATAAATACCCATTTTCATCTATTTTTACCACACCATTTTTAATTTATACCGAGTAAAAATTAAAATCAGTTTAATTTAAACCAATTATTGAATTTGGTTATAGATACTATTACGTACCGACTAAAGCATATTTTTAAGTCATTCAAAGTCTAATACTTAGTAGAATTCTATTCATTTACGAGCTGAAGCACGACTTTTGTTATTTAGTCATTCAAAATGTTAATACAGTTAGCATCTCTAGTTAAATTTCTGTTTTAATTATAATATCATGTCTGGGGCACGCACCCAGGTATTCCTGATTCTTTTAGGTATTTGACATACGAAGTCTACCTATTCCCGGTCTCTTAGAATCTACTTTATTTTTTTTATAATAGTGGGGCTTGCTCTTAGCCACATTTTTATCCGTAGGATTAAGAAGAGGAAGATGATGGAGCGAGCTTGCCCAGAAGCAGCCTATTCACTCGGGCTTTAAAGATGTTAGGGCTAAATACACTCGGGAACACAGACGCCAGCAGGGAATAACTTGACTGTACGTATTATGAATAAAGACGAATAGCGCTTAATGCGTATGAGTGGAATATCAACCAAGTACGGGTGGTAATGGTAACCCGCCGTACGTCTGGACTCCCGATGGTAAAAAGAGACGGTGAAATGAGCTCGTGTAGCTCAACAGCACACTCTTCGAAGTACAACCTGTAAAATACCGTCAAGCAAGCGACTGAGCGACGGTGAGCGAGACTGTGAAGCTCGGTTTTTCGAAAAATAATGGTCACCTATAAGTTTCTTGGCTTTTCGTTCCACTGGATCGAGCACGGCAAGTTGATATTTTGCTGAGCCGTCCAAAGGTGGCAAGCAATAGTAGTATTGCTCTCTATAAAGCAGTTAACTAAACTCTATATAACTTTATAATAAAACTCTATATAAAGCACAAGTCCGGTCGTGCGGTGCTTTATATAGAGTTAGAAGCTGTTCCGGCGTGAAATATCGCTTAACTTTATTAAGAACACCCAGCTTTTTCGCCGCAGTTTGAGCCTTGATTTCGATGTTGTCGCCGAAGTTGAGATTGGACGTCAACTTCATGCCGAGGAGATCGAGGTTGTCGGTAATTAGTACATCTACACCCCGTAAAGTAGGAGTCAGGTTAAAGGACTCCTATTGGCCGAGAACAAACACGCCTGTGTTTTGGTGACGTTAAAACTGACCAAATTGTTGTCACCCCATTGGGAGACAAGACTTAAAGTCAAGTTTGTCCGCACATCCATGGCCTCTCTTAAGGAACGAACTTCCTCTCCGCCGACCCTTGCGCTAGACAGATACCTCTCTGTGACAGTACTGGATACTCAGGAATCTCAGGAAGTCCAAAATCCAGACACAAGCCAGCGTGCCAGGCCCGGTCAAAGGCTTTTGAGATGTCAAGCGACACGGCAAGCGCTTCGCCATGATTGTCGGTTGCCTCGCCCCAGCAATGAGTAACGTACACCAGAAGGTCCCCCGTGAAACGGCCCCGCCGGAAGCCATATTGGCAGTCGCTGAGAAGGTCGTGGGATTCTAGATACGACAAAAGCTTTCTATTCAGTACCCTTTCCATAACTTTAGAGAGTATAGAGGTGATGGCAATTGGTCTGTAGTTGGTGGGGTCGGCACGATCTCCTTTCTTGGGCACTGGCTGCACATTTGCAAGCTTCTTGGACTGAGAAACCGCTCTAGTAATATGAAGAGAAATGCAGTACAGACGCGTTAGAATCGGGAGACAAATCAGGCGTACAGACCATAAGTAGCCTAGCTGGAATCCCATCCGGGCCGCTGGGCTTATTTAGTTTAATTCACAAAAATCGCATAATTCATATCACGTATAAAGTGCGTCATATACTGCAAGCTGGCACGCGCAAAATATATCACACGCAGCCTCTCCCAGATACTCTACGTGGTATAAGATTTAAAATATAATTTTATCTTCAGTGGTCAAGATCGAAACTAACATCGTAGATCGTTTTAAGGATGGTAAAGCCAATAGACAGTATTAAATTTTTACCCGGTATATAAAAAATACCCGGTATTAATGGGTAAAGAAAATACAACGGTGAGCTACAGGAGTAGGGCAGCTAGTATCCTCAATTATATGAATAATAGTTTAAAAATAAAAGACGGTTATGTTGAGAAAATATAGGAAAACAAATAATAGTCTAATAGATGTTTATTGCTACTGATATTATGAAGTTGAAAGATTCGGAATTATGAACATTCGAAACAGAGTAGTTAGGAATTGTTATTGTTAGGATGAAAAATGTTAGGAAGTACATTTTCGGAGTTGCAATTATCGGAGTTGATTTAGGTGAACCCGTCTGTGTGTCTGTGTGTGTATCTGTCCGTGGCACTGTGTAGCTCTTATACGGTTGAACCGATTTGGGTGCGGTTTTTTTTATTTAAAAGTAGGTTTACGAACGATGGTTCTTATGGGATTCTTGGTCTGATGCTGCAGCCAGGATATTCAGCTCACTAGTACACTGTTGAAAAAAGTAGCAGATACCTATATCGTGTTTGGATTCGTTGTGATCAGTGTTTATTTGATTCTACATACAATTCAATGATGGCAACACGATGAGCTGATGCTGCAGCCACGATATCCAGCACTCTCTTAAAATATAATAGCAGGTATGTCGTGTTTGGATTCGTTTTATGAGTATTGTATCAAATGAATACGTATGTAATGTTATTATGGGAAGTGTCTTTAGTTTATTATTAGATACTTGTTCATTGAATTAGCAAGTATTTAAAAAATAATGAAATAAAAAATAAATTTAAGAAACCCCCGACACAAAAAAAAACACCCTAAAATTAAATTTCACTCTCGGCTTTTTAATTAAATAACCTATTATTGTTTTAAGATGAGCGTCTCCGCGTCGAGGAAGGTTCCCGACGCCGACTTAGCAATAAAACTAAACCAGAATACAAATAAAAATAATATTGATAATGATGAAGTATGGATTATACTATTATAATAAATATATAAAAAATATACTATAATAAAAACGCATATTGTAACCTGCCACGTCCATAGTCTTTTTGCTGACCTAATTACATACACACATCACCGCCTTTACCTTAACATAAACTATTATTCTAATTCTTAAAACTAATTAACCTACAACATACCGCCGTTCAAGATTGCCATCAATTACGCCTTCCCTACCTCTCAACTTAAACTATATTATACTAACTCTTACTTAACTAAAGACTATGTGATCTACAATCTAATGTTTGTGTCTTTGATGTTTTGTAGAGTGCGTTGTGTTTGTATGATAATGGAACCTTAACCTAGACCTAACATAACTTAATTATATTAGCAATATACTTCAGTCGAGCAATGTAATATTATAATAAGATACTATTTTGGCCAGATCGTCTAGTGAACCCTCCGTTGTTAACTGCATCTAAGTAACTCAAGTCCTTTTCGTGAAAGTTTAGTAATTGGCTTATCCCTGTGTTAAATTATTTACTACTGACCTATTTATCTATCCGTCAATACCTAATATCCTAGATATGTGTAAGCCTATCAGTGTCTTCGTCCGAACTGTGACCTAAATCCTTCACAGCAGTTGCGGGGAAGTAATGCCTAATCACTCAAAGATAATCAGATGATAGCTTTGCTTGCAGGTATTATTATCATTTATAATCGATAGCATTATACATAAAAGAGTTTTGTGGAAGTTTATGAGCCCCAACCGCCGCTCCATAGCATGCCAATACATCACATTGTTTAATTATGGCCCCGTCCAATTGAAGTTAATTTATTATTTATTGAGAATCTACATAACTTTTCAACTTAATTTTATCTTACATTATGAAAATTATGTATTAGGTTTTACGTTCTTATTATTCCTCATAAAATCAATAGAGTTTATCTTAGGGCTTGCTATCATCCAAATATCTTTTTCACATTCAGAACCCAACTATTCAATGCAATAATTTATGTCTTATGATATCCCTTATAGAACAGAGGTGTGAAGCCAGCATTCAACAGATCCCACTTATTTCTCCGATTATTGAGTTTATTATAAAGCTATTACAATGTAACATTATTAACTGACTGTCTTTATTGCCTTATTAGAATATTAACTTTCAGTTCTATAGATGGTGAATAATTTATTCAAAACCCACTTTCAGGCAGTGGACTAAAATAGAATGCTATTAATAAAGGTAAAATTACTTTTATTTACTCTTAGTATTTGTTATACAGATCCCATAAATTACCAATTTAACTAAATTGTACTGACTGCCTTGACAGCATATCACTTCTCAAGTTTATTAAAAGATCCCTGATTTATTTAATATCCTCTAACTTTTAGGAAGTGAACTTAATCAGAATACTATCATTTGAAGTAAACTCACCTTTATTTACTCTAAGTGTTTATCACACAGAGCTTATAAAGTACCAATATAATTAGATGGTATTGTCTGCATTTGACAGGTTATCACTTCTCAAGTTTATTAAAGATGTTTTATTTATACAATTTCCTACTCCTTTCAGGAGGTGGATTCAAATGGAATGCTATTATTTGAAGCAAAATTACTTTTATTTACTCTTAGTGTCTATTATACAGTTCTCATAAATTACCAATTTAACTAAATTGTATTAAATGCCTTGACAGCTTATTACATCTCAAGTTTATTAAAAGATGCCTGATTTATTCAATATCCTTAACTTTTAGGAAGTGAACTTAAATTAATTATTTTTCACTAACTTATACCTCAGTCTCTCAGACTGGGTAATTATTTAATAGCCTACTAAATCATAGTTAGTATACTTCGAGTAGGTAGGTACTATGTATTTGTCCACAGTTGTCCTTGTTGATAATTAAATCAATTATATTTTGAAGTTATTCTTTACTTACTTTAATAGGTATAAAGCAGACTGTACTATTAGTCTAATCGGTTCAGGTTGTTACTAATCAAATATTTCTATGTTTCATAATATTAGAAGTACATAACTTGTAAGGTCTTTGACCATTAAGGTGAATTCGCATCTTCAGGCGAAATAACCTAGGTTCCAAGCTGGTTTTTAGTTGTTTAATATTTGCTTAAATTTTACCAATAGGTTTCTGGATGTCTATTTATAACACATTGAAGAGTTGCAATTTAAGGCCGTATTGTACCTCAGAGAAAGCTAAGAATGCCTGTTTGGTCATTTCAGTATCAGAAATCAAACATCACAGCACAGTTATGCTAATATGCTATAACTTATTAGTAATTTTCTTGTAATAGGAAACCAGTCTAGACTCTTAGGTAATTCAAAGTAATGATGGTTCAATATTACCTCACTTCTGCTAATTATTTAAAGTGAATAGTTAATTGGTAACACCTTGAAGAAAACAATTAGAGTCCTATTGACCTACGGTAACAGCTTACATGCCTAGATCGGTCCTTTCAGTGCTCATAATCAAGATCACTTCATAGTAATTTCTTTTTAGGTACCATATCTCAATTATCCCTAACTTTATTAGTTGAAGTTAATCCAGCCCTAGCTTCGCGGCCTACGTACCTAGTCTATGTGGGCACAGCATGCGCACACCGTGCCATCCCCAACTACCTAATAACATATATAGAGACGCCTACCTATAGATTCCTACAGCCTACCTCACTTGAAAGACCTATATTCTGTCGAACTAACAGTCCCTTATTGTATACCTTTGCAATCTAGGCCCAAGCCACATTTAAGGTTAATTGTGAGGTGAGTTGTGTAAGTCGAGTCGCCCCTGCAAGCAACAGACCTCTAAGTGAACTATTGAGTTGAGTAAACTCAGGGTGTAAAACCTAACACTACACTGTGTGTACAGAGGTAGACTCGCGATTGGACGGGGTCATACGTGTCTACCTCCAGCTAAATGGTGTCTGACCTATCTTCGATTTTCGCTAAGGAGACAACTGTCTCTCCTCTGCTATTCTCTCGAAGATAGTGTATTTTTAGCGTTTTAATTTATAACGCCGGCATTATTAAATACAGCCAAATGCCTCCTGATCGGAATCAGTTGAAAGTCACATAGTTTCGTTGACACCGTTACGCGTATCAGCTATATGACCCGGAATACTTCATTCCGCTAACAGGTTCGAGTTGCGACAGCAATAATTTTACTTTAATAATCACTTTCTATTTCACGAACAATTTTAGTTAATATCGCAGATCGAATATCACTTAGCGCGCTTTAAAGGCTAGGACGCTCTTTTTTTCGCGTATGAGATCGTTATCGCCCGATGACCTTTAATCGAATGCCCCTCTTCCCTACAATAATGCCAAAAGCCCTCCAATTTCTCGCCACGCTCGCCCGACATTCGCCCGCGCAAATCCACTTTCCTACTTTCACCCAATCGCTAGACCTATCGCTTACTCGCCTCTACTTCACCCTTGTTATCTTTTGTTAAATGGCCAACTTCACGCACTTACACGTGGAGACAAAATCTCCTCTCTCTTTCTATCTTTCAATCTCAACTTCCGCCCTCTCATGACCGACACTCCCGCGTAAATTTTAGTGTTTACCATAAATCAACCAAATCTCTTTAGATAGCCAATATTACATGTTTGAACATCTAGATAAAGCCTTCCATCAACAATTCCCTCTTAATAAACGCCCACTTATCCTAATAATCCCGTATTTAGTAAAATTATAAAAGTTCAGCATTCTGAACGCAGATGGCGCCTGGTTGTTTTTGAAACGATTTTATCGACCCGATCCCGTCTTCCGCGAAACTCAAGTAAATAACGCACGGTAGAGGGCGCCTATGTCGCGAGGGACGCGCTGACCAATCCAGGAGGACCCCCCTATCAATCCAAACCAATATATAATGGACAGTGTCCATTTCGCAAGCGACGCACGGAACAGTCCCCGCGAAATTCAAATAAAAATAAAGCCCCTAGTCCATTGACTCATTCTTACAGCCTTTAACCATAAAGCCACTTGTCCACATGGCAATTATTTTAAACTAGTTTATTTTCCCCTTCTTTATGCTTATCACAATAATTTTATAATAGTTACAATATCAACACTTTTCTAATGGCCAGAGCAGACATGCTACTTTTAGCATCGGCGATCGGCGATTTAGTCGCTTTTTAGAATCTGAATGCAGCGACCACAAATTCCGCACAGCACACTTAAAAACGCCAAACGCGGTGATTGAGTCGCTTTTTGGAAGCTCGACACAGCGTCTGAACGCTACACTTCGCACACATTCGGATACCCGGTCGCATCGATTTGGCAGTCAGTGCTGCGCTAGAATTAGCTAGAATTAACATTACCGATCCAGCAAAACGCGCGATTCCGGTACCGCGTCCGAACGTATGAATAAAGTCGCGAAATCGCGATGCTGCATCGCTAAAGCGCGCGATTCCGATACTGCGTTCGAAGTCGCCAAAACGTGATGCAGCATCGATACAGTCGCAAAATCGCCGATCGCCGATGCTAAAAGTAGTACCTATGTGTGCGGTGGCTCTAAATAATAATATAAAATAAAAATATCTTAATTTAAATACGCTTACATCTATAGTTTACAAAGAGCTCTTAACTAATAATCTAAAGTAAATTAAATGTTTGTTGTCTGAGCTAGGTAAACCCTGTTTTTCAGGCGAATGTGGGCTTAGTCTAAGTTTAATATAAATCGAAACATAAATGAATATAACAGGTTCCTTTTACGCTAAATTACAATCTAATATAAAGACATGAATAAAATAATAATAAGTTTTTTTAAATAAGTTTATAAGTTTTACACAGAAAAAATAATAAAAAATACCTAACAACGGTCATTAACCCCTCCGTATCGTCGTAGGTCAATTTTTGTAGTTCTTCCTGTGTACAACCTTTTTGCAGCTGATAGTGTTTAACGGATAAATATAACACTTAGCATTTATCCTGTTGTACAGAAAGGGTCCTAAGAAAATAAAGAACCTTGATGAGAAAGCGCATTTTGTACATTTGAAATAAGTGCAAACCATGTCTTTCCTCCTTTTATTAGTAATTTCAGTGCTGTAAGGAAGAGCCGTGTGCTGTTTTAGTATCGTGCTTTTTATAAATATTGCTGAACTGTTAAAACTTTACAGGATTCATATAAAAGATGTGTAGGATATAGAAAAGGGGCCGTCCATTAATCACGTGATGTTTTTTTAGCATTTTTTTAATCCTTCCTCCCCGTTGGTGATACGTGGTGAGGTTTAAGACTAACCCCCCGCCCCCCACCCAAAATCAAGTGTATTTTTTAGTACTTACCTACGAAAAATCTTAAAATTTCTAGAATATTATTTCTTAACTTAAGTTTAAAGTATAATCCAATTTTATTCTAGAAAATTAAGGATCATGATAAAAATGTCTAGACAGAAAGGTTACAGGTTGTTTTTTTTTAACGGCGAGTCAAGGTTTTCAGTTTAGAAATCGCGCGTTTGACGAAAAAATAAATACACGTGAGATTTCGTGATTTTTGCCGTAACCCCTCACCCTTTTTATTACTCTTTAGAACTTTTTATTTTTTCTGTACTACACCTATGTCTGCCTTACTTTATGTATTTACTTTTATATAATCATGTAAGTATTGTGTGTGTTTGTTAATAAATGTATTCTAATGTTACTACCAAGCAAAAGTCATTAAAATTGTGCACACTTTAATTATATCCGAAACTTTCCAGAGCTGCGTCATCGGAATCCCAGATGTAATTAATACGTAAGGAAAAATACTGGTGAACGTATATTGATTCGAGATTTGTTTGCACCTCCCAGGTGTGTGATATTTCATTGTAAGAAAGTCTACAATTATAACGTTCTAATTACTGTTTTGAAATGAAAAAGTATCGGTATTTTAGTAGTCCAATGTTACAGAATTTTCATAGTCTCACTAGACTATGCGCCACTGATGCGCCACTGCGCCGCGTTCTAAGTGTTGCCAGTCTGGCAAGTACCTAAGCAAAGAGTGAGTTTGTATACGCTCTTGAACGGTAAGTTCAAACCTTTCTGTAATTAGAATAATTATATCGCACCCTTCGTGGAAGAAAAATGTAAGGCAAAAGTGACAACTTTTCAGGAACGTAAAAAAACTGTTCTAAAAATTTAACAACATTATTAGAAATATGTAGTATACATCAATGATATCTAAAACTAACTTTTATTTATATATAAGAAGAAGGCAAACGAGCAGGAGGGTCACCTGATGGAGAGCAATCACCGCCGCCCATGGACACCCACCCGCAAAACCAGAGGAGTCGCAGATGCGTTGCCGACCTTTAAAAATGGAAAAGGGTTAAGGAAGGAATAGGAATTGTGAGGGGGGAGAGGCGAGGCCTCCGGAACTCTCACTGGCCGGACGAAACACAACAGCACCAAGTGCCATTATTTCACGCCGGATATTTGTGAGATGGTGGTATTACCCCGGGCGAACCGGCCCAATACGTGCTGCAACACAGCGTGGCTCTACCACTCAGTCAATGTCACTCATTTAGCACCACCCAGGGGTCACGTGTAGGGTCTCTAGGGTAAACCTACGGACGCGAGTAAGTTTAACCCCCGAAACCTGTGAGGGGCCTACGTGTTTATATTTTGTATTGAGAAAAACCTAAAAAGAAGCGTTGCGTTATTATTCCGCGAAACATAATAAACACTTGATAGAGTAATTATGAATATTGCATTGTTGACATGTTAAGGAAGTCTTGCTGTTTGGTATTATTGCAGATAACCATTTTTTGGCGTTCTGATTTAGTCGTGCATTCAATGTGGAAGTGTGGTTTACGTAGGTTTTCCTCGAGCTACTCGTTTGTGGAAAAATGGTTACGTACTTCTACCTTGTGAAACATTACCTTACTTATGGCACATGCACATGGCAGTATTTGAAATTATAGCTTTACTAAAAAGAAAATAAGTTAAAATATTTTTGCATAACAATTTTTTTTCTGTGAAAACGCATTTTATGGAGAGATGAGCTATCAAAAGGACTGGTTTGTGGTTACCATGGACAGGAAGGAGATAGATAGATAGATAGATAAATAACGCTGCTGCCCGTCTTAGTAGCCAAAAACGGGCAGCAGCGTTAATGGCGAAGAACCCCAGCTACTGCGGTCACCAACTCGCCTGCCTGACTATGGCAAATACCCCCCAAATTAAAGGCAACCGAAATTCTCAGCCCCCAGTTCCAGGTAGCTCCACTATTCCTGACCATGGTACGATTTATGGTAACGGTGGGGCGGGGGTGCTAAGAATCCCCGGGCTACGGTAGGGTACCACCGACGACTCTACCTAGCGATGTACAACGGACGCACTCTGCGGCTGAACGAGCACATCACAGAGTTGGAAGTAGAGCTAAGTCGTATCAACTGGCATATTCAGGGGCTGTCTGAACTCCTAAGACAGGGAGAGGAGACGGTAACCATCGATTCTGGTCACATGCTCTATTTCCGAGAAGGAGACCAACCATCCCAGGGTGGCGTCGGATTTATGGTTCATAGGTCACTCAGGGGCAACGTTGTGAAAGCTGGCAGTGTGTCGCCGATGGTGGCGCCTTGTCTTAAAAATAACAGAGAGGTACTCCTTGAAACTTGTACAGATGTATACCCCCACAGCTGCACACCTGGACAATGAAGTCGAAGCCATGAACGAAGACATAGTAAAAGCTATGTCTCGTACCAAAACTCACTACAGCGTCGTTATGGGTAACTTCAATGCCAAAGTGGGAGTACAAAAAAACGGCGAATCGAAAATGGGACCTTTCGGCTATGGACAGAGAAATCCCAGGGGGCAAATACTGGTCTACTTTCTCGAAGGACAGGGGCTGTTTTAAATGACCTCATTTTACCAAAAGAAACCCCAAAGAAATAGGCTAGTTTATAGTTAGGCGAGTTACCCGACGATCGAATGCCTGTTGTTGAATATGCAATTGCGAAAAGGGTTCGAAGGTATTAGCCAAGTCTATCATCACTCCAGTTGTCTCCTGACAAAACTGAAGACATCACAAGGCATCACCGTCACTTCAAAGCCAGAGGTACTCACTGAAGTCGATTTTTTTTAAGAGAGTTATACTCCCATAAATCATATCCACCGGTCCACAGCGCGGATGATCCCCGAGCCAGACTAACCAGCCACTATACAGACGAGCTTCCTGACATCGATATGGGCGAGATTAGATTAGCCCTTGGACAGCTTCATAACAAGAAAGCTCTGGGGGGATGTTGGCATAACACTGAGCTGCTCAAAGCAGGGGCACACCTGTTTTAAAAGAGATTGCTAAGCTCTTTAACTCCGTCATCCACTCTGGCACTACACCGAAGGCAGGGAGCAGGAGTGTGACGATACTGTTCTTCAAAAAAGGCGATAACACACTGCTGAAGAACTATCATCCAATTTCCCTCCTGAGCCATGTCTATAAGCTGTTTTCGAGGGTTATTTTGAATCGTCTTGCTCAAAAGTTCGATGACTTCCAACCGCGGGAGCAGGCAGGGTTTCGAAAAGGCTACATTACCGTGGACCACATACTGATTCTGAGGCATGTTATACAGAAAACAGAGGAGTATAAAGAGCCTCTATGCCTTGCGTATGTGGACTACGAGAAAGCCTTCGACATAATCAAGGCTTGGGCTGTCCTAAAGTCCATGCAGAGATGTACTATCGACTGTCGATATATCGAGGTGCTGAGATGTCTTTAAGAAGACGCAACGATGACCGTCCAAGTAAAAGTAAATAGCACCAACCCAATCCAACTGCGCCGTGGCGTAAGACAGGGAGATGTTATCTCTCCGAAACTGTTTACGAACGCGTTGGAGGACGTTTTCAAAACACTCTATTGGAACGGATGAGGCATCAATATCAATGGACATTATATCTCATACCTATGATTCGCAGACGACTATGTTCTCATGACTGAATCTCTGCAGGATTTGGAAGAAATGCTGTACAGCCTAAACGAATCTTCAAGACAAGTAGTAAGTCTCAAGATGAACCAGGAGTCCTGGACAACACTTAGGTCATGTTTAATGGTCACATATCCTCGAAATCTGTAGTCGTAGGTGATGCTACTCTTGAGGTTGTGCCAGAATACATCTATCTTGGCCAAACTATACAATTAGGCAGGCACAACTTCAAGAAGGAAGCGTACAGAAGGATTCATTTGGGCTGGGCGGCATTCGGGAAGCTACGTAGAATTTTTCTTAAAACTGTTCAACCAGTGCGTCCTACCTGTGATAACATATGGAGCATAAACGTGGACGCTCACGATAGGGCTGGTCCACCAATTCAAGTTTACTAAGTATGCGATGGAGCGAGCGTGGAGCTTGGAGTTTCTCTGGCGGATAAAATCCGCAACGAAGTTATTCGAGAGATAACTAATTTTGCCGACATCGCTTGCCAAATCAGCACTCTGAAGTGGAAGTGGGCCGGTCATATCTGAAAAGGACGGATAACCGTTAGAGCAGACTTGTCCTAGAGTGGAGACCGCGTCTAGGCAAACGCAGAGTAAGACGCCCTGCAGCGCCAACGACATAAGGAAGGTGGCGGGCAATGGATGGATGCGGACTGCCCAGGACCGGGATAGTTGGCGCTCATTGGGGGAGGATTACATTCAGCAGCGGATGGCAATAGGCTGAAAAAAATAGGAATTGCGAATTTGTTCTTTTTAGCCCACATGGACAGTAATTAGTAAGTTTTAGTCAAAAAAAAACACCCTCTTAATACAGCTACAGTCACTAGATTAACTATAAACGGTAAGTAGGCAAGCACCTTTTTAGTAAAAGTCTTATCACACCATACCACACCAAACCACCATTACCGACAGACTTACTTTGCATCTCTGCTCGCGTGGTGAGACTGGAAATCGTAAAACAAAACATAATATTGTATTGTTTATAAATAAATTCGAATACAGTAAATAATAATGTTTTGATCAGACCCAGAGATCGATCCCGGGACCTCAAGTGACGATGGCGATGTTCTCACCAATGCCACACCGAGACAGTTTACAATTATTGATTTAATAATAGATAAACAGCTAAACTTACCTTTTTCAACGTTAATGTTGTCCAAGTTAAGCATGCGCCTCGCCCGTGGGTTTTTTATCTTTTCTCTCAAACGTGAAAAGTTGTCTCAAAGTTTCTCTCAAAGTTGTAAAAATTACGAACGTATGAAGCAACAATGTAAACACGCAAGGAACGCAAGAGCAAACGCACGATTAAGTTTCTATCCACTATCCAATAAGGGCTCGAGAGCGGGAGATGAGATTGAGCAATAACAACAATTAACATAAATCGCACTGTTACTTTCAGGTAGAAATAAATATATTTCGTTAATTACGACACTTAAATTCATTGCCAGTTTTACTTAATTGTTTTTACGCCATGAAACTTATAAAATTACTTCCAAGAATAAATAACTTTTGATAATTATGAAACTTTTAAAACAAAACGTAACGTTGAACTGAGTCATTTCTCTAATTACGTCTAATCATTTCCAAACTCTGTTTAGAAAAAATATGTACCAATTGTTATAAAATACAATATCGACAAAAGTTTCGTGGAAGAATTAGGCAACTAGACTTGCACAACGATACCTACTTAACTCTGCATATAAAAATAACGTATCAGTTGTTATATAATATAATGTGGATAAAAGTTTTGTAGAAAAATAAAGCAACTAGACTTGTACTACGATACCCACCAAATAGTATCCTAAAACAAGTATGCAGCTTTAGTTATGCGAAAATATTTTTGAAAATCTTCGTTCAAGATTAATGTAAGTATAAATATGCTATTAGTCATTTAGGGAAGTTTAGTAAATAATTAAGTGCAAAATATGTATTAACTTCGATTTTATGATGGAAATATATATATTTTAATGTTGCAATATTTTAAATATTTGTATTTAATTCCTTCATTTTGAAGAAAAAAAATTTGAAAAAATTTGACAATACGTATTAATTACCTTCTTTTTGATTTTTTAGTGCAATAAAAAAAATCACGCAAGTAGACTTGTATCTTTGTTCCAGGAGGGGTGCGATATGAGAATTGTTGAACACGTAGAACTGGCTTTATTTGATTACACGCTAACATCGGCTTTGTTTTAAATTCTCAATTTCGTTTTTTATCCCTAAAGCAAAAGGAGTGGGCGTTTTCAAAACACCCACTCACAAAATGCTTAACCGCAGATGACTATAATAATATTAATAATAATAAAATGTATTTATTGAACGATAAATAGTTTCAAATATAAAGGACATTGTTGAAGTTAGCCTAAGAACCAACACAAACATGACATACATGATAATTCTTAGCTTATTTTTTACGACAGATAACAGTATTTAGATTTTGGCGGACACTTTTAGATAAGTAACTAATAATAAAAAGAACTTTTTGGACATTAATACTGAATATCATTTTTTTATTATGGGTTGGGTATTGAGAGTTCAGTGCATTCAGCCAGTGAATTAAAGGTTTGTGACCAAAATATTTATAATATGTACAAACAAACCTAATAATATTATGCATTCATGGCTGACTCGATATACTTAGTGCCAAATACTCCACGCATCATTAGAATACGATACATCGCATTTTATTCCAAACTGTAAACGTTAGTCAACTTAAGATTCTTTTGCTTTTCCATTATGGAGAATTTTACTAATCTGCGGTGCTGTGTCACCCACTGACTGACGTTACTGTAGTCTGCTGTACACAGTGTTGCCATATATACGGATTTGTCCGTAAAATAATGTCAATGTTCAAACCGGACAATGAATGCACACGGATTTATTTACGGAATTTTCAGGCAAATGCTTTTAATGAGTAATACCTTTTAATAAGTAGTACCTAGCTTTTATTATTCCTAAGAAATATTAAATTTTATTGGATTCTGCGTAAACTAGCGAGTCTTATTTAATTTTCATAGATTTTTACAGAACTGGACCAGCAAACTGCATAGTAAAAACTATGGCTTTGAGGATTCCCATTGATATATTTTCTTGGTCGGCAAATATGAGAATGAGAGCCAGAGAGAGTTAATGGTGTTAATTAGTGTTAGTACAAGCAAGACGTAAAAGACTTTGTTATGAATCATGATTGTGTCTGTCTGACATCCATATTGTTTTAATGTTGTGTTGCCGTTATTAATTATCTTATTACTTTCATTGATATAGTTATATATAGTTGTAAGTATGTACATACATACCTTAGAGTTTCATGTTTCAAAACATGTTTTGTTTGTATTTTACATGTCTATAACCTGTTTTGCGCATTAAAATAAAATAAAACTTCCCATACGGATTTCATACAGAATTTGGCAGTTATTACGAAAGACTGGCTCTAAGATCTGGCAACACTGATTGTGCAGTTGACGTTCTTTGGCAAATAAAACAAAACAGTGCAACATCACTTTTCTAATTCTCTCAAGAAGTCCGTTCGAGATCTCTGTAAAGTCCCACATCTTTTGAGTTCCAGACTCAAGAGGTTTGGGGGGAATATCATTTAGCATTAAACGTTCATAATATTATCATCATTATCATCAGTTTAAGCATAATATTTTCTTTAATTGTGTTTTGTCGAATACTAATGTGAAATAATGATGGATTATTTAAGTGTTAGTGGACGTGCATGAGTGTTGGCAAATAAAACAAAAGAGTGCAACATCACTTCTAAAATTCTGTAATTAAACAATAACCTCAACTTTTCCTGATATTTAGGTTCTCAGGAGTGTCCGTCAGAAATCTTTGTTTTTACAGTCATTTACTTGCAATTTCGAACCTAGAAAAGAATATTTCATAATTGTTGGTTCATATGGTAACAATGTATGTGCGCAGAACATTGTCCTTTGTCCTTTTAAACGATGCAGAATGCGCGCGCGCGTGTGTGTGTGTGTGTGTGTGTGTGTGTTTGTTTTAAGTATGACGGCGCATCCACAAAAAAGCGTTACAGTACCATAGATAATTAATGGTCTAGACCTTAGGCTGAATGAACGAACACCAAGCACTGGATAGGCGGCCATCTTGTGAGAATGTCAATTTTGGATTGAGTCGTTCTGGTGTGCGCACGCTTTCACGTGCTTGGTGGACGTTAATCTAAATCGGGTTTAAGCGTAGCCATCTTTTATAATTTCTTGTAACGGATAATTGTATTTTGATTGATTATAAGTGCAGTGAGTGTTAAAACCGTTATTTTATTAAAATATTCTCTATCTGCCCGCTATTCCACGCTCATAAAGAAAATGAACCATCCTGATAACGGTCTAGTGCCTTCATCAGAAGTGGGATGCGAGGGGCTTAACTCCTCAGTGGAGAAGGTTCATAATAATATGAATCAAGAAAATAAAAGCGCCTGCGCCAGTGACGTGAATACTTCCGGTTTTCTCGCGGGAATGGAGTCAATCTTTACACGACTGCTTGCTGCAACGCAAAACCCGCCAACGCAGCATAATTCGACACAACTAATAAAATTCGATCCCGACGATGCTGAAGCCGACATTGAAGGTTGGTGCAAAATTACCGACATTATAGTAACTAGCCGAAAACTATCGGGCCCTGAGCTTCTTCTCGCTTTGATTCATTCATTGAAAGGCCGGGCTGCTTCGTGTTTTACTAAGTTAAAGACTACAGATATAGAATGGCCTCTGATTAAAGAGATGCTTCTTGCCAAATTTGGAAAGCCGATGCTTATGCAAGACTACTTTGATAACATCATGAAATTCGATATTAGCGCTCAGGAAACAGCATCAGAAGCGGCTATGCGTTTGTGGAACCTCATCGAACGTATACCGAAAGTTGAGATGACCGAGGAGGTTATCACTGGATTCGTTATATCTGTCCTCAGTCAACGGAATGCTCTGATACGAAGAGAGCTAAATTCATACGCTGTTACAACGAGAGCTCAGTTATGCCGTGCTCTTAGTGGGGTATCGTTGAAAAGACGCAATGAACATTGACGACCATGCTTTCAACTCGAAGAAACCGCGTACTGTTACTGAAGCAAGATTCAGTGGAACCTGTCATTACTGCGGCAGCCGTGGTCACAGAATAGATGAGTGTCGTAAACGCCAATACAACGCCGCAAGACCTAAAGCTGCTAAAATAGAGAAGACGATCACATGTTTCACATGTCTGAAGCCGGGACATATAAGTACAAGCTGCCCGAGTAACAAAATTGAAAAGGACCAACCAGCTCGGAAGGAAGTTCATATCTGCGAGCGCAGATTGGCAAAAGGTACTCTAACTACGTTGACTGGTAAGACGATTTTGTTTCTATTTGATAGTGGCTCAGCATGTTCATTGATTAAGGATTCTCTAGCCGACCAACTTCTAGGTTCTACACACAACGACACTGTTTATTTGGCAGGCATCAGTGGTGAGGACATAAAATGCACAACCCAAATACTCGGTTCTGTTCAGATTCAGGGCATTCAATTATACTTTTATTTCATGTAGTCCAAGAAGATATTCTAACCGAATCTATCATTATAGGGAGGGACTTGACTTCAGAGAACTGAACGCGAACACCAGACCCGAACATTATCCTCTTCCTAGGATAGATGAACAGGTAGACCGCTTAAATGGAGCTCGCTTCTTCTCCTCACTTGACATGGCATCTGGCTACCATCAGATCAGGGTCAGCCCAGGGTCAGTTGAGCGAACAGCTTTCGTAACCCCGGAAGGGCAATACGAATATCTAGCTATGCCGTTCGGGTTACGAAATTCTGCATCCGTATATCAGCGATGCATCAACAGGGCTCTCCAGTCCCTTAAAGACACCATAACCCTAGCTTATATGGACGATGTACTTTGCTATTCAACCAGTGTTAGCGAAGGGTTAGGGCGTCTGGATGCCGTACTAATGGTTCTGGCCAATGCAGGGTTATCCTTCAACATAAACAAGTGTAAATTCATGAAATCCGAAATCAGCTACTTAGGTTATGTCATACGTGCAGGTGAAGTTAGACCTAACCCTAGTAAAGTCAGAGCTCTCGTTGAGGCTCCCTTACCAAAAACTGCGACACAGGTTAGACAGTTTCTAGGGCTAGCTTCCTATTTCAGGCGGTTTATACCCTTAACAAGACTAAAAGGTCCCATTACTTGGACACAGAAACATTCAGAAGTACATAAGAAAATAGTAGAGATTCTTTCATCGGAGCCAGTGTTAACGATTTTTAATCCAGATGTACCCGTTGAACTGCACACCGATGCCAGCTCTGAAGGCTATGGCGCTATCTTAATTCAGAGGATAGAAAACGTGCCCCACGTGGTAGCTTATTTCAGTCGCCGTACAACTGAAGTTGAGTCTAGATACCACTCGTACGAGTTGGAGACTCTGGCGGTTGTGAGTGCGGTTGAAAACTTCCGCCACTATCTTTATGGTCAACATTTTACAGTATACACTGACTGCAACTCCTTAAAGGCTTCTGAAGCTAAAGTAGATCTCTCACCTCGCGTTCATAGATGGTGGGCATACCTCCAAGCTTACGACTTTGACATTATATATAAGGAAGGGCGCAGCATGGGACACGCTGACTTTCTATCCAGGAACGCATTGCCCTCCACAACGAACACAATTGAGGTAGCTAACACGATCCAAGTAGACACTCGCAAATTGGTAAATTTTGTTGAACTTCACAGCAGTTGGATCTAGGTGGAGCAGAAAAGGGATCCCGAAATCCAAACCCTGGTAAGGCAACACGAAAATGGTGAGTTGCCTGAAACAATTGCCCATACTTACGACGTCCGGGACAGTATTCTCTACCGCAAGGTAGAGCGGAATAAGATGAGTAGCTGGCTTCCTATAGTTCCACGTTCTCTAGTGTGGACACTCATAAATCATGTACACAATGAGATCAAACACCTGGGTTGTGATAAAACTCTTGATAAGATATACGAGCAATATTGGTTCCCTCAAATATCAAAAAATGTCCGTAGATTCATTGATTCGTGCATAGTATGCAAAGCATCTAAAGGCCCATCAGGCGCACAGCAGATAAGGTTACACCCCATTCCCAAGACTGCTGTTCCGTGGCATACTATCCACATTGATATCACAGGAAAACTCAGCGGGAAAAGTGACCGGAATGAATACGCTTCCGTCATCATAGACGCATTCACAAAATATGTCCTTTTAGAGTACACCCAATCTTTAGACGCAGCTTGTGCAGTAAAAGCATTAAAGAGAGCTGTAAGCCTTTTTGGTGCCCCTAAAAGAATAATAGCAGACCAAGGTAGATGTTATATTAGTGCTGAGTTCAAACAGTTTTGTAGTGAGCATAATATTGAGCTACATCTGATTGCAACTAGCTCCGCCAGAGCCAACAGGCAAGTAGAGAGGGTTATGCGCACTCTGAAAAACTTACTAACGATTATTGAGAATGATGTAAACAAGGTTTGGAGAGAGGAACTAGACGAAGTTCAATTGGCCCTGAATAGTACTAGGTCTAGGGTTACAGGGTTCACACCGACTGAGTTAATGTTCGGTGTGCGCGCACAATCTCTTGGTATATCCCAAATCTCTCCCAACGTTGATACTCCAGTCCGAGCGAATCTGGACGTCATAAGAAGTGAAGCTTCTGCTAATATTCTTAAGGCGGCCAGTTCACAAGAACAACTATTCAATCGAGGTAAGGCTACTGTGAAACCATTTGAGCGAGGCGATCATGTCTTCATCAGGGGTAGTGAGCGTAACCAGACTAAGCTTGCAAAGAAGTACAAAGGGCCATTCATTATTAAAAGAGTTCTAGATTATGACAGGTACGAACTTAAAGGCATCAATAGATCTAGCCGTGTTTATAAGTACTCTCACGAAAATTTGCGTGCAGTACCTAGAGGGTTTGAGGGTCTGGTAGAAATTCTTCATTGTTGAACAATGACGAGGCCGAGACGGCGGTCAATGGAAACGAAATCGAACAAATAGAGTCTTCCGATAACGACGGTGAAACAGCTTCAATTGCTAGTGAAGACACTTTGGCTGCTAACTCTGACACTCTCACAGCGTCGTCCGAAGACGAACGTCGTGTCATCGTAGAACACGCTCTAGTACATCGAAGTAAGTAATTATTTTTCTATCTTTCCCATAGCTAGTTGTTAGAGCCTAGCACGCCCGCTACAAGTTGTAATGCAAAAGCTGGTCGAAGGGGCCTCGCACGCCCGGGCCACGGCTTGGTAACTGGTTGAAGGGGCCTCGCACGCCCGGACCACGGTAGGGTATCTGGTCGAAGGGGCCTCGCACGCCCGGGCCACGGTTTGGTAACTGGTCAAAGGTGCCTCGCACGCACGGGCCACGGTTTGGTAACTGGTCGAAGGGGCCTCGCACGCCCGGGCCAAGGTAGAGTAACTGGTCGAAGGTGCCTCGCACGCACGGGCCACGGTTGGGTTATTGGTCGAAAGGGCCTCGCACGCCCGGGCCACGGTTGAGTAATTGGTCGAAGGGGCCTCGCACGCCCGGGCCACTATTTGGTAACTGGTCGAAGGGGCCTCGTACGCCCGGGCCACTGTTAAGCTAACTGGTTGAAGGGGCCTTGTACGCCTGGGCCATGGTTTGACAACAGGAATAAACTAGGTCTTTGTCAGGAATGACCGAACGCGTGATAATGTGTTTCCTTGTTCGTCGGGTAGAGAGGAGTAACGGCGAAGGCTAACGGGGTGCGCGACGGGATTACCCGCACGAGGCCGTGCGACTGTCAGGGTTGGCCGTGACGGCGCATCCACAAAAAAGCGTTACAGTACCATAGATAATTAATGGTCTAGACCTTAGGCTGAATGAACGAACACCAAGCACTGGATAGGCGGCCATCTTGTGAGAATGTCAATTTTGGATTGAGTCGTTCTGGTGTGCGCACGTGTTCACGTGCTTGGTGGACGTTAATCTAAATCGGGTTTAAGCGTAGCCATCTTTTATAATTTCTTGTAACGGATAATTGTATTTTGATTGATTATAAGTGCAGTGAGTGTTAAAACCGTTATTTTATTAAAATATTCTCTATCTGCCCGCTATTCCACGCTCATAAAGAAAATGAACCATCCTGATAACGGTCTAGTGCCTTCAAGTACTATACGAGGACGTGGGCCTGAATACACAAGGCACATCCGAGGACGTTTTCAATCCGAGGACTTTTTCGTGGGTCCTCGGTTTGACTTGACTACGGCATCGTACTCTACGTGCGATTGTGAACCTTCCTGTATACTTAATAAAGAAAAGTCAAGGAATCCTCGGATTGGTCTTGAAAATTTTGGTTAACACACCGACAGAGTGTGAACACTAGGCGGCGCCACTATCGATTTGTACACACTCGCTATACACTCGACTCATGTTTGTTGTACTGTGTGAGGACTTATGTGTAAATTTTACACTCAAGACCTCGTATTGGTGTCAGTACCTGACAGTGTGTATTTAGGTCCTCATATGGATACATTTTCACGTCGTGATCAAAGAGTGTTGTTTTTCCGTCTTTGTTTTGTAAGAACGTAAGCAAAGTAAGTATTTTTACAAGCTAGGTATTTAGTTTCTCCTGTCCGTTTGTAAATTAAATTTCATCCACTTCCCGGTTACCGATAGAGCTGAAATTTTGCATACATGTGTAAATCGCGTGACCATGCAATATTATGATGACATGGTGCTGATCTGATGATGGAGCTGAAAGGTGGCCATAAGAACTTTGCAAAGAAACGACACAATCTCATCGAGTTTAGGCTCATTTGAATCGTCTTGACGAGTAGTTTGTCTTTCAATGGTAACCACGGTCTGATGATTAACCTGGAAGGTGGTCATAGGAACTCTGTAATGAAACGACGCAACCCCATCGAGTTTCGGCTCGTTTCATTCGTCTTGATGAGTACTTGGTTTTTAGATTGTTACCAGGGTCTGATCTGATGATGGAGCTGAAAGATGGTCATAGGAACTCAGTAAAGAAACGACGCAACCTCATCGAGTCTTGACGAGTACTTTTGTGCTAGATGGTAACCAGGGTCTGATGATAGAGCTGGAAGATGGCCATATCAACTCAGTAATTAAACAACATAACCTCATCGAGTATGGGCTCGTTTAAATCGTCTTAACGAGTACTTTTGTGCTACTATAAGTTTAATACTAACTAATAATAGGTAACGTACCTATCTCACGATATGGGATTATTGTGACGTAGACGAATATGGTTAATTATCGTTAAAAATTGCAATGTAGGTACTTATACAATGATATTTTTCTTATCAGGTTTAAATAATTATTTTATAAAAAGCATTTTTTCTTTAATTTTAAACGGTTTTATTTAGCTTGCCCTGTTTATTTCTTTGGGTCAAATCTAGTAATTAAAATTAGACCCACTTCCTGTTGGCGGATTGATCTCACCTTTAGTTCTAATAAGAATATAATTTAATTTATTTGGTATCATTGTAAATCCAAGATGGCCGCCGCTACAAAATGGCGGATTACATATTTTATCACTACATCCTCAATAGGTGTATCAAATGAAAGGGCTTGATTAGTAGAACAGAGTTCTCTATGAAATAAAATGAGAATCCAATATGGCCGCCAGAAAAACAGCAGGTTCATTTTTCTTATGACAACCCCTTCAATATGGGTATTAAATAAAAGGTCTTGCCTAGTAAAATAGATTACACTATGAAAAAAATTAAAATCCAATTTGGCCGCAAACAAAATGGCAGGCAAACTTTTTTTCACTACCCCTTCAATATGGGTATCAAATGAAAGGACTTGAGTAATAGAATACTGTTTAAAAGTTTTGATATATTTTTAAATCTAAGATGGCCGCCGGAAATGCCAGATTTCATATTTGTTTCAATAAGGGTGATGGATATCAAATGAAAGGGCAAGTTGAATGAATTAAAAAGAATGAGAAGTACGATATACTTTTCATTCTTTTTATATCGTTATAACTAAATTAAAATTAAAAATAAAGATTAAAATGATGTAGACAATGTACTAAAAGCTAAAACATAATTCTGTAGGTCCTAGGTACCAGTCATCAAACTACTCTCCTCATCATTCTAGGGCATTGATCAGACAAAAAAATAAAATCGTTGGGCATGTGAAATTTCTATCAAGTGAACGATTTTTTTTTGTCTGATCAATGCCCTAGAATGCCCTAGATTGATGAGGAGAGTAGTGTGATGACTGGTACCTAGGACCTACCGAATGCTTTTTTAGCTTTTCGTACATTGTCAACATCATTTTAATCTTTATTTTTAATAATAACTTCAAAAATTCCTTTACTGTTTTTTTTTAAAATAGACGATTATAGATTTTTGTTCAATCTTCATTATTGACGACCGCTCTAGTCGAGTGGCTCGCACGCCGGCGTACTCTTATGTCGCCATCTCTGAGATCCCAGGTTCGATTCCCGGCTGGGTCAATGCAGAATCAGAGCAATGTATGTGATGTTGTCTAATATTTTTAACGGACTTCTGAAAGGAGTAGGTTATCAATTCGGTTGTATATACTATGTTTCTTTAATGTATTTTCAGGTTACACTGATTTGGATGTTTTTTTTTGTATCGATAGGTTTTAATCGTTACATTTAAAATATGGTGAAGATATGATGAAGACCCTTGGCGACAGGCAACAAAACTCCTCAATGACGAATGATCAAGTTGTGATTGGTTATTGTATTAAATACAAAGAAAGTAGCTGGTACCTATGAGTAGACAAGGGATCACAGACTTCGTAGATACCTTATGGAACTCCTTAATAACCGACGTACATATATTGTGATTCATTGTTATGTTGAGTACGAAGAAAAGTAGCTGATTAGGTAACTATCAACGAGCTAAGTATCCCAGACTTCATAGATACCATATGGAACTCCTCAATGACCGACAGTACACATATTGTGATTGGTTATCATGTTGAGTACGAGGAGAAGTAACTGGTTAGGTAACTATCAATGAGCAAAGGATCTCAGACTTCACAGATACCATATGAAACTCCTCAATTACCAACAGTACACATATTGTGATTGGTTATCATGTTGAATACAAAGAAAAGTAGCTAGTTAAGTAACTATCAATGAGCAAAGGATCACAGACTTCACAGATACTCTATAGAACTCCTCAATGACCGACAGTACACATATTGTAATTTGTTATAATGTTGAATACAAAGAAAAGTAGCTGGTTAAGTAACTATCAATGAGCAAAGGATCACAGACTTCAGAGATACCCTATAGAACTCCTCAATGACCAATAGTACACATATTGTGATTGATTATTATGTTGAGTACGAAGAAAAGTAGCTGCTTATGTAACTATCAATGCGCAAAGGATCACAGACTTCAGAGATACCCTATAGAACTCCTCAAAGACCAACAGTATACATATTATGATTGGTTATTATGTTAAATACAAAGAAAAGTACCTGGTAAGGTAACATTCAACGAGCAAAGGATCCCAGACTTCAGAGATAGCATATGGAACTCCTCAATGACGGACAGTAGACATATTTGGATTTATTATTATGTTGAGTACGATAAAAAGTAGCTGGTTAGGTAACTACCAATGAGCAAAGGATCCCAGACTTCACAGATACCATATGGAACTCCTCAATCACCAACAGTATACATATTGTGATTGGTTATCATGTTAAGTTCGAAAAGAAGTAGCTAGTTAAGTAACTATCAAAGAGCAAAGCATCCCAGACTTCACAGATACCATATGGAACTCCTCAATCACTAACAGTAGACATATTGTGATTAGTTATCATGGTAAGTTCAAAGAGAGTAGCTAATTAAGTAACAATCAATGAGCAAAAGAACCCAGACTTCACAGATACCATATAGAACTACTCAATCACTAACAGTACACATATTGTGACTAGTTATCATGTTAAATTTGAAGAGAAGTAGCTAATTAAGTAACTATCAATGAGCAAAAGATCCCAGACTTCACAGATACCAAATGGAACTCCTCAATCATCAACAGTACATATATTGTAATTGATTATTATGTTGAGCACGAAGAAAAGTAGCTGTTTATATAACTATCAATTCGCAAAGGACCACAGACTTCAGAGATACCCTATAGAACTCCTCAATGACCAACAGTACACATATTTTAATTGGTTATTATGTTGAATACAAAGAAAAGTAGCTGGTTAGGTAACATTCAACGAGCAAAGGATCCTAGACATCACAGATATCATATGATACTCCTCAATGACCGACAGTACACATATTTGGATTTATTATTATGTTGAGTACTAAGAAAAGTAGCTGGTTAGGTAACTATGAATGAGCAAAGGATCCCAGACTTCACAGATACCATATGGAACTCCTCAATCACCAACAGTACACATATTGTGATTGGTTATCATGTTAAGTTCGAAAAGAAGTAGCTGGTTAAGTAACTATCAATGAGCAAAGGATCCCAGACTTCACAGATACCATATGGAACTCCTCAATGACCAACAATACATATATTGTGATTGATTATTATGTTGAATACGAAGAAAAATAGCTGCTTATGTAACTATCAATGAGCAAAGGATCCCAGACTTCCGAGATACCCTAAGGGACTCCTCAAAGACCAACAGTACAGATATTGTAATTAGTTATTATGTTAATTACGAAGAAAAGTAGCTGGTTAGGTAACTTTCAACGAGCAAGGGATCCCAGATTTGAAAGATACCATATGGAACTCCTCAATGACCAACAGTACACATATCGTCATAGGTTATCATGTTAAGTACGAAGAGCAGTAACTGGTTAGGTAAATATTAATGAGCAAAAGATCTGAGACTTTACAGATACCATATTGAACTCCTCAATGACCAACAGTGCACATATTGTGATTAGTTATCATGTTGAGTACGAAGAAAAGTAGCTAGTTAAGTAACTATCAATGAGCAAAGGATCACAGACTTCACAGATACTCTATAGAACTCCTCAATGACCGACAGTACACATAATTTGATTGGTTATTAAGTTGAATACAAAGAAAAGTAGCTGGTTAGGTAACATTCAACGAGCAAAGGATCCTAGACATCACAGATAGCATATGGAACTCCTCAACGACCGACAGTACACATATTTGGATTTATTAGTATGTTGAGTACTAAGTAAAGTAGCTGGTTAGGTAACTATGAATGAGCGAAGGATCCCAGACTTCACAGATACCATATGGAACTCCTCAATCACCAACAGTACACATATTGTGATTGGTTATCATGTTAAGTTCAAAAAGAAGTAGCTAGTTAAGTAACTATCAAAAAGCAAAGCATCCCAGACTTCACAGATACCATATGGAACTCCTCAATCACTAACAGTAGACATATTGTGATTAGTTATCATGGTAAGTTCAAAGAGAAGTAGCTAATTAAGTAACAATCAATGAGCAAAAGAACCCAGACTTCACAGATACCATATAGAACTACTCAATCACTAACAGTACACATATTGTGACTAGTTATCATGTTAAATTTGAAGAGAAGTAGCTAATTAAGTAACTATCAATGAGCAAAAGATCCCAGACTTCACAGATACCAAATGGAACTCCTCAATCATCAACAGTACATATATTGTAATTGATTATTATGTTGAGCACGAAGAAAAGTAGCTGTTTATATAACTATCAATTCGCAAAGGACCACAGACTTCAGAGATACCCTATAGAACTCCTCAATGACCAACAGTACACATATTATAATTGGCTATTATGTTGAATACAAAGAAAAGTAGCTGGTTAGGTAACATTCAATGAGCAAAGGATCCTAGACATTACAGATATCATATGATACTCCTCAATGACCGACAGTACACATATTTGGATTTATTATTATGTTGAGTACTAAGAAAAGTAGCTGGTTAGGTAACTATGAATGAGCAAAGGATCCCAGACTTCACAGATACCATATGGAACTCCTCAATCACCAACAGTACACATATTGTGATTGGTTATCATGTTAAGTTCGAAAAGAAGTAGCTTGTTAAGTAACTATCAATGAGCAAAGGATCCCAGACTTCACAGATACCATATGGAACTCCTCAATGACCAACAATACATATATTGTGATTGATTATTATGTTGAATACAAAGAAAAATAGCTGCTTATGTAACTATCAATGAGCAAAGGATCCCAGACTTCCGAGATACCCTATGGAACTCCTCAAAGACCAACAGTACAGATATTGTAATTAGTTATTATGTTGAATACGAAGAAAAGTAGCTGGTTAGGTAACTTTCAACGAGCAAGGGATCCCAGATTTCAAAGATACCATATGGAACTCCTCAATGACCAACAGTACACATATCGTCATAGGTTATCATGTTAAGTACGAAGAGCAGTAAGTGGTTAGGTAACTATTAATGAGCAAAAGATCTCAGACTTTACAGATACCATATAGAACTCCTCAATGACCAACAGTGCACATATTGTGATTGGTTATCATGTTGAGTACGAAGAAAAGTAGCTGGTTAAGTAACTATCAATGAGCAAAGGATCACAGACTTCACAGATACCCTATGAAACTCCTCAATGAACGACAGTACCCATATTGTGATGATTATTATCTTGAGTACGAAGAAAAGTAGCTGGTTTTCGTACCTATCATTGGACAAAAGATTATATAGTCATAGTCAAAATATGTTTATTTAATAAACTCAATTAATAAATACTCTAAATCGTATAAATCTTTTTAACCTACCACCAATTCAGGACATCATTTTTTAACTGTTTCAAAGAACGGGCGCAAAAAACCATAGCGCACAGAAGTAACGACACTTACAAAAAAAATGTCGTTACCAGGTCATAAAATACAATACATACAAAATACAATAAGTATATAATAGACTTCAATGGTAACTTATGGAACCAAATAATTGGCTATTGTACAAAATATATAACAACGTCGGTGGTTAGGTACCTAGCCGTAGTCAACTAACAATCACTACGACGAAAGCATATGCATAAGTTCGCAATGTAGAAAACAACAATGCTAATAACATAGTCGTCATCGCGACATACTTAGATAAGATGGTAGCGGTAAAACTGGTGGTAGAATGTCATAGCCTGTCATAAAAAATTTCAACATTTTTAGTAATTTTAACCGCCTCTGTGGTCTAGCGGTAAGACCTTAAACCATGAGGTCCCAGGTTCGATTCCCAGTGGGGGTACTAATAGCTCGGTTTGGTTAGTGGTAGGTGTGGCGGCCTGCGTCGCTACATAATTTATTATCCTCACGTATGGTTAAAGAGTTTGTAAGCGCATTCCTAAACGCGTGTAGATCCGATAAAGATAAGACGGCATCCTCCCTCCAACATCTACGTAGTATAAATCGTCTTGTATGTTTTAGAGACAATAAGTTATTTACAATGTAGGCACTCTAAATATACAACATCACATAAAGAGACGCAGTCGTTATGAACCATCACCATGGAACCTTCCATCATCACAACCTCCTATAACTCGCCAGACGGAACAGTAGGCCTTGTTCTAAGTCCGCCTGGCTATAGCTACCACCAACTTATCCTAGTATGTCGCGTCGCCATAACAACAATGTTATCAGCAGTTCGAGGTAAGATAGCCAGTTCCTTAGTGGTTAAGGATACCGGGAATAACGCGATTTCACATGCCTTATCATCACTTAACATAAATCAGGTCTGGTCAAGTAATAAGCTTATGTACATCAGGGCCACATCGAATGTTAATTACAAAATAAATGTTCTCTAATGGTACTTAAAACATGTTATGTTTACACATTAGTGGTCCTCGCTTTGTACATGCGGTCCTCATATTGTTTCTGTACAGTCAAACACACGGTCCTCGAATTGTATTGGATTCAAGAGAAAGTGTGTGAAAATGAGTCCCCGGATTGCCATGAGTAGTCAGGCGATTGGGTCCTCGAAAGGTACACACAAACGTCCTCGGAAAGATGTCTCCACAAGCGTTGGCAGTGTATAATAAGTCCACGCATTGGTCAAGAAAAGTTAATAAATAAAATGATGCAATAACGTTAGACAAATAGACCTGATCATTAACAAAGTGTTTTCTGTTTCTTTCTATCGTGTTAAAGTAACAATACAAGGTCATTAACATGGTTTTTGAGAGAGTCCTCGGATGGGTCATATAAAACCATAGTCCTCGAAAGGCCGTCTGTACAAACAGGGGTGTGTGCGTGTGTGTGTGTGTGTGTGTGTGTGTGTGTGTGTTCTATTGGAAATTTACTCGACGGACTTCATAATTCCTTCTGTGTCCTCGTAAGAGTAGAAAATTCTTTTCTTACATTGTTTTAGCGTTAGGGGATAAGTACTGATTACCTTATTTATTTTGTTGTATAATGCAGAGCTTATAAAACAAAAGTGGCGACTGGCAACAGTGGTACGATGGAATTGTATATCGCAGATGTTGTAATTTCTGCGCTTATAGTTTGCTGTTGAAGGGTCGTAGGTAATATTGGAGTGCTTACGTAAGATAGTGTGAAGAATAAATAATTGCCTCACCGTTGAGATTTGAAATAGTGAATACAAGGAAGTAGTATGTATTCCTACCTAGCACGGTCCCCTGAGCTAGGAACGTAAAACTAATGCCAATGCTTCAGATGCTCAATGTACCTCTAGAATTTATCAACAGAATTCAATGTACCTCAACCGTTTTGACAGAAATTACGATAAACTGCCTGATCTTTCCAGCTGGGCCCTCGGCTGAATAACGCTCGAAATACATAAAAAATATACTGATCTGATGAACCTCCAATGTACCTTCCAGTTTATGTAATTCAAGAAATCCTAATTAGAAAAGAAGATATTCAGCTCTAAAGTATTGTCTTCCTAGCGGGGCCCTCTGTAATCAAAGCGTAAAACTAATGCCAATGCTTCAGATGCTCAATATACATCTAGCATTTATCAACAGAATTCAATGTACCTCAACCGTTTTGACAGAAATTACGATAAACTACCTGATCTTCCCAGCTGGGCCCTCGGCTGAATAACGCTCGAAATACATAAAAAATATACTGATCTGATGTACCTCCAATGTACCTCCCAATTTATGTATTAAATTCAAGAAATCCTAATTAGAAAAGAAGATATTTAGCTCTAAAGTATTGTCTTCCTAGCTAGGCCCTCTGTAATCAAAGTGAATATGAATAAAAAAAGTATACCATTTTTATGTTTTTCCAATGTACCGCTTAGTTCTTTGCAATTTACCAAATTTAGATACAAAATTATGATATTGGTAAATAACAGTACACGCTTGGTAAGGTAAGGTCAGCAACAGGTAATATTTGCTGCAATGAGGGTAGCTGTGAATAGTTTATTTGTTAATTTTTCTACTAAAAAGCAATTTTAATTTTTTTTTTATTGTGGCACGCCATAATGGCTTCACTCTGCCTGATGAAAAGCAGCCAGTGAAGCCCAGGAAGTGAAAGCGTTCCTCACAGCGCTACCACGCTATGCCGAACGCTCTCATTATGGCGGCCTGGATAAATGCTTTTTCACGCCCCGCTTAAATAACCCGGGAGAGAAAGAGGAGGGAAACACGTGTGCGAGAAGCGCATTCCACATACGGGCAGTTCGGCAAAAGAACGATTGTCCAAACTTTTTGGTACGTGTCTTGATGGTCAGCACGGTATGAAGGTGGCTTCTAAGACCTGCACGCGTCGATCTGGAAAGGAAAGGAGAGGGAGGGATGAGGTCAAAGAGCTCCTCAGAGCATTCACCGTGGTAAAGGCGGTAGAAAGCACTAAGGGAAGCAATGTCCCTACGTAGCTGTAACGGCTCCAGACTGGTCGTAACGTCATCGCTACCGATAATACGGACAGCACGTCTTTGCAACCTGTCAAGAGCTTCGAGCAAGTACTTGGCGGATCCGCCCCAAAGATGAGAGCAATACTCCACGCAGGAGCGCACCTGAGTCTTATACAAAAGACAACGTTGCTCCGTCGTGAAGAACCGCTTCACCTTGTTCAGGATTCCGAGTTTACGTGAGGCTGTGGTTATAATGCTCTCAATATAGCTCTTCGGGTTGAGGTCGCTGTGTATTTCCATACCTAAGAGACTGAGACCAGTCTGGATGGGTAATAGGTTGCTCTAGAAGGAGGGTTGGGGGAGAAATGCGGACTTTTTAGCAGTGACAGCGCAGACCTGTGTTTTTTTGGCATTGAACTGGACCAGGTTATCAGAGCCCCATTTATAAATGCGGTCTAACTCCTCGTCCAGCTCAATGACAATCTTCCGTCTCGACTCCACTACATCGGCCTGCTTTGCCGCAGGGTGATCCAAATAACGCCGATGTACTGTACTGTCGTCTGCATAGCAATGAATGTAACCCAAGGATAACATATCATTGATATGCAGAAGGAACAGCGTGGGCGATATTATAGAACCCTGCGGCACTCCGGCGTTCACCTTCAGAAACTGTGAGTCACTGTGTTGGCGCTTAAGGCACCAACATGCGGCGGAGTTAATGGGCTGAAGGCAGGAAGGCTGAAGGAAGGATGTACTTACAGGGATGATGAGTCAGGAACCGTCGTGCGAGCTGACCACGGGCGGCGAGGCTTGAGGGGCGGCGATGTAGGTTGGTTCCTGGCGCACAGTCACTTCACTAAACAGTTCACTAGGGGCACTGGTTAAGGGCGTTTAGGTCGAGCTCTTCACTTTAGGTTCAGGAGTCACTATAATAAGGGTAGATACCAGCGCGCGTATTTGTGTGCGTCTCGCATTAGCTAGCAAACAGACTGGTCGGCGCGCGCGGCTCACCAAGCTAGCGGCGGCGGCTCGCGCAGCGGTGGCGCCGCGGCAGACAGGCGGACGCGGTCGTCAACAACCGCTGAGTCCGTCCCGGCTTTGGCGGGAACATCCTCCGGGGGCCAGGGGGGGCTCATCCACTGGGAGCCTGGCGATCCGGAATACAGGCCTCCGAAGATATCCGTTCGCGGTGTCCAGGTCTACCACCCGCACGACGCCATCCTTCCCAGGCAGGGTGCGAGCAATGCGCCCCAGTCTCCATTGGAGGGCAGGCAGGTTGTCCTCCTTGATGAGGACGAGCTCGCCAACTCGGGGAGGGGAGGATGGGGACAACCATTTGGAGCGGGTTTGGAGGGTATGAAGGTAGGACTGGGTCCACAGCGTCCAGAAGCGCTGGGAAAGGGCCTGTACCATTTGGAATCGCCTACGTGTGGAGATCGGCCTATCTTCCACGGATAGTTCGGGAAGGGCCGTTAGTGGGCGGCCTATGAGGAAATGTCCGGCTGTAAGCGGCTCAAAGTCTGAGGGATCAGACGAAAGTGGGCAGAGAGGTCTAGAGTTAAGGACAGCTTCGATTCGTGCCAAAAGTGTAGAGAATTCCTCGAATGTGAGGTGCTGTTCGCCAATTACGCGATATAAAAGTTGCTTTGTTGATTTTACGTTGATCTCATGTAACGCACCGAACCATGGTCCCTTAGGGACGTTTAACAACCAAGTAATGTGCTGACCAGCGAGCTTGTGCGCAATCGTATCATTGTTCAAGGCAAGAAAGTTTTGTACTTCGATGAGCTGATTTCTAGCGCCTACATAATTTGTACCGCAGTCCGAGCGGATGAGAACCGGGGCACCGCGGCGTGCTATAAAACGCTGTAATGCCGCGAGGAACGCTTGCGTGCTGAGGTCCGAGACCGGTTCTAAATGAACCGCCTTAGTCGAGAGGCACACGAATATACAAAAGTACGCTTTTAAGAGTTTAACATTACGTAGGGTACTAGATTTAACGAGGAATGGTCCGGCAAAATCGGTCGTGACTTGACTAAATACTGGCTGAGGCGTAACTCTATCGGCTGGCAGGTCGGCCATGAAGGGCGCTTGCGGTTGGGCCCGGCATCGAAAGCATCTAATGCATTTAAAAACTCGGTGTCTAATAATACGGCGCGCGGACAATATCCAAAATTGTTGGCGTAGGATAGCGTGTAAAGTGTCAGCGCCAGGGTGGCAGTGTATTTTGTGGTAGTGGTCAATGATGAGGTCTACAAGTGGGCTAGAGCTGGGAAGTATGAGCGGGTGCTGCGCGTCATATCGGATAGACGCATGGGACAGTCGTCCACCAACTCTAAGGAGCTCATCTTTAATGAGAGGTGACAGCCGCTGGAGTCTGACGGAGCAGATTTTGCCAGTTTGAAGGCGGTGGATGTCCTCCGCAAACTCATTGTGCTGGACACTGCGCACCCAGTAAAGTAGGGCCTCTCTTCGTTCACTGACGTACAAGGGGCCTGAGCGTCGCGAATCTGGGTGGTGTCTGCAGTTGTGCAGAAAGCGTTTTAGACAAGCTGTCACTCCGACGAGCTTGTCTAGTGAACTGAACCGAGTGAGCAGGTCAAAGTCAAGACCGGGCACTGTGACCAGTGACGGGACGTGTTTGGGCTTAAGGCCGGGCAGGGCGTGATGGCCCAGAGCTAAGGGCATTGCAGGCCAAGACTCACAAGGCTGTCCAAGCCACGTGGGAGACCACCATAGGTCGTAGGCTGACAGGGATTGCGCAGACATCCCTCTGCTTGCGCAATCTGCCGGGTTGAGCTCGGAGGGTACGTGTCGCCAGGTACATTCTGGTGAGCCGGATCTGATTTTGACTACCCTGTTGGCTTCAAAGGGTTGAAGACGGTGAGGCGGTGTATTGAGCCAGGCCAGGACTATCGTACTGTCTGACCAACATATATGTTGTTGTATACTGATATGGGCCGATAACTGAACCGACACACGGATCATGAGCTGGGAGGGTAGGGTGGCGGCCGACAACTCTAACTTGGGGATTGTGAGGCGATTCTTGATTGGTGCGACTCGCGACTTGGCGACAATCAAGTGTACTAAAGTATCTCCGGAGGCATCGAGCTCATGGAGGTAAACAACGGCGGCAAACCCGGCTTCAGAGGCATCTGCAAACCCGTGAAGCGAGTATGCAGCTGAGCCTTTGCTTGCACAAACGTGCCGAGGGAAGCGAATGCTAGACAACAGCGGCAGATCCTCTGAGATGTGGTGCCACTCCTTTTGCACTTCAGAGGGAGTGGGCTCATCCCATTCCAGCTTCAGTAGCCACAATTGCTGAAGCAGCAGCTTTGCGCGGAAGATAACGGGCGAAACCCAGCCGTTTGGGTCATAAAGTGAGGCTACGGTGCTTAAAATAGACCGCTTTGTGACATGTGTGATGGGGGGCAGAGAGATGCGGTAGGTGAACTCGTCTGACTGAGGGCTCCACTGTATACCCAAGACCTTAATGGACGTGGACTCTGGGTTCATGTCGAAGTCCTTGGGCATGTCGCATTGGTTGTCGGGAAATCTCTCGAGCAGCTTAGGCGAGTTAGATGTCCACTTACTGAGCTGAAAGCCGCCTAGGTCTAGCAGACTTATCAACTCGTCCTGAAGTGCTTGGGCGGATTCAACCGTGTCATGGCCACACAAGATGTCATCAACGAAGATAGACTTGCGAAGAACCTGAGCGGCTCCAGGGTAGCGATGGCCTTCATCATCAGCCAGCTGGAGCAGGGTGCGGATTGCATGATATGGGCTTGATCTTAAGCCGTACGTGACTGTATTGAGGGCGTAGGTGAGCAGAGGGTGATCTGGTGAGGACCGCCATAGTATCAGCTGAAACCGTCTCTGGTCTGGGGCAACCAGCACATTTCTGAACATCCTCTGGATGTCAGTGCTGAAAACGACTGGATGCGTTCTGAAGGACATGATGATGTCCACAATGTCCTGTTGAAGGGCGGGGCCTGTGTGTAGGCATTCATTTATGCTGACACCATTGGAGCTTTTGCAGCTACCATCAAAAACAATGCGCAGCTTGTCCGACCCTGACTTAAATACGCCATGGTGAGGGATGTAGAAGTGAGGTTTATGGGCGAATGTATTTGGGTGACAGGGAGCCATGTGCCCTAAGTCGATGTATTCGGCCATAAAGTCGACGTATTTAGAACGCAGAGACGGGTTCGCCATTAGCTTCTTCTCAATATTGAGGAATCTGCGTAATGCGATAGGGTGAGTTTTGCCTAGTTGAGGGGCGTCCTTTAGAAAGGGCAGAGCGACCGTATATCTGCCTGAGGGATCGCGTGTAGTGGTAGAGCGGAAGATTTCCTCGCATTGTTCCTCCAGGGGATCATTATGAGTGTGAGATTGAGGGAGGGGCTCCTCAGACTCCCAGAACCTTTCCAGACTCTGACGTATGTCCTGGGCTGATTCAGCTGAGTCTGGTTGTGAGCTGACGACGTGAGCTGAGTTAACCTGCTGCGCCGGCTGCGCATACAAGTCCTCAATGGGTCCTATCAACGCGAAGTCGAAAATCGTGCCGAAGGCTATGGGCTTGCCCGGGCCCAACGAGACCTTAGTCCCGTCCAACACTTGACCAAGAACGTCCGACCCCAATAAGAGGTCGATCGGGGCTGGTGTGTGGTAAAGCTGGTCAGCCAATGGCACGGGTGGCTGGCCTAGTACGTGGGAAATGTTTGGTACCTTCTCTAAGGGAAGGTAGCCAGTGACGTTTTTAAAAATGTGAGCTGTGGCAGTAATTGTAGGAGTATCACTGTGAGTGGGTCGGCATACTATTGTTATTGCCGCCTTTGACTCATGTTTGTGCTGATTCCCAACTCCTGTAATTTTTAAAGAAGTGGGTTTTGATGGCGGGTTCAAAAGTCGTGCCATGCGTGACGTTATTAACGTCAGCATACTGCCACAGTCCAATAAAGCTCTGGCTGTGTGAAGATGGCCATGTACGTCCGCGACTCTTAGTGAGACGGTTGGCAACAAAATGGGTGTGCCAGTGGGCACAGAAGGTGAGTGAGCTGATTGAGAATCAGCTGAAATTGTATGAGCTGAGTATGTATCAGCTGTGTGGGCATGGGTTGACTGGGCATGGGCTAAATCTACCTCTTCGCTAGGGTGCTCTGTGATAGTAGGGAGTCATAATTGCTGGCGGCGTTCGCGGGGTCTACCTGGCGAACCGGACCTGGGCGGGCTGGCTCTGTGAGCAGAGCTGGGTTGCGCCTGTTTGGCATGTGCGGGTTCGTGCCGCCTGCTGTTTCTGGGACGCTCCCTCGAGTGCTCTGTCAGCTGTGGTGGGGGCACATGTACAGACGACGAATGAGCTGAGTGCGTTGGGCCGTCTGGTCGATGGAGGGACGTGTGGTGGTTCGTACTCCCACAGTTCTTGCATGCCCCCCTTGACCTGCACTCGCTCTCGTAGTGACGGCCGAGACAACGCTGGCAGCGCTCGCGTGCCTGTACAAAGTCCCAACGGCCCTGTGTTGGCTGGGCATTGTACCATCTGCACGTCATGAGCGTATGTCCCCTAGTGGCACAATAGGGACAGTAGGGCGTCGAGCGTGAGGAAGAGGACGATGACGATGATGAGGAGCAGCTTTGCTGGTAGGCCGAGTAGACGGGGAAGGGCTGACTGCGAGCCGGGGAGGTGGATGGGCGGTGACGCATTTGTTGCGCTGGGCGGAACGGTTGGTGAGTAGGCTGCTCATGGGCGCGGTGAGGCGATGGAGCTGAGGAACGGCCACGGTAATGGTCGGGTTGTTGCTGAGCCATCTGAGCATAAGTGCGATGGGGCAACTGAGGAGGCGCGCGGCTACGAGAAGGGCCGGGCTGGGGCTGAATGGGTTGAGCCATGGCTATGTTGGATAACTCTGTCTCCACACAGCGCGCGTGCTCCTCGAGGTAGGAGATAAGGTCCCTTAACGTGGGCAGGGTGTTACTAGACCCGTGCCTGCGTTCAAATAGCGTGCGGAGCTCGCCCTTGAGCTTCCGCACCACTATTGACACAAACACGTAATCGTCTCCTATGGGCAAGTCTAAATTGTTGAGGGCACACTGAGCCGATATGAGCGGCGTGAGGAACAGTGTGCGGATGTTCGAGCGCGTATGGATGCTTGGCAGCCCCAGGATGATGTCCACAAAACTATCAATGAGAACCCGGCGGTTCTCGTACCGCTTGGTGAGGATGTCCATGGCCACGGCAAAATTTTCATTGGTGACCTTTAAGTGGGACACCATACTTAATGCCTCACCGCTGAGACATGAGAATAGGTAGTGGAGCTTGACTGCGTCCGACAGGGTCGCCATGTCGTCAGTCAGACTCCTAAACAGCGCAATGAAGGAAGGCCAGTCCTCCACTTTTGAGCTGAACCTGGGCAGCGCTATCTTGGGGAGGACGGCTGTGGGCGTATTGACGCCGAAACTGGGCTGAGCGCTATGGGTCGGGGACGACGTGGAAGAGGGTGAGATTTCCTCCCTAGCCACAAGAATCCCAAGGTACGCCCCGGAGGCTTTTGTGTGGTTCTCAGTGTATGCCTTCTCGGTCTTCTCGTCCAGGTCCTCCTCGTCAAGAATGCTATAATACACTGAGTCCAGCTTCTCCTTTATGCCCTGTATCTGTGCGAAACGCACGTTGAATTCCGTTATGGAATGTTTGGTGTCGCCAGCAATGATCAGTGATCCCATCTCTAGGAGCTGGTGTAAAGCTTTGGCGGCCTCCCTAAATATCGCGGCTTGTGACTTGGTCGGCATCGCGACGAATAAAAGGAGACAAAAAAAATAATAAAAAATAAAAAATTAAACAAATTTAAAGGCAGTAAAAAGAACAACACCCTGTATATATTCTATAGTTGGGCTGGAGGTATTTGTTTACTAAGGTAAGGGCAAATGGGCTAAAATTAACGCAACAATAAAGAAAGCAAAACTAAGTTGGGACGCCTTGTATATGGCCCACGGGTGGGCAAACGCACGTGTGTGTGTATGTCTGTGTTTATTGAACGCGCGTACGTAATATTAGCCGACCGCAAAAGGAAAAAAACAACAAAAAAATCACGTCATCCGTAGCCCACTAGTGGGCAAGCGCATGCGTAGTCGATGGCGGCGCATCCAATCAGCCGGAAAGCGTTAAGAAAAGGAAAGGAAAAAAAAAATCTAATAAAAATAAAGTGTGGGATACGTTGTACGTAGCCCACAGTTGGGCAGACCTGTAGCGGAAACGAGCGCGAAGAACGACTCCGTCGCAAAAAAAAAAAAACAATAAAAACTTAATAAAAAATAAAATAAAAATTGGGACACTTTGTATGTGTGTCCCACAAGTGGGCAAACATGTGTAGAAGCGAAGGCGACGCACGCAAATAGCCGTAAGCGATTTTTAAAAAAACTGATTCAAAATTATGAAACACTAAGCTCATGTGGTGAGCACGCACAAGAAATGAGCCGTTCGCAAAGGCAACAATCAAAACAATAAAATTAAAAATTAACACTCAAAAAAAAAAATTAAATCTTGTTGTATTATTATGTAAGAAAAATACACCTGCAGCCGATAAACATAGCATGAAAAAATTAAAATAAAGGCCAAATAACTGAGCTGAATTATTTAATGCAGTGTTAAATTAGCTTAGCTGTTGTAATACCAGGCACCATACAATTAACTAAATCTGTAGCCAAACGGTAGCCAAACGTAGCATGAAAAAGGCAAAGGTAAAGTAACTGAGCTGAATTATTATTTCAAGCACGAATTAGGCACAACAACATTGTATGACACCATAGATCTGTGATCCTGGTTCAGAATACCGGATGCATACACGAAAGCAACATAAAAACAACATGCAGAAATAATTGCGTCAAGATAATTCGGATGTTGTGTGGTCGCAATCCTACCACAAACAAATTATACCTACCTCACCAAATTTTTATTGGGGCAGGGTAAAGTTATGTGAACAAATGAATTCCGAAATGATGGCACAAATTAGATTATGGGCGGAAACGATTATTTTTTAGTGGACTGTAATTAAAGGAGCTGATGGAACGTGAGGTAAAAGAATACTTGTTACGGGAAGGTCGCCGGCATTAATATTACCGGTTCGAAGATGACCAGAAATGTTGGCGCTTAAGGCACCAACATGCGGCGGAGTTAATGGGCTGAAGGCAGGAAGGCTGAAGGAAGGATGTACTTACAGGGATGATGAGTCAGGAACCGTCGTGCGAGCTGACCACGGGCGGCGAGGCTTGAGGGGCGGCGATGTAGGTTGGTTCCTGGCGCACAGTCACTTCACTAAACAGTTCACTAGGGGCACTGGTTAAGGGCGTTTAGGTCGAGCTCTTCACTTTAGGTTCAGGAGTCACTATAATAAGGGTAGATACCAGCGCGCGTAATTTGTGTGCGTCTCGCATTAGCTAGCAAACAGACTGGTCGGCGCGCGCGGCTCACCAAGCTAGCGGCGGCGGCTCGCGCAGCGGTGGCGCCGCGGCAGACAGGCGGACGCGGTCGTCAACAACCGCTGAGTCCGTCCCGGCTTTGGCGGGAACACACTGCTTTCGCAGAGTACGCGAATGCTGCGCTCATGCAGGAACCCGGCGACCCAATCGCATAGGCGAGGTGGCAAGCCGTATGACGAAAGCTTGGAGAGAAGCGAACGATGCCAAACTCGATCGAAAGCCTTGGAGATGTCCAGGCTAACAGCCAGTGCTTCTCCGTGCTTGTCCATTGCTTCACCCTACAGGTGTGTTATGAACGCCAGGAGATCACCCGTTGATCGTTTTGGTCTGAACCCGTATTGTCGATCATGAATCAGGGAGTGATCTTCTAGGTAGCGAATGAGTTGCCTGTTTATGATTCGCTCAAAAACCTTGCAAAGGATAGAGGTGACAGCAATAGGTCGATAGTTGGCTGGGTCAGACCTATCCCCTTTTTTGGGGACCGGCTGAACGTTCGCCTTTCTCCAAGCCTCCGGCACAATTCCAGTAGAGTACGAGAGGTGGTATAGGCGTGTTAGTACTGGAGACAACTCGGGAGCACATTTTTTAAGTACGACTGCCGGTATACCGTCAGGACCGCTAGCCTTCCGCACATCAAGTGACTGCAGCACGGCACGGACGTCACGTTGTCTGATTTGGACGTCAGGCATTGAGGAACCACAGTGAGGGATGGTAGGTGGTTCCGCGCCGCAGTCATCGACACCCGAATTCGCCGCAAAGAGCTTCGCTAAGAGGTTAGCCTTGTCCTGCGGCCGATGGGCCAACGAGCCATCAGGGACCGCAGTGAGGGGCAGAGAAGGCGCGCAAAAGTTGGCTTGCACCGCTTTGGCCAGTCGCCAATAACTTCGGCTACCCGTTGGGTGCGACAACAGCTCTTGGCCAACGCTAGCAACGCGCTGGGCATTCGCTCTCGAGAGAGCTCTCTTGCAGACTTTGGTAGCCTTGTTGAAGACTACCTTGAGGGAAGAGATGTTACGATCGTTGAGCGTGCGAGCCTTGGTCCAAGCGCGATACGCCGCCTGTTTAAGTTCAACAGCTTTGGCGCATTCGCGATTGAACCAAGGGCGCGCCTTACTTCCGCTGACGACATCAGTGTAGGGAATGTAATATTCCATCCCCAACATGATCTCGTCAGCGACAGCAGAGGCACTCTCACCCACAAAGCAGCGCTGGCCCCACGGGATGGACGCAAAATAGTCGCGCATACCATCCCAATCTGCCGACGAGTAGTGCCATAAACGCCGTTTAGACTCCACTGAGGGAGAGCTTTTACGGCGCAGTACGGTGGCACCAACCAGGCAATGGTCAGAAAGGCCCAACGGAGCACTTATCGACACTCTGTACCCGGCTGGTCGACTCGTCACCAGTAAGTCTGGCAGGGAAGGCGCTTGACTCGATATATCTGGAATCCTGGTGGGCTGGGGAACCAGTTGAGTTAGATCATGCGTGAGAGCGAATGCGTGGGCAGTCCGGCCTGCGTGATCTGTTTTGGAAGAGCCTAACCAGGTCTCATGGTGGGCATTAAAATCTCCCAAAAGTACCACATCGGCAGACGGAAACCGCTCCTGTACGTCGTCAACTGCTTGGCTCAGGTAGTCGAATAACCGAGTTGCCTCGTGGTCTCCGGAGTGGGAACGGTACAGGCAAGCGTAGACATGGCTCTCGGAACCAAGATCCACGTGTACCCATAGGATGGAGAAGGAGGGGTCCTTCAAGCAGCGCAAACGTCGACAGCAAACGTCCGTCCTGACGAAAAGGCATACTCCGGCTTTCGCGAGGAAGCATTCCTCAAGCACGTAGCCGGGGTAGTGCAGATATGCAATGTCGGCCGGACGGCGGATCTGTGTCTCCGTCAGAAAGAGCAATGCAGGCCGGGCCGTCTCAAGGTGTTGGTGGACGGCGTTGAGGTTTGAATGGAGTCCACGGATGTTAGTGAACTCCACCTCAAAAAGCGACTTGGTGGTGGGGAAGTGGGATGCCGCTGTCTGACCTGCATTGTTTTTAGACACTGACATGGTGGTTGGATGGGGGCGTGAGTAAAAGGAGATGCTGTGGCGGCAACGGGGAAAAGACAAAGTGTGGGAGACTAACATGAACTGGTGCATGTAGTTGTTCGGTAAGACGTTAATCGACCCGCCGGACGGAAGGTCCCCCGTACCCCCCCGAAAGTAGTCACCGGGTCCCACCAATCCGGTCACCAACCGGCACGACGAGCCACTTCGGGATTATGCGCGACCTGGTGGAGCAGCCTCCTAGGGTGGTTAGCCCTAGTTGGGCTCCTGTACTATGCCGCGGGCGGTCAGCGGCACCACCGTTTCTACGGGTCTCCCTGGCCGGCGAATCGATCCAAGTCAACCGAACATTGCGTCCACAAAGACTCCAACCGGACCTTGACCCTGCCGCCACCGCACCTTCCCAAGCTCCGGTATTACGGCTCTGAACCCGGAACGCGTCCTGTGTCGAGCACCGAACACTTGGTGGTAGCGCCGGACGAGCAAAGCTCTCCCACCATCAAAATCCCTTTAGTCGCCTCTTACGACACCCGCTAAGATACAGGGGAGGGGGTGGTGCAATTCTGACCCCGCACCACACGGGGGATTTAGTTAACATACCTACTTTTTTGTTTTTAGACCTTACCTTACCAAGCATGTACTGTTATTTACCAATATCATAATTTTGTATCTAAATTTGGTAAATTGCGAAGAACTAAGAGGTACATTGGAAAAACAAATGGTACACATCCCAGCCAACTGCACACCTGTCTTTAAGTCCAAGAATAGTGATTTCGATTTTTTTCATCGTCTACAGCGAATAAAGCCATCGAATCGGATGTGGAATTATTGGTTGTTGCGGTAACAGATATGTAGGCGTAGTATTATTTATTTTTGTTTTATTACATTTAATTATGTTTGCTGCTAGATTTGCTTTGTCTACTTTGTCAACAGCTATGATGGGCTCAAAAGACAGCTTTGAAAGTTCAGACGAGGAGGATTATTTTTATTAAGACTAGCAAATTGTTTAATAGGCTACCATGTTTCTTTACAATTGTTACCAGCCTGCTAAATTTGTTTTTTATTGATCCTGTTTTAATTTTTTCAATAAGTTGTTGCAAAAAGTACGATATCAAATAAATGTTAAATTGAATATTTGATTATCAGAATTATTTTTATGTTTATGATACAGTTTATCTACATTGCGTATACACCTTAACAGACCTCGTGGAATCCATTTCATAATGATCCTCTTTCTACTGGGAACAATAACTTCTAAAGTATGTTGTTTGACAGCAGCTGAAATTTTATTAATTAAACTTTTATAGGCATATTCAGAATCAACAGATGTAAGAATAAGAGAAAAATCAGTAGAAGCAAGAGTATCTACGATGGCAGGTATATCAATTTTTAGTACCGTGCGGTTTAAGGTTTTTGAGTCAAGTTTTGTTTGTTTTTTCTGATGAACTTACAATAGGAATTGTATGTTTCCTCAGAGCTAACGGTCTACTTCAAGGTCACATTCCATGTTTTTATTGTGTAACATTGGTAATCTTTTAATTGTGAGACAATATAATTATGTTATTAAAGTGTGTAGAGAATTCATTGTTGCTTCTTTATTGATAACATCTAAGAAATTAAAGGGATATTTTCCAGTTGAGAGCGGAGTTTATGGTCAAAACGTTTGCTCTGGGCAGAAACGTGGGCAGTGTTCAAGGGGGTGCTTCCAAGATTGTTGAGTGGTGCCGTCACAAGGGCAGATGTCGTCATCAACGATATGGAAGCGAGCAAGATATTTCTTATGGTAGGCATGATTGCTTAAGAATTGAGTGATAGCAAATGCCAGTTTAACATGAGTGAGATATTTCTTGAGGCCTTCGTACGTAGGAAGGAGGCGTTTGGTGTGAATACAGGTGGTAGGGTCTTCGTAGAGGGATTTTGCTGCCATGTGGCAGGTTTGGCGATTGGTTAGTTTTACATGACTAACAGGCGTTGCTAGAATGTCGGGTGTTTTGTGCAGCCGAGTGGCCTCTCAAGTTTTTTTGCAACGATATATTCGCATGCATTTTCGAGAGCCAACATTTCGGCTTGGAAGTCGGAACAGCGATCATAAAGCTTGTACTTCTTGACTGCCGTCCGCTCTCCGTAAGGGTTGTATATTACCATGGCCGCACCGACTCGATCATCGAGATTGCTCCCGTCGGTGAAAATGCGCCAGTCACTAAAGACGCCCATTCGAGGGTAATCTGAGGCAGAGGAGATCTCTCGATATTCTACGCCCCGCCGCTCAGATGGGTGCAGCAGTTCTGACGGGGTTGATAGTGTTTCAGTAGGGATGTCAGAGGGCAAAAAAGAGGAGAATCCTTTTAATTTGGATTTCTCGACGTCTGAGAAGGCAGCAATTCTGGTCGGGAGGGGAGTAAGTTGGGCCAGCGAGATTAAGGCTGCGGTGCTAACGGTGCGGAAGCCCTGAATAATTTTTATTCCAAAGAGTCGTTGGAGGGACAGAAGTTTCCTATTTACACATTGATATGCAAGAGCACGCGACCATATGGCCGCACCGTAGCAGATTATAGGCTTAATTACCTGCAGGTAGATTGACCTGCTATTATCTGAGTGTACTTCTCAAGTAGGTCGTACAAAGAGGCTAAGTTTGGTATAGATTTTTTTAGCTTTTCAATGATGTAGTTTACGTAATATATGAAACGAAGTTTACAGTCTTGTATTATGCTTAGATATTTGATTTTATCAACATATTGGAGCTGTTGTGAATTTACAAGAAGTTTGCAACGAAGAGCAGGTTCAGTCAAGGCAATCACCTGAGTTTTAGTGGGGCCAAATTCCAGCTTCACGCTGTCCCGCTATTCGGGGGGACAGTATTCAAGTTTTGTTGGACAAGCTAGCAAAATTGGAGCATAATCAGCTATTAAAGAATCCAACACTACAGTGGTAGCATGGTTTGGAGACCTAAGGATAACATGATCAAGGCAACTATTTCCTCTTGTAGGGTATAAATGTGCAGGAAGTAAAGCATGAAAAGCAGTCAAATTTAAATATTCGTCAGCAAATTGGTCACAACAGTTCGGTATCAAGTTGAAGTTTAAATCACCAATTATACATGCTAAAAGATTGTATAGTAGTGAGTGTAGCATCAAGACTGTTTAGAAAAGGGTTTATATATAAAAGAAGGAGATCGATATAAAATAACAATAGCAACTTTATCAGTTAGTTTTAGAAATAGGTATGCAGTATGCTTCCGAAAACTCCGGAACAATAGCGGTACAAGTCAATTCGGCTCTTACATATAAGTTACTACACCTTCGTTCTGATTCTGATAAGTTGATTCATAAGAATGAAATCCAGAAAGAAATGGGATGTTAGGGCATTTACTTAACCAGCATTCAGTAAGGACAATGACATCTAGTTTCTATTTAATTCTATTGCTCAAAACAAGCAAATCATCAAAATTACAATTAAGACTACGAATGTTAAAGTGAAAAATTGTAAGATTCTCATTGTTTTTAATGAAACAGCTGCTTTCCTCGGGAGAACAAATGTATGAATCCGATACAGAGAATTGATCTATGTCATCATTAACAAATTCTTGATTATCCATTTGAGGTTTTGGGCAAGTACAGGGGGACAACATTTTTGAGGCTTATAGTACTAGTTCCGGGGAAAACAGTGAATGTAGATAAACATAAATGGCTCATTTTATCTAAAAGAAGACTAGCATATCGAGGCACAGAAGTCAAAATATATAGTGAGTAGTAGGGTGTGTTCATGTGTGTAATGTTGTTATGTACTTGTTTTGTATTTGTACGAGTATTTAAATTTAAAAGACATAAGTTGAACCAAATCTCGAACACGCGGTAAAATAAAAAAATCTAAATTTTGAAAGAAAATAAAATGAAAACATTAAAACATATAATTTGAAAATAATTTGGTGAATAGCTAGTCATTTCTTAACTATTATACTATCAAAGTCGGCTTTGTTAGTTCTTTTAATTAATGTTCCGTTTTCCGCCTTGCGGAAAAAAATCTGTCCATTTTTAACCCAACAAAACCCTAAGTCATTTTCTTTTGCATGTTCTCTTGCTACATAAAAAGCCGTTTCTTATTCGTTGAAAGATTATCTGTGATATAAATAGGTTTAGGTGTAACTATATACCCACTAGTCGGAGTGTAACCATCTAGTTCCCGCCTGAGATCCTTTCTGAAGCCCTCCCAGTTGGTGTTTCTTGGGTTCTTCCTTCGCACAGCTCCTATGGTCTTACCTAGTCTGTACCTAAAGCATATGTAGTTGTGATCGGAGAGGGATACTTCGTCCGATACATGCCAGTTTGTGATGTTACTTATCGCTCTGTTACTAGCAATGGTTATATCAATCACCTGAGCCCTCCCGGCATTGAAAAAGTTAGCCTTATTTCCTTTGTTAAGTATTTGCATGGGTGAACTTACCAGATACTCCAGCAGTCTCTCTCCTCTCTCATTGGTGTCTGAGCTGCCCCAGATCACATGATGGGCGTTGGCGTCGCAGCCGATGATGACATCTTGGTTTTCTTGGCCAGCGCAGGTTACCAGTTCCCGTATCTCCTTTGATACTGGATCCGCCTTCTCGAAAGGGAGGTACGCTGACGATAAAATTACCGTCCGCCTAGCACCCCCTTCCCCCGTAAGGACCTTAACAGTGGTCAGATCCCTGCAACAGAACTTCATTAGAGGCATTGCGTGTAGGTCGTTTCTGACATAAACGCAAGTCCTCATGTCATTAGTAGAACAATTGTAGTGTATTATACCAGAGGTTCCACCTAAACCTTTAATCTGGCCCCTGTAAAGGTAAGGTTCCTGGATTAAGGCAATGTCGAATTTATTCCTTTTTAGCTGGCGTGCCAGAAGGGCAGTTGCAGCCTTACAATGATGAAGGTTAATCTGAACGCACCTTACCTCTGTTAAGGTTATCGCCCGTCTTCCGTGAGTTCGCCGTCCGATGCCGTGCACACGGCCAACGGAGACGACCCTCCCAGAAGCAGCTCGTCCACGGCGAGCTCCCCCATGACATCTTCGGATCTTGGTGAGGAGATCCCACCACACTCCATTGGTGTGGTCTCCTCTCCAACATCCTCAGCTACCGCGATAGGTGCGCCATGTTCCGACTGCCCCACCGCCACTGGAACGCTTTGGGAGCACTCACCCACAGTCACTCCCGCCACGCTCACACCACCGCTACCGCCTTGGGCATCGACAAGCTCATCCGTAGGCCTCTCCTCCAGAAGCGTAAAGACGCTCTTGTCGATGCCCGTATTAAGGCAGTAGCACTCCGCTTTGATGAATGCTGCAGAGGCACCATCCATTAACACGATCCTACGAACTGTTAGACCCTCGCTCGACCTTAGTGTCGACGATCTTCCAGCTCGAGGTCCGCAAGCCAGGATTGTACCTCTGCAACATCCTCAAAACTCTACCTACCTTAAGGCGGCTGATGTTTCTGGATTTCCAAGCCATTTTAACTGGCTTCGGAAGGTCCTTCGCATCAACCACCCTGACCACGACGCCCTCCACGACAAGGCCGTCCTGCGCTCGGAGCCAGTTCACCGAGCTACTCCCCTCACACGTGAAAAGAATAGCCCCCGACGAAATGCCTCCGATATTTACCACTGGCAGAGGGTCAGGCGCGGCCTCCAGCAGGTCCCAAATGGTTCCTTGGATCGCCACGTAGTGGCCCTCTCCCAGCGTAGTCGCAGAGTAGTCGTCAGCAATGATGGCCATCTTATAGGCAGTTACTGCCCCCGCGTAAGACCCGTGAGTCTCAACGTTTGGCATCAAGCGCCTCCTGACTTTCATTGCTGACCTCCCTCAGCCTTTTCGAGCGCTCCACCGCATCAGCCGTCATCTCCCCTGACGCTTGCGGTTGCCCGACCTATGCCACGGCTTCTTGCCCGAGCTCCCCCTGTATCAGACCTGGGGCCGTCAGGTCGGATCCCCATCAGGACCCAATTCCCGTTGCCCCGCCATTCCACGGTCCTCCACATGGGTTTGCTGGGCAGGTGCAGACGCCCTCCCCTTACCAAGCAGTAGACCTCCGACCGCTTGGTCCCCGCGCATGGTTCCCGGCGGGTTGGGGCCCCTAAGGTTCCCACTCCCTCCGGGCCCCCGCGCGGATCCCGACTGCAGCGGATTGCGTGCCGGTGCACCCGAAGCCCTATAGCCCCCGCGGTTCCTACCACGTCCAGCTGATGGGGTTGGTCCCCCAAGGTGTCCATCCCCACTGTGTCTCGCGGTAGGCCCCGCCTTAATCGCGCCTACTCCCGAAGGAGTATTGCGCGCATGGGTCCCTTGCGCGACGGAAAGATTGCTGCCTAAGGCAGCCTCAAAAGTTGGCAAATTTTTTGCCCCCCCCTCCCCCCCATTTCCATTTGTATTTGTATAGAATTATCTTTCTCTTTGCCTGGAAAACAGAAAGATCCTAGTCCAGGCACATGTATATTTTGATTCTAATATTGTGTTTGCGCCACAGCGCAACGACGAATAACAGCCGTCTCTACGCCGGCCAATTAGAGTGCATATTGGACTGCACTACCCCGTCGCACGGACCATCCGACAAATATACCGGACGAAGTGTTAGCTCGCCTGCCGGCGCCCACGCAAAACCAGTGTCCTTCGAGATCTCAAGGCGAACCCACGCGTCGCGCGCCCTTGAACTCAGCCCGTGGCCATCGTCATATGTGTGCAGTGTGTGCAGTGAGAGAGCTAGGACTACCAGCTCACCCCTAACACTTAACGAACAGCAGTGCCCTCAGTGAACTGTGTGTGTGTTGCCGCCCTCAAGCCCGCTAACGCCCGCGCCAAGAGCGCCAGCCACGTCCATTAAGGTCTTGGGTATACAGTGGAGCCCTCAGTCAGACGAGTTCACCTACCGCATCTCTCTGCCCCCCATCACACATGTCACAAAGCGGTCTATTTTAAGCACCGTAGCCTCACTTTATGACCCAAACGGCTGGGTTTCTCCCGTTATCTTCCGCGCAAAGCTGCTGCTTCAGCAATTGTGGCTACTGAAGCTGGAATGGGATGAGCCCACTCCCTCTGAAGAACAAACGGAGTGGCACCACATCTCAGAGGATCTGCCGCTGTTGTCTAGCATTCGCTTCCCTCGGCACGTTTGTGCAAACAAAGGCTCAGCTGCATACTCGCTTCACGGGTTTACAGATGCCTCTGAAGCCGGGTTTGCCGCCGTTGTTTATCTCCATGAGCTCGATGCCTCCGGAGATACTTTGGTACACTTGATTGTCGCCAAGTCGCGAGTCGCACCAATCAAGAATCGCCTCACAATCCCCAAGTTAAAGTTGTCGGCCGCCACCCTACTCTCCCAGCTCATGATCCGTGTGTCGGTTCAGTTATCGGCCCATATCAGTGTACAACAACACATATGTTGGTCAGACAGTATGATAGTCCTGGCCTGGCTCAATACACCGCCTCACCGTCTTCAACCCTTTGAAGCCAACAGGGTAGTCAAAATCAGATCAGGCTCACCAGAATGTACCTGGCGACACGTACCTTCCGAGCTCAACCCGGCAGATTGCGCAAGCAGAGGGATGTCTGCGCAATCCCTGTCAGCCCACGACCTATGGTGGTCTCCCACGTGGCTTGGACAGCCTTGTGAGTCTTGGCCTGCGATGCCCTTAGCTCTGGGCCATCACACCCTGCCCGGCCTTAAGCCCAAACACGTCCCGTCACTGGTCACAGTGCCCGGTCTTGACTTTGACCTGCTCACTCGGTTCAGTTCACTAGACAAGCTCGTCGGAGTGACAGCTTGTCTAAAACGCTTTCTGCACAACTGCAGACACCACCCAGATTCGCGACGCTCAGGCCCCTTGTACGTCAGTGAACGAAGAGAGGCCCTACTTTACTGGGTGCGCAGTGTTCAGTACAATGAGTTTGCGGAAGACATTCACCGCCTTCAAACTGGCAAAATCTGCTCCGTCAGACTCCAGCGACTGTCACCTCTTATTAAAGATGAGCTCCTTAGAGTTGGCGGACGACTATCCCATGCGTCTATCCGATATGACGCGCAGCATCCGCTCATACTTCCCAGCTCTAGCCCACTTGTAGACCTCATCATTGACCACTACCACAAAATACACTGCCACCCTGGCGCTGACACTTTACACGCTATCCTACTCCAACAATTTTGGATATTGTCCGCGCGCCGTATTATTAGACCGAGTTTTTAAATGCATTAGATGCTTTCGATGCCGGGCCCAGCCGCAAGCTCCCTTTATGGCCGACCTGCCAGCCGATAGAGTTACGCCTCAGCCAGTATTTAGTCAAGTCACGACCGATTTTGCCGGACCATTCCTCGTTAAATCTCGTACCCTACGTAATGTTAAACTCTTAAAAGCGTACTTTTGTATATTCGTGTGCCTCTCGACTAAGGCGGTTCATTTGGAACCGGTCTCGGACCTCAGCACGGAAGCGTTCCTCGCGGCGTTACAGCGTTTTATAGCACGCCGCGGTGCCCCGGTTCTCATCCGCTCGGACTGCGGTACAAATTATGTAGGCGCTAGAAATCAGCTCATTGAAGTACAAAACTTTCTTGCCTTGAATAATGACACGATTGCGCACAAGCTCGCTGGTCAGCACATTACTTGGTTGTTGAACGTCCCTAAGGGACCATGGTTCGGTGCGTTACATGAGATCAACGTAAAATCAACAAAGCAACTTTTATATCGCGTAATTGGCGAACAGCACCTCACATTCGAGGAATTCTCCACACTTTTAGCTCTAATCGAAGCGGTCCTTAACTCTAGACCTCTCTGCCCACTTTCGTCTGATCCTTCAGACTTTGAGCCGCTTACAGCCGGACATTTCCTTATAGGCCGCCCACTAACGGCCCTTCCCGAACTATCCGTGGAAGATAGGCCGATCTCCACACGTAGGCGATTCCAGATGGTACAGGCCCTTTCCCAGCGCTTCTGGACGCTGTGGACCCAGTCCTACCTTCATACCCTCCAAACCCGCTCCAAATGGTTGTCCTCATCCTCCCCTCCCCGAGTTGGCGAGCTCGTCCTCATCAAGGAGGACAACCTGCCTGCCCTCCAATGGAGACTGGGGCGCATTGCTCGCACCCTGCCTGGGAAGGATGGCGTCGTGCGGGTGGTAGACCTGGACACCGCGAATGGACACCTTCGGAGGCGTGTGTTCCGGATCGCCAGGCTCCCATTGGATGAGCCACCCTGGGCCCCGGAGGATGTTCCCGCCAAAGCCGGGACGCCCATTCGAATCATGCTGCCATCTGTGAGGCGGTTGACTCAGCGGTTGTTGACGACCGCGTCCGCCTATCTGCCGCGGCGCCACCGCTGCGCGACCCGCGGCCGCTCGATTCGTGAGCCGCCGGCGGCACTCGGCAAGCTAGCTAGCTACCGCGCACGCAACAGCCTGACCGAAAAGGTTTATAGTGACTCCTGAACCTAAAGTGAAGAGAACGCCTGAATGCCTATTGTGTAGTGTAGTGACTGTGCGCCAGGAAACCAACCTACCTCGCCGCCCGTGGTCAGCTCGTCTCCCGGTTCCAGCGACCTCGTCAAGCCTGCTCCCGGTAAGTTCCTTTCTACCTCCCGCCTAACCTCCTTTACTCTGCTGTATTTGGCGGTGTCTTCTGACCCGCGAATACATTTTGGTCCTTTAGAAAGGGCAGAGCGACCATAAATGTTGACGCAGAGGGCATCAACATGCGACGTAGGTTACGGGAAAGATGGGATAGATGGGCTTACTGTGTGCCGGGCTGTAGGCACTGGATCATGCTGAAGGTGGACGTGGCTGGCGCTCTTGGCGCGGGCGTTAGCGGGCTTGAGGGCGGCAACACACACACAGTTCACTGAGGGCACTGCTGTTCGTTAAGTGTTAGGGGTGAGCTGGTAGTCCTAGCTCTCTCACTGCACACACTGCACACATATGACGATGGTCACGGGCTGAGTTCAAGGGCGCACGACGCGTGGGTTCGCTTTGAGATCTCGAAGGACACTAGTTTTGCGCGGGCGCCGGCAGGCGAGTTAAGCATTATGTTAATATTTTGTAAAATTAGTTTTTCAATAAAGATTTTATTATTATTTCGGGTTGTACCTTACTTGTGAAATCAAAAAAATCAAAATCAAAATTTCTTCATTCAGTAAGCTTATAATAAGCATTTTGAATAGTCTCAACTTAAATTTACTTCTCTATATGGATGGATGGGCAGTTGGGCACCCGCCCACCCACCCCACCCATTCAGGAAGTCTTTTAGCTGTGGAGAAGAACGGGTGCAAGAAACTCCACAGCTTCATTATTTACAAAACAATATGTCGTTACCAAATTATATAATCAATAATTATAAAACAATAATATAGGTAATACAAGAAAAGATAAAAACAAAAGTGAATCGAAAAGTTTTACTAGGGTACTATGAACGCATTAGAACCATATGTGTGCGAAACTAGAGGAATGTCAATTCCATGCATTTTTGTCATTGATGTAATCGCTTACAGTGTAATAGCCCTTTTCTTAAAAGTCTACCCTTAACTTGTGTCTTAAATTTATCAAGGGGCTAAATTATAACATCGTTCGGGATTTTATTGTAATATATGACACTTTGTCCCATGAATGATCCATAAACTTTCTGAAGTCGAAATTTAGGAATTCATATTCATATTCAGTTCATTGGCCATAAACATAACAAGGTTTGTTACAAGGCAAGTCAATTGACAAAAAAATACATATATAATTTACAGAAAAAATACAATCAAAATATTAAAATTTAAAAAGTAAGTAAAATAAGTGTCAATTAATAATTAAAATATTGATATTAAACTGTAAATGTCATTATAACCATTTAGAAACACATTAAATCAAATAAAGTCAAATTAATTATTTATTACTAATCAATTATATAAAATCAAATACTTAAAAATACTTACTTATTTATATATATACATACTTACTTACCTTAGTAAGTATTTAAAGATATTACAATGAAATTTAAACTAAGGGTTTTTGCAAAAAGATTCAGCCATTTGCATTGTCATGTATTCATGAACAGAATAAAAAGATTATCCTCGAAAAAATCTTTCAATATTTTCCTAAAAGGACCGTGATTCAGCCTTATTAAACATTAAAATCTTAATATTAATACCCTGCTTTTTGACTTTGTCCAAACTCGTTTTTGGATGTACAAATTTATCTTTATTGCGAAGATTATTACAAGTTTATACTTATTTCTAGTATTTAGTTTGTGTATATCGCAATTTTTCTTGAAATGAGAAATGTTTTGACGCACGTATACAATACAGTTATAAATAAATTGTGATTGTAGATACTTAATAATTAAACAGTTAAACTATATTTGTACTTTGTGATGTACATAATGATATTAATCCTGTATTTTTAATAATTTGCTTTTGTTTCAGTGCTATTAGAACATTATATTACCGATGCACTAAATTACTCCGAAATAGACTTCTCAAGAGACGATTCAGATGAGGATCCTGCCTATTCTCCACCCGAGTTCCTTCAACAGAGTAACCATGACTCGAATAGTATATAGTTCTGATGAAGACGAAATCGGTTTAGAAGTTCCAGTGCCTTCTCCGGCTATTTATTGTGGTTCTGAAATAGTCCTCAGTACCTCAACGTCACGTGTACCAACTAGGGAACGCGCAAGGTCTGCGACTAAGCGTGGGCGGGGGCGTACATGCACGCGAAGAAGTTCGAATTTATGTACTAGGTCGTCACCTTCGTTACGTCTGAACAAAGAAGGAGGAACAAGAAGATAACTGGGCCGCAGACAATTTTGATCCAGAGGTATTCAATGTTACACTTCCGGCATACTACCATACAGATACAACTACTTGGGAATGGAATAAATATTACGACCAATATATTGACGACGAAATACTTTTCACAATAAAAGAAAGCACAAATAGAGTGCATATACTGGAGACTGGAAAATCAGACAAGAAAGATAGCCGATATGAAAAAGTAATGAGACCTGAAGTTATCAATATGTACAATCAAAACATGGGTGGGGTTGACCTTACTGATCGAATGGTTTCAGTTAGTCCTTCTCACAATCGCACAAAAAAATGGATCATTCGTGAGATTTCTCATCTATTTGATTTATGCTTTGTGAATGCTTGGCTACAGTACAGAGATCAAGAAAGACAAAAATAAACACTGAAGTAAAATATCATGCAGCTACGTCAGTACAAACTTGAGCTAGGTACCAAGCTCATTACCGATAATGAAAACCAAAGCGATGATGAAATCGATCAAGTCTGCGAGGGGTTGGAACCAAAACACAAAAAAAGGAAGGTGGTCGTAAAACCATGTCAACCATGATAGTAGCAAAACGTCTGGAATTGTGAATAGTCCGTCTGTTTAGAATACCTTATTAGCCGGAAGTCAAATTAGTTGATGACAAAAACACAGAATGATATAGTAGCAAAAACGTCTAGAAAATAAATAGTCTGACCTGTCTGCACGTATGTCAACTACCGTCCCTCTATTAGAATGACCTTTTCGCTGGATGACATGAAAGCAAGGTACTTAAGCCGAAAGACAATTTCGCTCACTGTACTAATAATTCTGGCAACTTTACCTTGGGATGGGTTGACTGCCACTATTCATAGTCATCCAAGTGTAGACGAATTATCAGAATTAAAAGAAGTACCGTAGAACGAGGCTATTTGGTAAAAAAGTAGGGATAAAATTTGAATATTTATTTTTCCTTTACTTTTTAACAGATAAAGAAGTATGTTTTGCATAATACAGATATAACTCTATAAAAATACAAAAATAAAAACATGGAATGAACAAACAGTAAGGTTTATTTTAAAAAAGAAGGTGGCTTTCCAAATAGCCCCCAGGGTGGGGTTATTTGGCAAATTCATACAAAATGACATAGAAAATATTTTTATAAACTGTTTTTATTTCAATATATACACGGATGGCGATATTTGGTAACATATATTTAAAAATTTACTAATAATGCAAAAGTTAACACTGAATAATTTAACATTTTTACTTAAAAACTAATTTGGAACAAAACTGACAGACTCTCGCTAAATGTAGTTCTTAACATCACACGCGCGGTGTTCTTTTCTCTGATTGGTCAAGATTGACAGATAACGGACTTGCCAAATGTTAGAGAATAAAAAGGTTGCGTTCACGTTAATATGTTTGCGTTTATTCAAAATATTATTTTTTCTAAAAAGCATCACGGTTACCAAATAGCCCCGTTCTACCGGTACCTGTAGAACGGGGCTATTTGGTAACCGTGGGGCTTTTTGGAAAAAATAATATTTTAGAACGAACGCAAACAAATTAAAAATAATAAACATGAACGCAACAAATTTTTTTTCTCTAACAGCTGGTAACTCTGTTATCTGTCAATCTCGACCATTCAGAGAGAAGAACACCGCGCGTGTGATGTTATGAACTACATGAACTACATTTAGCGAGAGTCTGTCAGTGGTAATACAATTTTCGTGTTGAAACTTTCGGTTGGAATTATTATTTGCAAATATATTTTTAAGACTGTGGTAAGTTTTACTGTTTATTTAACTATTCAAATAAAGGATTATAATAAAGTTTATTAAGATATTTCAATATATTTAAAATAATACAACTTTTTTTTAAATGGGGCTTTTTGGAAGCTGCTTAAAATTTCCAAATAACCCCAATTTGGAAATTTTAACCAGCCCCATATCCAAATTGCCTTGCACCATATGGAATATGTATGATTCCATCCGGGTCGAAGAGGTCATTGCCGCCTTGGATAATCAGTTTTGGGCCAGGCACGATAGGCTCCGTTCTGGTCCGGTGTTCTGTGGGGGCCGCTAAGGGTATTTTGTGGAGTCAGGCCGGCTCCTGGTTGGTCCCTAACAAAGTGAAGCCCGTGTCGTGACTTTGGAACCGCTGGCAATGAGCTGCTTTAAGTGCATGAACCTCGGGCACACTCGGCAGCGGTGCCCAGTCGAAGTTGACCGCACTGACACGTGCTACAATTGCTGTCAAAATAGCCACAAAGTGTCACGGACATGAGGTGCGCAGTCTGCGCCGCTGCTAAATTGCCCTCTGGGCGTATCATGGGGGAAGAATCTGCTCCCCCACCAGTTCCTTGTACAAGGGCTACTTCAAGAGCGCCATGGCATTTGCCCAAGGAGGTTGAGTTGCAAGAAACTTAATGTAATGTTAAGTACGGCCCATCTCATCTTCCTCTAGACTAATTTAAACCACCCCGGAGCTTTACAAGACCTCTTAGTGCACCACATTATGAAGTGGGGTTTGCACTGTGTCATCCAGCCCAAATTGGCATGTGGACACGACCAATACTGTGGTCATTGGAACACCTACGGGTACTGTCTACTCCCCTCCCCTCTCAATTAATGAGAGGGGTTCGGGATTTGTGGCGTGCGCCTGGGGGAAATAGCCCTCGTAGTGGTAAATTTCTCCCCAAACGGGGGGTTATCAGACCTGGAGGATTTTCTCCGGAACCTGTGCGTGGACGTAAGACGCTTGGCGCTGACCCAGGTCTGGACATGCATAGGGGACTGAACTCCAAATTCACGACATGGGGTTGCCCTGTTTTTTTGTTCCAAATTATTTTTAAGTATAAATGTTAATTATTTAGTGTTGACTATTGCATTATTTGTAAATTTTTAAATGTATGTTACCAAATATCGCCGTCTGTGTTTGTATATAAAATTATATTACATATAAAAACGGTTTATAAAGATATTTTCTATGCCACTTTTTATTCATACTAAATAACCCCACCCTGGGGGTAATTTGGAAAGGCACCTTCTTTTTTAAAATAAACCTTGCTGTTTGTCCATTCTGTGTATTTATTTTTGTAATTTTATAAAGTTTTAACTATATTAAGCATCACTTACTTCTTTGTCTGTTAAAATTAAAGGAAAAATAAATATTCAAATATTATTCCTTTTTTTTTTACCAAATAGCTCCGTTCTGGTATAACATTTATTTTTCTGTGAAACATTTTATTTTTTATACTAACAAAGGTACTACTTATTTAAACAAAAATCACTTATTTTGGCATTAAACAAAATTAATTTGTCTTTTTTAACAAACCATTGATTAAATATAAATTGTAAAGCTAAAACAACTTTTGGTGCAAGCCGCTCTTACGTTGAATTTTTAAAAGTGTCCCCAAACATAACACGCTTAATGTAACTGATGTGTTTTAAAAAGTTGTATGCTGTGATTTTCCTGGCCTGTTCCCCAGCAGTGAGGACATCAAACAGGGCTGATGTTCATAGGCACAAACAAACAATTTATCTATATACAAACTCAGCATCTTTAAGAGCATTTAGCGTTCATTTCTATTAAGTAACTATGGCATTCAAATATCAAAACGTTTTGCTACTTTAATCATTCAACGACCATGTCTATTTAGAAACTATGGCGTTTTATTATAAAATCGATTTGCTACTAGATTATTATGAATTACGACATTTTAAAATCCAGACGTTTTGCTACTAAGGCGTTCAGCGTTTATGTCTATTTAGTAACAATGGCGTTTTAATATCAAGACGTTTAGGAGATATTGTCATTTTACAACGTGGGTATTCTGATAGTGACCCAATAAAAGCTTATAAAAATTACAAATTCTAAAATGTCTCTCAGGCTGATTTCACAGTCACGCGTTTCACCTGCGTCGGCCACACGCGCGCGGTTAGGCTGATTTCACAGTCACGCGTTTGATTAGCGCCGGCCACACGCGCGCGCTACACTACATAGTAGTTGCGCGTTTGAACTGCGTGATGACTATGAAACGCAACTACTATCTAGTGTAATTGTAACCGCGCGCGTGTGGCCGGCGCTGATCAAACGCGTGACTGTGAAATCAGCCTAATTATGATGAGTTTCTCCCGTGTTCTTTTAGCAACAACACGTGTTGTGAGACTCAATTTTAATTCAATCTACCTTACAATATCTTCCGGTATAATACAATATAATACAATTCAATCTACCGTACAATATCTTCCGGTATAATACAATACTAAATGTACTTTAAAAATATATACTACTTCAAATCGGCTTAATGCTAAACGCGAAGCCATTAATTAAGTTTTAATAAATCTCTAATTATTACTATGATAGGAATGCTTAAATACGTAGTTACTTAATTACATCTGAACTTGTCAGTAAGTAGGTATTTAATCAAATCAGTCATCATCATCAAGCCTATAACGTCCCACAACCGGCACGAGCATTCCCACATGGACAACATCACATGTGGAATGGCCTGATTGGGCCATAACCCATCACGCTGGCCCAATGCGGGTTGTTTGGTTTAACAGTTTATGTAAATGAACGAAAGGCAAACTTTAAAACCGGTGGATGTTAAAAACGGGTATAATACAATGAACGCACGCACGCTTCCTATGTCGCCCATTGAGGAAGCCAGAGCCGTTTTGTTTGAGGACGTCACTAATTGGAGTCTGTTTAACAAGGCGATCAATTATCATATTGATCGCATATCATTTGCCCTTACACAAAGTAAGTCGGTGACTAGGCAGCAGAAGAATGACATCCATCATGCCAAGAACCGCATCGGCGATCTGTGCACCATGAAAATACCAGAATTGCTAAGGGAGAGCCAACCCTCCCAGATCACTGAGGACAGCTTCAGGGAGTTGGGGCATAAGCTGGACAACAGCACGGAGGCCCTTATGACCGTCCAAAATGAGATGGCTATGGAGGTCCGCAGAGACATCGCGGACAAGGTCGACGAACTGATAAGGCAGAATGAGCGGCTGGAGGACTTAGTTCGCCTTTCAGGCAATATGCTAACAGCCGCTCTCAAGGACCAACACCCCTTGGCCCATAGTTCGTTGACCGAACCGCCTGTCTAGCCTGCCCCTGCTCCCCTTACCACCTACGCTGCCGTCGCTGCAAGGCGTTTGCCACCTACGCCCAAAACCCACCCTGCAGTCATAGTCTCGTCCTATGACTACACGCTGAAGCCTCCGGAGGTGGTATCCCTTTGGAAAAAGGAAGTATCATTCCGGAGGCACAAATATGCGCCCATAAAAATAACGCCACTACCCAAAGCCAAGCTGAGAGTAGAGTTTGCGGACAGGAAACAATGTGAAGAGACCGTAGCCCGTCATACCGAAAGCGTTAATTTCAGCGCCGAACAGGCGAAGCGGAGACCACCGCTAATCATCCTAAAGGGCATATCTAAGGATGTTGCCCGCGAGGAGTTGGCGGAGGTCATCGTAGCTCAAAATGACGTGGAGGTGAACCGCATATGTTTCCTGACCGCAAACCGCAACCCGACACTGTACAATGCGGTCGTTGAGGTTACCCCCGAGATGCGAAATACCATCTTAGCTCTCGGGCGGCTCAACGTGGACCACAGTAGGGTCCACGTTGAGGACTTCAGCCGCTTTGTACAGTGTCGGAAGTGCCTTCAGTACGGCCACACAAGGGCGAAGTGTAAGTCCGACAGGAAGCCCTGTGCCCATTGCGCCAGTCCGAGCCACCAAATAGCACAATGCCCCAATAAGACCCAGGGGCCCAAGTGCTATAATTGCTCGGCCCATAACCTGCGTATGGGCACAAGGGGGGACACCGACCACATCGCCACAAATGCCCGTGAGTGCCCCCGAATTCGGTCTATGGTCTTGCGCCTGCAGAGCCAGACCGATTACGGCAATTAGACTTTTCTATAACTATATATACAATAACAAATTCAACTTAATTATTAACAAACACTATTAAATTTAAATTACCACTAGATTTACCAAAATAAAACAAATAAAACAGAATAAAAATTATTAAAACAGACATATAAATAATTAATATATCATAAAACTAACCAAAATACTTAAAATAAAACTCTTAAAACAATAAAACTTAAACATAACCTAACTTAATTAAATATAAATGAACTAATATTAAATAAACCATTACAACTAAACAAAACAAAAATCAACAAACCCAAAAAACCTAAAAAATAGAATAGTCAGACAAACAAAATAAACTAAATCAATTAAAATACAGCTTAAAAAACCTGACACAAATTTATTTAAAATTAAAAGAACAGAAATAAAACCAAATAAAATTGAAATAATTAAAATAATACAAACAAAAACCTTAAAGGAACTAAACTTTAAATTAACATACTCAAAAAATTAAAATAAACTAAACAATACCATTATACTAAAGTTTTTAATAAATAAAAACTTAATTAGTGTTTTGATGATGATAAATATAGATATACAATAAAAAATCAAAATTAAAGACCAAAATTGAAATAAATATATTAATTTTCCTTTTCCCTAAAATCTCTCCACACCCTAAAACCCAAAGTCCCTCAAATTCCTTCCTTCTCCTCTGAACCCCTTTTCTTACTCTTCTCTTTTCTCCTTATCTTATCTCGAACGCCTTGTCCATACCCAATTGTCCACATTCCTTCTTAAAAACCAGCTCCTTAATAAAGTAATAAGTAAAATTAGATTTAAGACAAAGTAATAACAAGATCCCCTTCCTGATCTATGAAGGGGACACAGTAAATAATAAATAAAAAAAAATAAAAAAATAAAAAAAGGCGGTACGACACTAGCTCCGCACGGCTGTATGTAGCGTGCTTTGATTATATACATGTTTAGATAGAGCCTGGCCGTAAAAAAACGTAGAAAAATTTATAGGCCAAAATTGGCCTATCACGCAATCCTGGCGGTCAGTGTCATTGTGCCGTCAAGCAGTGTTTACCTCTCGCGTTTTAGTGAAATTGTTCGCAAAATGACCGTTTGCTCAGTGAAATTCTGTCGAAACTACAAAAGAAATTTTTTTTCGAAAAGGAAAGTCACGTTTCATCTGTAAGTATCGATAAATTTTAATAAAAATTTAAAGTTTAACAATAATAACGGCCATGTATGCGTAGTGTTGCTGGTATCAAAATGTAGAATTCCCATTATTGGTGGCAGAATATAAAAGGAGGTTTAAATATAATAAGTATGATAAAAAATACTCAGTCTTGTAAGTTAGTATTTATACATGGTCTTGTTGTAAATAAAGTAAATATATTAAATATAATTGTTATTGGAACGCTTTCAAAGTTTTTCTTTTTTTTAAACTGATGTTTGATTTTTAAGAGCGTGAATAAATGTCACGGTTCCTATTCGATGTCGAATGTTTGTAATGTCTAGTTTCACTAGGATTTTTACTGTTTTATGAAAGAAAGACACAATAGTTAACTGTTTTCTTGTGAATGTCTCTCAAGAAAAAGTAAAATCCTACTGCAACTAGGTAGGTATAACAGTAATCTGTTTACAAACATTCGTCATCGAATTTTCTGGATTATAGGTTCTGTTCTAAAACAAAAAATATATAATACCTACTGTAATATTTTATAATACTATGTATTATTATAAATTGTTATTGTGGTATGGTATCGTATCGATATTCGAAACGAAAAAAAATTATTATGTTTGAAATGGAATGTACGTAAGTATTTATGTAAGAAGTGTGTGTTTAAGTATATGTATGTAGGGGATGGTAGTATGTATGCTTCAGAGCTCGATGGCGCATCGGCTAGCATGTTCGGCTTGCGATCTTGCCCGCTAAGCAACTTTCGCAATGCCGGGTCACTGGATGGGTGACCAAATTTAAAACATCTCGAGCTCTTCCGTGCTTCGAAAGGCACGTTAAGCCGTTGGTCCCGTTTGTTGTCGTAAGATGACAGTTGTTAAAACCCACCAACACGCATTGGGCCAGCGTGGTGGGTTATGGCCCAATATTCCCACGTGCTATCTCCACGTGGGAAGCCTGCGCCCAGCAGTGGGACGTTTATAGGCTGATGATGATGATTACGATGTTTGAGAAAGTGCGGGTGTATGTTTGTGCCCCTAAAAGGTCAATATTTCTCGTCTCATGTAGGTAAACTATTGGACACGGATATTGATGAGCAGTCATCACATTATGTAACCTTTACAACTGTTCGACCACATAGCAAACATTATAATTTTCAGATTTCCAACTGATTCGGTAGAAAGAAGGCGTTGTCAAAATATTTAACTATAAGGTTTCAACATAATAAGAAATTAGAGAACATGAAAAATTAAGTAAAATCCAAATGAAAGTTATTTATGAAACATATACAGAGATAACACCGTTAATTGTTTTGATTTTAATTTAAAATATTTAAATTTCTAATTAAAAAATCAATTTTGATTAAGTATTAAATGTAAATCATCCTGCCTGTTGCTTCTATTTCGTCCCTATTACAAACATATCACACGCACGCAGGCTTCCATTAGCGCATTATTTTATTGTAGTCGCCCTCGCCTTCAATCATCCATTTTTTCTAAACACACCAGCCCTTTTATGCGTTATACCTACATAAACGATAGACACACCTAATTTAAAAAGTTATGTTATGTTAAGAATCATTTTAAAATTATATTGTGCATAAATATTTTTTCCCTACTTTATCGGAAATTAGGCATTCGCTGGCAACCATTCGCGTTAGTGTCAGATACGCGGCTGTCACGCACACTTCAAATTCAATACAAAAACCGGGCGGATTTTGAGAAGCGTTTGTACCGCGATGCTCCGTCTAGATATGTATATAGTCAAAGGTAGCGTGATAGGGAATCACTTATCATTTCTTGTAGGTATAAAATTGGTATTCTGTAAGTAAAACAGTCTCAACTTTGACCACAGCCGTGACTGCAGCGAAAGATGTGGTGGCTGTAACATCTATGATCACAACCATGCGCGCAGCGTCTATGTGTCGCTTAGAGAATCGCATAGCTGGGTAGGACTCTACCGATCTATCGACTGATAAGTAGGTATATCTTATTTTACGAAATAAAAGATACATAGCATAAAAGGTCTGTATCCCGCCAAGTCAACTAATATTACTAATTCATCAAAAACATAGCAAAGCAGAAAAGCGTAAATAATGACGCTTCCTTTTACTTGTCCAGTTAAATAAGTATACATATTAGTATCCACCTAGAATTTCACTTTTTTATTAATTAATATTTTTAAATTAGGTAACATTACCCTCGTGTATTTAATTTGCGATGCCATTTCCAAACACTTATCACTGACATGAGCACTCGACATTGCTAAATATAATATAAACTTATCTACCATTCGCGACGCCGCATCATGATGATACGTTACATACAGAGGTAAACCAACATCAGACGATTTACACCTCACTCACATGCTATGGCCACACTATTGCGCTAGCGCGAAGATTCGCGTTGTCGCGACACGTCTGTCATATGATTCTGTATCGCAATCTATAGATTCCACACCTAAACCTTACCGCGCACAAACGTCAAACGCATACGTTTTTGGGAAGATATCGTAACTTATTGCCACCACCCTTTTTATTTTTTGGCTCTGTGTAATTCTGTGAAGACGCAGCGGTTAACTGGCATTCCCCTACTAATGTTACGGGGTGCCTACGCACTAAAACACCTTGGTAGCGCAATCGCTACTACTTCCCGTGTTAGACTATGCTCATGCCAATGCCAGCTACCTTGATCTCTCGGAGGACCAGCTAAATAAACTTGAGCGCCTTCAAAATATTTGTATTCGATTCATATTTGGCTTACGCAATTATGATCATGATTCTGAATTATGCGCTAAACTCAAGTGGCTTCCTATTCGTCTTCGACGGAATACTCACATCCTCTCCCCTCTATTTGACCGATAGCGCTAGGTTTTGAGGTTTCAAAAATATTAAAGTTGTTTATGTTTCACATATAGTTTCCGGACCTTTTGCCCAACCTAATATATTAGTTTGTGTCACCCTAGGTACTTGCATAGGTAGAAATTTAGGTATTTGTCGCTTCGATCAGTATTGGACGAAAAGAAAATTAGAGATGAAAATTTTACTGTCATGATAATAACGAAGTAGTAACTGATGTACATAGGCAATTTGTGTCATTTCTGTCCACGAGAATCCTGATATTTAACCAGTTCTTATCACGTCGCCCAACTAGCTCTGAAAGAATATTACAATAGGTTAAATAGGTGTTACGTGTTTTAGAGTACTGATATCTGTTGTTCAAAATATTTTGTGTCGAATTCATCCACGATATTTATAGATATTTCATTTTTTTATTACAAAACCCTGTAAAATCCACAAAAGAAAGTGCAAGTTATTAGAGTTTAAGTGTTTTTGATTATTATGGTGTAACAAAACACTATTTATAATTTGTGTCGTTTTTATCCACGAATTCTTATTATTTGAATAAAAACAGACTTCCAAGCCTGTGAATGGCGAGCGCGGGGAAGAGCGCGGGCGCGGGCGGCGGCGCCGGCGCGCGGCGGGCAAAATTCGTAGCGAATCGAAGCGTCATGCTCGCGTCAGGGCCCTAAGCATAATATATATATACAAAATGTATGCTGTATGCAACGTCTCAAATCAGTTCCCCGTCCAGGCCACGCATACGGCACACCCCGTGCACGGCCCGGTGTAATATAATTTATCCCTCAATCTAAATATCGCGCTAGTGCAAAGATTCGCGTTGTTGTGACACGTTTGGCCAAACACTTCGTCATAATAACGCAATGCATAATCGCGTTATGCTACGGCCACACTATTGCGGTAAAATTCTTGTTCCGTTGTCGCTGTAAAAACTTCATGTTCCGTTGTCGCGATAAAGCATGGCCACATCATAAAAACCTTCGCGACGACGTCACGATAATTGTGATAGTGCATTTCAACTAGTGGTGGATAATATATTCGAAACTATATATCGATATTTGATAACGGATTCGTAAACTATAGCTAACATATATTTTAATATCTTTGATATCGGTATCGATCATTTCTACGGACTATTAAAAATTCATGCAATATCGTGTTTTTTCCACTATATAGTTTCAGAACGCATCGAATCGATATCGGATTTGGATGCAATATAGGTACTTATAAGTTTCTTTTCAATAAATTTAGATGACTCAGTCAGTTTACCTTGATCTAAGTGAGTGAGTGCCTATTAATTAGGTAAGTGATAAGGATTTAGTTAAGTAAGTTAAATTTTTCTAAAATAAATTTATGTACCTCTAATAATTTTATTCATTAAACTTTTACAAGCACATTTGTTTGTTAAAAACTACCGATCAATGATAATTCAATAAACATTAGCGATACGGTACAATATTCTTGAATCGAATCACGTACAATATAGATTAGTGATCTCAACGCACAACGTATTTCTGACACGATACTTAGTGTTTTCCAAAAATATAGTAGTTTCAGGTATGCGATTCTCTAAGCGACACATGGACGCTGCGCGCATGACTGCGATATGAAAGAGGCTAAATTCAGAATACATGGCCCAACTCGGGACACCGACCACCGTCTCCAGAGAAAGACTGGTACATACACCGACGGATCCAAAATGGAGTCAGGCACTGGAGCAGGTATCTTTAATGACTTTAAGCACAGTCAGAGTAAGGGAAAGTTCGCTTCTGTTTTTCAGGCAGAAACTTTCGCAATTCTCCTGTGCTATAAAAATAATCTAGAACTCGCTCCCAAGAAGCGTAACATATTCATCCTGAGCAACAGCCAAGCCGCGCCCAAGTCACTTATATCGCCTCGAATCTACTCCAGCCTTGTGCTTGAAACCACGAAAGCCCTAAACAAGCTAAGGTAGGCACAACAGGGTGAGGTTGATCTGGGTACGTTGATTTTAACGTACCACATGGGAATCCAAGGCAATAAAATGGCCGATGCACTTGCTAGGGAGGGCTCAGGGACCCCATATATTGGCCCTGAGCCGTTTGTGGCTAGCATCGAGTACCATCAACAAAGCCTTCAAGGACCACATCCAAGACAGGCATAGAACCGAATGGAAAGAGCTACCCGGCATAAGACACTCAAAATCCTTCATAGGCGAAGGCAGGCCCGACTAATCACCGGTGCCCTGACTGGGCACTGTGCCACAAAACAAATGCTCCACAAAATGCAACTAGTAACAGACAACCTGTACAGGGTATGTGGAGGGGAAACGGAGTCCGTGCAGCACCTACTGTGTGACTGCGACTCTTTTGCCAGGAAAAGAATGAATCTTCTGGGATCGGCCTATCCGAAACCAGTAGATTTTAGGCTCTTCGCCCTCAAGGACATTGCCAAGCTTATGGCAATTATCTTCACTGAGGAGGCAGAGTGATAGGACGGGGTTGCACAAATAGGCGGTTTGACGGCCGGGTGGTTTAGTGGTCAGCGACAAATGTTTGTGTGGTGAGCACGAGCATTTTGTGAGCGAGCCATGGATGATTATTAGTATTTATGTATGTTTGTGTATCCGTTATTCAGTCACCATAGTTCGGGTTATGCTTAGTTTGGGGCTGAATGATTGGTGTGACAGTTGTAATTTTTTTTGAGATTTGTGTCTTGGGGGTAACATTAAACCGGTTCTTCTTCGTAATCTTGTATTACTTCTAATACTTTATCGTTACTCCAATCCATAATGATCTAAACAGAATAATTTCGATAGTCGTATTTGCAACACGTTCACAGAGTTCACACCTCTAGTTGTCTCGCAGTCAACTCCTCATAGGTCAACTAAAGTGTGCGAATAAAGTGTAGCTGCACGAACTTTATCGCGACAAAAATCTATGATAAGCGGCAATTTACCAACAGCAGCGCGTTAACGCAATGATGCATCGCGCTAAGACGAAGTGTTTGGCCAGACATGTTGCGACAAAGCGAATCTTCGCGCTAGCGCGATAGTGTGACCGTAGCATTAACGCGCCGCTGTCGGTTAATTGCCGCACATCAAAGGATTTTGTCGCGATAAATTTCGTGCGGTTATACTTCCTTCGCACACTTTAGTCACAGTATAAATATGAGCTAAAGCAGTAAGAAAGCAACATACAAACGCTCGAATCGACGCGACGCACGCCCACAGACGCACGTCTTTACAGGGCCCCTAAGCGGACATCGCAGTGCTCTCAGTAGCGCGTGTGGCGTCGAACCAAGTGTTCACTGTTGCAAATTGCGGGAGCTGTGCGAGCGATTTTTAAAAATGCCGCGAGTGTATTGCGTAGTACTTACTTATACGGCTGCTTGAACTCGGCTGCTTCAAAACCGGAGCTTTCGTTTTTTAAATTTCCTGCTGATGTTGAAAGAAGAATGATTTATTATTACTAAATAAAAAGCTTTTTCTTTTAAATAAATCGTTTGGTTGTTTAGGTGATATTTGGAGTACTTACGTATATTTTTTTAGCGCGCGTTATTTTAGTGGTAAAAAATAATAAGAATTGATACTACGAAACTTCATCGTTATAAACTTTGCTTTGAAAATCGATATCTGGGATCTGTGTGGTTTCTGACAATGAATCCAGTATTAGAATGAGAAAAAGTAGCCGCCATATTAAACTTTTTAGTTATTTAACCGATTGCTTTGAAAATCGATATCTGGGGATCTGTGTGGTTTCTGACAACGACTCCGTTATTAGTATGAGACAAAATAGCCTCCATCTTGAACTTTTTAGTTATTCGACCGATTGCTTTAAAAATTGATATCAGGGGATCTGTGTGTCTATCCGGAGTTTACTAATTGTACCATCCGATGATTTCGTTGAATATATCGAGAAAATGGACGAAAGTTTTCGCTGTTGTTTTCAAAGAGAACACAATTGTAAAGTAGCTGTATTAATTTATAAACATGTAGACAAAATCAATTTTATAGTGCCGTGTCCATCCCAACTAACAATATTTGGTCGTATAGTTTTCGGGACAACGTTTTCGTCACAACTTAAGGTCAGACTGTTTTGGTTATATAGCTGTCGTATTAACGTATATATGACGCGAAATAGGCGGAAATAATAAAACTTTTAATCGTATAGCGATCGTGTCAAGGTCGTATTAGTAGCTACTAGGAAGGCAACAGTCATATTAATATCAGATATACGATAAATATTCGTATACCAGTCGTGAAAGTGATTAATATTATAACCATCTTGTCGTGTAGTGATCCAATAAACGTCGTATAACTTAATAAACATTGGGAAGTAGTCATTAGCATAGCCTTTACCCGGATGCTTGTTATTACAGCGCGGTTCAGTGGAAGTGAGACAACAAAAAAAAAACGAAACATAAAATAACTGTTTACAAATTGTCAACATCTTATGTCTGCCATATTTATTACTGAATGTTATTGACTATATTGTAGTTGGTGTTAGTAGGTAACATATCTACTTTTCTAAGGGAAATTAAATTTCATGACGATTGTATTATACAATTTTTCACAAATTTTTAATGCCCCCTTCGAATTATTGCAAAATAATAATAGTTCATCCCATTTTATTTAAGATTTCCAGTACTTTTACAATTATACGACATTAGGTAATGATGATACCTATTATATGATATCTTAGGACTATAAGTCATATACTACGATTTTAATTCTTTTGTCGTCCGCCATTTTTAGGGTACCGTAAAGAAGTGAAAACCCGTGGGATAAACATTTTATTGAAATCACAATAAAAGTAGTGATAATTGCAGATGTTGTAAAATTCTCATTTTCATTACTGTTTTCATACTCATCGTCTTGGCTTTCAAACGAATGTTCATTATTTTCATCATCATTTAGCAAATCTACGATGATTAATTGTGGATTACTTCTTGAACTTACTAAATTTTAAGAGAAAAAAAGATATGATAATTGACAGGTGTTAGATATTATTACGAAAAGCTTCCTATTTAATTTTAAGTTCATTTTTACATATGCATACTTTTTCACAAATACTATTTCTTACTACGGAACCATCTTTGATTCTTTGACACTATCATAGCTATCATATAAAAAGCTTGTATAGTCAAAGTCACAAAAACGGATAATATACAAGTTCAGTTCGTAAAAGAGTACCACGTGAAATCATTAAATAATCAAAATGTTTATATAAGTAACTTATATAACCATTTTAAACCTTTAAGTTATATAAGATATAAATCTGATAATTGGGCTTTTAAACATTATATAAAAGTCGTGTGAAGATAGTCCAAAAATCCTATAAGAGACGTGTATACAGCTGTACGTTATATGATTGTCATGTAGAAATCTTATTACTGATAAAAAGCAGTGTTAATTATGGTCGTCATTATAACCAGATTACGATTGTCACATAAATTACTTTTATACTACATCAAGAAGGCGTAAAGTGGTCGTAAACGAGACTAATAAACGAGTGAATGTATTTTAAAGGTCACAGCTACGATCTTTATAAGATGGTCATGTAATATAATTATAATTTGGTTGTGTAAACGTTTACACTCAATTAAATGACTAAAATATTAAACGACTAATCGTTCGTATTGTATTGTAACACGATTAATGGGAATTTGAGTTACAACTATATGACCTCTATATGAGCAAATGTTATTTAGGCTTCATATTATATGACAATTTTGTTAGTTGGGATGTTTTCCGATAATTTATTTAAAAAAGCTATTCAATAGAATGAGAATTTTTTACACTATAAAATTTAATAATAAAGCTTTTCGAACGTGTCGTAGCAGGCGAAAGTATTTTTCAGTGAGTAATTTATAATAACTAACGAAAAATAAAGACATCTTAAAATATTAAAGATTTTTTAATTACTCAATTTTGTTTGTAAACTAGTCAATTCATTTGATTATTTGATCATTATAGAACCCAAACAAAAGTTTTGATAAATAATAGAAACAACCTTTATATTTTATAAAAATTAAAAGTGTCAAACCTTAAGCTTTGCTAGTTATTTCAAAAAAAGCGCTAACTAGCTGAGATACATCGCTAACTAAACAAAAACTTTTTCAATTTTACAAAAATAAGAGGACAACCCTAACGCTCAATTGGCGCTTAGGTATCTAAAACAAGAAACAGGCCCAGCTTCCGTACTGCTTTAGCTCATATTTATACTGTGCTTTAGTTGACTGCGAGACAACTAGAGGTGTGAACGTGTTGCAAATACGACTATCGAAATTATTTGGTTTCGATAATTTATGGATTGATTTATATTCGATAAAGTATTAGAAGTAATACAATATTACGAATTAGAACCGGATTTATGGAACCCCCAAGACCCAAATAACATAAAAAAATCACAACTGTCACACCAATCATGCAGCTCCAAACTAAGCATAGCCCGAACTATGTTGACTGAATAACAGATAATCAAATATACATAAATACTAATAAACATCCATGTCTCGGTCACACATGCTCGTGCTCACCACACAAGCATTTATCGCTGACCGCCATCAAACCGCCTTTTAAATATTAACTTTTTAATATTTTATCAATTTTAATAAAAATAAAAATTAAAGCAAATGAATTCCCCGAAGAATTAAGTTGTAATAATAATTTTAAAATGAACAAAAGTTAATTATCACGAACACTTGAAGTATCAAAGTGACGGCAAAACAAATAAAACCATAGACCAATCCACAGAATAATTAAAATAACTCGGGAATAGTTATTCCAACTCTTTCCAAGTTTATTAGGATGAAATTATAACCTTCCTATTCCCAACTTAAAAACACATTTTAAAAAGTTTTTATTTGTAAGATAATAATATATTATAAATATTATATAAGAAAGTTTATTTGAGCGTTTTTAGCGCAAATAATCAAATATTACAATTAAACTAGTATTAAAAACTAGCAAACTTAAGCAATATAAAACAATATAAAAGTAGGTACTAACTTTGTCCGATTTTTGTGATAGATAACATCCACCATCGTCTTTTATTTTTACCCTTGTATTTATTTTGTTCAAATAATAAAGATACAGTAAATAATTATTTGCCGACATGTAATAAAGCGCAACCATTTCCATTTTTTTCCGTTGAAATTAGAAGTGGGCGATACAAATCGTATATTTACTGAAACATAATTATTGCATCAATTTCGGTAAATCCGATATCGATGCGTTCTGAATCTATATATTTTGGAAAACACTATATCGCGTCAGGAATGCGGTGTGCGTTGAGATCACTATATTATTGTACGTGATCCGATTAAAGATTAATGCACCGTATCGCTTATATTTATTGAAATTATCATTGATCGGTAGTTTTTAACAAATAACTGTGCTTGTAAATGTTTAATGAAATAAAATTATTATAGGTAGTACCTATTTACCTACATTTTATTTTAGAAAAACTCAACACTTAAGTAAATCGTTATCTCTTAATTAATAGGCACTTACTCACTTAGAACGTGGATAAACTGACTGAGTCGTCTAAATCTATTGAAAAGAAACTTATAAGTACCTATATTGCATCAAAATTCAATATCGATTCGAAGCGTTCTGAAACTAAATAGTAGAAAAAACACGATATTGCATGAAGTTTTAATAGTCCGTAGAAATGGTCGATACCGATATTAAAATAAAGGAGAACGCGTACTGGCGTACAACCCCACAATGTTCATGTTTTGGTACCATATTTGCATAGTTGGTTCCTTAATTTTTTCTCATTATTTTCCAGTAAATGTTATATTTTTAGAAGTCCGGGGTAAAGAAAAATCTTAAAGCGAAATAATAATACTAAAACTAATAACGAAACGCATTTCAACTAGCAGGTACTATACGCAAAACAAAAATCTGCTGTCAGAGTTGCCTGCCATAAAAATATCGATTAATCGATTTTGAAATCGATTCTCAAATAACTAATTAAAACTTATTAGTGTATGTTGTTTTGATTAAAAACCTATTTGTGCAACTATTTTAGAGATTAAACCTATACAATTACAGACTTTTATCTTAAAATAGTTTATTAATTACTTTTGATATTTATAATTTACATTATTTTTAAGATTGATTTTCTTATCGATTTGTATCTTGTAAAAAGACTAATAAAACTACTTGCAACACTGTCAATGTCAATCATTCATTGTTCATTGAGCTTTTGGTCAACGTATACGTTTAATATAAATAATGTGTTTTAATTTAAATTTCCTACCTATTTTGCGAAAAGCCGCTTTGTGAATGTGCTAATGAAATGAACACAAACAATATTGTGTTGTGCTGCACTTTCGTGATAGTTTTACTGTCTGATTGGGTGATACATTACCATCACAATGTCGAGTATGCAATGCATTTCGATTGAATCGCAGGCGGCATTTACTGACGAACGAGAGTCAAGCCTTAGTCGACACTATTCGTTTTTGGTCATATCCCTGAGAGGTAAGTCGTACATAGTACGAAAATGTCGTCCACCATTTTAGACATCTAAACCGAGAGCAAGAACACATGGTACATATTTGGTGCAGCAATGCACCTCTGTATCGGTTACTACTAATATTCTACTATTTTGTTGATCAATTAATAAACTTCATCCATGCTCTTAAGAGCTTGGATGAAGTTTATGCTCTTAAGAGCTTGGATGAAGTTTATGCTCTTAAGAGCTTGGATGAAGTTTATGCTCTTAAGAGCTTGGATGAAGTTTATTAATTGATCAACAAAATAGTAGAATATTAGTAGTAACCGATACAGAGGTGCATTGCTGCACCAAATATGTACCATGTGTTCTTGCTCTCGGTTTAGATGTCTAAAATGGTGGACGACATTTTCGTACTATGTACGACTTACCTCTCAGGGATATGACCAAAAACGAATAGTGTCGACTAAGGCTTGACTCTCGTTCGTCAGTAAATGCCGCCTGCGATTCAATCGAAATGCATTGCATACTCGACATTGTGATGGTAATGTTTCACCCAATCAGACAGTAATTTTAGCTTTCTTCAGAAAATGAAGCTTGTGTTCCTTGTTGGCTCCGAGCTCAAAGAGCTTCACGTAGAAGTGGACAGCCAGAGTTTTAACTGCATTGTGGGGCTACGAAATGTTGGGTGCTGCTCACAGATTTGCTCGCCATGAAGGCATGACTAGACCTGCTCCACTTTTCGATGATGTTATTTTAAGAGTGCCCTTAATTACTTTATAATTTAATATTAAATATGTGACCATACTAAATTATTGTTTTATTTCCACTGATCAAATGCTAATATGGAAGAACATTACTTGTCTGTGTGTATGTACAATTGTAAAACTTCCCTGTAGAAAGACCAGTCGAGTTTCTTATTTATTTAAAATGTTTCCATCATATTTTTTAGTATTATATTATATTGTTTCCCTTTGATGAAGTAATTTATTAGTAGTATCTACTGGGAAGATCCTCGATTGCAAGTACTGTAAATATAAGTAAGTATGCATTCTGAGCAGTACCTAGTAGACTAATATAATATTCCTATCTCAAAGACAATTATTTTAACCACTAGCTTCCGCCCGCGGTTTCACCCGCGTGATTCGCGTTCATATAGGAATATCGGCATAAAAAGTAGCCTATGTTACTCTTCGTTCTTTCAAAGATCAAGTCAATTTGTTGCTTAGTTTGGGCGTAAAGGAAGGACAAATTCGCATTTATAATAATAAATATGTAGGATAGGAGATGATTTCAACTTAATGTTGGTATAGGTAGGTAGGTAGTCTACAGTTGAGACCTCTAAAGTGGGAACGTGTATACCTACTTCTATTGTTTACATCTACCCAATGATATAGTTTATAATATCATTGCATCTACCTATGACTTTCATCATGTTTTAAGTATTTTGTGTAACAGATGGGTAGCTATGTCTTTTTGTGTTTTAAATAACCAAGCACAAAGATCTGAATACTCACAGTCGCAGCAGTTCCTGATAGGTATCCTATCCTATCTATCTATCTTCTAGAATCTAGAACTCGGGCTAACAATACATAGGTACCTACTTACTTACTCAATTAATATTGAAATGCACTACTTAAGTACCTACCTACCTACCTATTTTAGTTCGATTCACGATTGATCTATAAAGCGCGAACGTTCATTTTCAGATTTAATTACTTATTTTGTTACTGTCAGAATCATTGTCCGTCCCTCCCTGTCACTCAACTGTCAATGTCAATCAAATACTGGGAAAAACCTAACCTTAAAAAATTATCGAAATACAAGTATATCTTTTAAACCCCAACATTTAAAATTCTGTTAATTTATGTAGTAATTTTCAAAAATATAATCTACCAAATGTGTAAGTCTCATTGCCAAACATGAAAATTGTAGGCCTGTACAAAATCTCCATAGTACCCTGCCATTGTCCTTTATGTACCATAGTTTAATATTCCGATATCAAATATCGATATATGGTTTTGAATATATTACCCACAACTAGGTAGTTAAATTGCATTATCGCGACAAAGTTCAAGATTATCGCAACGTCGCGAAGTCTTTTTTGATGTGGCTAAGCTTTATCGCGACAACGGAACACGAAGTTTTTATCGCGAAAACGGAACCAGTATTTTCGCCGTCTAGTGTGGCCGTAGCATTAGAGTAAAGTATTGACCACATTGACCATTGCCATTCGTAGGTAATGGGATTGCAGACGCGCTTCGTTCAAAATTAGCACGTCATTATTGTAATCTCTATAGGTGGGTACACATTTGTTATTTACTTACGTAGCGGAGATAAATAATACTTAATACGATAGGTATGTAATTTATATGAAAGAAATCGTACCGAACGAACGTGTGTGCGTATGTATGCCCCCCCCCCCCCCGCCCGCTGTCGCCTGCCCGCGTCAGCCCGCGTCCGGCCGCCAGACCGCAACAATTTGCTTTTGTGTTTTATTCATTTAAATATCGTGCATGAAAATGACACAAATTTACAAAGTCGATTTTTCATGCATTTATGATATTGAATATGTGAACTCTAATCATTGTAATATTTTTTTTATGTGTTTATAGCTTGAAAAACAAAATAATAAAAAATCTTAAAATTGCGTGGCCTAATTTGGCACAAAATTATTTAATGGGCTTATGAAAGTGATCTGAGATAGGAAATAGTTATTTTATCAATTGTAATTTTTTATTTCCACTGTTTTTACATACTGACCCTAAGTCAGTTTGCACTGGACGAAGATGACACAAACTGTGTTTGCACACTCCGCAGGCTATCATAGATATGATACCATAATTATTTGAAACTTTAAATTAATTTTGCCACTTCTGCTTTGAATAAAAAGAATCAACCACAAAACATCGAATTGCTGAAAATGCAAGTGACAGATGTGACACAAAACGCAATAATAAGCTTCCTAAGTACGACTGTATCGACAAGCAAGAAAAAAAGTAACTTTAGAATGTTTTAAACTTATGACCCCAAAATAGCCTAGCGCTATCGGTCTATATAGCGTCAGTGAATTCATTGCTTTTATAGCGTCAGTGAATTCTTAAATTACAAAATGTTATAATTTTGACACAATAATTAAGATTTTTGTACACCTGCTTGCAGGTTGAATACAATTGTACTAAATTTATAAAATGTTACATCCTCAATTACTTTATTCTAGCAAATCTATTTATCTAGTAATACTGTAGAGAGAAAATTTTACTCAAAGAAAACATTCCTTTATTTTTGAATAGAAAGAAAACTGCATTCAAAGGTTTTCGAAAATTCGCTTGCTACACCCGGGAATCGATCCGACTAAAATCTGTAAAAAATTACATCTTGTACTTTTATTGCATCGATCGTTTGGGTCAAATAAAAGGATGAAATCTCTCTAACAAACTTGATGGTAACAAAGGTTACTAGAAATGAATACGTTAGAAGAATTAATCTGTGAACTCAAGAAAATGGAGCAAATATCGAGCAACTAATTACTTTTTACCATTTTTTATAAATAATTATAATAATTTAACACAACAACACAACATGTTAGAGAGATTTCATCCTTATAATATTTTTTAAGGATGATTTTTTCATTTCATATTTATACCCTAACTATCAATGCAATAAAAGTACAGGGTGTAATTTTCACAGATTTTAGTCGGTTCGTTTCCCGGGTGTGGCAAGGGTGAATCTTGAGAGGCTCAGTTTACGCTGTCCAAAGGGAAAAAGCACCCGTAGTATTAAAATTGGAAACCAATTTTTATTTTTATTTTAGTATTATGTATGATCTAACTGAGGCACGACAGTTATTGCGTCTAATTTAGATAAAATCGTCTCAAAATCCCAAACGCTCAAAAATTAATACCCCTGGCGCGTCCGCTCCACGTTTCTTATACAAACTAACATCAAAACACCGATTTAACAACTGAAATTAAATAAATAATGTGATATAATCGGTAGTAGACTAATATTATTTTTAAAAAAACTAAGAAAAATACACTTGCTGCATGTTTATTTTATACATAGGTTGTCCATGTATAAAATAAATATGCAGCAAGTGTAATTTTCTTATTTTTTTTTAGTATTAGAAAATATAAGTTTGTCCGAAAGTAAACAGTGATTCCACTGGCGCGTCATTAAACTACGCATACCTACATCCATAAAAGAATGTTCTAGACGAGGATTGCGTCAGCGTGATCGCGGTAACGCTAGTAGCACCACAAAGTACGTTTCGTAGCACTGCGAACATCGTTGGGGAAGGCATCGCTGCTCGTAGCTCCAGGACGAAATTACGAAGGTTGTTTGCTTCCACCACCAGCCGCAGGCAAGGCAGCAAAATCCCTTGCCCTGTTCAAACCAACCACAGCCGGAAGTGGAAGTCTTTATACCGCGAAACACGGCGTCTAGGATGGCACGTTTAATTGGCCTCGCCTAGTCTTAATCTAATTTAAAGATTAATCTTGTCACTTACTGCCAGTAGTCCAACAGCATCCTCAGGAGGGCGGAGAAGAGAGAGCGCCCTCTCTCTATGAAGACCCGCTGTGTCAGTGATGGCCCGTCCAAAGGCTGTTCAGTTAGAAGGAACACTGGCTGGCACTTACACGATAAGTACAGGGGGCCCTATTTCAGGCCGCCAAGAACCACCTGAGTTACGCCTAACAATATATATAACGCAGGAATGCAGAGCAAAACACGCGGGAGTGATGCACACACTACAAGCCAACCGCGGCATCCAAAGGCTCAAACGCAAATTCACTACAAAACGCGGAGTGTCTCACACGACACTACAAACGACCGCGGAGTCCAAATGCGCCAACACGACTTCTCACTAGTCACTGCCTGACGTGACAGCTCAAGGAACTAGCTGGGAACATACGGGAGCGCTAAGCACAAACAAGACCACCGCGCCCAGTCAGCCGAAGAATACGCGCGCGTAAAGGCTCGAACGCAACTGCTCTCTAAACGCGAAGTGTCTCACACGACAAACTACCGTAGAGTCCAACGGCGCCAGCGCGACCGCGTAGGCGCTGCTATGTGCCTTTCAAGCCAGGGAACCAAGGTCAACGTCGGTTCCCGACATAGGTAAATATTTGATTCCCCTAGTTATGTTTCACTAGTTCGTTGACTGATCACATTTAAAAGTGGTATTTCATTTTCTAGGAATTGTTGTATAATGTTAACAGGACAGCTTAAATAATGATTATTAGTTTATTTAATTGGTATATTTAAATTGTTCATTGTTTTTGGCGCAAATGATAAAAAAGCCAACTTTTTTGATTCCATTGGTGTTGATCCCAATTTTTTTTACCCGGTGTAATCCCTGCTTATGGATTCCAGCCTCCAGAAGGGAGACTGGATATGTGGGACTCTCCCGTCCCCTTTCCACGACGTAATCGTCGAGCGAGAGGGAGGGGCCTACCCACTAATCACCGGGGGACCAAACTCCGAAAGCATAGGGCTTGAGGCGGCGGTCACGGGACTTAATCCTCGGGGGCAATGACCGCGCGAGAGCCGCCCCGTCGCCGTGTGTTGACCTATAACAGCTGTTCACAGCTATTACGCGCCATCACACGGCGACTACGCGCACGGAGCACACAAAAACCGACCCATAGAAAGGGCCGACCACACAACACGGGACTGACATGCCCGGCTTACCCGGGCATGCGGACCAAGACAACCACAATCAAAGCACACAAAACACAAAGAAACATACCCATGCCCTCTCGGGCATGCGCACCACCGCACTATTACCAGTGTGGGACTCCATTGTCGGGTCGCTCCGAAACAGCCTGACGCCACGACGACCTGATGGTCATCTAGCCGTCATGCCGCTCATCATTGCTTCCCAGGGAGTCACCACACTAGTCTTAGTATAAAATAATTTATTGCTTTTTCACACAAAAAAATAACAATGCAACACTTAACAATAAACAACACTTTACCAAACATATAATAGATTTAAAAAAAAGAGTTGCACACATTTTAAGGTGAAAGCAATTGGAGGTGGCTCAGCATATGCTTACAAGAAGATGCTCCCAGTAAGCGCTGGTTTTCAGCCACTCCCACTTCTCTTAGCTGATAGGTGAGAATAGGGTCATGAGAGCTATTCATCTACAAGTTACAACAAACTACAAACAAATCATCGAAATAAATTTTAAACTTTAACAAAAAACAATAACAAAAGTGAGAGCTACGAGTAGGTGTGTGCCACTTAAGGTGAAAATGAAATAACCTAAATTAAAATTAATAAACAAAAAAAAAAGGACACTAATACTATTGTTATTAAATATTGTGTGTAGTATGTTATGATTTGTATGAGAGAGGGGTGAGTAGTGTATGCATGTGTGTGTGTGTGTGTTTGTGTGGCGTGTTTGGCTATAATAAGCTTAATGGAAGAAATCTTTCAGGGGCAGTGATTTCCAATGTCCACCAACAATGTTTTCTGCAGCAAGTTGTTCGCTTAATAAAGCAGTTCTGTAACGTCTTTTAAAACATTCTATACTTATCTTTTTTTTCATAGGGGGAGGCAGGTCGTTCCAAATGCTTGCTGCATAGAATTTGAAAGATCCTTGATATCTGGTGGAATTATGCTTAGGTATCTTCAAACGGTTTTGTATCGCAGAACGTAAACTCCTTTTGGCATTGTCCTTTACCCATGTAAGTTTTTCGAAGAGGTATTCGGGTTTTTTATTCCAGATTGTTCTGTGGACCGTGGACGCATATTGGAGTTCCCAACGAGCCTTCATGTTCAGAATCCCATTCCGGTTAAGGAATGGCGTTATAAATTCCCTTCTTGGCACATCATAGCAGAAACGAATACATGCATTTTGAACTCGTTGAATAGCTTTTTCTGTACAGGTATTAAACCTAGGACCTATTACTGGACTGCAAAAATTAAAAGGAGAGAGAACAAGTAAGTCTGTCAACAATAATCGCAGTTCTTCCTTTAAATATAGTCTGACTTTATATAGACTTTTTAATTTAAAAAAGGCTCCCTTAATTTTGTTATTCACATGGTCAATGTATTTCTGCTCTCCATCCAGAAGCAGTCCCAGGTTACGCGCAGTTTTCACCTTGTCTAAAACAACGTTGTTAATGGTAACTTCAACATCACAGTCCAATACTTTTTTAATTTGGTGCTTTGTTCCCAAAATTAGCACTTGTGATTTGTTGGGATTTAACAACAAGGAATTTCTTTCCGACCAATCATAAATTCCCTGCAGATCCTCATAAAAAAATTTAACAGCTTTCTGTGTATCTTTAGCTTCAAAAGAACAATATACTTGCGTGTCGTCAGCGTAAAGGTGGTATTTACATGTTTCAAGGCATTGTGGCAGATCTGCTGTGAAAATGGTGAATAGCATAGGACTTAGAATTGAACCCTGCGGTACACCCAGATTTACAACCTTAGGGGACGACGTCATCTTTTCTCCATTATTATCGTAAATGACTACTGTTTGTTCTCTATTTAATAAATACGTTTCAAACCATTTGCAGGTATTCGTTGAAAAACCATAGTGGTGTAGCTTAGCCAAGAGAAGTTGAGGGTGCAATGAATCGAAGGCTCGCGTGTAATCTAGCAGTATCAGTATACTGCTCAGCCCCATATCCGAGGCTTCAGTAAGATCGTCAGTAACGTGAAGCAGAGCTGTTTCCGTCCCATGTCCCCGGCGGAAGCCTGATTGAAATTTCGGTATAATATTAGTAAGGTCCAAATAATTAATAATTTGATTAAGTACCACTTTCTCCAATACTTTTGACAGTATTGGCAGAATAGAGATGGGGCGTAGGTCTTTTAATTCTTCAACACCGACCTTTTTAGGAATGGGCCTAACTAGTGCTTGTTTCCATTGTGCTGGGAACATGTGCGTTTCAATGGACTTGTTAATGATCGCTGTAATTATGGGTAGTGTTTTGTGCAAAGTTAACTTGATCATTTTTATATTTAAGTCATCTTGTCATGATGAGTTTGTAGTAATACCTTTTATGATTTTATAAACGTCAATTTCAGTAGTTGGTTTTAGATTGAATATATTAGGTAGTTTAGGATTTTTTATATCTACAGTTATATTTTTAAGATCTACATTTTGGGTGATTGGTAGTGTTAAAAAATAATAACTGATTAAGTTTGGGTCATTTATATTTTCAGGTATATAGTCTTTTTTAATATTATTAAAAAGGGTGGTATTCTTTATATTCTTCCATAAGATATTAGGTTTGTTAAGATTATTATTTATATATTCATTAAAATAAGCTTTCTTTTCATTTTTTAGCGCGGTATTTATATAATTTTAATGCTACAATAATACTGTTTTGAGGTATCGGTTTTCACCTGTTGGTACCTCGTTAAGGCTTCGTCTCTTAATCGCATCATCAGTCTTACTGTATCAGTTATCCATGGTTTGGCTTGGTTCTTAATTTGCGTTCTACGGATTGGAGCATGTAAGTCAAACAAAGCCAGAATATAATTGTTAAATGTTGTAACCATTTCATCAACACTCTGCGCTTGCACGACAGCATGCCAAGGCATAGAATTTAAGTCCTTTTCAAACTGATGTTCATCAATATTATGTAAATAACGCTTGTAAATTACTTGTTTCATAAATTTAGGTTTTTTCAAATAAAAATCTACTAAAACTGCGGCGTGATCACTAAGACAGCGATTATGCACTACTTCTATTTTTTTACATTGGGAGGGATTATCAGTCAGAACTATATCTATAATTGTTTGCGTGCTATTAGTTACTCTTGTCGGTTCGTCTACCATTTGAACAAGACTATGCTGGTTGCAGAAAGAGAGTAATTCTTTTGCTTGGTGCGACTCCATTTGATTGAGATTAATATTTAAATCGCCTAACATGCAGATAAAATCACAGCGCGACATAACATTAATGGATTCACTAAGCGAGTCTAAGGTGTCCTGAATGGATATGCTCTCTGGTCTGTACGCTGTGCCTAATGCGAGGGTCCCTCCAGGTAGTAGAACTTCTAGCCATAACTGTTCTAATAAGGTAGAGGGGTGTTGCCGTACTTTGGTGCTAATTCCTTTTCTCACATAGAAGCCGACACCGCCACCTTTCTTACCTTTCCGAGCTCTATGAATAAATCTATATTCAATTATGTTAGGTGCGAGACCCTCTTGGCCATCTCGAATCCAGGTTTCATTTATAGCTAAGATGTCTAATTTGTATTTGAGAACCATCACTATAAGTTCTTCCTCTCCGGTGTTTAATGACCTCGCGTTTAACAGCCCCAATTTCAAACGTTTCTCTTTATTATTAGCCATCGCGTCTCAAAGATCTGTGCAAATAAGTTAAAATACTCGTATAAATGAGTCTTTGATATTTTTGTGTAAGATGTAGTAGTGTAAATGTGTGTGTTATTGTATTTCTGATTTGTGTGCATGAGTGTATAGTATTAATAAATTTTATATAGGTATAGAAACAAGTCTCTAAAATAATATTAACATAACAAAAAATATAATAAATAGCATAACATAAGCCAAGGTTAAAAACGTCCAGAGATGTAACCTGCCACCTTAAGTACATAGTGTCAAACTTCAAGCTGTTCAAAAACCCTTTCCAAATCCACCTCAGAACGCAATCTATAGCGACCTTTGCCCTCATCCTGGCGAATAAAAATTTTGCCATCCCGCGTCCATACATATTTAAACTTGTGAGTACGGGAGAGCTCACGCGCCTTTTGGAATAGCTGTCGATTGTGTTTGGTGAGTCTTTCGTTGACATAGAATGGTCGCGCAGGCCCAGATATTGGTAGGCCCTCTGTAGACACGGTGCGTCGCACGCGCGCCGCGCGTAGCAATGCGTCCCGAGTGGCACGACGGGTAAGGCGCACGACAAGCGGGCGCGGGCGCACGGTAGACCGATAGCGCTAGGTTTTGAGGTTTCAAAAATATTAAAGTTGTTTAGGTTTCACATATAGTTTCCGGACCTTTTGCCCAACCAAATATATTAGTTTGTGTCATCCTAGGTACTTGCGTAGGTAGAAATTTAGGTATTTGTCGCTTCGATCAGTATTGGACGAAAAGAAAATTAGAGATGAAAATTTTACTGTCATGATAATAACGAAGTAGTAACTGATGAACATAGGCAATTTGTGTCATTTCTGTCCACGAAAATCCTGATATTTAACCAGTACTTATCACGTCGCCCAACTAGCTCTGAAAGAATATTACAATATGTTAAATAGGTGTTACGCGTTTTAGAGTACTGAAATCTGTTGTTCAAAATATTTTGTGTCGAATTCATCCACGACATTTATAGATATTTCATTTTTTTTATTACAAAACCCTGTAAAAGCCACAAAAGAAAGTGCAAGTTATTACAGTTTAAGTGTTTTTGATTATTATGGTGTAACAAAACACTATTCATAATTTGTGTCGTTTTTACCCACGAATTCTTATTATTTTAATAAAAACAGACTTCTAAGCACGTGTAGGGAGAGCGCGTGGAAGAGCGCGGGCGCGGACGGCGGTGCCGGCGCGCGGCGGGCAAAATTCGAAGCGAATCGAAGCGTCATGCTCGCGTCAGGGCCCTGAGGCTAATTTATATACAAAATGTATGCTGTATGCAACGTCTCAAATCAGTTCTCCGTCCAGGCCACGCATACGGCACGCCCCGTGCACGGCCCGGTCTAATATAATTCATCCCTCAATCTAAAATAATATTGACCCTTATGCTACGGCCACACTATCGCGCTAGTGCGAAGATTCGCGTGGTCGCGACACGTCTGGCCAAACACTTCGTCATAATAACGCGATGCATCATCGCGTTATGCTACGGCCACACTATCGCGGTAAAAAATTTTTTCCGTTGTCGCGGTAAAAACTTCATGTTCCGTTGTCGCGATAAAGCTTGGCCACATCATAAAAAACTTCGCGACGACGATAATTGTGAACTTTTTCGCGATAAGGCATTTCAACTAGTGGTGAGTAATATATTCGAAACTATATATCGATATTTGATATCTATATTTATTTGATTTATAATAGGCAATAGTGTGTTATTATTAATAAATTAAATAAAAACAATGAAGTTGAATCTTATTCATTCAGGCAGCGTGTTAGGTCCAATTTTGTTCCTACTGTACATTAATGATATTACACAGGTAACAAACCATAAATGTATTGCATTCGCGGACGACATTTCTATTGTGGTGACATCAAATAATAAAAATTGTACAGACAATGAACATGAGCATTACATTAATGGCACTATTCATAATTTAATTGATTATCTTGACATACACAAATTAAAAATAAATCTGATTAAAACTAACTATATACAATTCAATAATCATAAAAATATCAAGCTTGCCATTAATTATAAAAATGTGGAAATAGAAGAAGTAAAGCAGACGAAATTTCTAGGATTGACTGTAGACCGTGACCTAAATTGGAAAGCTCATGTAGATAATGTTTGTATAAGAGTCAATAGGTTCTTGTATGCGCTAAAGCAAGTTAAGAATGTGACAAACGCAAAAACCGCCATTACTACTTACCATGCTTATGTTGGGTCTTTATTAAGATATGGCTTAATTATTTGGGGTAATGGTACAAGTGTCAATAGAGCTTTTATTGCTCAGAAAAAATGTGTAAAAGCTAGATGTGGTGTTCCTCCACTTACATCATGTCGTGCGTTATTTCTGCGACTGGGCATGTTAACTCTGTCATTGCTCTACATATTTGAAATATGTGTATTTGTTATGCAAAATAAAAAACTGTTTAGGAAAGCATGTGATGTTTACCCCCGAAACACGAGAAATCCAAATAGATTGGTACTGCAAGAAAAACCTCAAACAATGCAGTATTCCAAGAGCTGTCTTACTATGTGTGTAAATTTTTTTAATAATATACCAGAGAATATTAAATCATTAAATATATATCAATTTAAAAAATGTTTATATAAATGGCTATTGACCGTAAACTTTTATGACATCAAGGATTTTTTAAATAATAGACATAACATTTAATTGATATTGTGATAACACTATTGACACTATTCTATTCTTAATTCACTACCCTGACATTAAATTTACAATTTAATAATTTAATTTATTTTAATATACCTAATAATTTTTCGTTATACTTACTAATTAATTCAATGGAAATTGTAACAATGTCGTATTGTATTTGTATTTGCATGCTTAATAATTAGGCGAATCATGATGTACGTAAATATTGTTACCATCTTAATTACCATGTATTCTAGCAAATAAAGAAATTTTGATTTTTGAATTTTTATCGGATTCCTAAACTATAGCTAACATATATTTTAATATCGGTGATATCGGTATCGATCATTTCTACGGACTATTTAAAATTCATGCAATATCGTGTTTTTTCCACTATATACTCGTAGTTTCAGAACGCATCGAATCAATAACGGATTTTGATGCAATATAGGTACTTATAAGTTTCTTTTCAATAAATTTAGATGACTCAGTCAGTTTACCTTGTTCTAAGTGAGTGAGTGCCTATTAATTAAGCGATAATGATTTAGTTAAGTAAGTTGATTTTTTCTAAAATAAAATGTAAGTAAGTAGGTGTAGGTACCCATAATAATTTTATTTCATTAAACATTTACAAGCACAGTTATTTGTTAAACTACCGATCAATGATAATTTCAATAAATATAAGCGATACGGTACAATATTCTTGAATCGGATCACGTACAATATAAATTGATCTGTGATCTCAACGCACACTGCATTTCAGACGCGATACTTAGTGTTTTTAAAATATATAGTTTCAGCTATGCGATTCTCTAAGCGACACATAGACGCTGCGCGCATGACTGCGATATGAAAGAGACAGAGTCATAAAAAGCTAAATTCAGTATACATGTCCCAACTCGGGACACCGACCACTGTCTCCAGAGAAAAACAGCCTGATCTGGTACACCGACGGATCCAAAATGGAGTCAGGCACTGGAGCAGGTATCTTTAGCAATGTTTTAAGCACAGTCAGAGTATGGGAAAGTTCGCTTCTGTTTTTCAGACAGAAACTTTCGCAATTCTCCTGTGCGTTAAAAAGAATCTAGAACTTGCTCCCAAGAAGCGTAACATATTCATCCTGAGCGACAGCCAAGCCGCGCCCAAGTCACTTATATCGCCTCGAATCTACTCCAGCCTTGTGCTTGAAACCACGAAAGCCTTAAACAAGCTAGGTAGGCACAACAGGGTGAAGTTGATCTGGATACGTTGATTTTAACGAACCACATGGGAATCCAAGGCAATAAAATGGCCGATGCACTTGCTATGGAGGGCTCAGGGACCCCATATATTGGTCCTGAGCTGTTTGTGGCACTATCATCGAGTACCATCAACAAAGCCTTCAAGGACCACATCCAAAACAGGCATAGAACCGAATGGAAAGAGCTACTTGGCATAAGACACTCAAAATCCTTCATAGGCGAAGGCAGGCCCGATTAATCACCAGTGCCCTGACTGGGCACTGTGCCATAAAACAAATGCTCCACAAAATGCAACTAGCAACAGACAACCTGCGCAGGGCATGTGGAGGGGAAACGGAGTCCATGCAGCACCTACTGTGTGACTGCGACTCTTTTGCCAGGAAAAGAATGAATCTTCAGGGATCGGCCTACCCGAAACCAGTTGATTTTAGGCTCTTCGCCCTCACGGACATTGCCAAGCTTATGACAATTACCTTCACTGAGGAGGCAGAGTGATAGGACGGGGTTGCACAAATAGGCGGTTTGACGGGCGGGTGGTTTAGTGGTCAGCGACAAATGTTTGTGTGGTGAGCACGAGCATTTTGTGAGCGAGCCATGGATGATTATTAGTATTTATGTATATTTGTGTATCCGTTATTCAGTCACCATAGTTCGGGTTATGCTTAATTTGGGGCTGAATGATTGGTATGACAGTTGTAATTTTTTTTTGTGTTTTGTGTCTTGGGGTAACATAAAACCGGTTCTTATTCGTAATATTTTATTACTTCTAATACTTTATCGTTACTCCAATCCATAATAATCGAAACAGAATCATTTCAATAGTCGTATTTGCAACACGTTCACACCTCTAGTTGTCTCGCAGTCAACTAAAGTGTGCAATGGAAGTATAACCGCACGAAATTTATCGCGACAAAATCCTTTGATGTGCGGCAATTACGAAGTGTTTGGCCAGACGTGTTGCGACAAAGCGAATCTTGAAAATAGTGTGGCCGTAGCATTAACGCGCCGCTGTCGGTTAATTGCCGCACATCAAAGGAATTTGTCGCGATAAATTTCGTGCGGTTATACTTCCATCGCACACTTTAGTTGACTGCGAGACAACTAGAGGTGTGAACGTGTTGCAAATACGACTATCGAAATTATTCGGTTTCGATAATTTATGGATTGATTTAGATTCGATAAAGTATTAGAAGTAATACAATATTACGAATTAGAACCGGTTTTATGGAACCCCCAAGACCCAAATCACAAAAAAAATCACAACTATCACACCAATCATTCAGCCCCAAACTAAGCATATCCCGAACTATGGTGACTGAATAACGGATAAACAAACATACATAAATACTAATAAACATCCATGCCTCGGTCACACATGCTCGTGCTCACCACACAAGCATTTGCCGCTGACCGCTAGACCACCCGGCCATCAAACCGCCTTTTAAATATTAACTTTTTAATATGTTATCAATTTTAATGAAATAAAAATTAAAGCAAATTTTAAAAGTTTTTATTTGTAAGCAAATAATCAAATATTACAATTAAACTAGTATTAAAAACTAGCAAACTTATGCAAAGTTAAACAATATAAAAGTACTAACTTTGTCCGATTTTGTGTATAGATAGATAACATCCACCATCGTCTTTTATTTTCACCCTTGTATTTATTTTGTTCAATTAATAAAGATGCAGTAAATCATTATTTGCCGACATGTAATAAAGCGCAACTGCCTCTTCCAATTTTTCCGTTGAAATTAGAAGTGGGCGATACAAATCGTATATAGTTATTGAAACGTATAATTATTGCATCAAATTTCGTCAAATCCGATATCAATGCGGTCTGAATCTATATATTTTGGGAAACACTATATCGCGTTAGGAATGCGGTGTGCGTTGAGATCACTATATTGTACGTGGTCCGATTAAAGAATATTGTACCGTGTCGCATATATTTATTGAAATTATCATTGATCGGTAGTTTTTAACAAATAACTGTGCTTGTAAATGTTTAATGAAATAAAATTATTATGGGTACCTACTTACCTACATTTTATTTTAGAAAAATTCAACTTACTTAACTAAATCATTATTATCTCTTAATTAATAGGCACTCACTCACTTAGAACGCGGGTAAACTGACCGAGTCGTCTAAATCTATTGAAAAGAAACTTATAAGTACCTATATTGCATCAAAATTCAATATCGATTCGATGCGTTCTGAAACTAAATAGTGGAAAAAACACGATATTGCATGAATTTTTAATAGTCCGCTGATATGGTCGATACCGATATTAAAATATAATTATGTACCTACCATAGTTTAATATGAACCAGTATTTTCGCGATCTAGTGTGGCCGTAGCATCAGAGCAAAGTATTGACCACATTGACCATTGCCATTCGTAGGTAATGGGATTGCAGACGCGCTTTGTTCAAAATTAGCACGTCATTATTGTAATCTCTATAGGTAGGTACACATTTGTATAAATAAGAGTCAATCAATTTTTCATGCATTTATGAATATGTGAACTCTAATCATTGTAATATTTTTTTTATGTGTTTGTAGCTTGAAAAAACAAAATAATAAAAAATCTTAAAATTGCGTGGCCTAATTTGGCACAAAATTATTTAATGGGCATATGAAAGTGATTTGAGATAGGAAATAGTTATTTCATCAATTGTAATTTTTTTGTTTGCAATGTTTTTACATACTGACCCTAATTCAGTTTGCACTGGACGAAGATGACACAAACTGTGTTTGCACACTCCGCAGGCTATCATAGATATGATACCATAATTATTTTAAACTTTAAATTAATTTTGTCACGTCTGCTTTGAATAAAAAGAATCAACCACAAAACATTGAATTGCTGAAAATGCAAGTGACAGATGTGACACAAAACGCACTATTATGCTTCTTAGGTACGACTGTATCGACAAGCAAGAAAAAAAGTAACTTTAGAATTTTTTAAACTTATGACCTCAAAATAGCCTAGCGCTATCGGTCCACGGGCCCGCCACCCTGGGCGGTAGATCGAGGGGGACCAGCTCTTTCGGCGCTCACTATTTCCTTATCGTCGAGCTCAATACCGATTTTTTTTGCAAGGGCGATTATCATATGAGTACTGTTTTCGTTGACCTCTTCTGGGCATCCTGTTATTTCTATGTCATTCAGTAATTGTGCTTGGTCTCTATCACAGATTTCCGCCTGTAGTTGTGAGATCGTATTCCTAAAGTCCCCAGTACACAGTGGCGTGTGATGGCCCACTGCCGGCCATCGCCAATTGTAGACAACTGTAGGCCACGATTACGTCGCGTTCACACAATGGCGTATGCTGGCCCACTGCTCATTGCTGCCTGGTAGTGGTGGGGAATATATCTTTTTTGTGAATCGATTCAAAACTTTAAATCGATATTTGATATCGGATTCTGAAACTGTATAATATTTTGATATCGGTGATATCGGTACCTATCGACCATATAGATATGGTATAGTACACTGTATAGTATATTAATAAAGGATTCGTAAAACTTTACTTACCTGAGGATGATACTAGTAACAAATAGGTAGTAATGATTTTCATTTCATGAAATTTTCACAAGCACATTTGTTTGTTAAAAAGATCGATCATTGATAATTAAATAAATATCAGCGATATGGTACAATATTCTTTTAACTGATCAGTTATTCAACTGATCAGTTTAACTGACCGTGAGTGTCGCTTTACAAGGCGAAGCAAGTTGATAGGCAAAAATAATGAAACATGATGCAAGTAGAAACTTTGTAATGGACCGTCCGTTAATGAAAATGAAAAAATGAAAATAAAAAATGTTTATTTCAACAAAGTAAAATACAGGACTATACAGTGTACCTCATAAAAATGTACTTCCTACTTTGTTGTCAAGATATATCAGTGGTTTACCTGTGACATCAACACTAAAAAAAATTTGTTACGTTGATACCAGTACGATTAACAAGAAAAATAGCCTCATCTTATCCTAAAGTTACCTACATAAAATTAAGTTAATTAAGTATTTTATGTTATATAAAACAAACATAATGTAAAAATCTGAATTTGAATGGATATGTACATAACATAATATTATATATATTTATAAAATACGTTTGTGCCTTACGTATCGCATCACTATCCAGTTTCAATCCCAGTACACACACAGTGGCGTGTGATGGGATGGGCCATGCTTGGCCACTGCCGGCCATCGCCATCATAGACTTAGTAGAGATGATCGCCATTGTGTAGACGGGGTAGATGGTGTACAGTGGCGAGCAATTGTCGACAGTGGCGCGCAGTGGCGCGCGATGGCACGCAATCGGAAAGTTGTCGGTTTTTGGGCACACATCAAAGGAATCGTGGCGTCTAGTCAGAGAATATATACACTACCGTGAAAAGAAGCGACACTTAAGCATGTGTGCTCGTAAAATCGCTCGCTGCTATGTGTGGGTGTCTGGATCTGCGCGGGGGCCTTGCGCGGCGCGCGGGGTATGGGCGGGCGGCCTGGAGGTCGCCTCGGCTGAGGGCTGAGTCGAGCGAGCGAGCGTCTGTATTGCGCACCGCACGCACAGACTGACCTACACAATCCGGTTTATATCATTTGGCTAATATTGGATTAAAAGCAGTTAATAGCCATTAATAGCTGATTTCGGATGGTAACCCTGCTATTAATGTTACAGTAATGATTATAAATATCGCGACAATAAGCAAATAAATGGAAGATGCTTATACAGTTTTTATCTATTTTTACACTATACATCACTCGTAGGTACATAGAAATCTCGCGTTTTCGATCGTGAAAGTTAAGTAATGTTCGCCGAGGTCGCCAAGAGGATGGGTGACCGTAGGTTCATAAAATCTCGAGGTTTTCGATCGCAAAAGTTAAGCAATGTTCGCCGAGGTCGCCATGGGGATGGGTGAACGTAAGTTCATAAAATCTCGAGTTTTCGATTGCGAAAGTTAAGCAATGTTAGCCGAGGTCGCCAAAGGGATGGGTGACCGTAGGTTCATAATATCTAGAGGTTTTCGATCGCGAAAGTTAAGCAATGTTCGCCGAGGTCGCCAAAGGGATGGGTGACCGTAAGTTCATATAATCTCGAGGTTTTCGATCGCGAAAGTTAAGCAATATTCGCCGAGGTCGCTTACTGGTCTCCCATCAATTACTCTACCTGCGCAAAGCTTAACTTTTGTGACTGTAAACAGAACGTCTGTTGAAATTGTATGAAACTATTAATAGCAGGGTTATTAGCCAATGGATGGCTAATAATGGCTATTAATGGATTATAATCGCTAATAATCCAAACAATCCGGCTATTAACCCATCTCTACCTACGACTTACGAGTACACACACGAGTAATCATGCCCGGTTTTCATTATTGTTGTGTATACGGCTGTGGTAATAACTAAAAACAAACTGATAAAAATTTCTTCTCATTGCCCAGCGATCCAGAAAGTAATTGCCTACTTTATATTAATATTCTATTACTTACCTACTTTCTGTATTACACGATTTACACATAGTATATAGATTTTGTAAACGTCCGTCAGATTCCACTTTCGTCAGAAGCAGTTTTTCTATAATTGCAGTTCAGTTTCAACATGAATGAAGGTACCTAAATCACTCTCGACGTTTGAAGTAGGTAGGTAAGTAGGTACTCGTAATAACACTAACATCATTCATCACTACCTAAGATCATAGAAGGGAAATCACTACCTACCTAGTGTACCTACCTAGGGGCCGTCCATTAATCACGTGATGTTTTTTTCAGCATTTTTAACCCCCCCTTCCCCTGGGTGATATGTGGTGAGGTTTAAGTCAACCCCTCCCCCCCCCCCCACCCAAAATCACGTGTATTTTTTAGTTCCTACAAAAATCTTATAATTTTTTTACAAGCTTTTATTTAACTATGTTCGGGTGGAATTTTGCAACTCAAATTTGAAGCACATTTCTTCAACCGATTGAGCTGAAATTTTGCATACATGTGTAAATCGTGTGACAATGCAATATTATAATGACATGGTGCTGATCTGATGATGGAGCTGGAAGGTGGCCATAGGAACTTTACAATGAAACGACACAACCTATCAAGTTTGGGCTCGTTTGAATCGTCTTGACGAGTAGTTTGTCTTTCAATGGTAACCAGGGTCTGATGATGGAGCTGGAAGGTGGCCATAGGAACTCCGTAATGAAACAACGCAACCCCATCGAGTTTCGCCTCGTTTCATTCATCTTGACGAGTACTTTGTTTTTAAATGGTCACCAGTGTCTGATCTGATGATGGAACTGGAAGGTGGTCATAGGAACTACGTAAAGAAACGACGCAACCCCATCAGGTCTCAGCTCGTTTGATTCGTCTTGACGAGTAGGTACGTTAGTGCTAGATGGTAACCAGGGTCTGTTGATGGAGCTGAAAGATGGCCATAGGAAGTCAGTAATTAAGCGACACAACCAGGTCGAGTTTAATTCGTCTTAATGGGTAGACCGTTTTTGATGGGTGGTGGTTTGGTGGACGTGAATAAATCATGTATACCTACACGTTCAGTGAGAAGAACAGATTAAAAACGTGTCCAAGGATAACTAAAAAATAAAAAATAAATTAAAAGTTAAAAAACTTTTTTAAAAAACAAGCTTATATTTAACGTCGTTACTTAATTTATATTAAGTATATAAAAGTTTGTCGCAAAATTAACTATTTAATTAAGTGCTATAGGTATACTTATGTTTAAATAAACAAGTAAATTAAATACCTTGATGTGATTGATTTTAACTAAGTATAAAAATTTTCAATCTAAGAAAATACGAGTACTTAAATCTCGCGACAACCTTTTAAGTATATCATATAAATGGTGTAATGACGTTATATGTTGTTAGTAAAAGTTTATTTTTTTTCTTTTTAGCACTCCTAAATAAAAGCTTGTTTATAAAAAAGGTTTTTTACTTTTAATTTTAAGAATATTATCTTTAAATAAAGGTATAAAGTTTAATCTAATTTTATTCGAGAAAATTAAGGACCATGATAAAAATGTCTTAGAAAGGAAAGGTTGCAGGTTGTTTTTTTTTACGGCGAGTCATCACATTGCACGCCGCTTTCGGTTTAGAAATCGCGCGTTTGCCTAAAAAATAAATACACGTGATATTTTTCTACACCCCCCCTCCCCCCTTGTGATATTTCGTGATTTTTGCCGAACCCCCTCCCCCCCTTTCGAGCCGCACGTGATTAATGGACGGCCCCCTACCTACCTACTTATTATAAAACAAAGTCCCCCCGCGTCTGATGCCTACGTACGTAGGTAAGTAGGTACCTATTTACTTAGTTAAGTCTTAAGTACCTATTATAATATCAATTCTACTAGTCACCTACAATTAATAAATCTTTCCTACATAAATCTTTCCTACAATCACACCAATTATCTAGCCCAAGAGAAGCTTCAAAGAAACTCGTTAAATGGTTACTAGACAACGGATAAACATACTTAAAATACTTAAATACATACTTATTATACATAGAAAACACCCAGACCCGAGACAATTCAGAAAAACAATAATTTCTAAATTGACCCGACCGGGGATCGAACCCGGGACCTCAGAGATGGCGACACCATGAAAACCGGTGTACAAACCACTCGACCAAGAAGGTCGTCAAATTATTTTTTTACGAAGAATTATTAAGTACTTACCTATATTATTTACTTGTACCTGCACCTAACTAGGTTGACGACCTCCGTGGTTAAGTGATTAGCACGCCGTCGGGTCTAGCGTCGCGCCATCTCTGAGGTCCCGGGTTCAATTCCCGGTCGGGTCAATTAAGAGAAAGACTGTTTTTCTAAACTGATTTCCGGTCTGGATATTTTTTATGTATATTTATCCGTTGTCTTACCATATTAACGAGTTTCAAAAAATACTCATCTTGGTCTAACTAGATAATTGGTGTGAGCGTAAACAAATTTTTGAATTGAATTTTGGTTGGTAGATAGGTACTTACTTACTTAATGGAGTAACTGCTAATACTACTACGAGAATATAATATAAAATCGTTAGAAGTATAGCTAGGTAGTAGTAAAAAAATAATAATAAAAATTATAAAAGTAATAGAAAAAACAGAACATTTTGTTTTAAACTTAGGTATTTTAGTTGTAGGTATTATGAATAATACGTAGGTACCCGATTCGTTCCAAGAATCGATTCAGACGCCTACGATTAATTACGATCCAAAAAATCGCTTTAAAGAGAAAAATCATGCATGATGCATCCCTAATCGGCCATTGTGTAAACACCACCGGCCAACATACGCCACGATTCCTTTGATGTGTGCCCAAAAACCGACAACTTTGCCATTGCGCGCCACTGCGCGCCACTGTCGACAATTGCTCGCCACTGTACACCATCTACCCCGTCTACACAATGGCGATGGCCGGCAGTGGCCAAGCATGGCCCATCACACGCCACTGTGTACTGGGGCCTTAAAGTCCCTTGGCTCTCTAATTCATTTACTCTGTTTTCCAATTGCTCAATCCTGTTATTTTGTGTTCTAATCAATGACCTTTTATAAATAGACTAGTCATACGTGAACGAATTACATTTAAAAAATGGCGAAATTGTTTCTATGACGTAATACACGTCGAAAGGGAAAGAAAATAAATACAATCATGTCAAACCTATTGTTAAAAAGAGATAAAAACTATTTATGGTAACCGACCAATTGGCAACAGCGCATTCCCCATTGCACGGCAATCTCGGCCGCCATTGTTTTCTCTCTTTCACTCTTACAGAAAACATAGTACCTACACGCTTTTCGCACACGCATATCGAATTGGCAACAGCGCAAATGTCATAAGTAAATGATAATTTTCTATTTTAAATTCATATTTACAATAATTACAAATGAAATTAAACACTTTTCTTGTCTCTTACTGTTGCAGTATAGTTTTTGTAATTTCTGTATACACAGGAAGGCATTTTATCTAACAAACAACATAAAAATCTTAAAAGGTACAAACGTAATGACGTGACACTGACTGACGTGTGACTGAGTGAAGTCCAGGCAATTACCTTGATTTGTCCTTGCCACTACGGAGGCCAGGCAACGTATCTAAACATAAAATATCATTGGTTCTAATGGTGTTTGTAAGCTCGTTAATAGCCGTACGCAAACTGTCTGTCTGGCTTTGAATCAATTTATTCATATACGATTTTAAATCTGTAATAATATTGTTTTGAGAAACATCGGCATTACAGATCCCTAGATTTAGCATTTCCTTCCCGCTGTATGAGGTCTCGTTAGTAATCTGCGGATTTTTTTTACGGTGAGTAACGTTGAGATCATCTTCGCCTCTAGGTGACAACTCGCAATCTGACAAAATATCTGCTGCTGCGACCGTTGCGCGCGCCGGGGTAGTTAGATTTCCAGATTTTGGTCTTTTACTAATACATTCAGGGCATTTCCACTGGTCCTTTTTCTTCATCAGATTAAAAACTTTATATGTGACATTGACACAATCCAGGTCATAAGACGCTTCGCATTCAACACATCGCAGATGTTCCCTCCTTGGCAACGGCTTACGACAACCAGCGCATATTGTATCATGTGGTGTACTCATTCTCAATTTTGTACCACAATAATAAAATAATAATCATACAAACCAAAGATTCAATATAAATAGCATGTATCGCCCTCTGTAGGATGTTACCTGTATTAATATGGCGCGATCGCTGGCAGATTCCAATCAAAGCGATCGGTCTATTATGCCAACCAGTTCGGTTGCCATATAACAGATGGCGCTGTTAGATAAACTCGACAGTGATTTTATTACCCAGATTTAATGCTGAATCACAAATGAGGTTATGAAGTGATCACTTTCTAATCAATAGCATTTACAACACTTAGCACCCTTTGTTCGTCCGTACAAAATAGTTATTTATTTACTTATGTGTTTATATTTGCGCTATTATGCTGATTTAGATATTTATTGTAACTTTAAACACTGGTCTGTAATTACACTTTTACACTGTTTATATGGCTAGATTTCAAGCTATTTCATTTGTATAGAATATTTGCACAAAAGCACACTTAAAATCGACTTTTATCGAATTGGGATCCACTTTAAAAATTAAAAACTCAATAATCTACTTAGATCAATGTTTACATGCGCACAACAGCGCCCTCTCCAACACGCACAAAACATTCAACATAAGGACAACACACGACCAACAGACCCCGGGCACTTGGGGTGGTATCCTGGGTACCAATGCCAGTGCCCGCCTACCAAACAATCCGCTGGACAACAACACATATTTATTTACACCATATACTTATTTACAACACATTTAATCCTAACAGCCAACCTATTTACACTCCTCGCAAGACACCTCTATTCCGCGCTGGTGCCCGGTCTCTCCAGCGCAGTGCCCGGTCTCTCCGGCACGCAACCCCTCCCTCCGGGTTGATGCTCGTATGGGAGCTTTGCCTCCCTACATACCGCGCACTCCACTTTCTCCGCCTTACATCCCGCCGCCTGGTGCCCCGGTTCACTGCAGCGGTAGCAGAGGGTGCTACGGTCGGTCTTCGAGTCACACACGTATTTCGTGTGACCCGTCCCGTAGCACTTGTAGCACCTAACAGGCATCCGTTCTAACACTACTACCTGCGTCTGCACCCACCCTATATTGAGGGAGCCCGCATCCGCCAACCGTTTGGCCCCCACAATCGGAAGCCGGACCAACATCGTATTCCTGCCCCACGGGCCGGCCCGTAACGTTGATCCCCCTACGATTTGCGCCTACTTACGATTTGTGTTGTGTCTAAGGCATCAAGGATGCTTGGATTCGTTATACGGAATGGAAAGTTCTTTAAAAGGCCGACTACAAAAATAGCTATTTACAACGCTTACGTTAGAAGCACTCTAGAATATTGCACGGTAGTATGGTCACCTTCATACGCTGTCCACCAATTACGCATTGAAAGACTTCAAAAACGGTTTCTTAGGCACCTTTCATACTCTGCCAATATGCTAAGGAAGTTGCCATCATATGAGGACAAACTCAAACATTTCAATATGACCAGTCTCGAGAACCGGATGCTGGTCTTAGATTTAACATTTTTGTACAAGGTGCTCAGAGGTGTTATTGATTGTCCACCGTTTCTGGGGCTGTTTAATTTAAGAGTTCCACGTTGCCCACCTCGGGCCCGGTTGGTTTACTCTGCCCGCCTGTCTCTAGAACCAATTTGAAATGTAATGCAGCAGTTGCTCGACTTTCGAGAAATTATAATAGGTTGAATCACTCCATCGATATCTTCAGTGACAGACTTAGATCTTATAAGTCTGAGGTAGTCCGAGCATTATAAGGCTAGGATATCATGGCTGACTTCTTTTTATTTTTATAATGTTACTTTGATTTGGTATTTTTAGTTAAATTTTGCTTTTGTGTTGTCAGATGTACCGTCACTTTAATTTTAATTATTATTTTTTAGTCGCACGCTGTGGCATCTAAAAACAGTGCTTTTAGCGTATTATTTGTATTGTGTCCTTTTCAATCTGCATGTATTATTGTTACTGTTACTGATTGTCCTTAAATAAATAAATATTTCAAGCGTGACTTGAGCCCTTGAGACTTTCCATAGCTTTGATATTGGCTTTACGAGCGTGCGACAGAATTTCTCTTTATAACCTACATGAGTTTAAGGCTACAATTAAAATTCGCACTGAAATTAAAACGCGCCTATGAACTACGATATGCTGTTATTTTTCTTTATTGCTTATACTGCTATTAGTTAAAGCTTAAATTTCTAACTAACCTACGCAGCCCTCTATGGTGAAAATGATGGCTCAAGCTGATGTGATATTTTTTAATTACTAAAATAACTGCTACAAATTATGTTACCAAGAATAAGAAAGTAGATTATTTATATAAAAGAAAAATTAATTATTTGATTTTAATGAGGAAAAGTTTCGTTTCTAGTTATTTTTACCCGACTGTAATGTTTCTTTAGTTTTTTTTTATGAACAATTAGTGTTTAAAAACAAAAGTGTGAATTTATGCAACCAAAAGGGTGATTACTTTTACATAAAAGTATAAGTTACTAATAATACATTGATTTTCGTATAATTTTATTTTATTGTTAATTTCTTTCAGTCAGTCCTCTGTCATAGTCCACTTTTCAAGAAAAAGCGACTGTACATGTTTTCAGCGTGACAGGTGGTGAGCCCATCGCCCCTCTATGCTGTTGGAGGTATGTGCAATCTTTAGTCCGTTAGTCGCTTTTTACGATACCCAAGGGAAGAGAGAGTGTGGTAGTATTCTTTCGCCGCTACGCGACACTTTTCGTATTGTTTTAGATAATTAAAAAAAGCTCGATGAAGTTAGATTTAGAGTTGATGATGGTGGCCTCGCCAGGATGGGCCATGCTGTTGCTGGCTAAGATGGCACCGCACACTGCAATTGGCCGTTGGTAAAGGTTTTATGTGGGTAAGGGATATCAATGTAAGTAAGGGTAAGAATATTCCAAATAAAATAATTTACGTTATTTAATTTTAATTAAACCAAAGTTATGTCAAAAGGTATAACAGAAAGCAGATCAACCTACCACAATATGACAAATTTCTACAAATAATTTTGAACTTCATAGTGTGGTTAAAAGGATAAACATCGAAATGAAACACTTTTTACGGATCAAAACTCGCGTTTAATTGACTATATTACATAGTTTTTTTTTCTGATGTTTCGAACTCTTTACACGGTCCGTGGTTACAAAGAGATTGAGTTTCATTTCAATGTGAAATGCTCGCGTAAACCTGAGAAAACAATATAGGCTAAGTATTAAAAAAAGTCATTTTTTGAGCAGGTTGATCTGCTGGCTTGTGCACTTGAAAACATTTTAAATAACATTTAACATTAAAATATTACTGTAAAAGTCTTTGGTATTAAAAACGTAACTTATAGCTTCTTCTGCATCTTAATGACAACAGTCTTCACTTCGAGGTACGGGTCCACGGTATGTAAGCCACTGGAAAAAAAACACATTATATTAAGTATATTAATTCATTCAGTGAACAACGTCATCTAGGGGTCCCCACGGGTGGAAATGTTCCCTACTGAAAAAAGTTGCTATAGAGAACGCATCTCAAGAATGATGTATGACAGTTTCTTCCCGATGCGAATGTCACTACTGTCAAAATCTTTGAAAATGGCGTCACTTTCATCACTTGTTGTTTTGTGTCGAGGCGATCTTGATTTTATTTCCGTACATATCTATTTCTCCAGATAACTGCTAAGTGTTACTTGAGTATTACTCAGATTATTACGTATTAAGTTACGTTTTAGTGCTTTCCACGATGTTTAATCACTGCAGTGTTCCCAACTGTGATAGTGTTTACAACAGACCGTTAAATTACATGTATTTCCATGTGTTAATGCTATTAGACGCAATAAATGGCTGGAGTGCATAAACAGTGAAACTCTTCGGGCGTTGAATGTTGATGAACTTTGAACTTGAAACGCTTTGTTTGTTACAAACAATTTGAGAAGAGATTTTTAACTTCCAAATCTCGCCTATTAGGCACTGGTGCAATATCAGGAGGCGCTGACATCCGCAGGTTGCAGAAGAGAAGTCTTCCAATGATGCAAAATAAAGCTTTCATAAAATATATTTACTTACTAAAAAGTTAAAAAGAAAATAAATGTGCCTACTAAATAAATATTTGTTTTTATTTCAAAAGGTAACTATTAGCAATTACAAAATATCTTGCTTAATGGTTACCTTGGTAGATTCTGATGTATCCTAATTTACCCAAGAAAAACAAACTGCCTGGTATGTCGCTTCGGCTCTGGCTGAATGTAGAAAATGTTGTTGCCTCATATTCATATTAGGCATTCAAGATTAAAAAGTTATAAATGTCATACATCAATCTTGAGTTAAGATGGCGGCCAGCTCTAAAGCTTCATAGAAATGTACGATAGATGTCCGTCTGAACTTGTTCACTATATAGTCTGTGGGGGTCCCCTACCATAGATAAATTAGATAATATCGTCGTTGTTGCCACGGAATCAACACCATTCAGCCACCTATCGAATCATCTATACGAAACTGCTACAGCCTCATACGCACGAAAGCTTGTGTTCGACTTATATTACAGAACAGAAGAATAATATCTTCGGTTCTGTGATTTACGTATTCACGAAATGTATAAAAAAACTACGTAGATAACTCCTTAGCAACAGAGTAAGTCAATTATTGTAAGAGGCGACCATATAACAATTGTGCCTAGTGCGAGACTTGACTGTGGTATGTGTGTTTCTGACCTTGAATAGTTAGTTATAAGGCCTTTATATACAATAATTTCACAGAATAATATACTATTCAACCGAAATACAGTTATTTAGGACACTACTTGGCAGCTGAAACAGGTATGACGTTATCAAGACAGACTGAGTGGGAACTATACCGCTACGAACATAGAAATGAGGTAAAGTGTGGAGTGGACATGTTTTTTTTTAATTTATATTAAACCATCAAAATCGACGACGAGCCGTGTGGTATAGCAGCTCACTTAAAGAATACAACCAACTCTCTCTACCTCTCTTACCTCGACAAAGACCTTGATAGTTTTAAACATGGTCCTTCGAGCCGGATTAAACTATCATACATGGCCACTTAAGACGATATATTCATATGGCCAGAAATTAAGCAGATCGTCCGCCACTACCGGTTTCCCTTGTAATATCAGATTCCCTCCCCCACAGTGATTTGTTTTATCATGTTTAACCTAGATCATGCATAAGTTTGTTATAAAAATTACTTACTTTTCCCTGCCGATACCAGACTCTTTGAAGCCACCGAACGGCGCCTGGGATCCGCCTCCTAGGTACTGGTTCACCCTGAAAGGAAACGTCAATATGTCAATATTAAAAGTAATCACAAATCAAGAGCAACCACAGTTGGACAGAAAACGGTTGTTATTTATTTTTATAATAAAAATACATACATAGATATAGGTAATCGCGACTATTATCCCCAAAGGGTTAGTCAGACACTAGACAATAAGGACAGCAAAAGCAGTTCTCTACCATAGTCCACTTTTCACCAAATAGCGACTATACGGTCTGTATCTGAGAGTTGGACGTTTTGCTGCTTAGACCTTCAGATGGATCGTAAGGGGTTATACTTACCTTGTTCAGAGTAAGTTAGTTGAGTAGACAGTACATTTCTTCGCTAGTTTGAATATTTTAAAACTAGCTTACTCGTACTTCGTCTAGTGTGATCAAGGCTGTATGGCCATGATGTTAAGGGTAATAATAAAATACGAGGTCTCACCGTGTCGTGTCGAGTAGTGGTGATAGAATATTACCACCCTTTCTCTTCCCTTGGGTGTCGTAAAAGGCAACTAACGGACTAAAGACTGCTCATACATTCAACAGCATAGTGCGGCGATTTGCTCACTACTTGTCACGCTGAGCACGTGTGCAGTCGCTATTTGAGAAAAAGTGGACTACGGTAGAGGACTTCTTTGCTGACCTCATTGCCTAGTCTCTGACTAACCCTTCGGGGATAAACAGTCGTGACTAATTTTTTTTTTTAAATTGTTTACGTTCGCACCTATTATCTAGACCAAGATAAGTATTCTATTGAAACTCGTTAATATGGTAAGACAACGAATAAATATGCATAAACATAGAAAAAACACCCAGACCCGAAATCAATTAAGAAAAACAGTTTTTCTCTAAATTGGCCCGACCGGGAATTGAACCCGGGACCTCAGAGATGGCGCGACGCCAGACCCGGCGTGCTAACCACTCGACCACGGAGGTCGTCAAATAAACGAATGATGAATGAGGTCTCACCACACGGTGCCGGCTTCCACATGCTTGCTGAACTGCAGCGCGTTGTGCAGGTTGTTGGTGAAGATGCCGGCCGACAGCCCGTAGTTGGTGTTGTTGGCGCGGTCCACCACCTCCTCCAGCGTGTCGAACTTGAGGATGCTCTGCACGGGGCCGAAGATCTGACGACAAATTGTCGATCGTCAACTCATATCTGTTTTGGTTTTGACGCATGTTTTTTAAAATATAGACCGAACTAATAGTTTTTATTAACTGAAATATCGACTTTAAAGAGCAGGGTTTTCAATTTAGATTTAAAAAAAATATTTTAAGTTAGGACCGTATTTTAGTAAGATTTTAGCGTCGTTTCAATGAACGGGGGTGAACTTTGTATGAAACTATACTTACAGCGTCTATCGTCCGATTTTTTTTGAACTTTTAATGCAGAAGTATTTTTTATAACAAATTAGTAAACAATGTCTGTTTTAATAATATAATTTTTTGCTAATTAATTAATCAATTCATTATTTAGGTAAGTAGGTAAGTATACAATTTTGGCACAGATAAAAAACACAAAACACTTTTAAAAAACTTATGTGAAACTAACCTACATTTCACAAATAAACACATTCTAGCTATTCTATTTTATTTTAGAAATGTAGGTACCTACATCATTCAACCAGTCTCAGGAAAGCTCGAATGGGATTCGAACCCATGACCTTTAGATTGTCGGTCCACTGCTCTAACCGCTAAGCCGAGGCTTTTTTCTAGTAAACATTTTATCCTAAATCTTTAAAGCATTGTGAATGCAAAAATTGCAATAATAAAGATACATCATTCAATTAAAAGTTTTGCAAATCAACAATAAATACCTCTTCCTTAGCGATGGTCATGTCATCTTTAACGTCAGCGAATACTGTGGGCTGGATGTAGTAGCCACTGTTGCCGATCCTCTTGCCTCCCACCAGGAGCTTGGCTCCCTCTTGCTTGCCCTTCTCGATGTAGCCCAACACTTTGTTCATCATTTCTTCGTCAATCTGTGACCAAAACGTCGATATCAAAGTCATTAATAACATACATACTGTAAGACGAAAATAAGATTAATCGATTAGCAGATCCCTAATAGTAGAAGATCCGAGTATACAACGACCTTCACCGAGCGGTTAATGGATGAAAAGTATTTTATATCAAATTTGATGTGTTAAAAAATATATTGCGAGTGGGTTGGCTGAAAAATTTCAATATAATCGTCGAAATACTCAAGAAAAATAAGTAAAGACTAACAAATCAATTAATACAGCTAGAATTATAAATACAAAACTGAAGTCAATCGATTGGTTATTGAATATCAATTGAACTTAAATTGATTAATTATCCCAACCACAGATATAGATTTAATCCCAACACAAGCATTTTTTGTATTGGAATGACCTTGTGAAGGGTTACGTTTTTTTATTATAATGTTTAAAAATTGTGATAAATGTGTGTTATGTGAGTTTATGGGGATAAAACTTAATATAACATATAATAAATAATCACAAAAAGTAAAAGTAGTATAGGATAAAATGTTTACTAGAAAAAAATCAACCAGTCTCAGGAAGCTCGAATGGGATTCGAACCCACAACCTTTGGATTGCCGGTCCACTGCTCTAACCGCTGAGCTACCGAGACCCCAGAAGACTAGCTGAATTTTTCCTAGTAGTTTGATTTACGCTGCAAGCCGTAGCTGGTTGATTTTTTTTCCTAGTAAACATTTTATTCTATGAGTATTTAGATAGCATTGTGAATGCAAAATTTCAATAATAAAGATAATTGTAGTATGTTAAGTGATCGATTATAAAAAATAATATTTAATAAAAATTATAAATGTAGTAAAATAAATTCTTATGCTTTTACAAAGTCACGTCGTCATTTTTGATGACATGTGTCACAGGTATCAAGCTATATTGAACAGACTAAACCAACCCCTCTCTTATCTTCGGTGTCGTAAAAGGCGACTAACGGACTAAAGACTGCACATAATCCAACAGCATAGAGCGGTAATGGGCTCATCAAAATAATACTACCAAGTACCAACCCCTCTCTTCCCTCGGGTGTCATAAAAGCGCTTAACGGGCTAAAGGCTCACTACCTAAGCACATGTGCACACTGTGCAATTGTTTCTTGCTGAAGCGTGGACTATGTGGGCTTGGTCTGCGTTGTCCATAAATTCAAATGATTACTATTTTAACCTTAAACTTTAAATAAATATCTCAAAAAAGTTGTTGATTTAGGTAAACAGTAATAAGTCGAGTCTTTATTCATAATTATTCTACTTATAACTAAATACTTTTTCGTTTTTGTAGGCTCATTGTCATTTAACAGACAAAAATTAAAAAAAAAACACATTTGTCCCTAGTGGAAGAAATGCAATTATTTCTTCGGTCTGGTCGAGAATCTATTTTTAAACTACATAACCGCACTAGTGTGTAATAAACTACATAACGATGCTGAAATCGGTGTAATAAGAGCCACTTTACGAGCAAGTGTGTTGAAAACTACTTTAACGTAAGTAATTATTGTGTTGTCTTGTAATCGTATTAAATTATTTTTTTTGTTGTAATGGAAAATGTCCTTCTATATAGGGAGGGCATTTTCCAATTTGTATTGACGCTGTAAAATAAAGGGAGAAAAGAAATGCTCTTGCTGAGTTTCTTGCCGGTTATTCACAGTACAAGGCTCCCGCCCCGTAGTTAGACTTACAAACCGATGGCATAGTGACATTCATAAGTGCTCAATTATTGTAGCTTAAATTGAATAAATAATTTTGAATTTATTATATTAATAGATACATACCTATGATAATTGTAAGGAATTGAGTTTATTGCTATTAATAACACTCACGACTACTATCCCCGAAGGGTCAGTCAGTGTGTGTGAAGTGCTCGATGGATCTAGTGACTTCTTACATAAATTAGATGTGTAATTTGCTCGGACCAAATGTAATATTTGGTCCGAGGTAATTGGAATAGATATTGACATTTAACTGACATTTATATTTTTGCATGCTTTCGAGTGTATTTGTACTTTATCTTTATTAACATGTCACCTGTTTATGCTGTAAATAATGTTCTGGCAAATAAATGATTTGATTTGATTTAATTTGAAGAGATAGGTTGGTTGTATTCCATTATTGAGCCAGCCACCAGCCACCACACATCACAAAATCATCATCATCAGCATAAAAACGTCCCACTGCATGGTGGGCGCAAACCTTTCCTCAGAGATAGGGCAGGGAGAGATCACAATAAATCAATAATTTGTGTCGCTATGTGGTTTTCGCGACTGACTTTCGCTGTCCGATTATTAGGTCTAGCTAGACAGATAATTTTATACGACCCTGTTTGACTTTGAGTCAATATGGAGCTCATGTGAAAACCGTCAATTTTATATAATTTGAGGACCCATTTCTAGATAATACTTATATTATTTACTTTTTTATGTTCTAAGAACTAATTGAACGCAAAACTGCGATAACATTTTCAACGAAATATAAGCCAAAATCATTAAAATCGGTCCCATATATTTCGATTTGTCCTTAGGATAAATACTCAATGACAAATAAAATATATTTTAATGTTTGTAAACAAGATTCCGTCTAGGAATATAAATTTCTTTACATGTTAGCGATAAAAACATGTCTATTGATGTATGTTTTTATTATTTATTATTTTTATAGAAAAGCTTTGAACACAACTGTTTATCCATTTTTATCTAAAACCACTCAATAAAATATGAGCTATTTAAATGATTGATGTTTTCTTTATAGGTTATTTAATATAACTTTAAATTACAATCGTCATGAACACTGCATGCAATAGGTATAGTGATCTACAATCTATTCGCAGTTAAGGTTTAGATAAACTGTTTGACGTCATCCATCCTTCGCCCTTTCTCCATAAGAGTGCTCGTGCTGCTCTCCAGAGTCACCGATTTACAGATCTCCAATTTCATAACACAAAGAAATTTGGTGACTTTTTCTTTGTTGCGCCTCCGAAAGATGGAATAGTCTACCGGCACAAGTTTTCCCTCCTTCCTATGACATGGGGCCCTTTATACGAGGCGTGAAGAGGTACCTGTGTGCCAGCAAAGTGAGGGTGACTGACGCTACGTCTCTGACGCTGCACCAGTTGTCTTCGAGGCTGGACGCCACTTACACTTAGTGAAATGGAGTCATTGGTCGGGTTTATCATAAAAATAAAAAAATATGTGTAATTTGCAATGATCTATAGACTTTTCTTACCTGAGGCCCATTGTCGATTGTAGGATCGGTAGGTTGTCCGACTTTAATGCCCTTGGCATGGCTGACGGCCGCCTCGACGAACTTGTCGTATATTCCCGACTGCACGTATAGACGCGACGCAGCCACGCAGATCTGACCCTGGTGGAAGAAGACTCCATTCGCGGCTAACGGCACGGCGACGTTCACTTAAACAAAACACAACTCAATTACATTCATACACTCACGACTATTATCGCCGAAGGGTTAGGTTAGGTTAGGTTATAGGCATTCTAGGCAATACGACCGCAAATACAGTCCACTGCCACAGCCCACGCTTCACCAAATACCAACTGCACGTGTGCTCAGCGTAATAGGTGGTGTGGTTATCGCCGCTCTATGCTGTTGGATGCATGTGCAGTCTTTAATCTGTTAGTCGCCTTACGACACCCAAGGGAAGAGATGGGTTGGTAGTATTCTATTAATGAGCCGCCACCACACGGCTTCAATTAATTTGAAAAATCTTACAGTCTTCTTTCATGACACTGAGCTGGAAAATAAGTACCTATACCGCCGGATTGTAAGACACTAAGTACGCCATGATAACAATCGTTATCCTGAAGTTAAAGTTCTTATGCTTCTATTGGGTTCCTCTTGAACCGGAATCCAGCTTTACACATCTCAGGCCCTGTCAGAATAACAGCGTTTTTGTGTCATTCTGAACATCCACGAAAGACAGAATCTTACGCTGAGACATCGCTCACTATCTTCACACCCTTCGTTTTATTTTTATTATTCTTTAGAACTTTTTATTGTTTCTGTACCTGCACCTATGTCTTATGCCTTATTTTATGTATTTAGTTTTATATAATCATGTAGAAATTGTGTGTGTTTGTTAATAAATATTTTTCTAATCTTACTACCAAGCAAAAGTCATTAAAATTGTGCACACTTTAATTTTATCAATAACTTTCCAGAGCTGCGTCATCGGAATCCCAGATGTAATTAATACGTAAAGAAAAATACTGGTGAACGTATATCTGTGACAAATTTTGTTTGCACCTCCCAGGTGTGTGATATTTCATTGTAAGAAAGTCTACAATTATAGGTAACGTCCTAAACACTGTTTTGAAATGAAAAAGTATCGGTATAGTAGCCCATAATGTTACAGAATTTCTATAGTCTAGTATATTATATATTTCGCTACGATTTGCTTTGTTTGTATTTAGGTCGTTAGATTCATAATATGTTTATATGGTGATTAGCCAGTCTGGCAAGTACCTAAACAAAGAGTGAGTTTGTAAACGCTCTCGGGCGGTAAGATCAAACCTTTCTGTAATTAGAATAATTATATGAGAATTGTTAAACACGTAGAACTGACTTTATTTGACTACACGTTAACATCGGCTTTGTTTTAAATTCTCCATTCCGTTTTTTATCCCTAAACAAAAGGAGTGCGTTTTTAAAACACACATTTCAGTAGTAGTGGGGTAAGTAGGGGTTTGCGGAAATATTATTTACCATTTAGCGTTCCTGTCATAACAGCAAGTTATCTACTATAAAAGATTTCTTTCATGTATTAACCAAGCCATTAAACAAAAAAATAATTCACTTTATTTAGTCATTCTCATCAGCCTAGAGATTAGGCCATAACCTACCACGCTGCCTTATGCGGGTTTCAAATTCAAAATTTAAAATTGGGGTTTATTCAGTTACACTTTTATATAATAATTAGTCCGGCAAATGACTCCACTTCACCTGATGTTATATGGCGATGAGTCCAAGCGCAAAGACAACTATGCAGCGTGCAAAAGACGAAACATCAGTCGCCCTCACCACAATACCCATTATTATGTGTATTGTGCACTTACCCTGCCGGCCCACAAGTTGCCCCTTCACGCCTCGTTTGAAGGACCCCATGTCGTAGGAGGGAATATTTCTACTATTCATTTTGTTTTTACAAGTTTTTATTTAACTTGCACTATTCGGACGTAGGTAAAGTAAGTTGTCCGTCAAAATATATATCGCTGGTCAAAATTTGCAAACCATTTTTGACCATTGTTGGTATCCGATTATGCTGAAATATCTTTACATTCTACTGAATGCATTTATACTAACGGGCGGCAAAATTTTTCAGGAATCTGTTATAAGTTTAGACAAAGCGTTTAGTGTTTCATCAATGACGTAGTCATTATGTTTTGACAAAGTTCCTTGCAAGGATTTTCTGGTATCATAATGTGTAGGTGTAGGGTAAGTATCTGCAAAACTTCTAGATAGTTAACTACAGAATTGTGCACGCACTCACACACGCATGCATGAACGCACAAACAGACACACACTTGAAAAAAATTAAATAACTACTACTATACTTATACTTACTACTACTACTTATACTTACAGGAGGCATCATTCATGATGACGAGCGGGCTCTTGCCGCCGAGCTCCAAGGTGACGCGTTTGAGGTTGTTGGTGCCAGCAGCCTGTTGAATCAGCTTGCCGACCTGTTGGATTGTAATCATGTTTGAAATTGCATTGAAAATGTGAAAAATATAAATATTTAGCAAGATATCACACCTGGATTTTACTGTTTCTTGAGACAAAAAACGAGAAAACTACTTAATGGTGTCTTTTTTTCAAGAAACAGTAATAACTCAAACGACGCTAAATGGTACCTTTTTATCTAGTATAAGTATCAAGTATGGAGGCTAAGTATTATTTCAAGTGCATATCTCCTCTCCACTCCGCTCTCCTTTTCTAGATTTTGCTACTTCGCTAACTCTGTCATCCAGTTTGTAACTTAGAAGTGTACCTCAACAGAGCCAGTGAAGGAAATCTTGGCGACGTCCGGGTGGTGGGTCAGGGCGACGCCAGCGCCCTCCCCGAAACCGGGGACAACGTTGACAACCCCATGGGGCACGCCAGCCTCAGCCAGCAGGGAAGCCAGGACTAGCGCCGTGAGCGGCGTCTGCTCAGCTGGCTTCACCACAACCGTGCAACCTTGGACAATAACATTTCTCGTTTCACTAATTATATATATGTTCTGGATAACTCGTCAGGGGGTTATTGTCGTAGGTACTTCAACAGTTCAACAACTGTCGCCATACGTTTCAAAGGTTAGCATTTAGTTACATTGCTTAGTTAGTTTGATTATTTTAAAATTCGTTTTAATTGTGCAAACTAGCAAAGCAATTTACAAGAAGTTAATTACTAGCACAGGTGCGTAGTAGCCTTCAAGGTATTGCGATGGGTGTTGAAAATAGACAATTAGCCCCCAAGTATTTTACACAAAAAATGCCAGACGTCGCTGCACAAGGAAACTAACTCACATAGGGGACCAACTACCAAAGGTTTTCTTACGAGTAGATCTCTGGTTTTCAGACCTGCGTTCAGACAACTAGACCACGAAGGTGGTTGAGCATTACTGTGTAGTATACTTTTTGTTACAAATTAATATGAATAAGTTAATAAGTTAACTTTAATATGAATTTAGTAATCTTCGAAATAAAAAGATATAACCATACCTGCAGTAAGCGCAGACACGACTTTGTTGATGAACATCAGGATGGGCACGTTCCAGGGCAGGATCAGGCCACACACGCCGACGGGCTGCTTCAAGGTGTAGGAAAATGTGTCGCCGTCTAGGGAAAATCGTTACGGTGAATGGTTACATTTGAAACAACTCTTTTACATGTAGACTTTCTGGAAACTGAATATTCGAAGTAGTGTTTGAGTTATTTCATGGCCATTTACGTAAAAACAAAATTATGATCAAATTCTGATTGCCCCTCATCGAGTTTGTAAAAATGATAACTTATCAGAGGACAGAGTGTTCAATCAATTTATTTCAATCTGATGATCACGATTTCGAGGCATGTATCGCAAAATACGAGACACTTTGCCAGATGCATTAAATAATATTATTTATTCTGTGAGAAAACTTGACTTGGGAAAAGTTTCTCAGAAATATGTTATAAGTTTAGACAAAGAGAGCGTAGTCATTAACTCTTGACAAAGTTTCTGGAATCATATTGTGTATTTGTCTAACTTCTACATAGTTAATTAAAAGTGCCTAATAATGCAGTACGCACAGTACAGTATAACGCACGCACATACAATTGGAAAAAAACTACTTTTATTGAAAATGAAACCTATCAAAATACTTATCAAGATTAAATAATTACAAAAGATACAATAATATCACTTACCAAGAGGTATGGTATCGCCCTGAATTTTGTCAGCCAAACTGGCCATGTACCGAATGTGGTTTCCAGCGGTTGCCATTAAGTACTTGGCCTTAGTGAGTACCATGCCGTTGTCGTACGACTCCAGTTCAGCGAGGTATTCGACGTCGCGTTCCACCAGGTCAGCAAACTTGAAGAGGATACGGCCGCGCTGGGACGCGTCGAGAAGCCGCCATTCCGAGTTGCGGTGGAAGGCTTGTTTGGCCGCTGCCACTGCTAGGTCGATGTCAGCCTGGGAAATGGTAACAAGGATAGTATAGTTAGATAGAAAGAAGTCGCTGGAAAGGCGGCTGCCAGAGGTGAATGGCAACGTGTTGTAAGGCGGGTTACTACTGCTTAAGTGACGACCACGACCACTCTGCCAAGAGTGTAGCGACGAAACAGAAAATAGAAAGAAGAAACAATTACTCATGCATAATAGCTGGATGGCCAAAGGCGGTCACTGTGTTGTGCGTTATCTATTTACTTTTTGATTTATATTCTTGGAGTATAGCGACGAATGTAGTGTACGAATAAAGCTTTCTGGTTTTTGTTGCGCTCTATTAAGTTAAGTTAAGACTGTTTTTGTTTATTAAAAACTTAAATAAAAAATAAATAAAAGTTATATAATCACGCCCGTTTTCCAGAGGAGTAGATAGAGGCCGAACCTTCTCATTTACTGTTATAAAAGTTACGTGAGAAAACCCATTAAGTATTATTAAATATAGTTAACTATTAAATATAGTTCACAAGACCTTTTTTTATTTTCTTAAAAAAATATCGTTGATGATTTCAGCTGGAATACGTCTACTGCTGGACGAAGGCCCCACAAAGATTTCAACAACAGCTGGTCGTCGGCTGCCTTTTTTGGCTTTATCGACAACTTTAATTTTTCTGCATATTATCTACTAACTGTAGTACTGTACATATGTTATCTAATAATAAGTAACAAAAAATGTCAAAATAAATTAGAAATTTAAAAAAAGCCAACTACCCGAATTGGCAAATTGTTTTTAAAATAAGAAAGCCTTTATACACCATTAGAGTTAAGAATCATAAGTTAAGAACCCTAGAATGTTTAAGAAATAGTGTAACGTAAAAAGTTTTACTAAAGTCCAAGGGAATCAGAAAGGGTTTTGTTGATCGATCATCATCCATCAACTATCAAAAAACTTACCCTAAACAACGATAAAGCACCAACTTAAAACTGCTAACAGTACCTTCTTACCTAATTCTCGAAACATTAAGGGATGGCGTCTCCAAAGATAAGAAAAATACAATTCCGAATCTAATCCGAAGTTACATGGATAACAATAAGATTTATCTTGGAGATTTTAAACACTTTCAAAGAAATTGTATTTTTTTGTTGTAATTTATTGTATCTGAATTTTTTTTCATCTGATAAAGATACAGAAAATTTTAAGTATACAGTTTTCATATTTTAGCATCAAACATTTTAATTCGTTGACGTCGGTCGGCTGTAAAACGGGCGATAATATATTATTTTAGCGTTAGCTTTACACAGTCGAGAGTGTAGAATCGATTACACTAATAAAAAAATCAGGTTTATTTTTTAAAAAAAGAAATTTTTTAACTCGTTCGGCTTCGACTCGAGACATCGGACTTTCAATATGAAACACAAAACGAGCTCTACAAATACTAAAGAGGTAAATTAACAGAATAAAAAGTTGAAAAATTCAATGGAGAAGTTAAAATGTTGGTATTGGTAGTCCAACGGAAATACACTCAGGTTGGATGTAAGTTTACCAGTTATCCAAGTTTGTTCCCCATAAATATATAGCCATTTTTGACTACTGACGTAAACTCATCCCTAATACAAGCGTATAGCTTTTGGGAGGACTTAACGGGAATACTATATAGCTATAAATACAAGGACATGGCCCTTTGCTTGTTTAACAGTGCTGTTTGTCGATTCTTTACCGCTCGATCGTAAACTCACGCTCACTTCGACCCTCACGTTCCAATTAAAACGTAGGGTAACGTAAACGTAGACCTTTGTTACGTTACCGTAAGGTCGAGTGTAAGTTTACAGCAGAGCGTTATAGAATCGTCACCCTGATAGTGAAAACTGTAAACTAGCTAACTTGCTAATTACATACATAAATACATAATCACGACTATTATCCCCGAAGGGTTAGTCAGAGACTAGGGAATGAGGACCGCAAAAGCAGTCCTCTGCCATAGTCCACACAGCGTGACAGGTGGTGAGCCCATCGCCGCTCTATGCTGTTGGATGTATGTGCAGTCTTTTGCCCGTTTTACGAAACCCAAGATAAGAGAGGGGGTGGTAGTATTCTTTCACCGCTAAACGACACTGTTATAAAACTAGCTAACTTGCTAATTAGCAAACTATATTAGGACAGCCTGTGCCAAAAACAACATTGTCCGAGCAAAGCTAACCTCTCGGTTCCCAACAATTTAATTTTTATTGTGTCTTGTTTGTCACTCACAGACGAGGCTAACGAACATAGCAGGAAAAGGAAGAGTAAAGGGTAAGATCATTAATATTACGACAGAATGAATGACATGATACGAAAAGGGGTAAAAAATATGTCGACGATGCGGGAATCAACATAATATAATCCACCGACTTTTGTTTGATCTTCTTTGCGACGTATCACTTATTTATATAATAATAATAAGAAAATTTACCAGCTCGGTTGGTGCATGAAGTTGAAATTGCCACTTTTGCTGTTACGCGGTATCAACAAACTGTTTTTGCGCGGGGTCTTACACGTTCAGCGACAAATATGGTAATAAAGAATTGAATTGAATGGAATTGATTGAGATGATTTAATTTTGAATTGAGATGAATTTGAAACCTATGTAATCATTATCGTCATCATCAGCCGAAAGACGTCCACTCCTGGACATAGGCCTCCTCCAAGGATCTACAACACGTCCGGTCTTGTGCTACTAAGTACTCGCATTCAGCGGCTGCGTTGCCTTCGCCGCCGGGGTATTGGTTAGACCTGTCGAAACGCTCGTTACCTTGTCTCCTTCTGCGACTTTAGCGATTGGTTGGCCATTGTGGGGGCCGATGGTCTCGAAGGTTTTGCCACTCTTGGCGTCGTACCATGAGTTGTTGATGAAGATCTGAAACAATTATTAAACGTTAAATAAAAAATACTAACAAAATATATTTTTGTTAGTTTTAACAATAAAATAACTAAGATTACTTTTTATTTTTTAATTTGGTAAGTACCTACTAAAGACTGTAATGTACTGTTATGTAATACTAATAAACAATAAGCATCAAGCACTGACATATTTAGACGGGTGAAAACCAGACCTCGGTAGCCAAGTGGTTAAGGCAACCGCCCGGAATGCGGAAGGTGCGTGGTTCGATTCCCGCCTGAGATTGTCGTCTTTTATCAGTGTTTTAAATTTTACTTAAGTATATTTAAGCATTAATAAAACGCTAAAATATATTAAAAAAAACATTAGACTGTAATAATATTTTTATTTTTATTACCAGGCAATTTGATAGACAAATACTTGCTCAACGCATCTGTTATTAATTATTCGTGCAGTAGGGTCATTCCAATCTAGCATGAAAAATAAAAAAAATGAGAAAATTCTGTAATTTGTTTCCAAATGTGTTAGTTTTTATTAGGCACATAGAAATATAATAGAAACACAATTCAAAAATCAACTGTTTATTCAGAAAAAAACAAAAATTAAATATTGTTATACACAGAAATGATCAACATTACCACAGAAATGATCAGATCGACAAAAAAAATAGTGTGAATCTTTTTTCATTCGGTTTGGTAACATAAAACAAAAAACAACGTACTTCTTATATAATTAAAACAATATTTTAAGAAGACAATTCTAAAGTTTAGTCAGCAAAAAATTCTAACAAAATATACACAGAAATGATAGTCATTTCTGTATACCATCAATTTTGGGAACATACAATTTTTGTTTGAACCTTATCAATAAATTTCTTATATAAATTGTATAGATTATTATATTTTAGCGTTTTATTAATGCTTAAATATAATTAAGTACAATTTAGTATAGATTATCAAGAAGAATCCTAATCTGCTGTTTTTGACGTTTTCTAGTTTATCACTTCATCTTCTTCATCACTTTCAAGAAATCTTTCCACTGCTTTTCTCTTGGAAGCGGCAACGCTATCTTTGGTAGTTTTAGCTCATGTCTTGAAGTTTCATTTCATTTTTTGCCAAACCTTGTGCCTTCTTGCGTTGATACCTCTCCCTGTCCTTTTTTTTTCGTCCTTCCAACTCTTCCTCAGTAATTTTTTGCCTAGCACGTCGCATACTTAATTTGTTAACGACGCTGTGTTTTTTTACGCTTCTATATTCGTTGATGAGCTGAAATACAAACAAAAACATTTAAATAGGATAGTTAGGTAAACAGAAAATAATTAAATCTACATCTAAACAGTAAAGTGTACAAATTTTTGATGAAAATTCTATGTCCTAATAGCAACCCGCTGGGGCATCCTAACTCACATTACGGATCACTATTATGCTAACTTAACCTTATCGGGTTATGTGAATAAAAAATAATTATTTATTTATTATTTATTAATTATTCTATGTCTGTGTACTATCATACACAGACATGACGGTACACAGAAATGATGAATGTTAGATTTCAAGGTGATATCGACTAAATTTTGAGATTATGTTTTGGAGACATCAGGTTTTTGTTTTTTGGAATCAAAAGAGTATACGCACAAGCTAGCAAAATATTTTTGTATACTGTACTTACCTAATAATTTTCCAATCAGAAATGACGCTTGAACTTTTTGCACACTAGAAATAACACATTTACGTAACTTTTTGGGACTCGGTGAAAGAAATACAACCTAAACACAAGATAGCTGACATCCGAAAGGTCCAGTGTTGCTGTAATACAAAAATCATAACCTTACGAGAAATTGTTACCACTTTTTTATACAAAAACTTTCATGTACACAGGAATGACGACTAAATTTGAAACACATCTTTATTTTAATATATTGGAAAATTTATTACTTTGAAAATTTTTTGAAACATAGTGCGATTAATAGACATATCTCTGAAAACTAATCATCTAGAAATCGGTTTTAAAAATTGATAATTAGTATTTTTTTCAAATGGAGGAAACCTTAATTTGTAGAAAGATACATACACAGGACATGACAAATCAGTTACTTTTTTCCTTCTTTTAAGAAATTTTATTTTTAAATTGAATGTTGATTTATGCAGAAGTGTGCTATAATGTGTAATCTATAGAATTTAGTTAAATATTCCAAACTTTATTTTAATTTCGTAGGTAGTTCTAACAAGTAACGCTTTTTTACTCATAGATTGGAATGACCCTGTAAGTACCTACCCTACGTTTTGATATGTACAAAGTTAGTAAGTATTGACATAACGGCCACAATCAGATTCCAATTAAAATTCATTGTTGTGATATTTCATTCCCTAGTGGAAAGTAAATGGCATTGTTGTAACTCATATTTCCGTTCAATAGTTGATAATTATAATATGAACGTAAAGCTTCCAACAAGCTCATGCCTATACCTATTTAAATGCAATACTTAAACCTATTTAAATGCAATACTTATACCTATTTAAATTAATTAATTAAAGGTAAGTATATATTTTTTAATAAAACAAGCTTTTTGATTCCCAAGAAAGGAAAAATAAACCAAGGCATTCATAAAATCCATGATGTTTTTTAAACCTTACGACCCACAAAAAGGTTGAATTTAGCTGCTTCACCGAAGTGTCGTCAGCAAAAGTGTGATACATAAACATATTATTATCTATAATCAATCACTATAATATTCTTACGCGCCCAATTTTTTTCTTTTCATAGACTGGATGCAGAAGAATATGCTATCTACGCCAATCTCACCGAACTACATACTGTTACCAAATTAACGTAAGTAAGTAAGTATACCAAATTTCATCTCAATTGAAATCATCAGGAAGTAGTGTACCTATGGCCTCCTTCCCACTCTATCATCAGACCAGCTCCATAGTACCATATTATTGTATTGTCATTGAAGTTAGGTAGGTATACCAAATTTCAGCTTAATGGATCACGGGAAGTGGTTTTATTCTTACTTGTAAGATTTGTAAAAATAAATACAGAAGCGAAGTTAATTAAAAGCTTGTTAAAAACCGGCCAAGTGCGAGTCGGACTCGCCCATGAAGGGTTCCGTAGCAGCAAGTAACATCATATAAAAGTTCTTGTAGTTTGTTGTAACTTTGATCGATGTTTTAATAATAGTACTACTACTCCGCTGGTTCAGCGACCCGAAGTGGATCTTGGCCTCCGACACGAGATGACGCCACTGCTCCCTGTCTTGTGCAGCCTCTTGCACGTTGATAGGCCCCAGCAGCTCGAATACGTCCCTGGCTACCATGTCTTTCAGCGGTACTTAGGGTGTCCGACCAGCCTTCTCCCACAGGGCACTCCCACGTACGCGCGCTTCACCGCTCGATCCTCCTCCATGCGTTCAACGTGGCCCAGCCAGCGGAGTCTGTGTGACTTGGTTTCTCCCATAATATTGGGCTGCGCCACAAGTTCTCCGACCTCGCAGTTCTTCCGGATTCTCCAGCTGCCATCCTCCCTTCTCGTCGGTCTTCCGCCATATCTTCCTCTCGGTTACTAGGAGTTTATTTTCTTCTCACAGTGTGAGCGTCCAGGTTTCACAGCCGTATACTAAGATTGGACGTATAACCGTCTTGTAAATGCGGATCTTAGTGGCTCTGCTTAGAAGCCCGGACGCCAGTACTGAGTGAAGGGCAGCGCTGCATCGCAATGCATTTTGTATTCGGATGACGATCTCCTGCTCTCTTGTATGAGTATCGGTAATCGTACAACCGAGGTATTTGTATGTCGCGACACCTTTGTAGTTTATTTCCCCCATGCAAAGATGTGCTCTTGGGTTTCTGGTGTTCCTGTATCTACTCATGTGCTATGTCTTTTCGCGGTTAATTTTGAGACCCATTTTGGCCGCCTCCTCTTCCAAAACTCCCGCCATCATTCGAACCTGTATTTTTTTAAATAAGTGTATTTTTTTTTAAATTTATTTATTTATGACGTATTAAAAAGAAACTACTTACTAGATCTCGTTCAAACCAAGTTTCGGTGGAAGTTTGCATGGTAATGTAGGTACATCATATATTTTTTTTAGTTTTATCATTCTCTTATTTTAGAAGTTACAGGGGGGGGGAGGCACATTTTACCACTTAGGAAGTGTCTCTCGCGCAAACTATTCAGTTTAGAAAAAAATTATATTAGAAACTTCAATATCATTTTTGAAGACCTATCCATAGAAAACCACGTATGGGCTAGATGAAAAAAAATCAGTTTAAGTTCTAAGTATGGGGAACCCCCAAAATTTATTGTTTTTTTCTATTTTCGTGTGAAAATCTTAATGCGGTTCACATAATACATCTAAGTACATACCAAGTTTCAACAGTATACTTAGTTCTTATACGAGTTTCGGAAAAAAGTGGCTGTGACATACGGACGGACAGACAGACATGACGAATCATAAAGGTTCCGTTTTTTGCCATTTGGCTACGGAACCCTAAAAACGAACAAATTCTAAAACATCTCTAATTATGATAGGAATGCTTAAATACATAGTTATTTAGTAACTTAGTAATACAATAATATGATAGTTGACATCTGAATTTGTCAATAAGTAGGATTATTATAGTTGACATCTGAATTTGTCAGTAAGTACTCGTAGGTAGGTATAATCACATCAGTCATCATCAAGCCTATAACGTCCCAAAACCGGGCACGGGCATTCCAACATGGACAACATCACATGTGGGATGGCCTGATTGGGCCATAACTAGGGTTGCCACCCGTACTTTAAAATAGAGTATTATCCTCTTTTTTATGTAGGCGTACTTTATAATCTACGACACCATTAAAGTACGCTAAAGTACTCTATATTTTGTTAAAAGACAATATTTGTTAAATGTCGCAAAGTGCAACAAAAAATACATTTTAAGGGACATATAAATAAATACTTACTCTTTTTTATACTATGTACCTTATTTTCGTTTTAGAAAAATGGAATATTTGTCCTAAATAAAGGTGGCAACCCTAGCCATAACCCATCAGCTGGCCCAATGCGGGTTGGTGGGCTATATAGGTACACGATACCTACGACCAACACAGTGTTTTTTAGAGAATACAAAACCTTCTTGTCTTGATTAAACTAATCAGTGTTTGTTTGATAAGTTATGAGATTGATAAGATTAAAGCCGTGTGTGTGTACTTTGATCGATATGAGTTTGCTTTATAGGACTTCTCTGTCACACAAAAACCTAGTACGTTACTGTTAATATGTTAAAATAATGATAATAGTGAGTTGTTATTAATATTACCGTGTCACGTACCGGTGACAGAATACTACCAACCACCCCGTCTCTTCCCTTAGGTGTCTTAAAAGGCGACTAACGGACTAAAGACTGCACATACATCCAACACCATATAGCAGCGATCGGCTCACCACCCGTCACGCTGAGCTGTTTCGCTATTTTGTAAAAAGTGGACTATGGTAAACCAGCTTTTACAGTCATCATTGCCTAGTCTATGACCTAACCCTTAGGGGATAATAGTCGTGATTATATGAATATGATATGTTGAAAATATTTATTACGTAGGTTAGGTTCCACACTGTTTGCAATGAATTTATAAACCGATCTTTTTTACATTTTTCTTTTTATAGGTTCTAATTCATTTCACTTCGCCGCGGTGGCAGAATGGCAAGCGCTCGGCATCTCGGCCCGATAACGCGGAGGACGTTTTTTAGTACGCGTGCTGCTCTCCGGAGTCACCAATTTACAGTCTCTAATATTCCATCACGCACAAATAAATTTGGTGACTCGTTTCTTTGTCGCACTTCGTCACACAAAAGATGGAATAGTCTACCAGCACACGTATTCCCTCCTACCTATGGCATAGGGTCCTTCAAACGAGGCGTGAAGAGGCACTTTGTCGGCCGGCAGAGTGAGGGTGACTGATGCTATGTCCTTTTGCCCTGTAGTGGGATAGTATACTTATTTATTTAAACTTTTGCAACATTACATCACACTTTATGCCTGAGGCATTCTCTAACAGTCAACCATAGGGTGGTGCAGAGATGACGTGGTAGGTGCAATTATCTGCGGTGACCAAAGTTGGATGGGAAGTATACCTAAGTAAAGAAGGAATTATACTTTACTTATTCTCGGTGGCCGATATCCAGCCTGAGTCCTGGGTTCAATTCCAAGATTGGGCAAAATGTGTTTAAATTTTTTTACACGGGTTTGGCGAACCCTTTGCGTGCCAGCTACGAGATAACTCGTAGTGCGGGTGTCTTTAGCATGGTGCCGACTACGAATATATTCGTAGATTTTATAGGGGCTCTTATGCAAAATTTTATTTATTGGCACTATAACAGGTAAGGTTGGATTTTGAACGTTTAGCATTAGCAGAGAAAACACATAATAAAATCATAGATCAGACTTTTAATGGAAAAAAGATATGACATGACGAGAAGTATGAGAAGCAGGGTAAGTCTATGAGATTTATGTTCTACTCTGCCAGGTACGATTTATCTCGTAGCTGATTTTATGTATGACAGCATACAGCAAAAAAAATATTTATATGCAACTACGTCTTTATCGATTGTTAAATACTTGCAATAGTATTTCTTTCGAATGTGAGGGCAGACTTCGCAGTGACGTAATACCGCTGTCTTGCAGCGTAAATCAAACTACTAGGAAAAATTAAACGAGTCTTCTGGGGTCTCGGTAGCTCAACGGTTAGAGCAGTGGACCGGCAATCCAAAGGTCGTGGGTTCGAATCCCACTCGAGCTTCCTGAGACTGGTTGATTTTTTTCTAGTAAACATTTTATCCTATATCTATATAGCATTGTGAATGCAAAATTTAAACAATGAAGATATTTATAAGCAATTACGTCTTTATCGATTGTTAAATACTTGCAATAGTATTTCTTTCGAATATGAGGGTAGACTTCGCAGTGACGTAATACCGCTGGCTTGCAGCGTAAATCAAACTACTAGGAACAATTCAACGAGTCTTCAGGGGTCTCGGTAGCTCAGCGGTTATAGCAGTGGACCGGCAATCCAAAGGTCGTGGGTTCGAATCCCACTCGAGCTTCCCGAGACTGGTTGATTTTTTTCTAGTAAACATTTTATCCTATAACTTATAGCATTTTGAATGCAAAATTTAAACAATGAAGATATTTATAAGCAATTACGTCTTTATCGATTGTTAAATACTTGCAATAGTATTTCTTTCGAATGTGAGGGTAGGCTTCGCAGTGACGTAATACCGCTGGCTTGCAGCGTAAATCAAACTACTAGGAAAAATTCAACGAGTCTTCTGGGGTCTCGGTAGCTCAGCGGTTAGAGCAGTGGACCGGCAATCCAAAGGTCGTGGGTTCGAATCCCACTCGAGCTTCCTGAGACTGGTTGATTTTTTTCTAGTAAACATTTTATCCTAAGTATATCTATATAGCATTGTGAATGCAAAATTTAAACAATGAAGATATTTATAAGCAATTACGTCTTTATCGATTGTTAAATACTTGCAATAGTATTTCTTTCGAATGTGAGGGTAGGCTTCGCAGTGACGTAATACCGCTGGCTTGCAGCGTAAATCAAACTACTAGGAAAAATTCAACGAGTCTTCTGGGGTCTCGGTAGCTCAGCGGTTAGAGCAGTGGACTGGCAATCCAAAGGTCGTGGGTTCGAATCCCACTCGAGCTTCCTGAGACTGGTTGATTTTTTTCTAGTAAACATTTTATCCTAGGCTGATACCTGCCGGCGGGCGCCACACACGATTAGTTCACCGGCACACCGGCAGGTATAAGAATGTCAGTTGGCTGATACCTGCCGGCGGGCCCCACACACGATCAGTTCGCCTGCAGGTATCAGCCTGTCAGTTCCGCCGCCGCCGCCGCCCGAGCGTTGTACTACTAACTGACAGGCCGATACCTGCAGGCGACCTGATCGTCTGTGGGGCCCTTAAGTCTATAGCGTCTATTCAGTCGTTTCTAGGAGGCACAGTTATATCGTGATATCGTATCTGAGAGACATTGTTTTTGACTGCCCTGCGGCAAATAGCAAGGCTGAATTGCGAGATGTAGGAATTAATTTAATTGTTACAACTCTGACAATATCTAGTTTGTACTTACGTATACTTATGTATAGCATAATTGAGACTCCCGATCCCGCAGATAAACCGTCTAGTATGGTTTTGTGGGACAATGTTATATGTTGTTGTACGTGTCATGATATTATTCAATAAATAAATAAAAAAAAAAAAATTGTTTGACAGTTAGGACTCTGTACCTGACAATTGAAATTTCCAGTAATTGTTCCGTGTGCAAATGTGCTGAGCCGTAAGCAAATATTTTAATAACCATAAGTTTCGTAGCTTATGATTATGTTACATCTGTATTTGATGCGGGCATAATTATTTATAAAATCAAATAAGTAATCGTAATCCATTTTTTTGTCGTTTTATAAGAGTACATTTGTTTCTCTAGTATGCATACTTAACTAAATGCCAAAATATGCGCCCAGTGTATACAAGGTTTAAAAAAAAACAAGCACTGTTTTGTACATGCCACTTTTTATTCCCATATAAGTAGGTAAATTATGCATTCAAGATTCGTCCCGTGTGTTTGTAGTTGACTGGTTTGGCACTGGTTGCACGTACGCAAGCTTCCAGTATTTTGGTAGAGTTAAGTAGATAATTCGTTTAGAAAGAAGAGACACCTTTGTGGTAGGTAGGTAGTATCTTTGCTGGTATAACATCTGTTCCACTGCCTTTTAAATGAAAATTTCGAAGAAAAAGTTTAAATTTTTAACTGCATAACATGTCCGTGCAGTAGTACTATTATTTATTCTGTGGTGCAGTGTCCAACATTGGTTATTATCAATCACTGGGTTTGGATGGACCGTCCATTTTTATGTAATTACCGTATATTTATTTATTGATACAATAAATATTATATATCTTCAATTTTGAACATTAATTGACGGCTTTCGTTATTCTAAAAATATTCTTAAAATAATAATATTATATTTTAAGAGAACCTCAGTAGATATTTTGTTATTTTATCTGATAAAATGTGTAGATTTGGAAGCTGTAAAAACTTGGTGTAAAACACGTTTTTATTTCCATTAAAGAAATTCGCAGACTAAGTAAACAGAAATTTATATTAATCGGTCTAGGAGCATAAGACCGCCGGCGGTCACGAAACAATTTATTTTCAATTGTGCTCAAGGGTGCTCAAGGGGTTAATACCATGAGTAGGTAGAGTAGTAGGTACCTTTGCATTACTTTCCTAATGTCGCAGCATATTGTGGAAAACATTTCTGTCTATCAAAACAAAAAGAATAGTAGCAAATACATTTGAGAAAATCTACGAGTAAGTCGATCCTTGTGTTGTGATGTGACACCTACTGAGATGAGAGCTGGGTAGAGTCGATAAGTAGGTAGGTACATAAGTACTCATATCTTATTTTACGAGATAAAAGGTTGTACTGTATCCAGCCAAGTCAACTAAAATATTACTTATTTGTCAAAAATATAGCAGAAAGGCTTAGAAAAGCGTAAATAATGACGCTTCCTTTTACTTATCCCGTTATGTACCTAAGTATATTGTTAGTATCTACCTACAATTTTACTTTTATTAATAATTAATATTTTTAAATTAGGTAACATTACCTTCGTGTATTTAATTTGCGGTGCCATTTCCAAACACTTATCACTGACTGAATAAAAAAAACTGATAGCGACGGTCGACCGCCAAATTTGACTGCTAAGACTGAGCACGCGACATTGCTTATATATAAACTTATCTAACATTCACTTATATATCTATATAAACTTATCTACCATTCGCGTCGCCGCATCATAATGATACGTTACATAAACATCAGACGATTTATTTACACACTCTGTGTCAAACACAAAGTTCAAAGTCTAATATTTTTACAAGCCAATTCTCGTTATGGCATAGTGATCTAGTAACTTTTCGATCAAAATAGGTATTCATGTATACATGAATATATACATCGATATCGTTATGACAAGATTGTCTTAAGGATATCAATAGTTCGAATAACCCTCTAAAAATTGAGAAAATAACGGCTACACATCTTTTGTACGTCAAATTATTTAAGATAAGTTTCATGTTTTTAAGTTACCTTCTGTGTATTGTAACGGTACAGAATGAATGGTATCCGTCCGTTAGTAAGGAATGTGTGGGAGTAGCACTAACATAAATATTAATGCGTAGCACCATTAATATAATAAGCATGAAAAAGGGAATGATAAACTAGTTCAGAATAATGGTCTGTGGTCTAACTCTTTATCTTTAGTTTGAACTTTGCGGGGACTGCTCTGTGTGCTCCTTGCGACATAGGCGCCATCTAGCGTGAGTTATTTACTTGAGCTTCGCATAAGGTTGCTAGTTTGACTTCTTTAATTTGAATTTCGCGGGGACTGCTCTGCGCGTCCCTTGCGACGTAGGCGGCGTCTAGTGGGAGTCATGGTTGTGAACTTGACTAGGACCGTATTTTATTTTGAATTTCGCGGGGACTGCTCTGGGGTCGGGAAAGTGGTTCACCTACGGGCGGACGCCATCTATGGTCGGAATACGGAACTTTTGATAATTTCCCAAAATATAGGATTATTGGCTTAAGTGGAGGATTATTAAGAGGGAATTGTTAATAGAAGGCTACATTTAGATATTCAACGATGAAATATTGGCTGTCGGACGAGATTTGGTTAGATTATGGAAAATTTTTAGAATTGCGCGGCGAAAGCGGCAATGAGCGAGCGAGAGGTTGAGAAAAGACAGAAAGAGAGGTCGGATGATAGCTCCACGTGGCGCGACGCGAAGGCGGGGGGCATCGGGGAAACGGCTAGCGATTGGTGGAAGGGAAGAAAAGTGGACTCGCGCGGGGAAATGTCTAGGGCGCGTGGCGCGAAAGTTAAGATGCTTGGGAAAAGGGCGGAAAATTAGCGGGCATTGAATTTTGGGACGTCGGCGGTGCGGTCCAACTTAAGAGTGCGGTACTACTCATACGGGAAAAATAGTGTCCGAGCTTTGATAGTGCGCTAAGTGATATTCGAGCTGCGATATTAATTAAGATTTGTGAAATTGAAAGTGATTAATAAAGTAAAACTATTGCGGTCGCAACTCGAATCCGTTAACGGAATGAAGTATTCCGGGGTACATCGGCGGAAACGCGTAACGGTGGCAACGAAAACCTATGTACCTTTCAACAGACTTCGGTCTGGATGATCTTTGATTGTATTTAATAAGATCGGCGTTTTACATCATTACGCTAAACAATACACTATCTTCGACGGAGTAATGGGGGAGAGACAGTTGTCTCCCTAGTGAAAGTTGAAGATAGGTCAGACACCATTTAGCTGGAGGTAGACACGTATGACCCAGTCCAATCTCGAGTCTACCTCCGTACATAAAGTGTAGTGATAGGAAAATAACACACTGAGTATACTGGCTCGACTGATAGAACATTTAGGAGTTAGTTGCTTTCAGGGGCAATGCGACTCTCACCACACATCACGAATTTAAGTTAAATGTGGCTTGGCCTAGTTTGCAAGGTACACAAAAGGGACTGTTAGTTCGACAAAATATAGGCATTTTCAAGTGAGGAAAGTTGTAGGAATCTATAGGTAGGCGGATATATATATATGGTTAGTTATTAATTCAGACTAATAAGGTAGGGATAATTAAGTTACGGCGCTAAATAAAATTATGATGAAGTAATGTGGGTCCTAGCTAGGCAAGTAATCTGTTACCGCAGGCCGGTAAAATTCTAATTGTTTTCCTAAAGTTGTTACCAATTAATTATTCATTTTAAATAATTAACAGAAGTATGATAATATCGTACCATCATTACTTTGGAGTACCTAAAAGTCTAGACTGGTTTCCTATTACAAGAAAAATACTAAAAAGTTATAGCAAATAAGCTTAGCCGTACTGTGATGTTTGATTTCTAATACTGAAATGACCAAACAGGCATTTTTTTAGCTTTCCCTGAGGTGCAATACGGCCTTAAAATAGCTACACTCTTCAAGGTATGGAAAATTTTACATCCGATACCTATTAGCAAAAATAAGCTGATACAAACTGAACAACTAAAACCAGTTTAGAACCTAGGATAAGTCGTTGAAAGAAGACATTGCAAGCTATGAGCTTCTAATAATCTGAAACATAGAAATAATTGATTGATAACAACCAGCTAATTAGCCTGACAATGGTCTACTAATACCATTTGAATAGACCTCTTAAGATATGTAAGTACTTACTTCTAATAATATGAAACATAGAAATATTTGATGGGAACAATGTAATCAATCAGACTAATACCTAGTACAGTCTAATTTATATCTATTAAAGTGAGTAAAAGATAACTTCTAAATGTAATTGATTCAACGATTAACAGGGATAATTAACTACCTAATTTACTACCTACTAAAAGTATACTGACTATGATTTAGTAGTCTATCAAATTAACCACTCAGTCTGAGAGACAGAGGGTGGAAGTTAATGGAAAAATAATTAACTTAAGTTCACTACCCTAAAAGTCAGGGATGTTGAATAAATTAAACATCTTTCAATAAACTTGAGATGTACTTATACTTTATAAGATCTGTATAATGAACACTAAGAGTAACCCAAAGTAATTTACTTCAAATGATAGTATTCTATTTCAGTTCACTTCCTAAAGTCAAGGATATTGAATGAATTAAACATCCTTTAATAAACTTAAGATGTGATAATCTGCCAATGCAGCCAATCCAATGTAGTTATATTGGAACTTTACAAGACCTGTATAATAAATACTAAGAGTAAATAAAAGTAGTTTTACCTGTATTAATAGCATTCTACTTTAGCCACCGCCTGAATTGGCGTTTTATTAAATTATCCACCCTTTACGGAACTGAATATAAGTTATTGCATTGAATAATTAAGTTCTTAATGTGAAAAGGATATTTGGATGATAGCAAGCCTTGAGATAAACTCTATTGATTTATGTGGAATAATAAGAATTTAAATTGCTAACACATAGTTCATAATGTAAAATGAAATTAAATTTGAGGAGAGATGTAAATTCTCAGTTTAAAGAATTAAAGGCACAAGCTAATAATTAAAGTTAAAGCCAATGTGACGGAACTGTAATTAAACCATGAGATGTACAGTACGCTATGGAGCGGCGGTGGGGCTCATAAATTGCACCAGGCTTCTTATGTATCATGCTACTGATAATAAATAATAATACCTACAAGCTAAGCTATCATCTGATTACCTTTGAGTGGTTACAAATCTTCCCCGCAGCTGCAGTGAAGGATTTAGGTCACAGTTCAGACGGAGTCATTGCTAGGCTACACATATTTATGTTATGATTTATAGACTGGTAGGTAATTAGGTCAGGAGAAAATAATTTAACACAGGGATAAGCCAATTACTAAACTTTCACGAAAGAACTTGAGTTACTTAAATGCGGTTAACAACGGAGGGTTCACTAGACGATCTGGCCAAAATAGTAGTTATTATAATATTACATTGCTTGACTGAAATTCACTGCAAATAGAATTAAGCTATGCTAAGGTTCCATCTTCATACAAACGCTACACACTCTACAAAACTCCAGACACAACCATTAGATTGTAGATAAATTAGGTTAATTAGTTTTAAGAATTAGATAATAATTTAAGTTAAGGTAAAGCGGCGAGGATGTGTGTATGTATTATAAGGTAGCTAGGCATATAGGTGGAAAAGGTTTAGATTTAGGTTTAGATTTAGGTGTAGCAATTATAGAGGGGGGGGGAGGTTACAGTATTACTTACATTATTTTGTTAGGGTATCTACAAATTATTTAAAATTTACAAATATATATATGTCTTTATAATGTATATATAAATAAGGTCTAAACTCTATAGAATTTAGACTTAGGTATTCATTTGCAATTTGACAATATTTGAGAAAAATCATCAAACTTACTGTTTAATTCATGCGATTTGTATCTTTCTCTAAAAATCTTTTTATTGTTCTATGAAAATATTTAAAAAAAAAAGGATTTAGAAAAACTAAAACTTTAAAATGAAAGTTTTAAAGTTTCAGTTTCAAACATATAATTGGCTAATTGAAGCTTTCGTATTTTGTTTGGAACATGAATTTATTAATTTACAAAATGCTGTACCTATTTGCATAGCTGTCTTAAAGTGACTGACAAAAGTATCATCTACTTATAAAGAAAAATGACAAAAAATAAACCCTTTCTGCTTTTTATAATTTCCCAGAATTAGTTCCAATATCAGAGATATTATCGGATGGTGAGATGATATTTTTACTAAATCAATGCATTTCGTTTCCACCCGGAAACTTTTATTCTCGAAGTTGGAAAAGCCGATGTTCAACATCACTATTTAAGAATACCAACCAGAAAGGCCTCAAGAGTATAGCAGTATGTATGCTTGACATAAGGATTAGGGAAACTTATGGTACCTTTAAGCTTCGATCATAAAAACTACTTATAGACGAACGGTCTCATTACAAAATCAAACTCAAATAATGTACCCTCATAAAAACGTACTAAATACGTATCCGTAGATCAACCATTATGCACCCTTAATTTTTATTCGTTTCGAACAACTTTCGTCAAGAAACCTATATGTGCAAAAATGAAATAGAAATTCGACCTCCCATACAAAACTGTCCGATCAGCGGACGACATTAATAAATTATAGGGAGGTTGAATTTTTTTTGTCATTATTGCCTATAGGGTTACCATTTAAGATTTTGAAAAGTCCTGACAAAAAGCCTGACATTTGGAAAAAATCCGGACTTTTTAGTCACAAAATGGAAACATTACTCACTTTTTATTTGTTTTTAGATACCTAATGAAATGAGAAATTAATAAAGAAAAAAGATTTGATATTACTTAGATAATATGTAGGTTTGTTACTCATATTCCAAAATCCGGACAAATTAAAGAGCCCGACAAAGTCCGGACTAGAGTCTAAAAGTCCGGACATGTCCGGACTAATCCGGACGGATGGTAACCCTACACATAGGTTTCTTGGGGAAAGTTGTTCAGTTTCATGGGTGGAACTCACCCTTAATTTCATTAAACGAATAAAAATTAAGGGTGTGTAATCAAAGAGATCAAAATCAGAAATGAAACGAGATAAGTACTAGATAGACACAAATTATTTGTACCTAAAGTAAACCTTAAACTTTAAGCACTAAAGTACAAATTCATAAAAATATGATTGGAGGTATAGTACATCACTTTGGAATTAGGCTCGCTAGATTCAATGATTCGAGGTTGTCTAGAATATCATTGATTGGAGGTAAGTACCTACTTAGATCACTTTAGAACAGGCTCGCTAATTCAAATTATAGTTGAAATCAAAGAGATTTATAGTAATAGTTTAAAGTCTTTGGTTGAAATGAAACAAAGTTTTGATAGAAAAACAAGGCACGTTTCTGATTTTTGTCTTGTTTCGTGATGCCGTTTTTCCTTAGAGCATTCAAATGCTCTAAGCGTTTTTCAAGCAGCAATCGTGTAATAGTTTTTTTAATCAAAGGGTATACTTATGTGTTAAAATAACCTTGGGTCTTTCTTTTTTTTATAGTATTATATATTTATATAGGTACGGTCGGGGGTCACCGTCGCTTTACCACTTTGCAGCGATTTTCGTATGAAGCGCACCGACCGCCCGGGTACGCACAGTGGGCGAGATAACCTGGCTCCCTTTCATAGGATTTTATAGAAAAAAAATTGCTTGCATTATCAGTTTTTGGTAATCAGTTTGATTAGTTACATCAATTTATTGAAAAAAAATATAGTCTCGGGATTCCCAACTAAATTTTACAACAGGGAACCCGCACGCAAAGGTTTCAAATGTATGAAAACACAATTTGTTTTGTCTATATCTTCTTTCAGTCTTAGATTGTAAAGCTGGAACTAATAGAGATTATTACTGAGACTGTTACAAAGCCATGTGAAAATTGACCGTGGTCCCGAACGACCCCGTTCAAAGGATATGATTTTTTTAAATTGCTTGTTTGGGTACTTTTGTAGTATGGGTTTATGAGGTTGAAATTCAGTTTTTTTTGTGTTTTCTGCTCAGTACTTCGTTATTAATACTGATTACTCATTATCTACTATGTGGCTTAGGTACATAACTACCCCGAAAAGGAATAAATTCAATCAAAAGTGTCCTAAAAAAATGTTAACTTAACTAAACTACTACAGATATAGGACGTCGGATGTGTTGTTTACTTGCTTGAATAATTATTTGAAAGCCGCGCGCCATTAATAAAACTGTTTTTCAGTGGACAACTTTTTATTTACTACTAACATTAAAAATAATAAAAAATGTAAAGAATTTTTCAGTATACAAGTTTTATTTATATCTGACATTAAATCATTTATTATTAGTAACGTTACCTTAACTGTTAAAAAAAACAACAAAAAAACAATGACAGTCAACATAATATTACAACTAAAATATTTCGACCTTCATAACCTCGTCTAAAATTTAGTACCTACATACACACTAAAATCATTTACAAAATAAAAATGCTTATCTATAGACGAACAATATTTATACTTTTTATCATCGATAAAATAATTATACTTTTTATTTTATAAAGAAAAAACAACAACATTAGTTAATTAATATCTATGTCAGACAGGTTAAAAAAAATGAGTTGGTACAGTTAAATGACCGTTATATCGATGCTATTGATGCCCGGGACAGGCTCCAAAACATTGTGGACAGGTTCGACCAATGTAGTTCAGAGTATGACCAGGCTCTGAACTGCATAGATGAGTTGAAACAACAATTGCATGAGGCCAATAACAAAATTACTTTATTGGAAACATCTAAACTTAATATGACTGCCTCATTAAATCAAAGCTTGTTCGATGAGTTGGTAGTCTGTGCCCCCTCCATGGTTTCTGCGACAGCTAGCAGTCAGCCCACTGTCACTATAGATCTTACATGTGAAGAAAATAAAAATAGCAACCACTCAGTGAAGATTGTTGGCTGTAGCAAAAATAAACTAAAAAAATATATTAAGATAAATAAGTACATTAAGAAAACGCAAAAATTAGTTAAGAAGCACAAATTTTTTATTAAAAATGTAAAATTAAATAGAGAAAGATTGTACTTAATTGACAAATTAGATATATACTCGTCACAACTACACAATAAAAATTTAAAATATAAAAATGATACACAAATTCTACAAACTAAAATTGCACACCTAGAGGACTCGCTTATATCTATTACTAAGCAATATGATCTTTCACAAGGTCAAATAAAAGAACACATGTTGGCCATTGATGAACTGGTAGTCCTGTGTAATGGTAACAATGAAGGGATTGATTCACTCACAAGTAATTGTAAATGTAAACAGTTACCAAGCCGTTCATCAATCCCATGTGATTCTTCCTCTGTCGAATTGATTGATGTTTCTTCCAAAGGTTCCCTTACTCAGTGCACAATTAAAAATGTACCTCAACTTATACCAACCAACCAGATTCCATGTAAGACAGATTGTAATAGTGACTTGGTAATATTTAGTGATGAATTTGGTAAAAACATGGGTCGGTTGTTATCTGACTTGGGACATTCAGTTATCAATTATTGTATACCGGGTGCTTCTTATCAACATATTTTGAAAAAAGCTGTAGAACATAAATATAAACCCAATAGCACCTTATTATTATTTGTTGGTAATAGAGGTAATCTGAACAAAACAAGCCTTCTAAAATGTTTAGAATGTTTGAATAAGTTAATTGTAAAGAAAATTATATTGTTTACATTACCTTATTGTAGTAGTTTGCCACAGGAGGAAAATTCTATTAGACATAAACTTAACCTGACATTACATTTATTTTGCAAAAATGACATAATGCATTTAATTGACACTAACAATTATGTTAGTAATTTTTATTTGACAAGAGATAGTTATTATCTGCCAAATTATTTTAAGCGACAAATAGCTTTATCGCTATCCTATTGTATTCAAACGTCAGCCAAAAACTTGGCTAAACAAGTTGCTTCTATTGAGCAATGTATATTTGACATAGACGTCAGTAGTGTTTCTACTGACATTCCAATTAATTATTTAAATTAAATTATATGACAAAAGAGGAAAACTCTTGCGAAATGTTTGTTAATAAAATGAAATTAAATGAATGTAAAAATAGCTTTAGCAAAAGCCCATGTCAATCATTAAATTTAAAAAATGTACAATCTTTAAACATTGTCCACCAGAACATCCAAGGAATGATGGGCAAAGATTTGGAGATTGAATTGTTCGTGAACTGTAATAAAATTGATATTCTTTGCATAACAGAACACTGGCTTAAAGACCATCAGTTCATGTTCAATTTTAAGAATCATTTGGTAGGAAGTTCGTTCAGTCGAGGAAATGCAATACATGGTGGCTCCTTAATTATTGTTAGTAAAAAGTTTAAATTAAAGGAACGCAAAGACATAGTGAGCCTCTCGGTTGAGCGAACAATAGAAATAGCTTGTGTGGAGTTGGAGCAGTTTGTTGTATTAAGTGTGTACAGACCTCCTTCAGCATCATATGATTTTTTCGAAAAAGTTATGGATGAGGCATTACATAAAGTCCGTAATGTAGGTAAAACAATAATTGTTTGCGGGGATTTTAATATTAATTTGTTAGAAAATTCCACGATGTCAACTAAAATTAAAAACCTATTTCTATCATACAACTTGAATCATTTATTTTTGGAGCCGACAAGAATAACTGCCACTTCGGCCACCTGTATTGATAACATATATACAAATGTAAAACCACTGGCTAAGCAAATTATTAATAACCTGGACTCTGATCATTGTGGCCAAATGGTCAGCTTTCCACACCAGCGTAAACAAGTGACGAAAAAGAATATCACTGTTGTACCAAAAACTGCAGGTCGGCTGGAACGCTTTAAAAGCAATCTAGATACAAAATTAAATTATTTAGAATACAATGACAACCCTAATGTCTTTTATAATAATTTTTTTAACATTTATTGTTCAGAATTTAATAAAACTTTTATTCCAAAAAAGATCTCAGTTAGTGGTACTGTAACTTTTAATGAATGGGCTACAATTGGTATTCACAGAAGTAGGAAACGCCTTTATGAACTTTATGGTGAACGCAACTATAACACCAGCGATGACTTCAAATTATATGTTAAAAGTTATTCAAAGTTATTCAAAAGAGTATGTCGATTAGCCAAGGCAAACTATCTGAGTTCTAAGATTAAGAATAGTAATGACAAAATAAAAATGACATGGAATATTATAAATAGTGAAACAGGAAAGGTCAAAAGTCGTAATAATGAGTACAATTTAAATTGTGATAATAAAACCTTGACTTCTGATGCTGATGTTGCTGCAGCATTTGAGAGGTTTTTTACTGACATTCCAGTTTCAACTACAAACGCCTTGATTTCCTCCCCCACTGTAGCTGAATCTGTTTTGAAGGAGAATGTTAAAGATTGTGAAAATAATTTCAGTTTTCAAAAAATTTGTGTTATAGATATAATAAAAACATTTAACACTCTCAATAAAAAGAAAACTGCTGATCTGTGGGGTAATTCCGTGGACGTCGCTAAATCTGTAATTATGACAATAGCTCCAGTTTTAGCTTGCATATTTAATGAATGCATTGACTGTGGTGTTTTTCCTGACCTCATGAAATATAGTAAAATAATTCCATTATTTAAATCGGGTAGCACTTCTGACCCCTCTAACTTTAGACCTATTTCTGTGCTACCCACATTTAGTAAAATTTTTGAAAAGTTAATACTAGATCAAATGCAAATTCATTTTTATAAAAATAAACTTTTACATTGTAAACAATATGGTTTTACTAGGGGTCGCTCTACAACTGACGCCGGTGTTGAGCTTTTAATCCAAATATTTGATACCTGGGAGGAATCACAGGATGCCCTAGGGGTATTTTGTGATTTATCCAAGGCTTTTGATTGTGTTTTACATGAAACTTTGGTCAGGAAGCTTAACCACTATGGAATTAGGGATGCTTCTTTGAGCCTTCTAATCTCATACTTGAGTAACAGGATTCAAAAGGTCGACATTAACGGTAAAAGATCTCCGGGATCAGTGGTTAAAATGGGAGTTCCGCAGGGTTCAATACTTGGTCCATTCTTGTTTTTGGTTTATATTAATGACTTACCTTATTTTGTAAAAGACAGTCATGAGATAGTATTGTTTGCTGATGATACTTCACTTTTATTCAAAGTGAAACGACGACACCCAAATTATGACGATGTGAATAATGCGGTCTCAAAGATTGTTCACTGGTTTAGTGTTAATAACTTGCTATTAAACGAGGGAAAAACCAAATGTGTAAGATTTGTATTGCCTAATGTTAAGCAGGTAATAACTAGTGTACAAATTAAAGATAAGAATGTGAATCCTGTGGACACCACTGTGTTTCTAGGCATCACGTTGGATGCCAAGCTTCAGTGGGGCCCACATATAGCTAAATTGTCGAATAGACTTAGCTCTGCGGCTTATGCAGTAATGAAGATCCGTCAGTTAACTGACGTTGATACAGCGAGATTAGTTTATTTCAGTTACTTTCATAGTGTAATGTCGTACGCCATTTTACTGTGGGGAAATGCTGCCGACATTCAAACTATCTTTGTGCTGCAGAAGAGGGCTATTCGAGCAATATATAACCTACAGGCTGGTGACTCTCTCAGAGAGAGATTTAAGGATATAAGTATAATGACAGTTGCATCACAATATATTTATGAAAATCTTGTGTATGTTCATAAAAATATTGAAATGTTTTCAAAAAACAGTGATATTCACAAATTAAATACTAGAAGTAAGAACAAATTAGCAGTGCCTTATACTAGGCTCCATAAAATAAATAATTCTTTTAAGGGTCTGTGTGTACGATTATACAACAAAGTACCAAATGATATTCAGAATTTAGATCTTGATAAATTTAAAATCAAAATCAAAGAAAAGCTTTATAAAAAAGCTTATTATAAAGTGTCGGATTATACAGAAGACAAAACAGCTTGGGTCTGACATGCTCCAAGTACCTACTCCAACAGCTATTTCTAATTGCCTATAATTAATTTATATAGAGCACCATATTTAATTAAACTATTTACATTCAAATTCATATTTTGTATTTTGTGATCTGGTAACGACATATAATATATATATATTTTGTAAATGTCGTTGCTTCTGTGCGCTGTGGTTTCTTGCGCCCGTTCTTTGCCACAGTTAAAAAATGATGTCCTGAATGGGTGGTAGGTTAAAAAATATTTGGACGTTTCAAAGTACTTATTAATTGAGTTTATTGAATAAATATATTTTGACTATTGACTATTGACTATTGACTGTTATCTACATCTACAAATACTAAATTTTCTTTATTCTCACTAGAAGTTAATAACAATAACAATTGAGCTTCATCTGAAAGTGCTTTACTTGGTCCACATATTATTTTAGGCCTAAAACTTGATAGGTATGGGTCAGAGGATATTAACAAATTATGGATTATATCCTCATTTGTAGCAATCCTGCTACTTTTCCGTGAGTGGAAAGTTCTGATTTTTTAAAGTCTTTATTACGTGCTTCAGAAGCCTCAGAGAGTTTACCGATGGGAACAATATTGTTATGCTCAATTATATCAGCGCCATGGATAAGTATTTTGTGCACGCTTGAAGGCATATAACACCACGGATAGAGCTCGAGTAATAGTCAAATAATTATTCAAGCAGGTAAACAACACATTCGTCGTCCTTTATCTATTGTAGTTTAGTTAAGAACAGCTATTCAAAATATTTTTATAGGGGTAACTTTGACTGAATTTATTGCGTATGGGGTAGTTATGTACCTAAGCCACATAGTAGATAATGAGCTACTCAGTATTAATAACGACGTACTCTGCAGAAAACACAAAAAACAGAATTTGAACCCCTAAGACCACAGAAGTACCCAAACGCGAGCAATTAAAAAAAATCATATCTTTTGAACGGGGTCGTTCGGGACCAAGGTCAAATGTCACATGGCTTTGTAACAGTCTCAGTAATAATCCCTATGAGTTCCAGCCTTACAATTCAAGACCGAAAGAAGATATAGCCAAAACAAATTGTGTTTTCATACATTCGAAAGCTTTGCGCGCGGGTTACCTGTTATAAAATTAAGTTGGGAACCCCGAGACTATATTTTTTTCAATAAATTGATGTAACTTATCAAACTGATTACCAAAAACTGATAATGCAAGCAATTTTTTTTTCTAAAATCCTATGAAAGGGACCCAGGTTTTTTCGCCCACTGTGGTACGTGCCCGTACCAAATAGACGACGCGGTGTGCAAGGGATTTTGACCTTTATACTGGTAAAGCGACGGAGTCCGCCGTTGTACCTGCCTATACTTTGGTCTTTTAATTTTTATTTCTTTTAAGTTTTTAATATTTACTCGATAATAGTGATAGGCTACATCATAAATTAAAATTTGAGCAAAGTACCTATTTAGAATGCAAAAACTACCTCTGTATTACACTCATAATATTTTGTTAAATCTATGTTAAGATGTAAGTAGCTTTAATTTCTCATATTGACGTCAAACTTATAATATGTTGCTTACTAGGTTATCTATTACATCACACGAAGCTCGAAAACTATCGCCTTTTATGTCTCCTCTCTCAAACATAGGTAGGTATACAAACTTTTCGCACAAAGTGATAGGTATGCCATTGTTTAACACGCAAGCTTGATGAGTACCAGCCAGTTGAGTAGCCGGCCTAGCATGCGCAACGCGAGAATGAGTACTACATTATAATAATGAGTAAGTAAGTAGGTACCTACTTTAATTATTTCATTCAAATTATAATGATAATTTAATGGTAGGTAAGGGATATACAGTGCAATCGTGCTTTTCACTTCTTGTTTCTTACTTTAAAATACAGTAAATAGTACGTACGCACTACTGTGCGTGGGTAAGTCGGTTTAGTTCAGTGATGATGAATTTAATATAGGGTGGTACAGTCACAGATAACCTTACTCCCTGGAAGTTATCTATGAGTACAGTCGAGGAAGTTCCCGGTCGAACACTTTTCGGCGATATTCGCTTGCGCGGAGACTCGCGCTCCATTCCGACCGCGCGTACATAGGTACTTTCCTACCAGTAGCGTTTACGGATGCTAGTGTAGTATTCGCTCACGCCAACGCCGCGAACACTAATCTGCACCGGTTGCAGACCGTTCAATACCGTTTCATGCGAGGTGCCACGGCCGCCGCCCCGTGGTACCTATACGCAATGTAGATCTCCATCGCGATTTCGATCTTCCGACCTTTATGAAGGGCGCCTCGTTCGTTCCTTTATGGAGGACGCCTCCCAGGCGTACCTACTTCGACAATACGTTTAGTCATCCGAATCCTCTGGTGGCGGGAACTGCCAAATACGATGATGGCAGGTTTCGCCCCCCAAGAGGACCGCGCTGCCGGTTTCCGCGACACGTTTTAGACGACCCCGATGATGCAATAACGATTGCAAACGCGCCCAAGCCCGACACTACTCACCCAGACACACTAAACTTGTACACTAGTTTAGGACCAAGACACCGCACTCGTAGAACAAGAGTGCGTAGACCCGGTTCACACCCGCTCTACAACATGTTACATTCGTAATGTACCTGATTCTCGCGTACCCCCCACGACATGGTAAACCCGAGCCGAGGTACCGTGCCTCTTAGAGGCGCCCTCGGGTTTTCCGCCCCCTACCGGCTCGAACCCCCAGAGGTTCTGGGGGGTGGGGGATCGGAGACTCGCTTGCGGCGAGATGCATCCCCCACCGGAAGCCCTCTGGGGAATTTCGACCATCACGGCTTGAGGAACCTTAAGTTTCTCGCCGCCCCCAAACAAGCTCGCTAACGCTGTAAAGGTCATCTGCGTCTGCGACCGACATCACTCAGACTCAAAAAAAAATATAGTGTGCATGGACTGTACACACGGCATCAGATCAACCTACCATAAACTGTCAAACTCCAATGAATATTGATCCTTAAAGCTAAAACATAAAGTTCTAAATTGATTGTAGAAATTTGTCAGTTTTGGGTAGGTTGATCTGACGCCGTGTGTACATATAGGTACTACCGTTGAGTACCTATAGATTTACTACTATGGTCAGCCCTGGTGATAAAAATGCCTTAGAAGTTCAGCGGCGTTGTTCGAAGGAAGGTAATTCAGGTCGCAGCTCGTACAGTGGAAAACAACTTTTTTTTACCGAAACTTCACACACCTGACTTCACTACGTAGTACTATTATTTATTCTGTGACTTCACTCACGTTGCCTTGCCGCTAAAAGTCTGCGAGATTTTTTTACTTTCCTTCTTATTTTTAGCCAAACGCGCCAAGAAGTGGCCAAGAAACGAAAACTTAAAAAAAAACAATCTAAGTACGGTAAAGAAAAGACTAGTATGATAATGAGTGACGAATGTTCAATGGTAAATGCTTAGGGTAAATGATATTCCCCCAAAATGCTTTGACTTTCAGTGAAGATGTTATGACTTTACTAAGATCACACCATCGATCACATGATCGAAAGATGTTGCACTGTTTCAACGAAGTTCACTAACTTACTAAATAATACACCATTATTACTCATAGATTTTTAGCAAAACACAAGCTTTAGAAAATAAAACCAAATTGCAAATATTACGCTTTATTTTCCGCCTAGAAGTCACTGCGAGTCACAACAATTTTCATCAGTAGATGATGCTTTGATATCATAATTAAATTGATAAGGTAGTGAATAACATGCAGCATCTTTAAAGGATATCTATACATAAGCGTGCTTCCAGCTTCCATCAAAAATCGTAGGAGTCACTGTTGGTAAAGGTGATCGATCACTAATAAAAATAAAAATATTTACACAAAACTGGGCTGTATGTGGTAGACCTATTTGCCTTCAAAAACATGTATGGTTAAAAAAAGTACATGTCTTAACTTGATTGTCAATGGGACTTCTTGGCGGGAAAGTGAAGCGTCATGTTTTCAGTTTTGTTTTATTTTCCAAAATTTGTGTTTTTTCGAACATTAATGTGAAATAATAGTGGATTATTAACCGTTAAGTGTTTGTGAACGTGCATGAGTGTTGGCAAATGAAACAAAACAGTGCAACATCACTTTTCAAATTATCTCAAGTAGTCCGCGTGAGACCTCAGTAAAGTCCCACATCTTTACTGAGAACTCAAGGGGTTTGGGGAACATCATTTATCATTCATCTTAATCACCACTCATTATCATCAAGGGAAAAAAACGAATAAGAAACTAATCACTAGGCAGTATGGCTCAGACCTTAGCCTGTTCCTTCATGGAACAAATATATTAAAAAAAAAAAATTGATTGTCAATGTCAAATTGTGAAGTAAACAAATGTCAATATTGTTATTGATAAAATTAATAAACTGCAAACAACTCTGCAACAGTGTAATCTCAAAGTTTTAATTTTCTAGTTTTTGTGATTTTTATTCCTCAAGTATTTTAAATATTTCTTACATTGGGGAAGATCATGGAAGATTCCCACGTAAATAATTTCGCATTAAACTTTGAAAATGATCGAGTAAGTACCATCCTACTTTAGTAAGAAATTATGTTTGGTTTGTTCACTCACACTATCGTTACTTTCTTAAACTTACAGGAATTTTAAACTATTCATGGTCACATCAGGTCACATCACATACAAATAAATTGAATCATAATAGAGCTAAGGTACACAAAAAAATTCGAAGACAAAAATTGATATTGGCTAATTAACTCTTGTACTATGTAGTAATAATAATGTGAGTTAGGTACTTTATTTCAAAATCATATTTCTTCCAGCATAATTGATAAAAGTAACTTGAGCTGAATGACTTGTAAGTACTATGTATTCTAAGCTAAATGGCGCATCCTTTAATTATTAACAACATAGGTAAACCAATAAGTAATTTTAATTAATACAGTTTTTATCATGTTACATTGCACTTTGTAGGTACATTTTATCATTTAGGTTGGTGGTGGTGATTGTTTAGTACCTATGGTCAGCATTTAAAGTGTTTTATTCTTATAATATTTATATCTATCCTAGCCCTTTGTCTGCTGTGTTTTCTTTTAACACATTGGCGGACAGTATTCCAGACACAACAAAAGCTTTATTGTTATTACTACTATAGCAGTCTAATGTCCGCTAAAGTTTTAAAGCTATCTATTAATTGAATTTCTATTTTGTTTGGTTTTACGGCGGCTAAGCTCCTAGTACTCTTACATTTATTAGTGTGTTGTTTTGATTGAAATCTATGTAGGTATTTATTAGCTTTCATATATGATGCTGGCTCTTCTAATTTTAATGTTTATTAGTTTTTAGATTTCTTAAGGTTTAGGCAAACACTACTCTACGATGAAGCACATCTTATTGATCTACTTGTAAATAAATACTAGCTATAAATATTGAGACGTTCTACATATAAACCTATCATGTGACCTAACAGGAGTAGGGCAGCTGTATTTATGTTGTCTAATAAATAAAAGTAATTTTTTTTTATGAAAATGTTACTTTCCTGGTTCGCAAACATCTTTATTCGTCAGTTTTGCTACTTCGTCATGATTCTAACCCATTACTTTATTGTTCGCAAGTTTCCTTTTTCGTCAGACAGTTTAGGTTGTCACTGTTGCTAATCTGTCATGTCATGTAATATATTTATTTAAATACATGTGACATAACTTATTAAGTTATTTCCCGATTACTAATTAGCCTAGCAAAACTAGTGAACAAGTAAACTGAAGGATTATGAAAACAGCCATCTGGCAAAATTTTATTGTCTACTTAGCATAATTCTAACGAATAGGTAAACTGGTTGAATAACGATGTTGACAGAGAACGAAACTAGCGGATTGAATAACTGGCAATTTTACGAAACTGACATCCTAACAAAACTAGTGAAGGTGGAAATTGTAGAATCAGGAAAATGCATAACTACCTACCTAGTGAAATTATCAAACTAGCGAAACAGTCTAATGAGTAAACTGGTGAATCAGTGGAATTGACGAGTAGGTAACTGACCATTGATACGCTAACTCCAACTAACAAGTACAATAACAATCAAACCTGTCAAAAAGGAGTCCACTAATGCGAAAAAATTACGATTTTCATAAATTTTTTTCAAAGAAACTACTAATCTCCTAGATGTGAAACTTTGCACAAATTACTTCTTTAATACAGATCTTTTCAATAAAAATACGAACATTTCACTTAGGACACGCGTTTGTACATTTTAGCCGAGACCTTTTTATAAGTAACTTGGTCGACACGGTTAACCACAGTTTAAAAAGTTAGAGCCAAAGGATTTCGGGTTACCTATATACATACCTGTATTATGAATTGTATTTTATTAAATTTTTTAAATTTTATTATCATTAATTTGTAATAAGTACAATTTTAATTATGCGTACAAATTGTACTTAATTATGTACAATAAATTGTACTTAATTAGATCTATGACACTGTAATGTAACTTTTGTTACTTATAGGGAGAATAAAGTAAGGCCTCCTGAGTTTCTTGCCAGCTTCTCTCAGTCGAAGGCTCTTCCAAAATCCGAACTGGTGGTAGATTAGTTAGGTAGGTAGAGTGGATTATGGTCTGTGCCAACTAGATGTGCATGAAAGGTCATTTACCCCACTTGTACCAGGGGGGTGCCGCTGCGATAACAGCGAAGCGGCGCGTTTTATAGGTTTTAATGCCTATATGTATAGACTTTATAGGATACTCTACGAATTTTTCTGCGAAATATTTGTCTTTGGTTGAGTACAAAATCTACACTATACTTAGGTATACTTAATTTTTTAAACATAAGTCATGTCAAGGTACCTTGAGAACTCGTAGCTGATTATCATTGTCATAGAAATGACCACGAAAGGCGTCCTAATTTTGCCGTATACGTAAAATTGTATTCGTTTACATCTTGAAATAAACGTTTCCTTTGAACTAGTTCACGGACCACAGTGTGCTATGTTCTACTTACGCATACAACCTTATTAAATTATTGCAAATTGGATCATAATTATGCAAGTGTTCTATTCTCGTCTCAATTTGTTCAGTACATAAGTAACTCTTCATTGGCAATAACAACAAATTATACCTGGCTGTAGAAAAAGTTTCAAAATTTTTAATTAAAATTAAAAAGTGGAAGAATTAAATACTTACGCCAGTTTATTGAAAAATAAAATTCTATTGGTGCAGAATTTAATTTTAAAATTAGAAATTATGTCAGCTTCAGGCAATATCTCCAAAATGTTTTCAAAACACATTTCCACCATATTAAGTGTCAGCATTGTGGTTTTCACATTTTTCGAATCCTACATGTTTCCTTTCGCAATTATGAAGTGGATGATAGTACTCACTAAATACGGAGGGCTACCTTATCTCGAGAAGTGCAGTCGTTCTAAAAGGGAACCCATTACGCGGTATCAGTATAACCTGCAACTGATAACGACTTGTAGAAGAAAGGTCACGGACGTTTCACGTAGAGATGTCTCCAACATTTGCATCACAATGGAGAGTAACACTTTCACCGAAGGTTGTGAATGGATGCAGGTATGAGATGAGACCTTTAATAAACTGCCTCAATATCTATATACATATGGGTGTTTATATCAATTCATTTTCCAGGAGTTGATGGTGCCTAATAAATATTTATCATGCTGTATAGGATGTGGATTCTAATTTTTTATTCATACTATTAGTAGGTATACTGTTATTGTTAGATAATTTTAAAGCAAATTTTATTGCGAATAAATTATAAATTGAAAAAGACAGTGTCGAAAAATTTTCACCAGCAGGATTTGAACCCGCACCTTTCTGGCAATCGGGGCCGGGTGCTCTTTCCAGTTGAGCAACCATGGAACTTATTCAGCCCGCCGAAATTAATCAACACCATCTTCATTTTTTACTTTGTAAGCCAATGGCGCCCATTCAATGTCAACAAATTACGTTTTCAACATCCGATCTTAATATTTTTTGACACTGTCTTTTTCAATTTGTGATTTGTTCGCAACAACAGTTCGCTTGTAACCACGGCCGCAGCATCGCGGCCGAAACGTCAAGCAGTAAGTAGATATGTAGGTACTTACTTACAAAAGTAATCGTGTTAAGTCCCGTTAAAACAGTTTTAATGCAATTTATTATTACGGTTAAAGAATAACTCATCTTAGTACCTTACATTGTAGGTTGAAATCGATAAAAAATAAAGATGTCACAATTTTTCTTAGCTAGAGCATCTAAATACAATGCAATATGTAATTACGCATTGTAATCCTGTGTGGGGTTAATCTATTCTAAAACTAAAATGCTGGAACTTGAGCGGACACAAAGGTCCCTCATAATAAAAATCATGTATTTTAAATCATAATCTTTATAGGCTCTCTGGACTATTAACTATAATGCAGTTATAATTGTTGAACACAATGCTTACTTCACATAACACCTTGCATTTTGATCCTACTAAATTAGCCAGAAGAAGGAACGACATTGTGGCTTATTCACTTCCAGTACCTACGCACCGAGTTTGTCAGCCGTATTATAAATTTTAATGCTTTGAATATCCCAGTCAAAGCTTTTACAATAATAATACTTAAGTACCATAAATCGTAGACTACAAAATAATACATAAGTATACCCAATGTTAAAACATGAAAAATTAACCGAGTTTCTAAAATTCCTAAACTAGGTATGATGAAACCGAAACATTTGACACAATGTGAAAAACATAAAAATATAATTTATGGTTTTCACATTTTTTTATCTGATAAATTGAAGCAAACCCTCAGTAGATAAATATCTATAATACCGCATATTAATATGGCATTTGAGCACAGAATAAAAATTTTATGACATCGTATTTATACGATTTTGGTTTATTGAACTGTGCATAACTAGGTCGCACATTTTATTGGATCATGTCTAATAGCACATGAATTTTTTAAGAAGGTATTTCTTTGTGTAATAAAATGACCGGCATAAAAGCGAATGGCGGCATTTCTATAAGAATAACACCATGAAATAAAACTCTGACAAGCGAGTTAAGTTCACGTTCCCTTTAAGGGCACCATTACAAATGTAGGCGACATAGTAGCATCCCATTAAACGGTCCTTAGAAGCATGACTCCACAAATACCTTTATACCTCCAGAGCATTGACGCTCAGCATGTTTAACAAGGGCCATTCCTGACTAAACATGTCGTTTGAGAAACCCTTTCCTTTAGTGGTAGATTTACTTCGCTTTGCCAACAAATTTTCATGAGCGATCAAGTTAAGCCTTGTCAGCAAAATTAATCAACTGTCGCGTAATTAGATTCATCATTAATTCTAGCTTGTTCCCTAGATCCTAGATAGGTAGGTACTCGTACATAGATTCCTGAATGTGTATGTGTCTTTAAAGGTAACTTTTGTTGTTGCAGCTCAGCTATAGCGGCCAAGACTGTCGAAAAATACCTCCAGCTCTACAAAAAATGTATGGAGCCAAAGTCAAATACTTAGATTTAAGGTAAGATTTATTATTTACATTTGTAAACTATAAACATACGACACTCAAAACCACGGAGCTAAAAGTACACAGAGGTGGTATCGTATGAGGATTTTGTTATTACATAGCAATGCGTGACAAACTTCGCTGCGGAAGGGTCGCATCAGTCAGCTCAGTAGCAATACACAAGCTAGCAAAGTTGTTAATCTATGTCATGCATGCTTGATACCGATTTGTAGCTACGTGTTGATTCGCATGAATCGAAATTAGCCGACTACGTAACGCAGTTCAATATGAATAAAGATAAAGCAACTAAATGTGTACACTCTGATCCGATCCAGTGAACCTTCAAGGTGTCCTTTAAAATCAACTCAACCAATTTGTTTGAACCCGTTTGTTCCGCATTCATCTGTTGGATACTCGAGAGCGTAATAAAAGGGGGCGCTATTTTTGATACTTTTTGACACTTTATCCTGTAATACTTATAACCTCTTGTCTGTCACGAAAATCCCTAGAGGTTGATAACAATAAACAATTTCTATTGTATCCGGTATTACGATAGCTAAGCTCTTAAAATGATGTAATAATGATTAATTTTTTCGCTCATGTTTTTTTGTTACTAGTTCTACTCTTAGATTAAAACAAAAAGGGAAGATACAGCATTAGCGTCTCGTGAGTGAGCCGCCAAAGCGAACTGGGGGGTTACTCTCGAACGCAAACTCAATCTTAATACAATTCCAATGCGATTAATATGTATCGATATTGGGATAAGTAAAGATAATTCCGGAACGCCATCTCCATTATAATTTGTTCAATCAATTTCCACGCAATTTGATTCCAATGTGGCGCTATTGTCGCTTACAAAAGTGCCATTTGACATTTTTTAGATTTGTGATTGGAAATTGATTAATGCAATTCTGTTTCAAGAGTAGCCTACCAGGCTACATCGCACTATTGCGGATATTCTACTGTGTGAAAAAGAGAAAGACGCTACTCCGCAGTGGCGTGATGGCGTCGGATTCGGTCGTATCGTACGTACTCGTCTGTTGCGAAGCGACCGAGACGTCAACGCGCTCGCTACTCGCTGACTCCCTCGCGCTGACGTTGAAACTTACCGCTTTGTCTCGCTCGCTCGATTTACACTATATAGGTGTGCGTGTGTGAGTGTTTGCTTAAGTAGTTGAGTAGGACTATATTTTGAATGACTACTAGTAGGAGCATGCCGTATCCTTTGATTATATACATGTCTAGATAGAGCCTGGCCGTAAAAAACGTAGAAAAATTTATAGGCCAAAATTGGCCTATCGCGCAATACTGGCGGTCAGTGTCATTGTGCCGTCAAGCAGTGTTTACATCTCGCGTTTCGGTGAAATTGTTCGCAAAATGACCGTTTGCTCAGTGAAATCCTGTCGAAACTACAAAAGAATTTTTTTTTCAAAAGGAAAGTCATGTTTCATCCGTAAGTATCGATAAATTTTAATGAAAATTTAAAGTTTAACAATAATAACGGCCGTGTATGCGTAGTGTTGCTGGTGTCAAAATGTAGAATTCCATTATTGGTGGCAGAATATAAAAGGAGGTTTAAATATAATAAGTATGATAAAAAATACTCAGTCTTGTAAGTTAGTATTTATACATGGTCTTGTTGTAAATAAAGTAAATATAATTATTATTGGAACGCTTTCAAAGTTTTTTTTTTAAACTGATGTCTGATTTATAAGAGCGTAAATAAATGTAATGTCGGTTCCTTTTTGATGCCGAATGTTTGTAAACATATTACTGTCATTTGTGCAATTGTCTAGTTTCACTAGGATTTTTACTGTTTTTTGACTGTTTTTTGTGAATGTCTCTCAAGAAAAAGTAAAATCCTATTGCAACTAAGTATAACAGTAATCTGTTTACAAACATTCGTCATCGAATTTGGTTAGATTATAGGTTCCGTTCTAAAACAAGAAAAAATATAATACCTACTGTAATATTATTTTACAAATTTTTTTACCACCACAGCTAGGGTTGGCTGTAAGAGATCTCTTCTAGAGATAAGCTCATCTTTGTATATGTCCTTTGTATCCTGTGTTTAAATGTAAATGTTTTTGTGCAATAAACTGTATTATAATAATATTTAATAATACTATTATTATAAATTGTTATTGTGGTATGGTATCGTATCGATATTCGAAACGAATAAAAAAATTATTATGTTTGAAATGGAATGTACGTAAGTATTTATGTAAGAAGTGTGTGTATATGTATGTAGGGGATGGTAGTGTATGCTTCAGAGCTCGATGGCGCATCGGCTAGCACGTTCGGTTTGCGATCTTGCCCGCTAAGCAACTTTCGCAATACCGGGTCACTGGATGGGTGACCAAATTTTTTTTTTTTTATACTAAGCCCGTCAAATGACCCCACTCCACCTGATGTTAAGTGGAAATGAGGTCCAGGCGCGAGGACAACTGGTGCAGCGTAAGAGACGTAGCATCAGTCATCCTCACTCTGCCGGCCCACAAAGTGCTTCTTCACGCCTCGTTTGAAGGACCCTATGTCATAGGTAGGAGGGAATACGTGTGCTGGTAGACTATTCCATCTTTTGGAAGTGCGGCAAAGAAACGAGTCACCAAATTTCTTTGTGCGAGATGAAATGTAAATTGGTGACTCCGCAGAGCAGCACGCGTACTCCTATGGAGGAAGGGAGAAGGAGGGATGAGGTCAAAGAGTTCTTCAGAGCACTCGCCATGGTATAAACGGTAAAAGACGCTGAGTGACGCAATATCTCTACGCAATTGCAAAGGCTCGAGAGTTTTAGTGACCTCTGCATTGCCGATAATGCGCACAGCGCGGCGCTGCAATCTGTCCAAGGCATCGAGAAGGTACTTTGCGGAGCCGTCCCAAAGGTGAGAGCAATACTCCACGCAAGACCGCACCTGTGTCTTGTGTAATAGACACAACTGATCAGGCGTGAAGAATCGCCGCACCTTGTTCAGGACACCGAGTTTACGTGAGGCATTTTTAATCACGGTTTCGATGTAGTCCTTTTGGTTAAGATCGCAGCGGATATCCATACCGAGCATGTTAATACTGCTCTGCAGGCCTAGAGATGTACCCTGAAGAGAGGGAAGGGGAAGGAATGGCGACTTTTTCGCTGTGAACGCGCACACCTGTGTTTTCTTGGCATTGAACTCCACCAGATTATCGGAGCCCCATTTAGAAATGAGGTTCAACATCCGATCGAGCTCAATGACAAGATTTGCTCGCTTCATTTCGGTGTCTACCCGCCCAGCCGTTGGGTGCCCGTTATATCCCCCATGCACTGTGCTATCATCTGCATAGCAATGAATGTTTCCAAGAGGAAGCATGTCATTGATATGCAGAAGGAACAGCGTGGGGGATAGAACGGAGCCTTGAGGAACACCAGCGTTCACTGACATGAACCGCGAAGCGCATCCATCCGAAAGGACACGGATTCTACGCTCATGCAGGAAGCTGGCAATCCAGGTACAGAACTGAGCGGGCAAACCGTATGCCGGGAGCTTGGAGAGAAGAGCTTTGTGCCAGACCCGATCAAAAGCCTTGGCTATGTCAAGGCTAACTGCCAGTGACTCGCCACGCTTGTCAATAGCCTCACCCCAGAGATGTGTGACGTACGCTAGAAGATCACCCGTTGACCGTTTTGGCCGAAACCCATATTGACGATCGTGAATTAGGGAGTGATCTTCTAGGTATCGAATAAGCTGTTTGTTCAATATTCGTTCTAGGATCTTACACAACACTGAAGTTACGGCTATAGGTCGGTAATTAGTTGGATCTGACCGATCTCCTTTTTTAGGGATCGGTTGCACATTAGCTTCTCTCCAAGATTCCGGCACACAACCCGAAGAAAGCGAGAGACGGTACAGACGCGTTAACACAGGGGACAACTCCGCTGCACACATTTTCAGGACTATTGCTGGGATCCCAAGCAGCAAAATTTGGTACTATAAAAGTCCTGAGAACGTTTTGGAGCGTGCTAATTAGTGTACATGATTAGCACTATAATGATGTTAAGAACGTTTACAGAACCCCGAATAGGCCCTAGTATTATCACTGATTTATTCTATAAACATTACATAAGGGCTCTCACGGTAATAAATCAGCTATGTAGTTGAAACCTAAAAGTGTCGAGAAACGCTATTTGGTACTGAAATAGTGCTATCTGCAGCATTTATGTCACAAATTTGCACTATAAAAGTAACCAAAACATGTTTATAGTGCTATTTTGCGCCGTAAACAATTCTAGTGATCTTTTTTATCACACTTATTTAATGTGCCTCGTCGTGTCGGTCGTCGTGAGTGTTCTTCAACGAAAATCGACAAATTAATAACAACAAAAATATGATGGTTTATTTCATTCGCCGTAGTAATAAAAATTAAAAGGACACTACGTAGCTCTGCCGTAACTTGCACTTGCGAAATTAATTCTATTGATAAAATCTTTAATGCCGATTTCAAATTTGACAATGTGCCCTTGTAATTTTCTTGTTTTCATTAATTTTAAATTAATAAAATAAATATTTTTCCCCACTATGGCTGGTATAGTACACATTGGCACCAGCCGTGCTGCTAATGTGCTATCATAGCAGAAAACAGCAGCCATAGTTCGTTTCTATTAGGGTTTCGTTGTCCAAATTTAAAATCAGACTAAATCAGTGTAGCAGAGCAGGTAGTCAAAATAAATTTCCTTGTATAGAGGTACCTATATTACATGCTATTAGATATAAGGCCGCCTATTATTTTCTCTTGTTGTTTGTGATTCTAAGTACTTACCTAACTATTTGTGCAATAAGTACCTGTAGTGTTTATTTATCTACTTTTCTAAATACACAGGGGCATAATTTAGGGAATGGTAAATATGAAAGTAGGTACCTAAAATACGTAAGTAGGCACTCGCACTAGTATCTTTATTATTGACATTTCACATTCACAATGCTATACAGATACCTAGTCTATAATATAAAATATAGGATAAAATGTTTACTAGAAAAAAAATCAACCAATCTCAGGAAAGCTTGAATTGGCTTCTGTTCTTCAAATTCTCATCTGTTTTCAAAAGCGTCCTTGGATCTTTTGGTAAGAAACTAGGAATACGCTTATTTATTATTTCTATCAAACTTTCAACTGCTTGATGAGGTATATTATAAGTGACGCACCATCTTCTTATCCAATTCAGGTCCAATCACTGCATAATTGTTCATCTTTATTGCTATCTTCATCTGATTCAGATGTTGAGGAACTTTGAACAGAGGAGCTCTCACTCTCATAATAATATTCTTCATCCTTATTACTGACTTGAAAAGGAGGAACATTATTGCTACAACCCTGAAGTGGTACAAAACCAATATTTTGTACGGAACCATAAGCTGAATTTTCTGAACCCGCTTGACCAGTATTTACATTTTGGACATGAGCCTGTTGTATTGATGATAATGCCTGTGTATATCGACTCTTTACTTTTTTTATAAGTATACTTACGCAAAGATCTCAAAACCATTATTAAATCTGTAATTACTTAAATCTTAACTAGATCTCTAAAAAAATCGACAGAGTGCCACCATTTTGAAAAACTAGTGATATAATTATTGATACTGAATATCTATAAATCCAATTAGTCCATTAATTATTAATTTTAGTACTTCTTTGTGACGGTTTAATATCGTAGCAGTAACACGAACTCACTTATAGAGCTATTTAGAATTGAAGTTATTTAGCAGCTGCACCAGGAGTCGCTATGGTACTGTTAAGGACTGTAGAAGAGTTTTCATGATTTTTATAGAACTAGCTCCATAGCGATGTTAAGGGAGCTTGTAAGAAAACATAAAGTTCCGTAATGATTGTGCAAGTTACTTTTACAGTGCAAATTGAACCTGTTATAGTGTTTTTGACACTTCTACAATACTAGTGCTGTTAAAGTTCTTTTCACGCATTATTATTGCTAAATAGATACACAAAACTGTCAATAAAGTCGTCTATAGTACTAAATAGTAACATAATCGCTATTGTATTATCTATTATCGTGCAACACTTTAATGATTCTTTTGTATAGTCCTGTAAACGTTCTTATAGCAAAATTATAGTACTTAAATGTTCATTAATTTTATAGAAGCAAATCGCTCTGTTTAAAACCTTTATGGTACAAGCAGTCACAATGATTACCATTACAGGCCTACTATATCACTGTTTGGTGATAAAATGCCTTGGTTAGAACCTTTTGTTACTTGGGATGCCATCAGGACCGTTAGCTTTCCGGACATCGATTGACTGCATTTCCGCACGGACATCACACTGCCTGATTTTAATATCAGACATTGTGTGGCCACAGTGAGGAATTGAGGGTGGCTGTGCATCACAGTCATCGATCCGGGAGTTAGCCGCAAAGAGTTTGGCCAGGAGATCGACCTTTTCCTACGGCTTGTGAGCTAAAGTTCCGTCAAGACATCTCAGTGGTGGCAGCGAGGGTTGGCAGAAGTTGGATTGCACGGCTTTGGCCAGACGCCAGTAGCTACGGCTGCCCGTAGGATGCGTCAGGAGTTATTGGCCTACTCGTGCAACGCGCTGGGCATCCGCTCTAATGTAGGCCCTCTTACACGACTTGGTGGCATTATTATAGGCTGCTTTTAGCGAGCGAGTTTCGGGAGCCCCATGAGCTTTACCTCTGATCCAAGCGCGGTATGCCGTCTGTTTGCTCTCAACAGCGCTGGCACACTCGCGATTAAACCAGCGGTTGCGTCTGCCTTTGCTGATGACATAGGAGTGTGGAATATAGTATTCCATTCCTAATACTATCTCATCAGTAACGGCAGTGGCGCTAGCGGTCGGGTCCTTCCCACTAAAGCAGCGCTGCCTCCAAGGGACGGATGCAAAATACTCCCGCATCCCGTCCCAGTCTGCCGACGCGTAGTGCCAAATCTGGCGTTTCGAAACCGCTGTTGGCGGGCGCGATGCCAAGGGCACTGTGCTGGATATCAAGCAGTGATCCGAGGAACCTAAAGGAGCTCGAATCTCCACCCGGTATCCAGCTGGGCGACTCGTCAGCAGAAGGTCGAGTAAGGAGGGCGCATGGCCAACTATGTCTGGGATCCTGGTGGGCTGGTTCACCAGTTGCGTCAGGTCATGCGTGACAGCGAATGCGTGGGCAGTTCTACCAGCATGGTCTGTTTTGGAGGAACCTAACCACAACTCATGGTGGGCGTTGAAGGCCCCCAAAAACACCAGTTCCGCCGATGGAAACCGCTCCTGCGCATCATCTGCTACCCGACTAAGATGTTCAATTAGTCGAGTTGTCTCCATGTCGCCGTTATGGGATCGGTAGACGCAGACGTAGACACGGCAATGAGAGCCTAAGTCGACGTGTACCACTAGGAGGGAGAAGGAAGGGACCTCCAGACAGCGCAGACGGCGACAGCAAACATCCGCCCGAACGAATAAGCAAACTCCGGCTTTGGCTTTGAAGGATTCTTCAAGCACAAAGCCGGGATAGTTCAGGTAGGTGGTGTCAGCTGGGCGGATTATTTGCGTCTCCGTCAGGAACAACATTGCTGGCCGTGCCGTCTCAATATGGTGGTGGACGGCATTGAGGTTTGCATGGAGTCCGCGAATGTTAGCGAACTCCACCTCAAACGGTAAGGTTGTGGTGGGGGTGTGCACCGCTGTAGAACCAGTTTTGTTGTTAGGCGCTGTCATTTTAGGAGTGGAAAGAGAGAGGCGTGAATCAAGAAAATTATGCCGCGATGCGAATGGTCAAAGTGTGGTGGCCTGTTTCCCCAGGAATTTGCCCACAGACGAGTATTATTAACCTGCCGAACGGAAGGGCCCCCGAACCCCCCCGGGAATGGCCGCCGGGACCCCACCTTCCGGTCACCAACCGGCACGACGGACCACCCCGAGATTATGCGTGGCATAGTGAGGCAGCCTCACGAGCTGGTTAGGCTCGCTTGAGCCCCTGTACTGTGCCACGGGCGGCCAGCGGGACAACCGTTTCTACTGGTGAGAGCGCGCTGCGGCGGGCACTAATTTGGCGTCAATACCTAACGTTGGTGGTCTCCTGCGCGAGTGTTCTACTGGCGCAGGGACGTCTGGCACTTCTTGCATAACCTAACGGTTGGTCTCGAGGTGCCAGTACAAATAAACTTAGTGAAGTAAGGAGAGGGGATGGTCTTCCTGGTCGGCAGGTTAACGAAGTCCTCCTGGCACTGGTTTGACGGAAGCCTCCACAGACCAAATACATCGCAGCATCATCCTCTCGAGCTCTGGTTATACGCTGGCTGATCCCGAAACGCGACCGACAAGTCACTTGACGGGTTTTACACCATGCGTACGGTGGTCACCAACCAGACGGGTCAAGCCCTACCACCAGTGGAGCAGATCATCGCTCGAAAGAGTCCGTTAGTCGCTTCTTACGACACCCACCGGACGGAGAGAGGGGCGGCGATTGGTATTCTTTCTCCGTCACCGCACGGATAGAATTTAAAACATCTCGAGCTCCTCCGTGCTTCGAAAGGCACGTTAAGCCGTTGGTCCCGTTTGTTGTCGTAAGATGACAGTTGTTAAAACCCACCAACACGCATTGGGCCAGCGTGGTGGGTTATGGCTCAATATTCCCACATGCTATGGGAAGCCTGCGCCTAGCAGTGGGATGTTTATAGGCTGATGATGACGATGTTTGAGAAAGTGCGGGTGTATGTTTGTGCCCCTAAAAGGTCAATATTTCTCGTCTCATGTAGGTAAACTATTGGACACGGATATTGATGAGCAGTCAATACATTATGTAACATTTACAATTGTTCGACCACATAGCAAACATTTTAATTTTCAGATTTCCAACTGATCCGGTAGAAAGAAGTCGTTGTCGAAATATTTAACTACAAGGTTTCAACATAATAAGAAATTAGAGAACATGAAAAATTATGTAACATCCAAACGAAAGTTATTTAAAACAAATACAAAGAGAACGCCATTAATTGTTTTGATTTTAATTTAAAATTTCTAATTAAAAAATCAATTTTTTATTAAGTATTAAATGTAAATCATCCTGCCTGTTGCTTCTATTTCGTCCCTATTACAAACATATCACACGCACGCAGGCTTTCATTAGCGCATTATTTTATTGTACTCGCCCTCGCCTTCCATCCATTTTTTCTAATTACACCAGCTTCTTTTATGCGTTATACCTACATATACGATAGACATACCTAATTTAAAAAGTTATGTTATGAATCATTTTAAAATTGTATTGTGCATAAATATTTTTTCCCTACTTTATCGGAAATTAGGCATTCGCTGGCAACCATTCGCGCTATTGTCAGTCATACGCGGCTGTCACGCATACTTCAAATTCAATACAAAAACCGGGCGGATTTTGAGAAGCGTTTGTACCGCGATGCTCCGTCTAGACATGTATATAGTCAAAGGCCGTATCTTCCCTTTTTGTTTTAATCTAAGGTTCTACTGCTTAAAAAGCAATAACTTTGGTGGTTTAGAAATTAAAGCGTACTAACACTACCTAACAACAACTAACCAATCAGTGAAGTCCTTACGATTAGTTGCGTATTCACTTATTTGATCGGTTTATTTAGTTTTATTGGTTCGTTGTAACATGTTGTTTTGCTATTAGACCACATAGAATTTTATCTACAAAGGCTAAAACCACATTACAGCTACACGGCTTCAGTTTCAGTGCCCTCAACGCCAATTTATTAGTCCTCTCTCTGTTATTAGCATCATCATCATCAGCCTATAATTGTCCCACTGCCGGGCACAGGCCTCCCACGTGGACAGTAGCACGTGGGGATATTGGGCCACAACCCACCACGCTGGTCCGATGCGGGTTGGTGGGTTTGTTTAACGACTGTCATCTTACGTCAACAACCGGGACCAACGGCTTAACGTGCCATCCGAAGCACGGAGGAGCTCGAGATGTTTTTATTTTGGTCACCTATCTAGCGATCCGGCTTTGCGAAAGTTGCTTAGCGGACAAGATCGCAAGCTGAACGCGCTAGCCGCTGCGCTATCGAGCTCCTCTTGCATTTATTTTGCTTATTAGCATACCGCCGTTTAATACCCATGTTTTCCTTCCGTAAAATAAGATAACAAAGATTGCGGTTTGGTAGTTGACGTCTAATTCCCCGAATGTCTAGTCGCCATACATCGATTTTCCGGATGTCAAGTCGCCATACGTCTATTCCCTGAATGTCTAGTATCTGCAAGTCTATTTTCCCAAATGTCAAGTCGCCATACATCCATTCCCTGAATGTGTAGTCGCAAAGACACAGTATTTAGTTTGGATTTTTTTCATACGTAAAATACGAGTACAAAATTGTGATTTTGAACTTGCCCAGAATGCTGTGCAAATGGTGTTTCTAAATGTTAAAATTTCGGGCTGTTTCTTCCACTTTATAGTAAAGCCATATGCAAGAAGTCTAAAGACAATATGAATGTAACCTCATCATCAGAGGGGCGAAAAATAACCCGGTTGATATTCTATCAATTGTTCCTTTGTTACCGGCAGACAAAATTGATGAGGCGTGTTCGCTTATTAAGGGCAGCCAAAGTCGGAAAGGCCCTATAAAAAACTTTATTGAGTATTACCATCGTCAATGGTATACAAAAATGTAACCAGCGACATTAAGTTGCACGGCAGACCGACACCATACCAATGGTGTCCAACCATTAAATTCATCGGAAGCATGGCACCGACGACGGTTAAAATCAAAAATTCAGAAAAAATCCCTAAATTTTTACAGCTTTTTGTATTATCTCAAAAAAGAAGCCAATTTCTGCGACAACAGAACGTCGGCCTCCCCTAATAATCAATAACACATTAATTCGTGGAAATAAACATTCGCGGATTAAGATATTCGTGTATTAAGACATTCGCGGATTTAGACTTCACGGATTCAGACATTCGCGAATTTAGACATTCGCGGATTTAGACATTCAGGGAATTAGACGTTAACAACCAAACCGGAAAAAGAGGAGCTCGGTGGCGCAGCGGCTTGCGCGTTCGGCTTGCGATCTTGCCCGCTAAGCAACTTGAACTTAAATGCCGGGTCGCTCGATGGGTGACCAATTGTGGACCATCGGAAGGCACGTTAAGCCGTTGGTCCCGGTTGTTGTCGTAAAATGACAGTCGTTAAAACCCACCAACCCGCATTGGGCCAGCGTGGTGGGTTATGGCCCAATAATTGGCCCAACGATTAACTAAGGAGAACCGACTTTTATTTCGTGATGCTCGTGCAAAAGCTAAGTCAAATGGATATGCTTTCTGTTGGTGCTCCCAAGGCTCGATTTATGTACGCCAGAGGGAAGGGAAAAAAGCAATGCAGATTTCCTCCCGTGAAGATCTCAAGAGTATTATTGGAAGAATCCAAGAAGAAGTTACAAGAACCGAAGACGAACAGAATATATAGGACAGCGTTTTGTAAGCTTGCTTGCCACAACTTAATAATAATTGTTGGTAAATTAACTCTATGCGTTAAAACAACCGGGTGTTCAATTTTTGTTATTTTTATAGTTTTATTAATTTTAATTGTCTTTTTAAACCACATAATATGTTATATTTATATTTTATTTCGTCTTTTTATATATATAACACTAAAAATACGACAGCTCTTAAATTCAATATTCATACAAAAAGTATATTTTTACAAAATCCGCGCTAAACTATTAGTTGCACTTACTTCTTTTCTAATCAAGAGACGCACACTCACCTTATTAATTTATCACTGCACCTTAATTCAAAAATATAAAAGAGATTATAGAACATTTAATAACTGACTTAGACTCTTTGGATATTGTGTGTCTCGACGTAGATGAACCGGAGAAGTGTGCAACTTTTTTATCAGACAAAAAATTTAAAGTTATAACTTTAAACATCAGGAGCCTAAATAAAAACTTTGATACGTTTTTAACTACGTTAACTCGACTCAATCTAAAATACGATGTAATTGTTCTAACTGAATGCTGGATTACTGAATCTACCATTATTCCGAAGATTCCGCACTACTCAGAATACGCAACAAGTAAAATTATAAATCACAGCGGCGGAGTAGTAATCTACGTCAGGGATATCTGGAGTGCTGCAGTGTCAGAGCCGAACATAGATGATGCAAATTGCTTGCAGGTTGACATATCACAAGTAGCTACGTTTCTAGGCATTTATCGATCACCTTCATTCACTAATACTGATAAGTTTTTATCGTCACTTGATTGTATACTGTCGTCATGCAAATACGAGAACAACCTTTTCTTAGTCGGTGATATTAATATTGATATAATTTCAACCACTGATACTCGGTCTGGTCAAGATTATCTCTGCCTATTAGCTGAACATGACTTGAAACCGGCAATAACTATCCCTACTAGGAAAATGGCTTGCCTCGATCACATATATGTAAAATCTTCGCTGTCCCTGATTGGTTTAGTTTGCTCCTCAGACATAACTGACCATGATTTAGCGATGGCAGGAATGTCTCTTGCCAAGTCAAAATTATGTAAGCCTTGTGTAAATACCACAAAAAGAGATATAGAGGCTATGATAAAAGAGCTTAAAACTATTAATTGGCAAGAACTTTTCAAATGTGAAGACGCTAACGTTTTAGTAGACATTTTCACCTCAACTATTAACACAATTTTGATCAACCATACACAAACTTCGCTAAAGAAACGGTCTCAACGTATATTGAAACCCTGGATTACTCCGGGTTTAATCAGATGCATGCGACATAGAGACCGTTTACACATTTTATCCAGACGTAACCCAGAAAATCAGCTGACGCGACTAGTGTACACACGTTACCGAAACTTCTGCAACCGTCTTTTACGAAACCTAAAACATCAGTATCAATCTAAAGAACTGGATGAAAATAAAAATAATCCAAAGAAGTTGTGGAAATCCATCAAAAATATTTGTTATCTTTCAACCGTTAAAAAAGAACCCCGAGAACTTCTTACTATTGATGGTTCAGTTAATGCAGCAGAATCTTTAAATGTCTGTAACTCCCACTTCTCAACAATAGGTAAAAAACTTGCTGATAGTATACTTACTGGTCTTAACGCTACCCAAGAAAGCTTAGCCGCTAATACCAAGTGTAAAAAACATCTACTAAACTCTTTCTTTATGGAGCCTACCGACGTTTCTGAAGTTAATGCTCTTATAAATGACCTACACATTGACAAAGCCCCGGGCATAGACGGCTTAACCAATCTTTTGCTAAAACATTTAAAAGAATTTGTTGTTGAACCTCTGACCTTAATTTTTAATACAAGTTTAGCCACAGGAATTTTTCCAGACGCCTGGAAAATAGCTTCTGTTATTCCCATTTACAAAGCAGGCTCCCGTGATTCACCTGACAATTATCGCCCCATATCACTTTTGAATATATTCGCCAAGCTCCTTGAAAAGATTGTCAACAAGCGCCTTATTAAATACATTGAATCTCATTGCCTTTTATCAGATAATCAATTCGGTTTTCGTCAAAAGAAGTCGACTGATGGGGCAGTTTCTCTTGTGGTTAATACAACGGCTGAACATCTTGACCGTAACGATAAATGCATTGGTGTATTCTTAGATCTTGCCAAGGCGTTTGATACTGTTTCCGCCCCGATACTTCTAAAGAAACTAGAACACTTGGGTATCCGTGGCATCTCCCTTGCATGGTTCGAAAGCTATCTGCAGGGGCGTCAACAATGTGTTAGCGTTGGCGGCTTTTCCAGTGTACTTAATTCTGTTGATTATGGCGTGCCTCAAGGAAGTATTCTCGGCCCAACTCTTTTTATTATTTATATGAATGGTATCCACGACCTTAGCCTCAGACATGCTGACATAATATGTTATGCTGATGATACGTCAATTTTATTTCACGGTGCTTCTTGGGAAGAAACTCTAACATGCGCCGAAGAAGGAATGTCAATAGTAAGTAAATGGCTTCAAAGAAATCTTTTAACAATAAATCCCAATAAATCTAAATTCATCTGTTTTCATAAAACACTAGCCTCAGCACCTTCAAACTCTTTAGTATCCCTTCCAATCCACATTTGCCAGGATGCCACTTTCTGTAACTGCCATCATATTCAAAGGTGTGATCAAATAAGATACCTTGGTGTTATTCTGGACGAAAATCTAAATTTTAAGGCCCATGTTAGTAATTTGTCAGGGAGGGTTCGCAAAACCATTCATATAATGAGGAGACTCCGTAACGTAGCAAACTTCGAACTGCTCAGATCTGTCTATCGGGCTTTATGTGAATCTCTCATTTCTTACTGCATAATGAGCTGGGGTGGTTGCTCAAAGAGTACAATGATTACAATTGAAAGAGCCCAAAGATCAGTTTTAAAAACAATGTTGTTAAAACCATACAGGTATCCAACGGTAGATTTGTATAAGGACAGTACAGTCTTAACCGTTCGACAGTTATTTGTTCTAAAATCAACTATTTTTACTCATAAAATAACTCTTCAATCAGAAAACTACAGCCAATTGCTATTAAAGAGAATATTTAAAGTACCAGTTCACCCAGTTAATACCTCTTTCGCCCAACGTTTTCCTCCTTTTATTAATCGCACGATTTACAATAAAGCTGTTTCTTTTTGTAATATTAAATCTGCTTCAGTTTATGACGCCAAAAGAGTCGTAGCAAAATGGCTCTCAACTCTTACTTACGATTCCACAGAAAAATTATTTGTAAAGCTGTCATAATTCCAAATTACTAAATTTATTTTTATTTTATATAAATTTCAAAAACTAATACTTTATTTGATTTAATCATTTTTATTTTATTAATATATTATATACATATTCATTAATATTCATATTTTTTTGTATGTTGGGTTTATATAATATAATTTAATAAACTTAATTGTATGTAACTTAATGATAAGATGAGGCTATTCTTCTTGTTAAACGTACAGGCATCAACGTAACAAAAATTTTTTTTAGTGTTGATGTCACTGTTAAACTGCTGATATATCTTAACGACAAAGTAGGATGTAATTTGCTATAAGGTATACTGTATAATCTTGTATTATCCTATTTTTGTTGAAATAAACATTTTTCATTTTTTTCATTTTTTTTCAATATCCCCACGTGCTGTTGTCCACGTGGGAGGCCTGTGCCCAGCAGGACGTTTATAGGCTGATGATGATGATGATGATGAACCAAACCGAAACATTGTGGTGATTCTAAACAAATACTTTAATATAAAACGCTTGCGAGGCATGTTTATACTATAAAATAAATATACCCCGTGACGAATTTCCAAAAATTTTCGTGAAATACGAACATTCCAGGCCCAGAATTATGTTAATACTCGTATTGTATCGAATTCGATTTACATAATTATTATTATAAATTGTATGATGAGTTGAGATACGAACACTCCTGGCTCCGTATGATGTTGATATTATTATTCAACTGTGTACTTCCTAGTTAGCATACAAATCCACTTTTATTTTAGAATTCAAATTGTAACATCGTAAACGTTGTTTCCAAGTAATTGAACTGCTGTTCCCCTTGTTAAATGGTCGATTTGTATAAATCCGACTACGCGGGCGGAAACTGGAATGAAGTTTGAGTTTTGCTTATATTTTGAATTTTGGAGGACTTTTTAAATGTTTTTAGGCCTTACAACAGTATAACGTAGTTAAATATTTGAACGCAAAACTGCTTAGTAAAGGCATCCTACGCAAACGTCGGATACGAAAAGGTATGCATAGGCTTCCTTTACAAAGTAGTTTTGTTAAAACCCGTTCATATATGTACAACAATGGAACGCGAAAGTTTAATAGTTTATATATGTTGTTTAATGTAAGTTTGCACTAAAGCTACTGGTTTGCACTAAAGGTTTGCACAAACCTAACAAAACGCCTAAATTTGTCATTATATTAAAACAAGACGACGATGTAATAAGAAAAACATGCTGATGTCAGCGTATTATGATCCTACATTGAAAGAGAAAAATGATATCCTGTCGTAAACATTATATACTCCCTGTCGGTACAAAAGGTTGACCCGCGTTGTCGTACATAATAAGGCTTTATATCAGAAGCTTAGCGCCAATTCAATTAACCCTCTATTGGCTGTGTGAAATAGGTTTTCCGTCAACGGTTATGCAGGTGTCAAAGAGAATGGTGGTATTATTTAGGTGGCCACTAAAATGATATTTATAATATTAAATTATTATGTAAACGTACTCTCTTTAATCTGTCTGATAGAAAACCCTTAAAACGGTTACTAACAATCGATTTTACATTATGTCTGGTTTTACGGCTAACAGGTAAAAATATACCTACGCGTAAAAATAAAAAAATCAAAGAAATTAAGTTTTAAGTACGTTTTACCACTTCTCGGATTTAATCAGGTAGTGGTAGAGCATAGAATTTGCTATGTTCAGTTTGATATGTATGAGATCCTGTAAAATTACTGGATATATTTTCATATTTCATTTCAGTCGCAGTTAAACTTTTATTCTGTATAGTTGATTGCGATTCCTAAACTGTTTCTCATTTTTAGACTAACCTAAAAAGTCAGAGTGTGTCAATAATCAAAAATACTTTTTATTTCATAGAAGAATAATTTTCATGTAAATAATGTAAGTAGGTACTTACTACTTATTTTTAAATCCACAATTTTAAAATTGTAGATATCAGTCTAATCAGGAATACACTCATAATCACCGCCTTAATCGACAGAAGATTTAAAAAAAATGTTGTTTACTAAAACCCGGTCTCTCAGCTAAACACGTCACCAATGGCGGGTTAAACAACAACGAGGATGGGATAATAGGACCCGGAAAGTGATTTAATTGTGAAATTCGTGCTTTTCCCTTAACGTGCCCCCGAGCACATTAAAGTGCCCAAATTTGTCAAAGGTTCCGCTTTTAATTATAAGTACAATTTATTTATTTACTTATTTGTTACTTTTTTGGTGGAAATGTGTCGCTAAGTTTCAAATAAAAAAGAATTGTTTACGCTCACACCAATAATAATTATTTAGCTCAAGATACGCTTCTTCTGAAACTCGTTAATATGGTAAGATAACGGATAAAGGACAATGTTCTGCGCCCATACATTGTTAGCCTAAGAACCAACAATTATGAAATATTCTTTTCTAGGTTCGAAATTGCAAGTAAATTACTGTAAACACAAAGATTCTCGACGGACACTCCTGAGAACCTAATTAACAGGAAAAGTTGAGGTTATGTTTCATTACAGAATTTGAGAAGTGATGTTGCACTCTTTTGTTTTATTTGCCAACACTCATGCACGTTCACTAACACTTAAATAATCCATCATTATTTCACATTAATATTCGACAAAACACAAATTAAAGAAAATAAAACAAAACTGCAAACAAGACTTCACTTTCTCGCCAAGAAGTCCAGAACGTCAACTTTTTTTTCTTGACCATCCAGGTACTAGTCCTTCAGTCGTATTATTAGAGTTCGTTGATTATGCTTAAACTGATGATAATGATGAGTGATGTGATGATAATATTATGAACGTTTAATGCTAAATTATATTCCCCGCAAACCTCTTGAGTTCCAGTAAAGATGTTTGACTTTATTGAGATTTCGCACGAACTTCTTGAGAGAATTTGAAAAGTGATGTTGCACTGTTTTGTTTTATTTGCCAAAGGACGTCAACTGCACAATAAATACATCAGACTACAGTAACGTCAGTCAGTGAGTGACACAGTACCGCACATTAGTAAAATTCTCCTCATTGGAAAAGCAAAAGAATCTTAAGTCGACTAACGTTTACAGTTAGGAATAAAATGCGATGTATCGTATTCTAATGATACTTGGAGTATTTGGCACTAAGTATATCTAGTCAGCCATGCATGCATAATATTATTAGGTTTGTTTGTACATATTATAAATATTTTGGTCACAAACCTTTAATTCACCGGCTGAATTCACTGAACTCTCAATACCCAACCCATAATAAAAAAGTGATACTCAATATTAATGACCAAAAAGTTCTTTTTAATAATGGTTACTTATCTAAAAGTGTCCGCCAAAATCTAAATACTGTTATCTGTCGTAAAAAATAAGCTAAGGATTATCATGTATGTCATGTTTGTGTTGGTTCTTAGGCTAACTTTAACAATGTCCTTAACATATACATAGAAAAACACCCAGACTCGAAATAAATTTAGTAAAACAGTTTTCTCTAAATTGACTCGAGCGGGAACCTGAATTGAACCTGGGACCTCAGAGAAGGCGTGACGCCAGACCCGGCATGCTAACCACTCGACCATGGAGGCAAACGTAAAATTATAAAGTATCAATTCGTGATACTGATAACAAAGTTTATGCTTTGTGTCATTAAGGATCGTATTCAAAAACCAAACTCAAAATCAAATCCATGCTTGAATACAGTTAGAAAGGGATGGCGATATATGCGATGAATAGCACCATCCCTTTCTAACTGGGCCCAAGTCTGCTAATTTACGAATGGCATAATTGAATCGCAATTGGATCGCATTGTAATTGTTTGACACATTTGGTATTCATAAATGAGTAAGAGAATTCCAAATGTGTCAAACAATTACAATGCGATCCAATTGCGATTCAATTATGCCATTCGTAAATTAGCAGACTTGGGCCCCTGTACTCAAGAAGAGATTTGAGTGTGAGTTTGGTTTTAGAATACGAGCCTGTGCTGCTGATGAGATGCTGTGTGATGTGAGTTGTGACTTGTGACAGAGTTTAAGCAGTTAGCCTTTTTCTTTTCTACTATTCTACCTATGCTGGTGAATTACAGGTTAGAAACGCAGGATCTATGAGCAGATTTTTGTAGAAAAAAGTGACGTCTGCCATATTTCAGTTTCTCAACAGTGTATGACTTTCCTTTTTTATTTCATACTTGCTGACCAAACAGACGTTGGCATGATCAAGTTTAACAATTTATTAGTTGTTACTTTTTATGGTCTTACTTAAATTTTCGAGGAAAGATTTTTATACCAACAAAATTTTTTTACATACAAAACTGTCCGATCAGCTGACGACATAGTATGGGAGGTCGAAATTTTATTGTCATTTTTGCACATAGGTTTCTTGGGGAAAGTTGTTCAGTTTCATGGGTGGAACTCACCAAAACAAAATTAAGATGTATAGTTAATAAATAGTCGAATGTGTTCCTAAACATACTTTCAATTAAAAACAAATCTTTTGTGAGCGAATTTTTAGAATCTTTAATTATTTTACTCTTTGGTCCTACAGACCCTTGATAGGTGGTTGTGTGACAAAAATATATGCTAGGTGTCAAGGGTTTAAGTAAAGTATACAGCCTCTACTGTTCCACTGCATTGCAAAGGCCTCCATCATTGAAATGATGAAATGAAGCCATCGCTACAATTGATAAGTATTATTGACTTATTCACCACGGTTGTCAAACCCGGGCTATGCATCGAAAAATCCGAAAACACACTTTGCCCGACCTGGGAATTGAACCCGGGACCGCCGGATATTGAGCCGACCACTAGACCACTCGGCATCCGAGGCGTATATTGATAGCATAGATAGTAATTTGTATATTTAATCCAAGTACCTACCATCGGGGTCACCGTCGTCGCCATATATTTATACTGTGGTTATGGCGACCGAACGCCCTATCTACCTACCTATGTATGAACGGGATATACGAAAAAGATTTATACTGTGGCTAAGGTCACAGTATTTATACTGTGCCCTCGCCTTACCACTTTGCAGATGGTTGCAATTTGCGTATGAAGCGCACCGCCCGCCCGGGTGCGTGCGCGTACCAAATAGACGACGCGGTGTGCAATGGATTTTGACCTTTAGACTGGTAAAGCGATGGAGTCCGCTAAAGTACCTCACCTTACTTGCACAGAGCCTGCCTAAAATGGCAGTACCTACTGAAGGACACCCACCAAATTATCCCCAACATCCACGTGCCTTTTAAAATACGTACGATTAATTGAAAACGTGTCACAAAGGTTACTCTGCATAATATGCTTGACAGCTTGACACGTTCAAGTGATAAATTGGTTCTTGTTTCAGAGGATTCCATTACGCGAAAGATGAATTATATATCCCACATAATGTAAAACACGTCACGCCGACGACGCAGCCTTTACTTACAAATTACTGAGCTTACTTTACCTACATGTCAGTCGTAAAGAAATCGGTTACTTTTTTTTTATGCTCTACTGGAAAGCGCTTGGCCTTCCACTCACCTGATGGTAAGTGACGATCATGCCGAAGGTGGAAGCGCGCCTCACCCGGAATCCTCAATTACCGAGGAACTGGCTACTTATCTTATCTCTAAACCAGTGGTTCTTAACCTTTTAGTCATGAGAGACCATGAGACAAAATTTCAGCGTTGCATGGACCACCCAGAAGGTTAAGAGATAAATTGAGATAATGTACAGTACCTAAATGTAAATAAATACTAAACTTTAGGTTCATTCGCATTTAGATACTAAACTACTACTACTACTACTACTACTACTACACAGAAAAACGACGTTTCGTAGTCCCCTGTCTCCTCCTTCAGAACTGGACCAATTTTCATTACTTTTTCAGCATCAGTTAAAAAAAGAGATTTTCTATGTCTGTATGTTCGATTTTTTTTAAACCAGCCACGTAAATTTTCTGATGACGCCTTCAAACACAGTGATTTCGCTAAATTTTGAAGGCTCCTGGTTATTAAATAAATGACTTAATGCAAAAAAATCAAACGTACACACATAGAAAATCTCTTTCTTTAACCGATGCTGAAAAAGTAATAAAAATAGGTCCAGTTCTGAAGGAGGAAACAGGGGACAACGAAACGTCGTTTTTCTGTGTTTTGTATGAGTATTTTGCATGCCACGTCGACGTAGTGTTTCCTCATAAGAGGCCTATTACATCTCGACTGTGATTTATGCGTAAAATGGCCAATTTTGACGTTATGGATCTCAGAAACAAAAATACATTATTATGACTTATTGAATAGAGTAGAATAGCTATTGAAATAGTGCGTAGCGGCCTCGCTTTTTGTAAATTTTGCTTAACTTTTTAATTAAACCCAAAATTGCAGAGAAAGATTTTCATAAAGTGCGTGAAGGCACTTTTTTGAGCTCATCGATTGAACTACTGTTCTAAACAAGTGAAATAAAAAAATTATAATGTTATCTCTTACAAGCGGCCGCTCGCGGTTTCACCCGCGTGTTTCCAGTTCCCGTAGGAATATCGGGATAAAAAGTATCCTATGTGTTAATCCAGGTTATAAATTATCTGTTTGCCGAATTTCATCCAAATCCATTCAGTAGTTTTTACGTGAAAGAGTAACAAACATTCATTAATACGTTCCCGTGGGAATATCGGGATAAAAAGTATCCTATGTGTTAATCCAGGTTATAAACTATCTGTATGCCAAATTTCATCCAAATCCATTCAGTAGTTTTTACGTGAAAGAGTAACAAATATCCATTCTTACAAAAATTCGCATTTATAATATTAGTAGGATATAGTCGTATAGTCGTATAGCGGCCTCGGAATTTTTAGATATCATTGATTTTATATAGGAAAAAAATCTTATTCTAAACCAAAAAACTTCGAAAATCGCTGTAAGTTAACTGTGAATTTCTCTTATCTACAATAATATTATTAAGCAAAATTTATACAAGAGTAATTGTTACTTCATGAGGAATAAAGATTTCATAATGAATTTATAATCCTATTTCGATAAAAACGATAAATACAACTGCAAAATTACTACAAAATGCGAAAATGGGCATTTTACGCAAAAATCACATTCGAGATGTAATAGGCCCCTTAAAAACCACTGCTCTAAACTGTCGGAACACAACAATGCTTATTAAACATTGTTGTTATGGCGCCAGACTTTAGATAAGATGGGTCAGCCAGGGCTTAGCCGCTAGACCACAGTAGTGGTTACTTTTAGTTAATATAATTTTATATTTCAAATGGTATGTTTCTTGTAATATTTCTCTGCGGAAAATCTCTTGGGGTTAACTCAACATCGGATATCATGATTAAACCGCACTTAAGCTTTCTACAACTTTCTTCTTAGGTAGCAGTTATATATAAACATTATAATAATGACGCAACATTAGTTTGGCACCGCACATAACCAAAGTACCTATACAGGCCTACTTCATTAAAATTAAGCTACTCATAATATTTTTATGCAAGCTCCAAAACGTGTCCCCTGGGTACCGAACAGGGTTTTTACATTTTTTTATGGAGCCGCTGTCGACTAAGGTTGTCATGAAAAAAAATGTGATAATGTCGCTCTCCGTTTTGTCGTCGTGCCTTTATTTTAACAGAATGAAAAATATTTTATATGTCCTGTACTCTTTGGTGGCCGAGTATGGTAAAAAACACAACTTAAACATTAAATAAATGTTAAACGAAATTGTTGTTATGATTTTTGTTATATATCGGATATTTAAATATCCGACATTTAATATTCAGCACAAAAAGTGAATTGTGTGAAATACAAGTTTGAGTGAAAAGTGAAAAGTGAAGAAACAGTGGGTCGTGGGTTAGGTACCCACTGTTTAAGCAAAAAACGTTTGGCGAGAAGTGGGGCGAGTAAATTGTTCTGTCAACCAACACACAAAATATCCACCCGTAGTAACTTTTCGTGATCATGGCGGGGCGGACGGCGGGGGCATAATACTTAACTTAAAAATTGGATATATAAAGACAAAAAAATAGCATGCTAAAATAGCATGCTAATGATCCTGCTAATGATCTCTTTTGTGTAGGTGATCATAATAGTTTAAAAAGTTAGTCTAAGTTTGCCTTTATTGCCGAACTACGAAAATACCACGAGGTTACGAAATAGTGCTACAAAAATACGTTAATACTACGAATACGCAGCGCCAACATCTCCCTCCTCGGTCTTTATTTTGTCGAATCCTTTTTAAAACAAAACCAAATATAACTAAGATTCGGTATGTGTGTGAATAAATCTATATACTTATAATTATGTATAATGTGTGAGAGAAATTACTAAGCAACTTGGGAGAAACAAATACCTATATCTTTCTGCAGATCTGGGTACAGTTTGACACATTCGAACCATTCAATTTCAGACGCGGAAGCTACTCAATTACTTCACGTACCCCTTCGGAAACAAGATGGAAGATAAGAAGCTTCTGAAACATTGAGAATTCTACCCCACATCAATAATATTAAATTGGTTTAATATTATTGATGTGGATGATGGTTCCCCCCTTCCTAAACGATAGAACTGAGCGACAGATTACTAAGACTGAGATACAGACGTATTATATTCCGAAGAGAGAGTTAGAGAGCCCAAAATAACCACTTCTTAGTATGTAAAAGGAATTTACGTAGGTAATTGTAAATATTTGATAAACTGATGAAATTGTAATAAAATGTTTAAAACTCAAGCGGCGGAGGGTTCCAGTATTATAAAATAATGTATCTTGTATATAATAATTTCATTTTACATGAAGGGTATATACCGTAATTGTTATCCTTTCGTTTTCGTTTTTTGCTGCTAGAAACCTCTACAAAGTTATATAAACTGCACCAGCACTTTATACAAATTAGCTGTGATATAAAAACAGGACAAACTAAACCAGACTGTGTAAACTATATGACTAAGGTAAGCACGGAACGCCCCGCCGCCGCTAGTATTTAATTAACTAGCATTTTCCATTCCAGTGACTTCGTACGCGTGGACTACATCATTATTCCACAGAAACCCTTTTAATGGGATTAAAAGTATTCTATTTCCTATTTTGTATCACTGACACCTTGTGTGCAAAATTTTGTAACAAACAAAAAGTAGGTTAAACTATTTTCCAAGTTTTCACTTCCTCCGCCTGGTCCATCCAAAGGTCCTGGCCTGGGATTAATTCCCAGTGCGGGCAGACGGATGTTTCGGTGTTTCGGATTTTACGATGCATATGCATAGTGTTTGCTATCACACTTTTATTAACGGTCGAAATTAATAATCAATCTTTCTGTTATATTGTCTGCTAGAGTTAGAAAATTTCTAAGTCTTGTAGGCGAAACAGTAGAGAGTTTGAGTTTATCCCGTGTTCTTTTAGCAACAACACGTGTTGTGAGACCCCATTTTAATTAAAATCTACTGTACAATACTAAATGTACTTCAAAAATGGGTTACCTATCATAAATTCAAAATTTTCCTGTACGTATTTTATTTGACCGAAAACGTTTTGTATTTTTTTGTTATGCAACCAAGCATGCAGCATGCAACCAAGCATACATCATGCAACCCAGCATGCAGTATGCAAGCAAGCATGCAATCAAGCATGCAGCATCATCCAAGCACGCAGCATGCAGCAGGCATGGTTTCTGTCACGGTTCTGGCGCTGCGAGGCCCCGGCGGTCCCACGCGAGCTTATCGTCGCAGATGGCTTTCGCTCACCACCGCAGCTTCGGCTTCGTTCGACTACGTGGAGTCGGTTTTGCCGTAATTCGTTTCTGTCACTGACTTTTGTAGCAGAACCTTACCGAAAGCACAAAGTATTAACTTTTTAAGACATTTTAGTTTATTTACCTTATAGGTAATTAGCATATATGAAAAACAAAAAAGTCTGGATATGTTATTTTAGAGAAAAAGTTACTTACACGTCGAATTTTAAGACTTCTAGGAAATTTATTATTAGCAAAACATCTTTAAAAAAAAGTAGTTTTGATAATCGGCTAATAGTTTTTCTGGAAAATGAAACGTATGTATTATAACCTTATGGATTAACAAAATTATGTAAAAATAACAATCTGGTATTTAAAACTTCGTCATACCGTTTTCGAACAATTGAAATTCGTACAGGAAAGTTTCGAATTTATGATTGACTTGTTTTGCTTAGTGACTTGAACTTTAATAATTGGTGATCTCGACGACTTGGCTTTTCAACTGACATCTTCTTTGCCTACGGGTTTTGTTTAGGCCATTATGCCTAGACAAGTCCAAGTCACAAAGCAAGACAAGTCCAATTTCAGAGCACAAAACGTTAGAAGGCACCGATTAAAATACGAGTAAGTACCTAAGTAAAGCGCGTCATAACTGAGCAGAGTCAAGAAGGATACTAATAAAATAAAACTTGCCAGCTAGCGAAAATCAGTGTTGCCAGATCCGTAGGTTAAAATTATCCTAGATTTACTGCAAAACTATCGTGTTACACCAAATTTGCTACTATAAACTACTGAGTCCGTCAGGTACAGACATCAGGTACTGACGGACGACGACGAAATGTGACATGACATTGACAGATGTGGTACATTGCGTTTTGTTCTCGACATAATTCATTAGCGACTCTACTCTGAGGTCAAAACTTCATGCACGCATCTCAGGTACCGAAACTTTCTACGATTTCATTGTTAAATGTATCAAATCAATGAAATAATACTTGTAAGGTAACTTATTTTAATTGACTTTTATTTCAATAAAATCCGAAATTGCTACCTTCGTGCATTTAAATTACCATAAAAAATAAAATAAAAAAGGTATGTTAAACAGTTATACCATTTTCAAATTAACATTACGAGGGGCGTTCAAAATATTCTCGGTATGTGGATAAAAACAAACAAGTACGAAAAGTTTGATATTTTTATTTTTCAATATACTCCCCCCCTATGTTCATACACTTATAAGATCGATCAATTATTTTTTTTAATCCCTCATAAAAATATTTTTTATCTTTGGTGTAAAAATGCTCCTCCACGGCCGTCTTCAACGCTTCATCGTCAGAAAATTTATTTCCACGCAGATCCTTTTTAAGATTGGGGAACAAAAAGAAGTCGCTTGGGGCTAAGTCCGGACTATAGGGTGGATGAGTAACAGTTTCAAACCCACATTCAACAATAGCTGCCTTGGCAATATGAGCAGTATGGACAGGGGCGTTGTCATGCAGAAGCAGAACACCTTTGGTTAACTTTCCTCGCCTCTTTTCTTTGATCGCATCTCTTAATTGACGTATAACGTTAGCGTAGTACTGCCCTGTGATATTTACACCTTTTTCTTTATAATCGATAAGCAAAACTCCTTCACAATCCCAAAATATTGTGGCCATGACCTTGCCAGCTGACGGGATTACCTTGAACTTCTTGGGATGAGCTGAACCCTTAATGTGCCACTGCATGGACTCCTGTTTGCTCTCTGGGTCATAATGATGAACCCAGGTTTCATCTCCAGTAACTATTTTTTGCAGCACCTCATCGGGATTTTCACCACACAGGTCGATAAAATCTGAACAGCAAGCCACACGCATATCCTTTTGAAGAAGCGTCAGCATTCGCGGAACCCATCTTGCACTTACTTTTGACATATTAAGATGGTCACGATAATGTCATGTACGGTACCAATAGAGAGATTGGTTACTTGAGCTATAGATTTTACCTTCACTCGGCCGTCTTCCAATGTAAGTTTTTCCACTTTATCAATATTTTCTTGTGAGGTAGCCACTACAGGCCGGCCAGGTCTAGGGTCATCTTCAATACTCTCCCTTCCACGCTTAAATTCGCTTGACCATTTTTGAATAGTAGATAAAGAAGGAGCAGACTCACGGTAAACACAATCCATTTCCTCTTTTATGGTTTTTTGATTTTTACCCTGTTTTGTCAAGAATTTTATGACGGATCGGTGCTCTAATTTCGTTAAAATTGTTAATTCGCTCATGGTGTTCATGTTTGTTCGGCAATTGCAGAAAAACAAAAGAACATCTCGGTTCCAATTTTACTTTTTTTTAATGTCAATGGATGAATCTTAGCGGCCAGTAACAAATATATATATAAAAGAGGTTGTAACGTATCAATACCGAGAATATTTTGAACGCCCCTCGTAGATAACTAAGCAATGTTTTAAAGTAATTGGCACGGTCTGCGTCGCATATTTTTTTACACCACAGGCTATCAAAGGCAGCCGTTTGATTTGGTTTGTATGAAAACATTGCATAAGATTTTTTTTTCTGGTTTTTCTGTACTTTAGGGAACAAAAGAATATTGTTTGAGATGAAATAAATAACCATGAGTATTTTCAAAAAATGGGGCTTAAAAAAGTTATCATTTGTAGAAATGGCATGAAATAAACTATACGAGTGAAGATTTTTCTAAAAATAAAAGAAAAAAGACGATATCTCGAAAACCGTGAGACTTTCATTAAACTCAAATTTCAGAATGCGGTAGGACATGATGTGACCCACCCGCAGCTAAAGGATTATCCTTCGTTTTCTGGACACGCTGTATATGTATTTTGTATTCTGTTCTGTATACTCATAGCACATGAGTAAAGAAACGGAATTTTTACTCATGTGCTCATAGCTTAGCTTCCGCCAGCGTGTAATTCGATTTGTCTGAATCGCAAGTCACATACTTAATGAAATATGTCTCAAATATTGGAATAATCTGTAAAAATCTATTTCTGCTACTTACGACTAGTACTTTAATTTAACTAATTTACTACTTTACTACTTTAATAATAGCAGAATTTACCTGAATGCCATTCCGTATTTCGTTTTCGTTGTGGCAAAGCTGTTAGCAGCCTTTACTGTAGGAAAAGCTTTGATATTGATTTTGCTACATTTCAATTGTCGAGATCGGAATATATAATTGAAATAGCTTCGTTGTCAAGGTTGTTTCTCTCGTTTACGGTTATTTCAGAAATTTTCGTTTTCGCGCTTATATTATACTTACTTGTATGTGTTTGAATGGCTTGCTAATTAAAATCTCCATGTATCGTCAAAAGTCGCGGCAAACTTTAGTATACGAACGAATATAATCTGACAGCGTACCAAATCTTATGACCAAGATCGATCGTCTATCGGTGGTACTTTAGGAAGACTGAAGTTCACTAACTGCTGTTTGAAACTAAGAATTGTTTGCGAGCAGAAGTGACCAAACATTTTTGAATGTATAATATGGCAACTTCGGTAAAAGTAATATGCAGTTTATAAATTATACTTTTCCCAGCAAATAAATTACCGACGTTGTCGTTTGTCTTATGTTTAGGAACGCAAGTATGCAATAACTCTTATCTGTTACTTACAACGTATTAATTAAATAAGTAGCTCAATAGACACCTTAATCGGTTTTTATAAAAAAGTTTGTTAAAAAAAGACGATAGAGTTAACGGTGAAGTCAAAAATTCATTCCGAACCCACGTCCTCCGCAATCCCACCTAGGTAATCTTATTTTTTAACGTTTCAATATCTTAAAGTATGTTTAAGTGTTATTAAGGGGGTGCCGCGCGATCGCAAAAACTGACTTCATAAGTCTCCTAATGAACTTCAAAGCAAAATCAATCATATTGATATTTATAATTAGGACAATTTTATTCTGCTTTAAAGTTTCAGACCTAGTAATTCAATCAGAGCAATGTTTTTTTTCTGCGAAATGTGCAAAACCATCACGCTCTTGTGTTAAAATTAAATTTATATCAATACAAAATATTTTCATGTAAGAATTATTGTTTCATGCGTAAAATTAAGAAAATTGTCGAAAAAAAATGTTTTTAGGAGTCATACATTTATGTATTGTTTGTTATTGTTTAAAGAATTTGTTTCAAATTTCAACAAGGCCATGACCTTGTGCAATGATCAGGCTAACTCACAATTATGTTCTTTTAATGTATTTAACTAATTCAGCGCATAGTACAAGTGACTTAAAAATACGTAAATTTTCACAATTTCGTGCAGGAAGCAGGACCCCCTTAACGATAAAGTAACATAACGAGTAAAGAGTATTGTTTTGCTAGTAACACTTTTATAACAGTCCTCTTAAGAGGCCTATTACATCTCGAATGTTATTTTTGCGTAAAATGCCCATTTTCGCATTTTGTAGTAATTTTGCAGTTGTATTTAAAAAAAAGACGATAGAGTTAACGGTGAAGTCAAAAATTGTTTTTTTTTATAAGTAAAGCGTTTATTTTATTAAATCGATTCTAATCTCGATCCTGAACAAACTAACTTCAAGTTTTGAGCTTTTTTTATTAAAATGTTGTACTACTGTGTAAATGAATGTTAATATTGTTAATATATATTAATGTGTTGCTCTGTCAAATATAGCCGACATAATCGCCTTTCAGGCTTATGTTATTACAATTTAAGCCTTCGTACACAGGCCTTTACACATTGTTACCACGAACTAGAACAATTATAATAGCGAATTTTCGTGAATACACAATAACTAAACACATTTGTCTTGCAGCTACAACAGCATTGAAACTTTGAAGGGTCTGGAGCAATTTGGCAGATTGGAAGAGCTGATATTGGACAACAACAAATTAGGAGACACCCTTACGTTCCCATACTTGCCTTACTTAAGGACGCTTTCGCTCAATAACAACCAGGTGAGAAACTTAAGTACAAGGAAGTTCTAAAGACATTTTAAAATGCACTTTTTCGGTTTGTCTCTTTATAAAATAGTAAAATAGTGTTAACCGTTGAACACAGGCATTCCCGTGAACAATGCTTTACATATACAACGTCAGTCGGAAAGGGGGTACTAAGCCGAAAGGAGGGTAAAGTATACATGATAGTAAATAACTTTTGGCTGAGAAGTTTTCCTAAAAAATGGATAATTTTAGATTAACAGCTGTTTTAAGATTTAATAAGAAATAACACTGTGGTAGCCCTGACGGTCAGCTGTTTTGAGACAGAGACAGATAATTGAGTTCATTGAGTTCATTGCCGGGGTTAACAAGTGGCGTTAGCCCCGCCCCTATTCAGGGTTGTACATTTTTTAAATATGAATATGCATAAAATATGAATGTTTTTCGCAAAGTTTATATTTGCAATATAACAGTATATTGATAGTAGCACTTTCAGTTGTCCGCGGCTTAGTACCCTCTTTCCGACTAACGTTGTATAAAAGTAAAGAAATATTCGATAGGTATAGGTAGTTCAAGTTATACATGCTTTTATAAATATAATGCTTGCCCTATTCTCAGCTTATCCTTGACATTTGGATTTTTTTTGTGATAGTCGATTTCCATCATAACGTAGTCAGTTGTTGACATTAAAAAATGTGATACTTTGACTTAGGTAAGCGGATAGTCTAGCTGAACGCACGTGGACTAGGCATGGCCACACTTTTGGTGTGAAGATCGCTTTATTTAAGGAAATAGTTAAGTCGTGTTAAAAAACAAATACCACAACAGAAACAGAAATAGCTATCGTTAGGAACTTCAATAAAACTTTTTACATAAGTAACGTAACACCGCATATCAGTGGCGAAGCGTGAAATATTGAGAGAGGTAAGCCGTAACAAAAAAAAATGCTTACCTACTCCGAGCGCGGGCACGCAGTCTTGAGTCCTTAACCTTACCACTGAGCCTTAGCACTGAGATATTGAAACAGTGTCTTGCAAGCATAATAGAAGTGGCTTTGATAAAAGCCGTTTGTGGTGAAATGATGATATGATGTAAATTAAACAAAACTTAATAGACTAAGTACACACGGCAGCACATCACGCTATCCATTATACATATCTATAACTACGTTGCGGTAAAAGAAAGTGTCTTCAATTTAATTGGTGGAATTCTCTAGTTTATCAAAATTCCCGAATGGCGAATACAGGCGAATATGTCAAAAACTATCGGCCAATAGTAATTATTCACGGGGGTTGGCCACGCCCCCTGCGCGGCCGCCACCGGGCCGGAATTTTTCTTCTGGCAGTCCAGTCACACGTCACGGCAGCGACGCTCGCGTTTTGTAAACACCATCTCTAAGTCTGTGGTAAACACAAAAATGGCACCTACTTTAAGTAGGGTGGAGAGAGAGCAAATAATTGCTCTAAGACAAAGTGGATGCCGAGTCAAACATATATGTGACCAAACTGGAGTAACGGTGAGTAATTTATTTTCATAATAACCTACTACAAAATATGATATGTTAGATGTTTGATGTTAGGTGTTAGAAAAGACAAAACAGTGCCGCAGGAGACCCGGCTTAGCAGTGTTAGATTAATGTTTATTTGTAAACAAAAATGGCGGTTAACTTAACTCGTAACTTTCATCTAAATAGGTTCTGCTTTTTTATTTAGTTTCATGCTTTATTAGAGGAAGAAATTTTACTGTTTATTTGTAAACAAAAATGGCGGTTAACATAACTCGTAACTTTTATCTAAATAGGTTATCATGATATTTTATTTAGTTTCATGATAAATTAGAGGAAGAAATTTTACTAAGGGATGAATTATATAAAAGCGGGCCGTGCACGGGGCGCGTCCGGGCTCCGTCCGGGCTCGGATGGCGCACTGATTTGAGACGTTGCATACATTTTGTATCGAGCAGTTCTTATTAAACTGTGCATTCCATGATCCGTGTCCCGTCCGGGGCACGACGCCCCGTGCACGGCCCGCTCTAATATAATTCATCCCTAAACCTGTAATTTTTAGTTTGACTGCTTGTAATGGCGGCTCCACATTATTAGTGCCGACACATAATAAATAATAAAGTGCCGTGACGCTCCGTAAACAGGCGTGAACGTGAATGTGGACGGTTTTCTTGGGGTTCACGCGCGTTCACGCCTGTTCCCCGATCTGATCGGGGACGGGGAACAGGCGTGATCGCGCGCGTACTATTTTGTCCCGCGACAAAGGGTTCTCGCGGCGTTCACGCGTACAAATCCACATTCACGGCCCCGTACTAGTTTACCAAAGAGGAAATTAATCGGTTTACTCCAGACTATACTTCGATCGGTTACGATACGATGTATTTCAGTCATCTACCATCTTCTTTTTTTTTCTCTACGTCCATTTCGCGGCGGGTTTCACGAACGATTGTGAGCATCCCGTGAATCTGGAGGGCACGACTGGTGCCGTGAATTCGCGCGTGAATTCACGGCACTTAAAGCCTGTATATACTTTGATTAGTGATTAGTGCTGGTGACGAGTGCAAGTGCTTAGTGATTAGGAGTAAACACGTGTGGACTGGGCTGCGTTCTGTCGCTTCACTCGAGCGCACTCCGGCGCGCGCTCTAACCTTTCCGTGGCTTGGTGAAATTTTACTCTGATGGCTGTCAGAGCGTAGTTTCATCGGTTCTGTGCTAGTATATGTGTTCTGTGGTTCTGTGGCTCAGAGCGCAGCAACCAAACAACCATCAAATCGGATGGTTATTTTCACTCTAACAGCTATTTGACGTTTATATAATTTAAAAAGTGTCAAAGTTTGCAATTTATGTCAAAACGTCTCGAAAAATTCCGCCTGTTGTTTGGTTGTTTTGTATTGTTTTACTTTTTAATAATTCTGTTATATATGGTATAAAAGTGGAAAAAATGGAGACAGAAGAATGTTTTCTCGTACAGGACAGGAATACTTCAGAAGAGGTTATAAAAACAACTTGATTGTTCCGTGGCCTGGTTGCAACTCAAACGAGTTAAACTTTAACCAAACAACTACACTACACCCAAAACGACGGAACACACTCCAGCGATTGATTAGTGCGAGTGGTTAATATAGTTAATTAAAGTAGCCCGCATAGTAAAGTGATATGTGGGTTCTAAAGTTTCTTTCATTATTTCTTGCAATTGCAAGTGCGCTTCTTGACGTGCGTACTAAACACAGCCACTTGACAAAATGGACACTACTCGCACTACACATCCTGCACTAATCACTCGCAACTAATCACCTGCACTTGCACTGTCGCACTTATCAATGTGAATACAGGCCTTAATGTGGAGCCGCCATAATGGATTTTGTGAGAATGCGGATTTTTCATTCTTCTTTAACCGTAAAGTGTAGTAATACGAGAAATAGTTAGCCATAAAATTATAATTTTGTAAGGTAATCAATGTTTTTACACGGGACGAACAAACTAACACCAACTTGTGCTGTTGTTTTATTTGATAGTAGGTGTTACCAATGGTGTATTAAAACAAACCCTAATTGACGTTTTCTTTCAGCGAAAAACGGTATATTTTTGGCTTCGCCGATGGGAAAAGTCTGGGTCCCTAGAAGCTCACCACCGTCAGCACTACGAGAGGGCCACGACGTCTGAGGAGGGACGTCTGAGGAGGACGCGGCCATAGTTGATTCACACTCTGCTGATCCCTTTTTGAGCACAAGAGTGTCTTCTTCTAATTATAGCGTGAGTATATCATAACAATTACCTACCTTGTTTAAACTCTATTGAAATTAACACCTATTAAACAAAAGTGGGATTTAACTTGCTATTCTTTCTACCATTGACTTGGCTGACCAAAAAACCACTTACTGCATGTGTATTTGATGAATTTTTTGATGAAGGTTTTAGTTAAATTATTAAAATAATAAGCTCAAATGCCTTCGCACTTCTTGAGAATGACTTTTTGACAATGAGTAGTTATTGCATAATCTTAATAATTTATTGAGATCCTTTTAAACACGTTTTAAATATCTTTACAAATAAATTAAGTAAAGAATATAATTTATTATTTACTATGACTGTAAAGTTATATTGAACATGGTTTTTAGTAGGGTGATAATGTTGAATTTTTTTTTAAATATCTTTATAACAGAAGCTATGGCTAGATTAAAATAAAGTTTGAATAAGTATATTTTTCTAAACAAAAACAATTAAGTAAGTACTAGAATTGTTAAGAGGGTTTACGCATTTCGGTTTCCCATACAAACTTCCAAGTCGAAGTTTTTAAAAACCATTAATCCAATTTTGATGAAACTTTGTATGCTAAAGTAAAACACAGGGATCTAAATAGTTTGTTGAAAACATTTTAAAACAACGTTCATTTAGCTGAGTTTTCTGCGATTTAAAGTCTACTCTAGAAAGTTTAAAATCGCAATAACTCACTTAAATAAACGTTTTTTAAAAATGTTTTTAACAAACTATTCAGATCCCTGAATTTTACTTTAGCATGCAAAGTTTTATTAAAATTGGCTAAGTGGTTTTTAAATATTTCAGCTTGGAAATTTGTATAGGAAACCGAAATGCGTAAACCCTCTTAAATCAATGTTTCCAAAAAAAAAAAAACCTCCAACATTTGGGAAAGTTGTGAAGTGCCAGCTATTTATTGCATAATCATAATAATCATTTGGGGGGTCCCAATTGCATGTTTACTACCTATATATCCTTTAAAAAAGTTAAAAAAATTAAATTGATTAATTACTATGTATAGACATGGTTTGTATAGTAGGATGATCCGAAGAATATATTTTTATCAAATATTTGGCTTTGGATACATTTAACTACCTATAATATTAACTACATGCAGTAAAATAATTCAATCAGTGTTTCCAATACCTATTATTTTAAGCCAGGTACAGACTGTGTGCCAAATTTCATGTGAATACATATTCAGCCTTTTTAACCAACCATAAAATATTTTACATTTTTAATAGAAATATAATTTTAGAGACCGTTGTATATTTTATGTCTACAATAAAAAAGAAACATTGACATAAATTGGGTGAAATCACTAAAAAGTCACACACAATCCTAAAGTTGGTCCTCTGATTCCTGATTAAGTTTTTAAATTTAACATATTTACTGTATAGTTAAAATCTTTAGTTTAATGAATTTACTTTACTTTTTTCTTTGTTTTAGGTTTCCATGGACACTATCCGGAGAAGATTAAAAGAGGCCGGGAAGAAATGCAGCAGACCTGCGAAAAAAATTCAATTATATGAACATCATAAAGAGGCAAGAGTTAGCTTTTGCTTAGAATTTTACAACTTTGACTGGGATAATGATATATTTTTTTTGTGCGCTGCAATATTAACTCATTCGCTAAACACAGTGACATACACAATTTCAGTACTAGAAATAAGTCAAAACTTATGATGCCCCTGTTCAGGTTACAGAAGGTTCTCGGCTCTTTCTTGGGGCAAGGTATTCACTATTATAATAAAATACCAAGTACTGTACTAGAATTACCTTTAGATAAGTTTAAAAATCATATAAAATCTTATTTACTTAAGAAAGGTTATTATACAGTTAAGGAAGAAGAAGACAAAACAGCCTGGTAATGATAAAATAATCACATTATATTTTCTTAAGTCCATTTTCTTTGTAACTAGCTCATACCCTAGTATGATAGCCTTTATCAGCAGTGTCTTACAGACAAGAGGTACCTACTCAAAACTTATGTTGCGTAAAACGTTGGTGGCATGCGCGTCGGGTTGTTGCGTTCCCTAAAACATGGTTGAGCGTAGCGATGGCTGATTCACATGTCATACTCGTGAACGGGTGCCGCCTGTGGAGGCTGGTCTGCTCTTGCTAACTTATTTTTATTATTAGTATATTAGTAGTTATAGTCTTACTTCTTTTTTCTGTACTGTAAGACATTGATAACATTGATTATTTTATATTGATGAATACCTGAACTTTTTATTTTTATTAATATATTTTTTATTTTTATGTCCTTGTAGTTGTTTTATGTTTTTATTATTGTAATGGAAAGTGCCCTTCTATGATAGGGAGGGCATTTTTCAATTCTAATTGACGCTGTAAAAGAAAGGGAGAAAGGAAATGCCCTTGCTGAGTTTCTTGCCGGTTCTTCTCATTACAAGGCTCCCGCCCCATAGTTAGACTTACGAACCGATGGCATAAATGACATTCATAAGTGCTGTAACCTAAACATGGCCTAACCTGAATAAATGATATTGAATCTTGAAGTTATGTTATGGAATTGTGATAATGAACCCTTGTTTTGAAGTCTGTTAAAAACGCCCAGTCAAATTGTAATGTTCTAAGAAAATAAACTCTTGCCTCTCATTTTATCCCTTAGCCGGCATTTGACGTAATAAGACGTATTTTTAATTTAATAATTACTTTGAAGTATTATAATTAAGTTTATAACCCTAGAGTTACTTTAGATTTGGATGGTTTATTTAAAGAAATTTTATAAATGTTTTCGTTCTATCATTTAATTGTTGGAGAATGTTCAGCTTATTGCTCTGTTTCTTAATTTCTTTTCCATGTATTTGTTATCAGAATAATAATGTGATAGGTTGAACCTTTGATATTATATTAGCTATAAGTATTGATCAAATTCGGGGTAATTAATCACCCTGAATACCTATTTGTGTAATTTATTTAGAGTAGTAAGTTTATTAAAGTTCCTACTATTTTATTGGTTAATAAATCAGGGAGTTTAAATATATTGAAGATTATAATCAATAAATGTTTATTTGTGTTAGTTTATTGTTTTTATTTTTCTAAGTTTAAGTTCGAAACTCGATAAGAGCCTTATTACAATATTTTGACAGTTATTCGTTGACTATTGAACATTTAAAAGATAATAGAAAATCAAAGACCGCGTTGTAAAATTTCTTCTTCTTTATCGAGTGGCTGGTGAGGCCTGGTGTCAGAGTTTTTACAAGCCGCCATTTAGGTCTCTGACTTGACTTGTTGCTATATTTACTACAGCAACTGTGACCAACGGCTTTACGTGCCTTCCGAAGCACGACCAGACCAGAACAAGTATACAAAGATATGTTCCGCTGAATATCGAACCCAGTCCTCCGGGTACCTATGTAAGCAGACTTACTAACATTCAACCACGGAAAAGTCTGTAAAATTAATAAAGCTACAAGTATGCTCTAAGTAATTATCATTATATCAACACTTTTTGGGACATAACAATTAACCCCACGTGCTATTGTCCACGTGGGAGGCCTGTGCCCATCAGTGGGACGTTTCTTTGCTGATGATGAACAATTAACCCATTGAGCATCGTAAAACCAGATACAATTGAAAATCAATTGTTTCGTGACCGCCGGCGGTCTTATGATCCTTGACCTATTATAGTGTTTTCTTACTTTTTGCATGTTTCATGTTTTGCAGAATTCACACGGCTATTAATAATATTTCCCACATTCACACAAATTACTTAGCTTAAAGTAAGCACTGTAAGGCTTGTGATATGGATACTAGGTAACGGATACACTTACATAAACAATACGTAGATAATATAGATATAAATACATATAAACACCGACTCAGTTCAAATTACTCGGTAAAAAATTACCATGTTCATCACACAAACATTGCTCGTACCAGGATTTGAACCCGGGACCTTTGGGGTTGGAAGGCAGGATCTCTGCCAACGGGCCACAGATCGGTCTTCGCTTGTGCTTGAGTCACTATGTTTCACTTTATTTATTTTATAAAACATTATGGCCTCAGAGTATCATTTGGTCTTTTATACTTATACCCCAGTAATCACCACCTAACTGTCAAAATAATTTTCGAATTTCTTATCAATTTCTATTCTCTTAATTTTATTATGTTGTTTTAAAGCTGGCCACTGACGATCAGTTTTGCGCGTCAGTCCAGGCGTAAAACTGTGGCGTCACTCCAAGTGGTTTTACGCCAAACAGATTTCCCCACTCACTGGCGTCACTCCGGCTCGTCGGTTCTCGACCGGCCGGTACAATCAATTTTGAACTTTATTGCTTGGTTCTAAGGATCAATATTCATTGGAGAAATTCGAACTGACGCGATTGGAGTGACGATCAGTCGATCACACACGGTCAGGTGAGAGTAGCCTACTCTTGAAACAGAAATGCATTAATCAATTTCCAATCATAAATCTAAAATATGTCAAATGGCACTTTTGTAAGCGACAATAGCGCCGCCACATTGGAATTAAATTGCGTGGAAATTGATTGAACAAATTATTATCGAGATGACGTTCCGGAATTATCTTTACTTATCCCAATATCGATACATATTATTCGCATTGGAATTGTATTAAGATTGAGTTTGCGTTCGAGAGTAACCCCCCAGGGGCCCAAGTCTGCTAATTTACGAATGGCATAATTGAATCGCAATTGGATCGCATTGTAATTGTTTGACACATTTGGTATTCTCTTACTCATTTAAGAATACCAAATGTGTCGAACAATTACAATGCGATTAAATTATGCCATTCGTAAATTAGCAGACTTGGGCCCCAGTTTGGCGCAACTCGCCGCCGCCGGCTTGGATTATGGTAGCCACGGAAAATTCCGTCTCGCGCCGTCAGTTAAAACTCTTTAGTGACGATTCGACATTCACGATCAAATTTTGGACTGACGTCAGTTCAACTAATGGGAAAAACTGATCGTCAATTTCTGCGATCTAGCAGTCAAAACATGTATATATAATGAGGTAGAGTCGATCGCTATAGGGCAAGTCACACAGACAAGAGAAAATTCTTTCATTACATATTTATTAAACGTTAGGAATCTCCCCTAAATTAAATCCTCACCACGAATTTAAATTTTTAAATTTGTTGTCTCAAAAGTTTTCTTATTAGACGATATGATTCGCGCAGAGCGCTGTAGGGTTTCTCACCTTGTGTTCCACTTGTCCCAGGTTAAATTCCAGGTCGGGTTAATTCCTAATGTTGGTTTTCTAAACTCCGAGATACCCAGCGTCTCTACCAACACAAGGGTGTTAAATTCCTTTTTGTCTGGCGCATATACAGTAGGTTATAAACCACATCGCAATACGAGCGAGAATTCTCTAAATTCAGTTAAAGAGTGTGTTACGCTATTTTAATACGAGCGAGAATTCTCTAAATTCAGTTATAGCGTGTATTACGCTATTTTACATATGAGTATGTTATTCGTTATCAATTTTAAGATTCATCGCAAATGCAAAAATCTATTACTTCCCAATGTTTTTTTATTTCAACGCGTCGCTTTATTTTTTAGTTCCTCATACCGAATAACTAGACAGAATCAGTGTTACCTAATACCACAATCCCAGGAATTATGAAAATACTAGAAAAAATTCGGACCGAGAATCGAGAATGTAGGTGGGATTCGAAACCGCGTCCCTCGCTTTCCGGGCAAGTGCGCTGACCACTACGCCACCGCGGCCGGCACAAAGATCGTCGAAATTCTTCTAGTGATTTTACTTTCGTCCCAAGCCGACGTCATCACAACAATCTACCCTAACACCCGATAGAAACACTTTTGCAAATATTTCTATCAGATAAGTTGACATTTTGCTATGTAGGTATATTTCATAATTTAATTTAACATTAAAAATGTTACTTTTTATTTATGAAAATCCAGAATTAGTTAAATACCCTAGTGCCTACATCGGCAAGGCATCACAAAAATTATTTCCGAGGTAATGAAGATATTATTATTACACTACTTATAATAAAAAATAGATATGAAAATATGGCTAAGATTTTTATTTTTCCATTCCATTAAGTAACGCTTTTAGGAATAAATGAGTCCAAAGTTATTCTAATATTAATAACTAAGATTAATCCTCAAACATTGTTTCATTTTCGCGATTCCTCTACAGAGCGTGATACACACATGCAAAATAACGTATAACGTATGTGTGCGGCGGCAATGCAGCACGACTCATTTGACGTGGGACTGATATAGGCTATTTATCTCTTTCGCACGATTCTCTCTGTTCAACTTTTGAAGCGCTCAAGGTCAAAGTGTGGTAGCCTGATGTGCTGGCGTGTGTACAAATAATACTACTTATACTCTAAAGCTATTCGTCTATTCTTTCTTACAAAGTGCGCTAAGACATTATCATAAAAGCTGGGAAGAATCTAAAGCTATTAATGCCGACATCTTACAATCTACCGATTACTTTGCAAATCTACTTATTCTAAATACGTAATTTCAACTTATTACAATATCTACTTACCGCAAATACCTAATTACAACGTACGTCTTCGTAACTACTTTCATCACTACACACAACACAAATAAACAAAGTCCAACTACAATACTAATCATTCTAATAGGTGAAACTAACTAATAAATTCAAATACTAATAAAACACAGTCATGCATTCAATGATGAATTGCAATTACGTCAAATTATCTGTCAACAGAACACAAACCGAAAACGATATTCCTCCATCCCGCTCACGCGCAGGCAAATTGTATAACTTTCTCTATCAAGTAACTCGGATAAAGACGGCTTACCGGCTGCTAATACGCGGGTGGGTTTATTGACCTATAAGTGACGTCATGACGTAAATTTTGTACAGAAGTTTAACTGCCAAAAAGCCGATCGCGCCTGCGGCTTATTTTATAGCAATATGTTGTTGAAAAGCAAATTTTGTTGATTTAATATCCATAGTGTAGGTGTTTTGTAATGTTTCTTTTGTATATTTACTTTTATAATTACTGATTGTGCCATTTCTCAATTCAAGTAGAGAGTGGTTGTGTTCTAAACTTCTGAAGGGAAGCCGGTGGGAATCGAGTTGTATGGAACCTTCGTCACTGCCGCATATACCTAACTAATAGTACTACCGTACAAAAGGTTCACTCTCTAACGACTTTTATGCAAAATTGAAACATATCGTGTGACCTGAACGTTCGAATATTTAATTCGAATTTACTTATTTTGCGAATATTTATTCAAATTTGTATATTTATGCGCTTTTGGCTATGTTTATAAATAGTTTTTGAATTATTTTATAAGATTTTGTTTTAGGAACCGTGTTTTAATATCAATGACCCGAACTCTTAAATTTCCTCTAAGGAAATACCTTAAATACACCAAATCGCTAATATAAGCTTTTTAAAATTATAAAGCACTATTCCGGAAAAAATTTTAAATTTCACCCAAAAACAAAAAAAAAAAAAAAAAAAAAAAAAAGTCCAAAAAGACTTAAAAAATTTTCGGCCAAAAATTTCAAAAATTCAAATTTTCAAAATCTTTCAGATAATATTATTTAGACCCAAAAATACCCAAAAATCAACTTTTCACAAAAAAATTTATAATAAAATTCTTCAAAAAAAAAAAAAAAACAACTTTTAAAAACCTAACCTAACCCTAACCTAACTCTAACCTAACTCGATATGGCGCATATCACCAGCCCACAGCCGGGCGAAATGAGTGAGCCTGAGACGCCAGGGATGGTAGAGAGGTCCTACATGAAGGTGAAGGACGTGGAATCGTTTGAAACCATGGTCCGACGCTACTGCAGCCGAATAACAGAGGCGGTTCGGTCGGGCAAGTCCGTCACAAAGGCGAGCAAGGAAATTATTCTTGATGCCGCGACCGGAATAGACCGCTGCCTGACCAACCTGCTGGGCTCTGCCGACGTGCCGGACCTCTCCCAAGAACAAGTCAGTGAGGACAGTGTAAGGGAGCTCAGCCACAAGCTGGACAATAGCATGAGCGCCGTAGTCGCTATTCAGAGCGAGACTTCGGCGGAGATCCGGCGAGAGGTGTCTCAGAAGGTCGACGAGATGATGGCACAACAGTCGCGTCTCGAAGACCTCGTGCACCTGACCGCTAACATGGTCACAGCTGCACTTAAGGAGATACCTCTTGCCCAGGGTCCACCGACCGGCGCTCATGCCGATCAAAATGGCCAAGAAGCTGGGCTCCTGAACGCTCCCTCATACGCCAGCGTCGTTGCGAGGCCCCAACCCCAAACACCCAAAACCTACCCCGCGGTCCTGGTATCACCATACGACTGCTCGCGCAAGCCTCCGGAGGTGATGTCTCAGTGGAAGAAGGAGATCAGCTTCCGGAGGCTCAAATACGCCCCGGTCAAAATATTGCCCTTACCTAACTCCAAACTACGGGTTGAATTTGAGACCAGGAAACAGTGCGAGGAAACGATAGCCCGTCACGCATCGAGCGCTAACTTCGCCGCAGAACAGGCGAAGCAGAGACCACCGCTAATTATCCTAAAGGGCATATCGAAAGATATTGCCCGCGAGGAGTTAGCGGAGGTCCTTGTCGCCCAAAATGACGTAGAGGTTTCCCGCATCTGTTTCCTGACCTCAAATCGCAACCCGGCGCTGTACAACGCGGTGATTGAGGTCACTCCCGAGATGCGAAAAGTCATCCTCGCTCTCGGGAGGCTCTGCGTGGACCACAGTAGGGTCCACGTGGAGGACTTCTCCCGGTTTGTGCAATGCCACCAATGCCTTCAATACGGCCATACAAAGGCGAAGTGTACGGCCGAAAAGCGACCATGTGCCCATTGTGCGAGCCCGGGCCACCAGTTGCCAGAATGCCCCAATAAGAACTCTGGGGCCAAGTGTTACAACTGCTCGGCCCACAACCAGCGCATGGGCACAAAGATCGACACTGGCCACAACGCCACCAATGCCCGTGAGTGCCCCCGAATTCGGTCGATGGTTCTGCGCTTGCAGAGCCAGACCGACTACGGGAATTAAATAAAATTTGTCTAAATTTAAAAAAAAATTAAAATTCTAAATACATACCTAAAAATTTAAATATTAAACTTCAAACGAAATAACCTAATTTAAATAAAAATGTACAAATATTAAATAACATCAAACCCTAAACTGAAGTTAAACTATAACTTAAATAATACTTAAACAATTAAAATCTAAATCATTAATTAATTAAAATCTAAATCATAAACTTAAAATAAACTTTAAAGTATGGCATATATAATAAAAATAACTTATTTAACAAAATCTAACTAAACTATATTTTAAATAAATTAAATAAAATTATAAATAATTAACTCAAACCTAGTAAACAAAACCAAAAGCCAAAAATAACATTTAAATAATTAAAAACAAATTAAACTATACAGCACAAAACTAAAATACACAAATTTTAAAATTAAAGAATCTAAATAATATCTAAAATAAATAAGGTAAACAAATAGACAAAATACAAAATAAATAATTAAAATACACCAAATTTTAAAAAATTTAAGAACCTAAATAATATATAAAAAGAACTAAAATACTAAATAATAAAAATAACTAGAAACCAACGCAACAACTGAAATTTTTAAATAAGTAAAAACTACATCAGTGTCTGAAATTTTTTCCCTTCCTTCTCCCCTTTTTCTTCCTCTTTATTTCATCCTATTTTTCTTCCCACCCAAATAGCGACCCGCAATTAATTAAAAATAGGCAGAGACCTTAAGTCGAAGCAAAAATTTTGAAAATAAGTAGAGTCATTTTAAAATCGTCATCCCCAACCTCCCCAAATCCCCCAATATCCTAAATAAACCCCTATCCAACCGTTCCTTAAAATCCACTTTAGACCTAATTTCCCCTCTCTCCCTAGTAGCCTTCATTATGTGAGGGAAGTACCCAAGTTCAAAATAAAAACAATGAAAGGATACATATATCCCAAAACAACCATAAGTCAAGTCAAAAAAAAAGAAAAAAAAAAAATATCAATGACCCGTAAAATCTCCGTCGAAAGTCGTAGGACAAGTCATTTTCGAATTGTCAAATTTTTTGGTAAATGCCCATCTTCCTCACAGATATTTGATATGCACAAACACGCGCCAGCAGGTCAACCGACCTAAAACTGTCAAATTTCTCCAATCGATTTTGAACCAGCTGTCTCTACATAAAACACTTTAAAGGGACTCCATACAGTTTGCCACCTACTTTTAAAGACCGAACGACCTTTACCCACTCTCCCAAGGATAAGGCCGCTTAAATTGCTTATGAATGTTGAACTTTGTTCCTAAACCTCGTCCTCGAGTGTTGCGAGAGTTATTATGGAGCTGGCCCCCAATGTATTGAAGTTTTCAATGGAGCGGTTTAACCACATTTGAGATAAACTCACTCGGTGTTGAAGTGCCGCAAATGCATAAAAGGATTACGTGGATACTGCTCAAATTTTATGTTTTAACGTACTCTTTACGTTAAAAAATAAAATTAAAATTTATTAAGATATTGAAACATTGAAAAGAATTTACTACTTCAAGTGGGAATCGAACCCACGTCCTCCGCAATCCCACCTAGGTAATCTTATTTTTTAACGTTTCAATATCTTAAAGTATGTTTAAGTGTTATTAAGGGGGTGCCGCGCGATCGCAAAAACTGACTTCATAAGTCTCCTAATGAACTTCAAAGCAAAATCAATCATATTGATATTTATAGTTAGGACAATTTTATTCTGCTTTAAAGTTTCAGACCTAGTAATTCAATCAGAGCAATGTTTTTTTTCTGCGAAATGTGCAAAACCATCACGCTCTTGTGTTAAAATTAAATTTATATCAATACAAAATATTTTCATGTAAGAATTATTGTTTCATGCGTAAAATTAAGAAAATTGTCGAAAAAAAATGTTTTTAGGAGTCATACATTTATGTATTGTTTGTGTCAAAAACAAGTGACTTAAAAATACGTAAATTTTCACAATTTCGTGCAGGAAGCAGGACCCCCTTAACGATAAAGTAACATAACGAGTAAAGAGTATTGTTTTGCTAGTAACACTTTTATAATAGTCCTCTTAAGAGGCCTATTACATCTCGAATGTTATTTTTGCGTAAAATGCCCATTTTCGCATTTTGTAGTAATTTTGCAGTTGTATTTAACGTCTTTATCGAAATAGGATAATAAATTTGTGCATAATATTACAAATCTCCATTCTGTGAGCATAAGTTGAATTCGGACGGCCGGCGCATCGCATTTTGTAGTAATTTTGCAGTTGTATTTATCGTTTTTATCGAAATAGGATAATAAATTCATTATAAAATCTTTAATTCTCATGAAGTAAGAATTACTCTGGTATAGATTTTGCTCAATAATATTATCGTAGATAGAAGATATTCACAGTTAACTTATAGCGATTTTCGAAGTTTTTTGGTTTAGAATAAGATTTTTTTCCTATATAAAATCAATGATATTTAAAAACTCCGAAGCCGCTACGCACTATTCGACTATTTAAGAGATAACATTATAATTTTTTTATGTCGCTTGTTTAGAACAGTGTTCAATCGATGAGCTCAAAAAAGTGCCTTCGTGCATTTTATGAAAATCTTTCTCTGCAATTATGGGTTTAATTAAAAAGTTAAGCAAAATTTACAAAAAGCGAGGCCGCTACGCACTATTCTTATAGCTATTCTACACTATTCAATAAATCATAATTGTTAATGTATTTTTGTCTCTGAGATCCATAACGCCAAAAGTGGCCATTTTACGCAAAAATTACAGTCGAGATGTAATAGGCCTCTTAACCCATCCGGAAAGCTATACGCTTAGAAATGAGTTGACGTCAGTGTACCTAATGGATAGAAATCGTGATTTAATTCCCATAGCTAGATATGGGAATTAAATCACGATTTCTCGCACTCCACCCTATTTGCCTTGCCCGTCCCGCTTCCGACGCTTCGTTGTTGGATGTGTCATAAACATTGATGTATGATACTCGGAAAATCATTTAAAATCCACACGCATTTAAATGCAGATCCAATGATACCGGTTACGCTCCTGGGATTAACGAAAGTGCTGTGATTGTTTTTATTAATTTAATTGTTACTCAAATACTGATGCGTTAAAAAGGTAAATAATATAATCTGATGGCAGAGATACATCCATGTTTTGAAATGAAAATATATTTTTAAGTAATTAAAACATTATACTTATACGGGGATAGCAATCGACGTCACATTATTATTTGTGATTGTCGTGACAGATTGTAATTTTTTTTTATTCGGCTACGGGTAAGCGCTTGGCCTTCATCTCACCTGATGGTGAGTGGCGATAAGACCGAAGGTGGAAGCGCGCTTCACCCGGAATCCTCAACCACTGAGGAACTGACTATCTTATCTCAAACTGGCGGAACACAACAATGCTATAAAACATCGTTGTTATGGCGACAGACTTAGATAAGATGGTGGTAGCTAGCCAGGCGGACTTAACAGCCCTACCACCAACCAAACCGAGCACACAAAGATGAACCCCTTGCTGGGAATCGAACCCGGGACCTCTGGGTCTGAAACCAGTGGCTTTAGCCACTAGACCACAGATTCGGTTAAATGCGGATTCACATAAATCCGATGATGTGAATTTGATACTCCACAGCCGCGGGTGATGCGGTGAAGTACCTATTCATTAGCACGGGATCTATGACTAATTCATAATACCTACTATTACCTATATTTATTTTGAATTTTGACTCGTAAAATTACCTACTTACACTTTACTTTTTTGGATTCATACATCATCTTAATGTGTATTTTAAGATATTTGTACGAAGCGCCCACACCAATTTATGTATAGTTAAATATAGGTAGGTATTTACATAAAAGTAAATGTAAAAGTCTTCTGGGAAAATAATTTTCTCAAACCTCTTGAATAAATTGTGTCTAAGACCAAGGCAAGCGTGGTAAAAGCGAGCTTTTTATATATTATATATATTTTTGTAGGTACTCCAAATATTTTAACCAATTCTATTTTCTATTAGAGTACTTACATACGAATTAATGAAATTGTCAACATCCACATAAAGTACAAACTCTATAAAAATTAAATACTTACCTATCTAAATGTTATATTTATGTACAGACCTGGTATACTTACCTGCCTTAATTTAATCTGCCCGAGTAATTTTTTAAGCTATTCATTAACCGTCTTATCAATAAAAAACCGGCCAAGTGCGAGTCGGACTCGCCCATGAAGGGTTCCATAGCTGCAAGTAACATCATATAAAAGTTCTTGCAGTTCGTTGTAACTTTGATCGATGTTTTAATAATACCTTATGTATATTTTTAATTAATTAATTAATGACGTATTAAAAAAAACTACATACTAGATCTCGTTTAAACCAATCTTCGGTGGAAGTTTGCATAGTAATTTACATCATATAATTTTTTTTTAGTTTTATCATTCTCTTATTTTAGAAGTTACAGGGGTGGGGGGGGGACGACGACACACATTTTACCACTTTGGAAGTGTTTCTCGCGCAAACTATTCAGTTTAGAAAAAAATGATATTAGAAACCTCAATATCATTTTTAATGACCTATCCATAGATACCCCACACGTCTGGGTTAAAGGAAAAAAAAATTGAGTTTCAGTTCTAAGTAACCCCCAAAATTTATTTATTTTTGTCTATTTTTGTGTGATAATCTTAATGCGGGTCACAGAATACATTTACTTACCAAGTTTCAACAGTATAGTTCTTATAGTTTCGAAGAAAAGTGGCTGTGACATACGGACGGACAGACAGACAGACAGACATGACGAATCCATTAGGGTTCCGTTTTTTGCCATTTGGCTACGGAACCCTAAAAATGGCCAAATGTTACACCTCAGTTTAAACTGACGCTGTCTCGTTTTTGTTAAAAGAGACAGATAGACGGCGTCAATTTAATCCTAAGTGTTACTTTAATCAACATTTATGTATAACAGGGTTAGTGATTATTCGTTACGTAAAGTAGACCGTAGTCATAAAAGAAATAACAATATTATCCTCCTAATATAATAAACGCGAAAGTTTGTAAGTATGAATGGATGTTTGTTACTCTTCCACGTAAAAACTACTGAATTGATTTGGATGAAATTCGGCATACAGATAGTTAAATAACCTGGATTAACACATAGGATACTTTTTTTCCCGATATTCCCACGGGAACGGGAACCACGCGGGTGAAACCGCGAGCGGCCGCTAGTAATGAATATAATCTCCGTTGTGTGTACCCCAAAGGCCACGTCAAACATCTAGTTCCCTTCACAGCTAACTACTAAGACGAAAGGGCCGTTTATTACCTTTTTAAATAATATTGGGTTGACCCGACCACAACCACAACCAAATTAATTAGAGCGCGCTCTGCAAAGTACCACAAAGACAAGCCTCGATCATGGAATTTTAGATTCGATCTAAAGAGTAGACTGTAGTATAGAGCATGTCGGTCCCTCAATTTTGATGAATTTGTGTTCAGTACAGGTTCGCTGCAAACTCTTTAATCCTTCCAATGAGACACTTTAGTGCTTTGAAATCGGACTGATTCTTTTTTTGCTTTTATGTTGTAGATACATACAAACATAGACGACTATTATCCCCGAAGGGTTAGTCAGAGACTAGGCAATGAGGACAGAAAAAGCAGTCCTCTACCATAGTCCACTTTTCACCAAATAGGGATTGCACATGTGTTCAGCGTGACAGGTGGTGAGCCCTCGCCGCTCTATGCTGTTGGATGTATGTGCAGTCTTTAGTCCGTTAGCTGCCTTTTACGACACCCAAGAGAAGAGAGGGGGTGGGGGGGTTCTTTCACCACTACGCGACACGGTTTTATTTCACCGTCGCTTTACCACTTTGCAGCGATTTTCGTATGAAGCGCACCGACCGCCCGGGTACGTGCCCGTACCAAATAGAGGACGCGGTGTGCAAGGGATTTTGACCTTTAAACTGGTAAAGCGACAAAGTCCACCATTGTACCTAATAAAAATTCCACCCTCATAACTATTTCTACTTATTCTATTCGTTGTAATTTTAATGTACTAGAATCTTTGATTAACTCCTGCCGGAATTATATTATTTTTAAAATAGCATCCCAGCAATCTGTGATAGTGGAAAAGCTGAGACATTACCTATTACATTTTAATACTACCTACCTATGTAGATAAAGATTGATAAATTGTATTCTCTTAGTTTCGCTCAGGACACATTCTATCATTACTGAGTGATGCGTTCCATTTTCCGCATTCTGAACAAAGCGAGGAATCTACCTTTCTCATAAGAAATGAGATCTGATCGAATTTATAACATAGTGACGATAATTTTTCTTATCATACCTGTAGCAGACAAGCTACAACTGCCGTAGAAAGTTATAGCGTTCAAAGGAAAAATTTCTTTTATCTGTAGAAAATCAGAACTGTGTGGTGGAGGGTCATTAAAAGAATACTACTGACCCATTTCTTTCCTTGGGTGTCGTAAAAGGCGACTAACGGACTAAAGACTGCACATACATCCAACAGCATAGAGCGGCGATGGGCTCACCAAGTCACCACCTGTCACGCTAAGCCCATGTGCAGTTTTTATTTGGTCAAACGTGGAATATAGCAAAGGAAAGAAAGGAAGAAAAAACATTTACTGGCTCTCACATAACATAATTAAAACGAGATGAAATACAAACAAAATCAAAACAATAACAAACAAAATTAACAAATAAAGAAACACAACAGTGTGATACGAGCCAATCAGGCAGGACCCATACCTCAGCATACGTGAAAAAGTCACATCGTAACGGCGCTGGTATTCCGGCAGGGACTGTGCATGCGAGGGGACGTCTCCAAGCTATATGAGACATTAGTCTCTCTCTAATAAATTAGAAAATATATATTTGAATATGTACTTATATTATAAATAAACCGCAGAGCGCAGAGGACTGATTTTGCGGTCCTCATTGCCGGGCCTCTGTCTAACCCTTCGGGGATAATAGCAAAGATAATGGTCTTGAATCTATGTATGTACTTATGTATGTATTATGTATGTATGTATGTATTAATGGGAAAGTTGTGGTCATAATATGATAGTTACTATAAATCTAATTAATACATTCAAATATTCACTCTTTTTAGATAACTGACTTGGAACCTCTCATGGACAAGATTTTGGAGCGGCTGCCTTCGCTCTCATACTTGAGCCTGCTCAGCAACAAAGCGTGCCCCAACGAGCTGTCTGACATCGACAAAGACGACTCCGACTATCAGAGATACAGGTACGTGAAAGAACACGTGTGTTCAGTCAAAAAGTGACAAGCCCGTCATATTATGATCTTGTTCTCATGAACATCATCATTGCATCAGTTCTGCTATGAACACTATTTGGCTGAAATAATTCCGCCAGTTCTCAGGTTGTTATTTCGCACGGACTTAACATGCCTTCCGACCGAAGTATTAGTATGTGACACATTCAAGAGTTCAAGACTATTGTCCTCAAAGGGTTAGTCAGAGACTAGGCAAGTGACACACTCAAGACTATCATCCTCAAGGGGTAGGACTAGGCAATGAGGACCGCAAAAGCAGTGCGCTACCGCAGTCCACGGGCCACGAAATAACAGTGATGTATACTCGTACGTTACACTAGATAGGGCGTTCCGAACACGCATTTTGTTGGACTCATCTGCGGAGTCGACTCGGCGCCTTGCTTTAGTGTGGCTTCGACATTCACACGGTTTAGGCGCGTGCGGAGCGGCGAAAATAATTCTTTATTTCTTATCAAAGTGTACACCTAGACGTTTACTACAATTCAGTTCTCAAGTAAGTGAACTTAATTATTATTCAAGTCAATAATGACTTGGTAGGTAGTTATATCGTAATAATAGAATAGAAAAGATATTTTTTTCAATTTTGTGCCACGGCTTCTACAATCATAGATGCCATCTACACTACGTTGTCTTTGACCGATCGGCGATCTGGCGCTGCGATGTCTGTCTGTTGATTAGACGACATAAATGTTTAACCGCTGCAGCGGCTGCAGCGAATTTTAGGTCTATCATTCGAGAATATGTTGAACAAATGGTTTGTATAAACGTTCTCGTCTGTCTCTTCTAGCTCAATGCGAAATAACAACTGCACAGCGTGATAGGAGGTGTGCCCCGCTGTATGCTGTTGGATGTATGTTAAGTCTTGAGTCCGTTAGTCGTCTTTTGCGACACCTAAAAGATGTGTTAGTAGCATTATTTTAAAAATGAGCCTCCTCCACCCAGCTCACACAGCAGGTCAAAGAATCGAGACAGATATTTAGTTTATACACAATAATTAATGCGCACAAAATTAGGTGAGTATAAAGACTCAAGAGAAATAGGTAGTTGAAAGAATCGAGAGACATAAGTAGGTAAAAGAATCATGAAAAGTTTATGTCAGGTATGGGGCAACCTTTGACATGCCAAACTTTAGCGTGCAAAAACGTTCGCGGGCCGCGTTTAAAAGTACTTAGTGCATTTTAAGTAGTGATAATATTTTTTGCGATAGATATTAGACATTAAATAATACAACAATGTTATTATATAATTTATTAAAATAACTTGCAATTGTTACAAACTACGAAAATTAAATACACGGAAATCAATGAGACACTTGAACTTGAATTTGGGAAACTAATCCATCGATATTTGGATAAATTCCACTGATACAATGACGTAAAGAATTTTCCAAATTATCGTCAGTCAGTCTTGTACGATGTGTTGAATTATTAACTTTCATCAATGAAAAGAACTGTTCGCATTTATAAGTACTGCCAAACGCACAAATCAATCTTCTTGCGAATTTTCTAAGCTGCGGAATATTGTCTTCTTTTAGGTATTTTTTGTAGAAATCGCACAACTCTACGTCTTCAAATTTGGATTTTAGGAGTGAGTTTTCTTGAATCTCGATCAACTCCATTTGTAAGTGTATTGGAGCATTTCGTACATTACATTTTGTAGGAGTAGCAAATAAACTGAAGCAGTCTTCCATGTTTTTGAAGTCGCTAAATCTGTTCGAAAATTATTCCGACAGTAACTTGAGTTCTTCAGCATATTGAACATAAGCAATATTTTCTTACGCAGAGAGCGTGTTGAAATGGTAACTATTACCAGACAGCATCTGTGGCTCCCACAAGCGTAGTTTGTTCTAAAACACTTTCAAATGGCTGTACAAATCATTTACTAACTGTCCTTGTTTTTGAAGTTACAAATTTAAATCATTCAAATAGCCTGTAAGATCGACCAGAAATGCTAAGTCACATATCCATTTTGGGTCACTTAATAGATAGTGGTTTTTCTTTTATTTTCATAAAGTCTGCTATCTCATTTCTAAGCTCGTAAAACCGTTCCAACATTTTTCCTTTGTGACTTCACAATAATATGTTACGTCGTTATATTTAGCTGATATTTCATCCAAAAACATCTTGAACTGACGATGGTTAGGCCCTCGGGATCGAATAAAGTTGATGGTTTTTACTACCACATTCATAACATTCTGGAGTCGAATGGACTTAGAACACAAGTTCTGTTGGTGGATAATGCAATGAAGGACTATCAAATCATCTTTTTGCACATTTAATTCTGTTACTTTTTCATTCAAAATTCCGATGAAACCTACGTAAGCCGACCATAGAAGGTGCACCATCAGTGCATACTCCAATTAATTTTGACTATGGCAAGCCAAAACTTGTGAATACCTTTTGAACTTCAATAAAAATATCCTCTCCTGTAATGGTCCCTTTAAGCGGCTGTAAAGCAAGCAATTCCTCAGTAACAGTGAACTCCTTATCAACACCTCGATTAGATATAGCCAGTTGAGCTGTGTCAGACAAATCGGTGCTCTTGTCTAAATGCTATGGAAAATGATTTAAAACCAGCCATATGGTCAGTCAGTGTTGTTTTTATATCATTAGCCATCATTTCTATACGTCGAACAACAGTTCGTCTTGACAAACTATTTTTTTTCAAATTCATTTTTCTTTTCAGGACACAAAATACTGCAAACTTCTAACATACACTCCTTGATAAATTCTCGCTCGAGGCGCTCGGCCTCGTTGATATGTTCAATTGTCATGTTACTAGCGCGGCGGCGGCATCTCTGAGGGAATAGTAGCACGTTCGCCATCGTTCTAACGAAACGCTCGTAGGAAGAGAACGTTTAGCGTCTGGCACTACGCTACTATCACTCTGCCACGTGTGCGTGTGCGTCACGCAGTGTTCACTCTCTGCGCTGTGTTCGTTGTTGATGACGTCACTCGTAGGCCATTCGGTTTCGTTTTCGTATAAAAATGCCGGTCCGACAAACCACCGATCATTCTTCGTTTTCATAATATCACTGCCGCGCGTTACGTCGTCCGCGACATTGTGAGCCGTAGGGACCCATCGCCATTGTGACGGCAACGTCGTTTCTGTGATCTCAATTAAGCGATGCGCTACATAGGGGGTGTAACGCACCGTGTCGTTATTAATCCATTTCAACACTGTTTGTGAATCGGTCCAATATACGACTCTCTCAGGTTGCCATCTTTGTTCATTCAATACTGAGCTTGCTAGTCGCGTAGCTATCAACGCCGCTTGCAACTCCATTCTCGGAATATTTTGTTGCTTTATCGGTGCCACTCTGGCCTTAGCAGCGGCGAGTGCGACTCGTATTTCGCCATTTTCACCCTTCATTCTCCAATATACTGCAACGCCGTAAGCGACCTCGCTGGCGTCACAAAAAACATGTAGCTGCTTTCTCGTCACTCCCCCCGTATGTAAACGCCGGGGTAGACGCAGACTACGTAATGCCCTCAATCCGTTCAACCATTCATGGAACTTGCCGGCCTCGTAATCGGGTAAGACCTCGTCCCATTCTATTTTTAACCGCCATATGCCTTGTAAGATGATCTTCGCTCGTATAGTATAATAACTCAACAGTCCGAGTGGGTCAAATATTGACATAACCGCACTCAGCGCCTCTCGTTTAGTAGGAGCGCGCCTCATTTGCTTCACGTCGTCGTGCACGCGAACCATCTCGGTGTTAAACGCCAACTCGTCTGTAGCAGCGTCCCATAGTAAACCGAGCGTTCTGCCCCATTGCTGAAAACTAGCGCCGAGCTGTCGAGGTGATGTGTCACGGCTTTCTGTTGGCAGCTCACGCAACACGCACGGTCCGTTAGAGTTATAACCGGCCAGCGTGAATCCTGCCTGCGCGTGAACCTTCGCGACCTCCTTTATCGTTTCAATCGCTTCTTGCTCGGTGTCATAGCAGTCGACGTAGTCGTCCATATAATGGTTTCTCGTAATTGCTTCGTATGCGCGCGGATACTCGGCAGCGTGTGTTTCAGCGTTCAAATCTCTCACGCTGTGCGCTAAGGTGAACTCTTAGCTCCGAAGATCATTGACGTCATCTTGTAGCGCGTAGGTGGCTTCGTTCGGTTGGCGCCGCTCAATAGGAACATCTGAGCGGGTTGGTCACCTTTAAATATCTTAACTTGAAGAAACATCTCCCGGATGCCGGCCGTAATTGCGATAGCTCGTTCGCGAAATCGTAGTAGCAGGCCCACCAGGTCGCGTAGTAAGTCGGGACCCTCCAAAAGCTCGTCATTAAGACAAACTCCGTTTGCTTCGGCGGCCGCGTCAAAGACAACTCGTAGTTTTCCGGGCTTATTCGGATTTGTTACGGCGAAGTGAGGTAAGTACCATAAATGCGGGCTCATCAAATAGCTCTCGCTACTTTCCTCGGCATAGTGTTTATCAAATAGATTCTCTATTTGATTCGTATAAGCTCGTTTGAATTCGTCAGACTTGTCCATCTTCCGTTCTATGGATTTCAATCGTCTCAATGCTGACTCGTAACTTGGCGGCAGCGTGACGTCATCACGTCGCCACGGTAATCTAACTTCGTATTTTCCGTTGACTTCCTTTGTCGTCGTTCTAAACGATTCTATGGCGCGTGTACACTCGGGCTCACTCGCTCCTTCTTTGTTATTCCCAGTGAGTCAATTTCGAAGTGCTTCTTTACCATAGCATGGAGTTCGTTGTCGGGTAAGAGAGTGCGCGAGATCGTCGCGCACTGCGGCGTGTTTACGTATAACACCGCAGCCGTATTACTCTCCATCAGCACGCTTGACCGTGGTGCTGATCCGTGTATTACCCAGCCCAGCTTCGTGAGCGATGCGATCGGTTCGTCTCGCTTGTCCTGTAGCAATCTTCGTGTGACTATGAGATGCCAATTGTCTGCCCCAATCAGTATTCGAGGCTTGACATGTCCGTAGCAGACGTTGCTGTTTGATAACTCTTTCATATGAGTGTATCTCAAACAGTCGTTGTGCACCGTCTGTCCGTTGAGTGATAAATCTTTCATCGTTCTAGCTTTAATGTCGAATTGTCGTTTATTCGTAGTTGCAATTAACTTTAAATTTACCGTCTTGGTTTCGCACGTCGTTTGTGTATTCACGCTTCGTATTTTCAAATCGTTCGCCGGCCCGTCCGCGCCTACGTAGTCCGCCAGGTCTTGGTCGATTAGCGTAACAGTCGACCCCTCGTCGAGCAAGGCGTATGTGTCGATTGACCCCTTTGGCCCCTTGATGGTAACGGGACATACTTTCAGTAACACCTTGGTAGCATCGGTCGAGTGATTAACCGACGCCACCATCTCGGTTTCGTTCGGCCTGGTGCGGTGTTCGTGTAGGAAGGAGTGGTGGGGATGGCGGCAATCATCAACTCCGCACAGATCGCGTTTATCGCATTGTAGGCGACGGTGTTTCTTATTCGCACAACGGAAACACACTCCGCTTTTCTTTATCCATTCCCATCGTTGTTTAACCGTCATGGTTTTAATGCGATCACATTGCGGCACGTCATGACGTCCTCCACAACATAGACATTCTTTGTTTATGACGTCATTACTTGTTGCGTATACAGCCGTATTTTTCTTTCGCTCGATTCGTTGTTTCACGTTCGCTCGTGTTTCCGTAATAACGTTCTTTCGCGTAGGGTTGTAGCTCATGTATGCATACTGTAGGGCTCTGTCGGCTTCTCTCATGAGGAAGTAGGATAGCGTGACGATCTCAGGCTCGGCATAGCTTCCGTAGTCAGTTGCGTAGTCGCACCACCTTGAGCGTAGGTGCGGTCCGAGCTTGTCCACCACTTCTCGCGTTAACAATGGATTTCGTAAGTACCCTCTGTTGTCGATATTATCGAGTATGCACACAATGTTCTGCAGTTTGATCGCGAACGTGTTCAACTCACTGGCCGTCCGTCGTGCCGGGACGCGGCAGTCTCTTAATGTCGTCCAGCGCTCGATCAATTACTACTTCTGGCCGTCCGAAGCATTGCTGGAGTGTTTTCATAACCACTTCCGGGTCCACGGCCGTATATAAAAGAGCGGACACCGCTTCCTTTGCTTCATCTTTAAGACAGCTTCTTAATCGTGCCAAGTTCTCGGCTTTGCTAAAGTTAAATTGTTTAGTCGTATCGCGCATCGCTGCTTTAAACGGCAACCATTCGGCCGGCGAGCCGCTGAATATAGGCAAATCCAGCGCCTGTCGTGGTACCGGTCGATTATGCATCATTTTCTCTAGTGTAAGAGCGAGCTTAACCATCCCCGTGTCGTCTTTGCTCGTTTGATCACGGTTCGCTGCCTCTTTCACTACGTTTTCGTTTTCAACATATGGCGAATCAGTGAGGTGGCGACCTCTGTCCATCTCACTTGCGCGCGCATCCTTTTGTCTTTGTCGCACATTTCCGACTTTATCTGTGTCGGGCTCATGCACGTTCCGACGCCGATCCAACCATTCATCCACTCTCAGTTGGGCAATATCGGCGGGTAAGCTCTCCGGTTCTAAATCCGTTTCTTCTTCAATAACGGCGATTTCATATGCAAGTCTCTTCTTAATCATTTCCGTTTCCAATTGTAACTCTCGCCGACGTACTTCGGCGAGCCGCTCCTCCGCTTGAAGTTGCGCTTGTTTCACTCGTGAGGCGACGCTCGTTGTCGATCGTACCGACGGCGGCCCGGCTCTGGGCGCGTCGGGTGGGGGTGCGTCGTTGTTGCGTCTAACTTTCGTAGTGGCGGTGATGCCGCGTTCAGCGGTCTCTTGTTGCGGTTCCATTGGCGTCACGGTTGAAGCAAGGTTTGAGGGTGATGCGGGTGGTCTGTCGAACGTTCGTAGTCCTGTTGTCGTCTCGGCTTGGCTTTGTCTTCGGGTGGTCGGCATCTTCTTTCTTGCTGCCCCTACTCCTAACAATCTCAAACGGGCACGCTATGTGGGGAGCCCGTCCAAGGATGGAGTACGTGCGGGAGTGGAAAGGTAGGACCTACCCAGCAGAGAGTCGACGTGGACAACGGGGCGCTCGCGAATCGGCTGGAGTGTCCGACAGCTTAGGCAGTGCCTACAGAAAGGACCTCCGCTCCACGACAAACCGTACTGGCGTAGCCGGACTCTTAAGCTTGCCCTAAAAAGGACAAACTGACGACCCCGTCCGATAAGTCGTCCCGCCTTGAACGGCGTTTACTCAGAACGCACACCGTTTGGCATCGTTAGGTGATGTGACGTTTTGAGCCGCGGTCCGCCCGCGTTACCACTTGTTGCAGAACACAAGTGGTGTGGTTACAATACGTTGGTGGTTACGTTGATCTTCTATCTTCAAATGGACGAAGACTTCAGTTCTTCAAATCCGGCTCCGAAGGTCCAAAGAAATTGTTCCCGACGGGTGTAGTCGCCTAAACAACGGCTAAACTGTTCGGCGACTCCGAACAGTTTAGCCGTTGTGCTTCGATGTGGACTGTAGGTTCTTCAATAAAAACTCGGTTCTTGATTAGTGCTTCTTTATTCTTCTAAGTGGGGTCCGGAGAGCTAACAAATTCTGCTCTGACCGGCCGTGACTTAAACACATTATGGGTTGGCAACTAGCAGCCTTGTGGGACAGCTGCCGGCTCATGTGGGCAGTTTTACATTTTACCATAACTACTACCCACATGAACCGTCGTAATTTGTGCAGCTGTCCTTTTCGTTCGGACCTCTCTTTTTATCTTAAATTTGTTACCTACCCTACGGTATCACTCGTAATCTGGATATGGATACCCTACATATATTTATTTTCCTAGTTACATTGATATTCCTAACAACAGAAACCTATAATTACGAAAGCTAATCTCTTACTTTCCTAACTTTAATTACCTTAGAGAGGCGTAAGGCCCCTGGGCATGTATACCTGGCCCTTACCGTTGTCAAAACCATTACCTTTTTAATAAAACGCAAAAAAAATATTATTTATTATCATGAAACCTTTACACATATGAGACTTAATCTACTTATGCAAATACATATACCTAAATTTAGCCGTATTATATCTAACTATATAATATTTAAAAGGCGAGACTTCTGTCCGTAACACGAATGTTTAACTTGGTAAATAAATAATATAGGCCTTTAGCTGGTGATCCTACCATTTTTCGAGGGGGTCGCGAGATTCTTTTGACGAGAACACTTCCGCGACTACTAGGCTTAGGACTGGGCTCATAACCTGCAGTGAAACGCAAGTTTACCTTGGTTAATAAATAATATATTTAGAAAGACTTGCCGTAGCAGGGTAAACAAGCGGTTGACAGAACAATAAGAGTGACAGTATCTAAAAAAACAATATTTAAAATAACGTCAGAAAGTAAACGCATTGTAGAAAACTGCTAGTGTCCTTGCTGGAAGTCATAAAGGTTAACAAAATTAACATTTTACCAACGCAGTATTATCAATTCGAGAAATCTTGTGTCTGTCTGTCTTCGACGAACAATACAACTAGATGTCAGGTCGGCGCTAAAAATGTATCTCGGTAAATAAGAGCGCACTTGAGAAGTGAGCTCTTAATGTTTTATATTTTAGCGTTTTATTAACGCTTAAATATACTCAAGTAAAATTTTAAACACTGAAAAAAGACGACAACCTCAGGCGGAAATCGAACCACGCACCTTCCGCATTCCGGGCGGCTGCCTTAACCACTTGGCTACCGAGGTCTGGCTTTCAACCGTCGAAATTTGTCAGTGCTTGATGCTTATGTTTTTAGTCAACATTGCTTCATCAAATCTTAGAAGTTTTCACCTCTGAGATCCGAATGCAATATTTTTACAAATATTTGAACATTCGGTTAAGATGAAGCTGCGTTTATAGATTAATGTTTTATATTTTAGCGTTTTATTAACGCTTAAATATACTCAAGTAAAATTTTAAACACTGAAAAAAGACGACAACCTCAGGCGGGAATCGAACCACGCACCTTCCGCATTCCGGGGGGCTGCCTTAACCACTTGGCTACCGAGGTCTGGCTTTCAACCGTCGAAATTTGTCAGTGCTTGATGCTTATGTTTTTAGTCAACATTGCTTCATCAAATCTTAGAAGTTTTCACCTCTGAGATCCGAATGAAATATTTTTACAAATATTTGAACATTCGGTTAAGATGAAGCTGCGTTTATAGATTAATGTTTTATATTTTAGCGTTTTATTAACGCTTAAATATACTCAAGTAAAATTTTAAACACTGAAAAAAGACGACAACCTCAGGCGGGAATCAAACCACGCACCTTCCGCATTCCGGGCGGCTGCCTTAACCACTTGGCTACCGAGGTCTGGCTTTCAACCGTCGAAATTTGTCAGTGCTTGATGCTTATGTTTTTAGTCAACATTGCTTCATCAAATCTTAGAAGTTTTCACCTCTGAGATCCGAATGCAATATTTTTACAAATATTTGAACATTCGGTTAAGATGAAGCTGCGTTTATAGATTAATGTTTTATATTTTAGCGTTTTATTAACGCTTAAATATACTCAAGTAAAATTTTAAACACTGAAAAAAGACGACAACCTCAGGCGGGAATCGAACCACGCACCTTCCGCATTCCGGGGGGCTGCCTTTACCACTTGGCTACCGAGGTCTGGCTTTCAACCGTCGAAAGTTGTCAGTGCTTGATGCTTATGTTTTTAGTCAACATTGCTTCATCAAATCTTAGAAGTTTTCACCTCTGAGATCCGAATGAAATATTTTTACAAATATTTGAACATTCGGTTAAGATGAAGCTGCGTTTATAGATTAATGTTTTATATTTTAGCGTTTTATTAACGCTTAAATATACTCAAGTAAAATTTTAAACACTGAAAAAAGACGACAACCTCAGGCGGGAATCGAACCACGCACCTTCCGCATTCCGGGGGGCTGCCTTTACCACTTGGCTACCGAGGTCTGGCTTTCAACCGTCGAAAGTTGTCAGTGCTTGATGCTTATGTTTTTAGTCAACATTGCTTCATCAAATCTTAGAAGTTTTCACCTCTGAGATCCGAATGAAATATTTTTACAAATATTTGAACATTCGGTTAAGATGAAGCTGCGTTTATAGATTAATGTTTTATATTTTAGCGTTTTATTAACGCTTAAATATACTCAAGTAAAATTTTAAACACTGAAAAAAGACGACAACCTCAGGCGGGAATCAAACCACGCACCTTCCGCATTCCGGGCGGCTGCCTTAACCACTTAGCTACCGAGGTCTGGCTTTCAACCGTCGAAATTTGTCAGTGCTTGATGCTTATGTTTTTAGTCAACATTGCTTCATCAAATCTTAGAAGTTTTCACCTCTGAGATCCGAATGCAATATTTTTACAAATATTTGAACATTCGGTTAAGATGAAGCTGCGTTTATAGATTAATGTTTTATATTTTAGCGTTTTATTAACCCTTAAATATACTCAAGTAAAATTTTAAACACTGAAAAAAGACGACAACCTCAGGCGGGAATCGAACCACCCACCTTCCTCATTCCGGGCGGCTGCCTTAACCACTTGGCTACCAAGGTCTGGCTTTCAACCGTCGAAATTTGTCAGTGCTTGATGCTTATGTTTTTAGTCAACATTGCTTCATCAAATCTTAGAAGTTTTCACCTCTGAGATCCGAATGAAATATTTTTACAAATATTTGAACATTCGGTTAAGATGAAGCTGCGTTTATAGATTAATGTTTTATATTTTAGCGTTTTATTAACGCTTAAATATACTCAAGTAAAATTTTAAACACTGAAAAAAGACGACAACCTTAGGCGGGAATCGAACCACGCACCTTCCGCATTCCGGGCGGCTGCCTTAACCACTTGGCTACCGAAAATTTTACTTTAAGTGAGCTCTTATTTTCTCGCAAGGCATTACAGGAAAAAGTACTTTATTTGTTGCCCCTTAAGGTTGATTTCACCACTGAATGTTATTGACGTATTTTCTTCGTTAAGTGACAGGAGTAATTTATTGCTTTGAAAAAGTATTTATTCGCGTGGACAGAATTTAGCTTTGATTTTGTACGTGACTCGTTATCTAGTTGGTATTGTTGATCGAAGCTGTTTGTGTAGTTAGATAGATATCGGCATGAGCCATATCGCCCACTCGTATCACAGGCACATTCGATAATGCTGGATGGGCTAGCAGGCCTATTGTTATTTCATTTTGATTACGAATATAATATCATTGTGTATCGTTCGTTTTATCCTACCTTTATCTACATGCTTGAGTTGCTTGCGATATATCTCACTCAAAAAGTATTTTTATGATATTGATTTTAGACATTGATATTTATAATACCTACAGTGACACAATATTATATCATAACATAATATAACCTCGTCCTTGTAAACATCTTCATGCTAGTACAGCTATGAACACTTTGTGGCTAAAATTCGGTCCGCCTCAGTTGTGATTTCGGACAATTTAAAATACTTGAACTTATACGACTAGTGAGTTAGCGGAATTAACATTAATTACTTACATATTTTTATTGCATTTTTGTATGCCATAGATGTCCGCAAAGTTACGCTTGATTACCTTCACAGATATTTCGTTCTATACAAGCTGAGGAACCTACGCTTTCTCGACTCCCGGCGGGTGACGTCACTCGAGTGGTCAGAGGCGGCGAAGCGTGGCGAGTTCACGCGCGTGCGCCGCCCCCGTGACGTCACCGATGCGCCGCTCCCGGTGAAAGGGCAACCATTGAGACCGCTGCCTTTGGACCTCTCGGCGTTGGGCAAACACAAAGGTCAATCCTACTCATCATTTCACTAACTTTACTTTTACTGGAACCCTCGACCAGCCAAGTAATGCCTGACGTGCCTGCGCAAGTAAATCAGCACATGGGGATATTGGGTCATTTGGGTCATAACATAACCTACTACGCTGGACCAATGTCGGTTGTTGTGTTTTACGACTGCTATCTTAGAACAACAGGAACCAACGGTTTAACGTGACTTTTTTTCCGCAGGTGCCTACGGCAAATGCCACTACAAATACACCGGAAAGCACTCCGAGGGCAACCGGTTCATAGTTAACAGCGACTTGTGACCGGCGCGCGGCTGTGCATGAGTCAATAAATTAAAACTTTTCTGAAAAAATATTTAAAAAAAATGTCGCCAAATGTGATATTATAAAGAGTGTGACGCGTGCCTTTCTCGAAATGACAGGTTCAATTTATTATTTGAAATATCCACATCTTTCGACAATAACCGGGACGAAAGTTGCTCTGAATGTTCAATTTATTATTTGGAATACCCACATCTTTCGACAACCGGTACCAAAGTTGATATGAATAGGGAGGGGGGGGGTCTTTTCTAAAATAATTGAAAATGTTAATTTTACTCTAGAGTAGGTATTGTTACCTAATCATTATTTAGCTATATTTTAGAAACAATTTACTAAATCGTAATAAAATAATAAAAATGGGTTTACCTTTCGTTCACGTCAAACTAAACACAGTATATTGCGTGGTTTCTCAATTGAATTGGGAACGTATTCTCTTTTTCACGTTAAAGAGCTAAGGGTTAGGACTATAATACACTTACTACTTAGTTTTATTGTACCTGAATTGGTTTAGGATAGGAATACATAAGAATACAAAAGATGGGGTAAAAAAATATTGTTTTGTAGGATTACATAAAAATTGTGAATCGGTCTCTATTGGTAACATTTTGAACTTTCATGGTCAAAACAATTACTTATAGGAAGAAACGGGATTTATACCATGTTTATGTTGTGAATTTTAAGCCCCTAATATAAGGTGACTGCTAGAAAGGGCTGGTCAGGTCAAGTGTTTTATACATGACAAAAATGACAAAAAAGATTGCAAACTAACGTAGGTACTTATCGCCCAGCTGACGCGGACGGGTCAACAGACGGGTGGGTCAACGGCCGACCGCTGCCCGCGCGTTGTGAATAATCGTTGTTTATATTTAGGTAATTCTTTCATTTTATTTTTATTATGTTATGCTTTAAAATAAATTAGATACTCAAAGACTATCAAATTAGAATTATTTAATGAAAAATAAAAAAGCACGAATTTCTTTTCTGTCATTTTGGTCATGTCTAAAACACTAGACCTAACCAGCCCTTGAAGTTTCTTGCGGTTTCTATCAGTCGCCTTATATTTTGGCGCTGTTGCATGCAGCATGATGACGGAGTAACTGGGACTCAAAATTAACAACAATCAATCAATCAGCCCACAACCACCCACTGCTGGGTATAGGCCTCCCTTAATTTATGCCAGTCCCTTCTGTTCCGTGCCGATCTCATCCAGGTGCTGCCACTGACCCTGACGATGTCATAAACAATATAAACATGGAAAAAATCCCGATTTTTCCTAAAATAAATATATTATTGTTGTCGAAAAATGATGCTAACTGGATTTACCAATTTACTTCTAATAAGAAGTAAAAAAATTGCCGCAAGGAATATATTTTTAGTGCATTTATTTTGGTTGTATTATGTAGTGGGTGTTCTATAACTTTTTAAGTTGGTAAGCAATCTATAATATTTTTTATAATGTTACAAATAAATTTATGTTACCTATAAAGTGAGTTTTAATAGTCCTACACATGAGTGTTTTAGTTGCATAGTACATGACGATTTTATGGAATAGTATCAACCCTCAGAATAAAAACTAAAGTATATCAATCTCTTCAGGCTTTGTACAGACAACTTTTCCCGATAATGCTTTCTCAAAGTCAACTTCTGTATGTTATTTTATAAAGCTTAATATAGTTTTGTAAATGTAAGGTATTAGTTAACCAATAAAGAGTAACTCATAAATTTCTTAGATAGAAAACCCCAAACTCACCAAATAAACAATTTAAGGGTTTCTAAAATTGTCGGTGCTAAATCCGAAAAAAAATTAAAATTAACTAAAACTTAAAATAAACATAAATCAATCTTAAAAATACATAAAAATAAACTTTATTAAAAAAAAATCCTAATTAAATTCTCTTCAAAATTAACTTCAAAAAAATTTCAAAATTTTCAGATTTACTAATATAGCGCACTTTACTAGTCCGTTAGCGGGCGAGATGAGTGAGCCGGAGACGCCCGGTGGTGCTTACAGGTCGTACATGCTGGTGAACGACGTAGCGGCCTATAAGAAACTGGTTCAAGGCTACTGCTCCCAGATAGTTACGGCGATCCGTTCGAGCAAGTCGGTGACCAAAACCAATAAAGAAATAATTCTCGAGGCCGCTAAAAGCCTCGAAAGCTGTATGGACCGACTTGTCAACACCCCTATAGACATGGGGACTCCACCACCGGACCTCTCTCAGGAGCAAATTAGTGAGGACAGCATAAGGGAGTTGGGCCACAAGCTGGACAACAGTGTGAGTGCCGTAGTCGTCATTCAGAGCGAGGCAACGGCGGAGATCCGGCGAGAGGTAGCTCAAAAGGTCGACGAGATGTTGGCGCAGCAGGCGCGGCTCGAAGATCTTGTGCGGCTGACCGCTAACATAGTCACAGCCGCACTGAAAGATTCTCCTCTTGCCCAGGGTCCGCCGACCGGCGCTCACACTATCCCGCACGTCCAAGAAGCCGTGCTCCCGAGTGCTCTCTCCTACGCTAGCGTAGCTGCCACGGCTATACCAGCCACGCCCAAGAGTCATAGTGTCATCCTATGACTGTACTTTGAAGCCTCCGGAGGTGGTGTTCCTCTGGAAACAGGAGATGTCATTCCGGAGGCATAAATAAGCCCCCATCAAAATCCAGTCGCTCCCCAAGGCCAAACTAAGGGTAGAGTTTGAGGACGTGAAGCAGTGCGCGAAAACTATATCCAACAGCACTAAATTCGCCGCCGAACAGGCGAAACTACGACCACCGCTAATCATCCTAAAGGGCATATCCAAGGATGTTGCCCGCGAGGAGTTAGCGGAGGTCCTAGTTGCTCAAAATGACGTGGAGGTGACCCGCATCTGCTTCCTGACCTCAAACCGCAACCCGGCACTGTATATTGCGGTTGTTGAAGTTACCCCCGAGATGCGAAATACCATCTTAGCTCTCGGGCGGCTCAACGTGGACCATAGTAGGGTCCACGTTGAGGACTTCAGCCGTTTTATACAGTGTCTTGAATGCCTCCAGTACGGCCACACGAAGGCGAAGTGTAAGTCCGAAGGGAAACCCTGTGCCCATTGCGCCAGTCAGAGCCACCAAGTAACACAATGCCCTAACAAGACCCAGGGGCCAAAGTGCTACAACTGCTCGGCCCATAACCTGGGCATGGGCACAAGGGTTGATACCGGCCACAACGCATCAAACACCAGCGAGTGCCCCCGTATTCGGTCTATGGTCCTGCGCCTGCAGAGCCAGACCGATTACGGTAATTAGACCATCTATACAACAAATTAACTTAATTATTTACAAACTCTGTTAAACCTAAATGACCATTAAAGTTAACAAATTAAAACAAATAAAATAAAAATGTAGTTAATCAACAAATAACCGTAAAATAATTAAAACTAACTTAAATAATTCAACCAAAATAAAACAACATAAACTCAATTATCATAAATTAAAACAAATTAAATAAAAACTAATAAAACTAAAAACTAAAAGTAGATATCTAAACAAGCAAAAGTAACCTAACAACCTAATTAAAACAACAGACTGGACAATATAAAATAAATAAACTTAAAACGCTAAAACCTATAAACTACATTATTAAACTAAAAAATTTAATAAAATCTAAAATAACCAAAACAAATAAAACTTTACTTGAACATAAACTTAACTTAAACTTTATAAAATAACTTAAACTCAAATCATACCTAACAAGTAAATACTCAAACAAAATTAATGTTCTAAATAAAAATTTACAACTAAAATTCTAAAAATAAAAATAAACAAAATTAAATTAAATTTACATTCCCAAAACCCAAAAATTTTATTAAATTATAGAGACCCGCAATTCCTTCCTTCCCCCCTTATTTCTTCTCTTCCCCTTCTTTTCTCCTTATCTTCCCCCCTTAGCGCCCCGCAATTCGTTGGAAGTGGACCTTCAGTCCACCCCAATAAAAATGACAAAGTCCAATAGTAAATAAATTAGATTTATAAGAAATAAAAAATTAGCTCTAATTATGTTGGAGCAGTTAGCATTGAAAAAAAAATAAAGATTATAAAGATACGCCTGCCACGTTGAAAACAATTGGAAATCAGAATATACCGTTGTTTGGACTGACGCGACGACGTTTAATGCGGCATCCATTAAAAGCCAAACATGCAAAAGAAATGTTGCACAATCTTAAACATTTATAAACATAGGGTCTAACAATATCAATAAGCGAACGAATTAAGGGGAGCATCTTAACATCACACTGAGTATGCTCACCAAATTTGGTCCAAAACTACAGGCTCGTTACCTCGAAAATCAACAAAACATTATTAAAATTCACCAAAAAATGCACCCTTTCCAAAGTGGAACAGCTGTACTACACGCACACAAAGATAGCTGAACATGCACACAAAACTCGGAGCACACTAAGCTATCTTTTTATTGACGCTTGCGTGCGTGTTAGTAAAGATTATAGCATGTTTCATGATGTGCCTTATTTTACTTGATTTAGTTTGTTAGAAAACATAACTTTGAATAATCACTATAAAACTGGAGCCCATTTTTTGTAATTGTATTCAGAATGATGTATAGATACCGCCCTTAAACGTTTTGCTTATTGATTTTGTTGGACCCTGTATATGGAAATATCAATAAATGTTATTTCTAACAGTGTTGCGTGGCGGTAAAAGAATACTACCACCCCTCTCTTCCCTTGGGTGTCGTAAAAGGCGACTAACGGAGTAAAGGCTGCACATACATCCAGCAGCATAGAGCGGCAATTGGCTCACCACCTGTCATGCTGAGCACATGTGCATTGTAAAAAGTGGACTTTGGTCGAGGACTGCTTTTGCTGTCCTCATTTACTGACAACTTTTTGCAGGCCGTCATGAATAGGTGCGCTTGTTACCGTGCTTGTTCCACGGTGAGGAGCGCTCTCGTTATTTTGGACTGCATCGGCTGCTTACCATCAGGCAAGATGTAGTCACTATAACGCGTCACATTAAAAAAAACGACGGCAAGACATTTTTGGAAGTTTGGGAACTAATCAGATTCCTATAGTCGACCACACCCCAAAAGGGTCTTGTTTACTTTGCTCTTCCAGATCGTTGAGATTCGTGTGACCTTTTGAATCGGCGTATCACTCAACAAACAGCAACATACCTAAATCAACATTTCATACATTTATCACATTTCTTGTAGTCATGTATATGTATGTTCGAGTTGAATTTGCCAGAAAGGTTTTATTTAGACATTTTAAAAATATAACTACAAATTCCACATAATATTTACGTAGGTTAAATATTGTAAATATTTTCATTCAAATCTCTAATAATGTATATTCTAAGAGGTTTGATAAGACTCTGTTGCTATAAAAACAAAGTCAAAAAGCGTTGAAATATTTCGTCGGTCTGACCAATAGCTCGGTGGCGGAGTGGTCAACGCAGCCGCCCGGATTGCGGAGGACGCGGGTTCGATTCCCGCCTGAGGTAGACATTTTTTCAACGCCTCGTTATCTTTAGGGTAAATAAGGTAAACATATTATAGGTAGTACTTATTTATATCTAACTAGCGCGTGAATACCTACCTACCCCGTACCCCGTGACAAATTTTCAAGGGTGGACAAGGTTAAAGCCATCATAAAATGTCCCTTTCTTTGAGGCGTCTCATTGTCAATGCCACCTGCCGCCGGCGCCATAGGGACAGGTTAAATGAAAACAAAATATCAGTCAATATTAATCTCATTTATTGCAATATCGAAATATGTAAACATTAACATAATAACTTTATTTGCTCATAAACTTGCATTAAAATCTTTACTGATACATGCAATCTTACTGCCAACAAAATATCCAGCCGTGTAGATTCTAATAATCATAAGATACTTAAAAAAATATAACAATACTTAATAAAAAGGTAGCAAGAAATTACGTACTTAAATATAATATATAGGTAGGTATAACGTTTTCATACAATACTAAGGTTATTTTACAATTTCTTGGGCAAGGCGACGGTGACAGTTTTGACCTCCAGGTAGGGTTCCAAGCACTTCAGTCCACTAAGAAGAATAAAACTTATTAAGACATGACAATGTACTATAATAATAAAGTAGCTCGATACTACTCGATACAACTTTCGCAATGCCGTGTCACCGAGGATGTGTGACCAAATTAAGGTATTTCCATCTCCTACTACGTACTTCTGCCGTTGGTCCCAATAGTTATCGTACCTAAAAGAGCAGTTTAAACTCGCATTGGACCATGCAGCCCGCTCCTCATGTGCTATAGGCGCTGCTCAAACGTATTGAAGACAATGGATAATGTACTATCACAGAAAACCAAAGTTACTGTATCCGAAAGCGGCGACCGGACCCAGTCGCTGGTCGCCTGTTACCGACACACCAAGTTCAAAATTGATTGTAGAAATTTGACAGTTTTGGGCAGGTTGATCTGACGCCATGTTGCATGAGTCGGCCACCGACAACGTCGCCTACACCGAACACAAGAATACAGGGATTTCGATGATATCATTAAAAAAATGTCAATAGGGCACAAAAAAGAGTGTAATATGACAGTTGTTGTCTTTTGTGATAGGGAGGGCATTTTCTAACATATACGTTGTAAAAGTAAAAGAGAAAAGGAATGTCTTGCTGAGTGTCTCACTGGTTCTTCTCAGTAAAAGGTCTCCCTTACAGATCAATAGCGTAGTGACATTCGAGCCACAATCATCAGCCTGAAGTATCTAATTAAAAGATATTTTCACAGGTAAATTGTTAAAATAAACTTACCTTTCACGGCCAAGACCGGAGTCCTTGAAGCCTCCGAACGGAGCTTGTGAACCGAACGCCAAGTATGTGTTTACCCTGGAACAAAATATTCGTCTATGAAAAAATTCCTTCACAAATTCCCAGGTTGGTCGGTCAAAGTTTGTTTCAGACTTTACGATACATTTGATTTTGACCCGCATTTAGCAAACGTGATGAATGTAATGGTGAAGCAAATGCATTCATCACTTGGTTGACATATTTCTTTGCCCAGCAGTGGGACAGTTTTATGTCTAAAATATAAACACTAAACAAAATTGTAAAACATTGTTATAACATTGATAATTTATAAAATTATCTCTAGGTACCTCTCTAGCGGGTGGCTAACATACTTTTTTGCTCAAGAAGTTTTGTAGGCGTTCTTATTAAAAACTCATTAATTCTTGACTTAAATATTTCATACTTTTATTCATTAATTGTTTACAAACAAGCTTACTGATACAAAACCAAGCAAATAATAAGCATACCTACAGGTTATTAAAATATAATAATATACAATAACACACTATTATAATCTAATTCTTTTTTTGCTCAAGAAGTTTTGTAGGCGTTTTTATTAAAACTCATTAATTCTCGACTTCAATTCTTTTTCTTTTATTGTTTTATTTGTTAATGTTAATCAAAATGTATTTTGTTCCAGATGTATTTTGAACAAATAAATACTTTTATTACTTACTATGTTTGTGTTTATTTATAAATCTCTACCCCTATGGTTTTGTGATAATCTTAAAAGTGATTGAGATTACTCAATAATCACAAAAAATAATAGGTATTTTAGTCGATAAATAAGATTTTAATAGGAACGCCTACAAAACTTTTAAGGCAAAAAAAAAATGTTAGCCTCCCGATAGAGAGATAGTGACTGTTTAAAATATTATTTTTAAATGTCCTCTAAAATCTGAGATACAAACTTTTAGCGCCGGGCCTGGGTTTGTTTTGTATGGGATTTGGGTCATCTCCTTTCAATTTAAATTTCCGCGTCAGCTGGGCGATAAATACCTACGTTGACGACCTACGTTGTTTTCATTTTATTTTTATTATGTTATTGCTTTAAAATAAATGAGATACTCAAAGACTATCTAATTAAAATTCACAAAATCAATTAAATAATTGAAAATTTAAAAAACACGAATTCCTTTTTTCTCATTTTTGTCATGTTTAAAACACTTGACCTGACCAGCCCTTGAAGTTTCTTGCGGTTTCTAGCAGTCACCTTTAAAAGTGTATGTAGCTTCTATGATTATTGACCGATCGTTATGGTAATGGTGTTAAAAGATGCGGATGCTGGCGAGAAGTGCACTCGATTTGGAATTTCGAAAATCTTAGTGAAATTAATGAATGAATTTCACCTAAGTTGTAAAAGAAAAGAAAATGTTATTTTCTGTGTTGTGCAGTGTTATACATTCGTATGTTATAAGTAATGTAGTTGTGTAATTTTACGAAAGTATATCTCAATAAAAATTTCTTACTATTTAACTTGTAATGTGTTATTCAAAATAACATTTTTTTTTTTCGTTAAATTTTGGGATTTATTTTCAATGCTCCGATTTTTGCGGGGACTGCGAAATCTGTGATTTTTTCTATTGTTTTGACACTTTCATAAACTTTCCTACCTATACACATACTTATTGTTGACTTTTTTGCCCGTCCGCCCCTTGCGCCGAAATATACGTTTTTTGCGACATAAACGGCCGTATCTCTTTTTTACGTTACCTAGGAGTTTTTACAGCTTCCAGAGACTGTAGACCTGAGTAAAGTATATCGTTTTAATTTCAACTCGATACCCTTACGCGTTCCCGAGATAAAGGGCTATATATTATATATATATTAATATATATAAATTTCATAGTTCTAGGTCAACGGCAAATACCCTATGAATTTTGATTCCTATGAGTGTCGAAATATACGTTTTTTATGGCATAAACGGCCGTATCTTTTTTTTTCATGAGACCGCAGATCTGAGTAGGTACTTATATCGTTTTAATTTCAACTCGATACCTTCACGCGTTCCCAAAGAAAGGTCTTGACAGACACGACAGACGGACAACAAAGTGATCCTTTATGGGTTCATTTTTTTCCTTTTGAGGTACCTACAGAACTTGAACCCTGTAGAACTCACATTGTAACAGCATTTTACATAGCAAAAGGTACTTAGATCAAGTATAACTGCCAATATCGTACCACACGGTGCCAGCTTCCACGTGTTTGCTAAACTGCAACGCGTTGTTGAGGTTGGTGGTGAAGATGCCGGCCGCCAGGCCGAAGTTGGTGTTGTTCGCTCTGTCGATGACTTCTTCCAAGGTGTTGAACTTGAGGATGCTCTGCACGGGGCCGAAGATCTGGGGAAAGCAATCGAACACTGTGTTATCATTTTACCCTGATTACGTTTGCTTTATGTGTGTGTTATGTTGTTTGGGCCCCAGACACACCAAGAGTAGGTCAGACGTAGCTCAGCATGAAGTGTATAACCGCGCGTTTTAAAATACCATACAACAAACGAAATGAACCACGACACTTAGGATAAGAGCGGACCCGCTGATAAACTGCGACGACTTTTGGTTGGTGGAAGGGATTTTTTAAATCCGAATGGCTTATCTAAATACCTATATCGCCATTGCGTCAATATTTTTACCATTGTTGTGTTCCAAAGGTTCGAGAGAAGAGAGCCAGCCAGCTAGCCAGCCAGTAATCGAGGAATCCGGGTGAAGTGCGCTTGTTCGGAAACTACCAAACTAAAGTGTGTCATACGTATTCTGCATTGCTTTTCTCATTTACATTTATTTAAACATTAGTTGATAAACCTAATATAAAATGTATAGGTTATATACCTCTTCCTTGGCAATGGTCATGTCATCTTTAACGTCGGCGAAAATCGTGGGTTCGATATAGAAGCCCGTGGTGCCGACGCGCTTCCCGCCCGTCAACAGCTTCGCGCCCTCTTTCTTGCCCGTTTCAATGTATCCTAAGATTTTCTTCAGCATGATTCCATCGACCTGTAGAAATAATACATATAATCACGAACATTACGAATATTATCCCCGAAGGGTTAGTCAGAGACTGGGGTAGGTATCCTTGTTTCAAAACCACGTTAATTCCTTAAAAAGTTACGATATCTTCCCAAAAACGTATGCGTTTGACGTTTGTGCGCGGTAAGGTTTAGGTGTGGAATCTATAGATTGCGATACAGAATCAGGGCCCAGGACACGTCCCGACCTGCTTACAAGTCAGCGGCGCACGAGCTGCGAAACGGACGTGTGCGACGATGAATTCTTGTTTCTGCAGCACCAAAGTATGTTTTAACTTGTAATAATATTGTCTGGTATTCACTTAAAATTTGTTAATTTCTTGAGATTGTTCATTGAGTCGTCAGCTGAGCTCTCGTAAATTGCGTAGCTGAGTGTTTGTTTGTTAGTGTTCAGTAATTTATGAGGTTTTTTATTCTTTAGATCGTCCATAAAGGGCAGTTGTACCACTGACGATGGGGCCAATTGTAACGTTACAATTGTCCACGTTTTACAATTTTCCACATGTCCACTATAGGAAAAAGAAGCCATACAAAGAGAAGCAGAAACAAGGTAAAAAGCTGATCAAGTAAAAAAGAATTTAAATGCAAATAGTACAGAAGGAAAGGGCAAAGGGAAGGAAAAAATAAATGTAAGAAAAAGCAACAGAAAACCAAAAGTATTGTCGACTCTGATGAAGACAAAAGCAGTATAGAAGAAGAATGGTATTATCTTGTTTGTATGGAGCCTTACAGCGTCTTATACTTGTCACAATTTTATTGTGAACTAGCGGCCGCTCGCGGTTTCACCCGCGTTGTTCCCGTTCCCGTGGGAATATCGGGATAAAAAGTATCCTATGTGTTAATCCAGGTTAAAAACCATATGTATTCCGAATTTCATCTAAATCCATTCAGTAGTTTTTACATGAAAGAGTAACAAACATCCATCCATACTTACAAACTTTCGCGTTTATAATATTAGTAGGAAGTAGGTAATTCGTTTCTAAGGTTTTTATTTAGATTTTTTTATTTTAGTTTCCTTTTGTGATTACTTTTTAAATTTTATTCGATTAGACACATAATCTTTGTCACAATTGCTAAAGAAATTAGTGGTTTATTTCAGTTTTATTTACTTTTTATTTTCTTTGAGTTGTTGTTAAGTTTGTTTTCGCAAAGGTTATATCGTTTTTACTTAGGTATACTACTTAATTAAAAGGCAAATACAAATGCCTTTTTGATAATAATTAAAATGGTGTCTTACCAAAGAATCTGAGAAAATTTCAGTTTTATTTACTTTTTATTTTCTTTGTGTGTGTTGTTTTGTGTGAGTTGTTGTTATGTTTGTTTTCGCAAAGGTTATTTTGTTTTTGCTTAGGTATACTACTTAATTAAAAGGCAAATCCTTTTTGATAATAATTAAAATGGTGTTTTTGCCAAAGAATCTGAGAAAATATGTGGCTGGGGATTTTTTCCCGAGAGGCCCTCGAACAAAAAGTGATACTTTGGGCCCCAGCCATGAGAGCCGCAAAAGCAGACCTCTGCCATTCATAGTCCACTTTTCACCAAATAGCGACTGCGACCTTCTTGGTCGAGTGGTTTGTACACCGGTTTTCAAGGTGTCGCCATCTCTGAGGTCCCGGGTTCGATCCCCGGTCGGGTCAATTTAGAAATTATTGTTTTTCTAAATTGTCTCGAGTCTGGGTGTTTTCTATGTATAATATGTATGTATTTAAGTATTTTAAGCATGTTTATCTGTTGTCTAGTAACCATTTAACGAGTTTCATAATAAAGCTTCTCTTGGGCTAGATAATTGGTGTGAGTGTAGGAAAGTTTATTAATTATTTATTATTATTATTACTCCTACAGATTTCCAACATGTGCTCAGCGTGACAGGTGGTAAGCCCATTGAAGCTCTATGCTGTTGGAAATAATAAAAGCTATGTAACAATCGTCATTCGCACACATGCCTGCAGATCAACGTATTCAAAACTGTCAAATTTCTCCAATCAATATTGATCCTTATTCTTCGAAAACAAAGTTCAAAATGTATTGAACAAATCTGTCATTTTGTGGTGTGTGAAGTGCTGGCGTCTACAATCATCAACCAATAAACATTGGCAGATTGGTATTGGGCCAGCGTAGTGGGTTATGGCTAGGGTTGCCAGACAGTATCCAAAAGGAGGACATGTCCTCCTTTTCCATGTTTTTTCCTTCCGTCCTCCCTTACCTCTGAAGTCCTCCTTTTTGCTAAACGTCTAAGTGCTAAAAACGTTGAATGTTTCTCAGAACTGCTCAAGATCTGTGCGAGTTTTATTTTTGTATAAGCGCACATAACGCAATTGTGGAAACAGTTTTTGAACTGATTAGGTAATACTCAGTGGAGCAAAAAGAGGAACAGGACTCGTGTGCAGTCAGTTAAATCTTTAATTTTTGCTCAATACAACTTCAAAAACATGTCATGTGAAGATTTTCATAATTATTTGTTGAAAAACCAAGAACATCTTGCTAAAATTGGCAGCTCAGCTAAATTATGATTACAATAAAGTAAAATAATATTAAAATTCGTTTAATTGGTAATGGCCTCCTTTTTCTACAGAAAATCCTCCTTTTTAGACTCATCTGCCTTCCGTTATTAAATTATGATCTGGCAACCCTAGTTATGGCCCAATCCGTCCATGTCGGAAGGCCTGTGCCCAGCAGCGAGACGTTTTTAGGTTGATGATGAACCCATATCGTTTCTACATTATCTACCGTCAACATCGGGCGGGTTGCCCATCTATATATTCTTCGCAAATGCTACAGCCGCTTGCACAAAATTTTGATAGATGCCTTCACAAACGCTGTAACTAAACTACTCCCCTTTTTTTTCCTCTTAACAATAACAACCCTTTGTTTACCTGCGGTCCATGCTGCGTACTGGCGTCAGCAGGGTTTCCCATCTTTATAGTCTTAGCAAACGCTACTGCCGCTTGCACAAACTTGTCATAGATTCCAGCTTGCACGAACAGCCGGGACGCTGCCACGCACACCTGCCCCTGGTGGCTAAACACGCCGTGCGCCGCGTACGGCACCGCTAGGTTCACTGCGGAGGACAAGTTGGGCTTAAACATGTAGGAATCCTATAACAGATTAAAGGTGTTTTATAATGGATTGTAGGTGTATTAGAATTTGATTATAGGTGTGCTATTGATTATAGGTGTCCTGCAAATGATTATAGAAGTCCTATAATTGATTATAAGAGTTCTATAATTGATTTTATTAGTTGGTCATACTCAGAATACATGGGTATAATACCTAAGAGGAGGTAGGTATTACTCACGATCGGCGTCGTCCATGATGATGAGCGGGCTCTTGCCTCCAAGCTCCAGAGTCACGCGTTTCAAGTTGTTCACCCCAGCAGCCTGCTGAATCAACTTGCCGACCTGCAAACATTTACATCATCATCAGCATATAAACGTACGACGCTGGGTATAGGCCTTCTTCAACTAACAAATACTTACTTAATATTCGTAATTTTTTGCGTTACTAACACTCAAATGTACCTACTTACCTAAAATAGATGAGCGAAAACGCAAAAAATATCAAAAATTACGAATCTAGAAAGCAGCCTCATGAATTTTTAAAAACATTTATTCAGTTCCGACCTCTTAAGAAGCAAATAAGGTTTGATGAGACACTGTTGCTATTGTTACTGTTGTACGGTTCGTACCTCCACGGATCCGGTGAACGATATCTTGGCGACCTCAGGGTGTTGTGTGAGCGCGGCCCCAGCAGTCTCCCCGTACCCAGGCACCACGTTGATTACCCCCTTTGGGAAGCCAGCCTCCGCCATGAGGGCTGCCAGGGCCAGCGCCGTGAGAGGGGTCTGCTCAGCTGGCTTGATCACTACCGTACAACCTGGGAAAGAAGGGGACATTATAACCAGGGTGAATAATCATTTTACCATGTTATAAATGTGTTTAGATCCATAAGAATTCAGTTAGAACCCTACCAACTGGTTAGCTACTAGATACATAGGTACACTTAAATGTGTCCGCAACAATAATAAATGTGCAATCGCTATTTAGTGGAAAGTGGACTATGGTAAAGGACTGCTTTTGCTGTCCTCATTTCCTATAGTCTCTGACTAACCCTTCGGAGATAATAGTCGTGATTATATGTACACGCCTGCAGATCAAACTATCCAAAACTGTCTTCAATAGATATTGATCCTTATATACCTTGTAACAAAGTTCAAAATGTATTGAATAAAATTTGGCATTTTGTGTTACATTGAAGTGCTGTTATGCGATTCTTTAGGCGACACATAGACCCTGCGCGCATGGCTGTGTGATCTGCTGTCTCTTTCCAATACTATGAATATGAAAGAGACAGAGTCATTTCTCAGCGCTGCGGCAGCCGCTGCTATCAAGGTTTTAACTTAGAGAATCGCACTTCTGTACCTTTCAATTGACACTAACCTGCGGCTAAGGCTGTGCAGACCTTGGACACAAACATAGCCATAGGTCCATTCCATGGCAGGATGAGACCACACACACCCACCGGCTGCTTCAGGGTGTAGGAGAACACTTCACCGTCTGTAATTAAAGGTAATACACTCGTAAGGTAAATAAATGCAAACAAAATTGGTCTACTCTACCAGCTATTTACTGTGAGCACAAGTTTTGAAAATGCTGGTATCATTAAATCTTTGGATTATCAGCATCATTAGGTACCTCTTTAGATTGCAATACGCTGGCAAACGTAGCTGCCTATAAGTCTCATAACGGGAGAACTTAACTCTTTCACAACCTGTCTTGCTTGTTCCATGGGAGGTCTGCCCTCCAGGGCAGTTGTCTCTCTGTCACTGTATCTTGCTTCCGGGGGCAGACCTCCCATGGACCCATTGTTATACCGCACAAATACCTACGTACTAAGTAGATGTTGCTTGATGTTGTTCTTCTGAACACTAATTGCCGAAGAACTTTTTTTCCTTTATTCCCCCTCTCCATTCCTTTGCCTAAAAAGGTGGTCCCATTCACGAGTTTAAGTAACCTACACACTCACCCAAAGGAATAGTATCTCCCTGAGTCTTGTCAGTCAAACTCGCCAGGTATCTTATGCCGGCTATGACGAACCCGTCCATCATGTTTTTGCTGAAGCTGTTGACCATGCCGTTGTTGTAGGTCTCTAAGTCAGCTAGGTAATCCCGGTCCCTCTCCACTAGGTCCCCGAACTTGTTAATTAAACGCCCTCTGGCGGACGCGTCTAACAAACGCCATTCAGAGTTGCGGTGGAAGGCTGCTTTCGCGGCTGCCACTGCGGCGGCTACGTCAGCCTATGAAAAAAAATGGGTAAGTTATTGTCACATTATAAAGATACCGTGTTATTGCTAAACATAAGGCCAATTTAAATGTGGTTATTCGGAGCGAATACATTCATATACAATATTTGCCATTATCAATGAAGGAGGACTCAGGACTTCTCTTTTTACTGAAGTTTATCCGTTTTCATTTGGCTTTAGAATGCAGGCTACGAAGTGAAGGAACTTATTGTATTTAACAATTTTTGATTTTATAGTTAAAAGTTACCTTTTTTCCAGTGTCAGATTCGTGAAACTGTTAGAAGTAAGTATATAGGATAGGTACCTAAGTTTAACCTTTGTTCCCCGGCGACATTAATAATGGTCGCGTAACATCATTAATGATAATGACCGTCCCTAAACGTGACCTGGGCTTTGTAGCCATTAAAAGAGTCAGTCGCATTGTTATAAATAGATCAAGGTTTTCTAATACGACCGCAGATTACTTAGTTAGTTTCAAACACTGTAGTCCCTTGTATTATTATAAACTTATTGTAAACTTAAAGTTTATTTAAAGTTTATTATGAGTGATATGAACTTTAAGTTTAATATAGTAACAAATTATATGTAGTACTTGTAGCCAATAATAATCATTGACACTCTCAGCAGAGAATTCATTTTACAAAAGATCTCATTGGGTCGACGTGCAACTGCGAGAGGAAGGCCTCGGCAGGCCCCACAAAGATGACAAGATTAATGTCACAAAACAAAAAATTGTTCATAAAGTCGCTGAACATACGACAAAATGCATCCTTGATAGTTTTATTTACAGCAAGCATTGTTACTACCCAAGTAGCATATCAAGCTGTATAAAAGCTGTATTTGAACTTATTTTTATACTTACGGCTGCATATTGAGGCTGTAAAAAGGCTGTATAAGCGATTATACAGACCTTATTAGCTCAAAAAGGGCCCATATTATAAAACTTTTCGCGTTAGTATAGCTGTATAGTAGCTGTAGAAGCAAAGCAGAAGCTGTTTAGTAGCTGTTTAAGAGATGTTAATCGGTGTAAGGAAAAGCAACTACACTCCAAATAATATTTTATAAAGATAAAAGTTTAAAATATGAGTTATAAGTGAATTAGAAAATTATGAAAATAAAAGAAAAACATGTCGTACAAGAATATTACAATAATTATGACGCATGATGTTCATATTTCAAAGTGCAATCCCAAGTATTGATAAATCTTAGGAATCTGATGGTGTTAATTGGTAAAACAAAGTGCAAATCCAATTTTATTGTCAATGTGTGGTTGGTTATTGGCAATATTTTAACGCGCCAGTAAAACTATAAAAAAACATAAAGAAGATTATTAAACACGGGTAAGTTAGTGTTTGTTTTTAAGGTTATAATATAAATTATTTTAAAATAATAGATTGTAGGACACAGCGACAAAATTTTGTAGCTGATAATCATGAAATGGTTCAAACTATTAACAAACATTGGTTTAATTATATTTGAATATCTTTTTTCATTCGTTCTAAAATGGCGACATTTTGTTATACAGCTTAGACAATATTAGGAGGGTACTAAAGTCTTACTAGCTGTACTACGGCGGATATGGATTGCATAATACATCTCTTAGTTTTTAACCAGCTTTATTAGTGTTTTTTTTATTATCTAGGCTGTATATGAGTTCTGGGTAGATAAATTATAATTCTGTTTAAAGATCCGTGTAAGAATTGATTATCCCTGAGTTTTATTTTAAAAATTGAACAATGAAATGTATTTAATTGAATTTAAAGTGGTAATAAAAATTAAAATATAATATTTAATTTATTCTACGATTGGTTCCAGATTGTTAATCAACAAGAGAAATCATTAACTTCACCTACTGCAACAATATTCACACAGATACTTCCAGAAGTGACAACTGCTGAAAAATATGTTATTCAATATATAGACGAGTGCGAGCTGGCTGCACACAATCAAAATAATATTTAATCAAATAAAACATGTTATTGCAACAGATACTTTCTTTTTCACATTTTCTATATATATCCCGATTTTAATTAAGTGTTCCATTTCGTACACAAAATCATCTAAATATTGGTCAATTTGTTTGGTTTTCCAACACCAAAATAAATTCCAATTACAAACGGCTTAATATCTGGTCTTTCAAATATAGTGGACAAAATTGGCCAAAACTCTTTATTTGAGCTTCTAAATATTGGAAGACCCTCAAAATTGAAATTTAAAGTAATTTTAGTTGGAACATTGTTCAACCTTGTTCAATCGTTTTGATACGTATTTGTTTGATAGTACCTAAAATAGTTCTAGCGTCATGTGGCGCTAAATCGTTTAGAGCTATTTGAGTTTTTTTTTAATCCACAACGGGTTAGCGCTTGGCCTTTATCTTACCTGATAGTAAGTGACGATAAGGCCGAAGATGGAAGCGCGCTTCACCCGGAATCCTCAACCACTGAGGAACTGGCTATCTTATCTCAAACTGTCGGAACACAACAATGCTATAAACATCGCTGTTATGGCGACAGACTTAGATAAGATGGTGGTAGCTAGCCAGGCGGACTTAACAGCCCTACCACCAACCAAACCGAGCACACAAAGATGTACACCCCGCTGGGAATCGAACCCGGGACCTCTTGGTCTAAAACCGGTGGCTTAGCCACTAGACCACAGAGGCGGTTAAATAAATATATATTTCTTTCTGTAGCCCATTCTTTTATTCACAGGGGAAACTACATATTTTTTGAAAATTCGTCATCATCATTATTACGTTGTTAATCAGGTTCCAAAGTTTTAACTAAATTCAAACATTCGACACCAATTATTGTTTTTCCTACAGAACCTTCGTTGGACGTCGATGGAATTGGCGCTGAACTGTTGCGGTTGTCAAATTTAAAATATTATAAATAATTACTGTCATTTGGTTTATTTATATTTCGTTATTAACCGACGTAGAAAAAGGAGGAGGTTCTCAAGTCGTCTGTCGTCCATCTTTTTCTTTTTTTCCACATTATAAATGCGAGCTTCAGCAAATACACTATGATGCAATCGTGACGACTCTGTCAGTAAAGTGGGCTAAAGCTGTACTATTGATGTAGTTTATTTTTTTAGTTTTAAAGCACTCTTGTAGACAGTTGTTTTAAAACCACTGTATTCACAAGAGTGCCTAATTACGCTATAAGATTAAGTTTTATAATGGAGTTTGCATACACCATTGTACAGAAACAAGTATCGAGTGATACCATAATAACGCTTAGTTCAGTAGTAAGTAAGTGATCACATACAAAAACCAGCCTCTATACAGCTTTAACGATAAAGCTAGTTTAAGGTGTCACAAAACTCTTAGGGTTCTATAGCAGAGTTTTAATAATCTGTTTTAAAACCTTAAGATTCCGCAGATCCCTTAAAACTAATTTTATGCAGCTTGAGCTGTATAATAACTCAAATATCTCTCTCATAAATATAAAAGTATCTTTTGACACTCTTGTACGTCTTTTAAGGAACCTAAAGTTCTAAATGAGCTGGTAAATTTATGTTGTAAACGCTTGTGTGCTGCTTGGGTATTTCCCTAGCACCAAGTATAATTAGGTACATCGCCGCACCAATTAAAAACGTCATGTCATGGCAAATGATGGACATGTCAAGAGCTCAATTAAGAACACCGATTTACTGCAGACCTCATAATATGAAACTGCACGATCAGAGACATGTTTTTGTGATTAACATACACAGGAATTTTAATAATAATAATAAGTAGTGATTGTATATTGTACTTACTCTACTAGGTATTGTTATTATTAGGAAAAACATAAACCGACTATTAGGTATAGAATTCTCGTCAACAACTTTAAAGGAAACCATTATCTTACAGAGGCAATAAAAGTAACGGACTCAACTTATCTCGCCTGAGGGAAAAAGGCCCCTCAACAAAGGTATACTTATCAGAGTACCTACCTAACACCTAAAATGAAGAGATTACATTTTCTTGCAAGAGACTTTGCCGCTTCGAATAGTTACCGCTTTTGCTGGCCCATTACTGGTACAACATATTTGCGAAAAAACGAGGGAAATCCGGTAGGTAATTCGTTTAAAAAAGAATTGGACCTAGTAAAACTTCAAGAAAAAAAGTAACTTCCAATCCAAACAACTGGCCTAAGAGGGTTTACGCATTTCGGTTTCCCATACAAACTTCCAAGTAGAAATTATTTTTTTTTAAACTATTAAGCAAATACAATGAAACTTTGCATTCAAAAGTAACATACAGAAATATAAATAGTTAGTTGAGAACATTTTTAAAAAACGTTTATTTAGCTGAGTTATTGCGATTTAAAGTCCACTATAGAAAGTTTTAAATCGCATTAACTCAGTTATTGATACGTTTTTTTAAAATGTTTTCAACAAACTATTTAGATCTTTGTATGTTACTGTAGCATGCAAGGTTTTATTGTAATTGGCTTAATAGTTTTTAAAAAATTTGACTTGGAAGTTTGTATGGGAAACCAAAATGCGTAAACCCTCTTAATAATTAAAATGTATTTTGGCATGTTCATTCATGTAGTTTGTGTATTTAATATTCTTTTGTTTCTTTTATAATTAATGTTATTTTTTATTCAGACAAATGCTTGTACTTGTACATTAAAATTTATGCAAATTCGCGTAAACACACACAGTTTTAAATACCTAACTTGTAACAAAAATACACGAAACTACCTCTCTTTAAATAAACTTATTACCTGCAACATGATCTACCTAAACTAAAACATGCACCATATAACCTATAACTACAAAAACATAATACTTATCTATGATCTACGCTCACAAAGGACCTCCTTGCTATGACCCTTTTTATGGGTTATATCATAAATTCGAAATTTTCCTGTACGAATTTTATTTGACCGAAAACATTTTGTAATATTTTGTTTCCCTTATTTTCCTTTGTACCGAAAACACAATTTACAAAGTTTTGAAATGCCGATTATCGATTGATATTTTTTTCAAAATCTTTATGTTTTGAAACCCCACTCAACGTCTGGCCGAAGCTATTAATGCTAGATGATTCATTTTCCAGAAACATGTATCCAATATTATATAACAACAACATTTCAAATAGTTGAAATCCTTAATATCATCGAACAACTTGTAATCGTATAGTAACGTTAAAAGCATGCCAGCAAGCATGCAGCATGCAAACAAGAATGCAGCATTTAGGTAACCAAGCATGCAGCACAGAACAGAAGAATTTGTATAGTAAGTAACGAAACAGATTTGGGATGTAAATAAACATCTTGGTTGTGTCCCACTGCGGTTTGATCCATACCAGGGTATGGATCAAACCACAAAGCCTCTTAGGACTGACCGTTTTTACCCCCACGTTATGGACTTACCGCATATGAACTGCTTGCAACTATGGTCACCATATACGGCACTATTGCTTCGTTGACGCTTTACGAGTTCAGGTGCCATAGCTAAATAATCCTTGCTCAACAGACCGAACAGTGGACGCAATTTTGAAAACTTATAATCACTGGCAACTTCATCTGTATTGAATCGACCTCGCGACATGGCGTTTTATATAAAGTAAAAATCAGTATCGGCAAATTATTCCCTGTACGATGAACCTTTGGGTCACCACGATAGGCATCTTTGTAAAAGAATACCCAAGAAGCACTTCATAGGTAAAGTGCACAAGAAATTGAAAATATCATCGTCAAGTAAAGAAACAAAATAATAAATCGGTGCCTACATATTGTTAGGGGCCTGAACCTATTTCCATTCTGGATAACTATTAGGATTATGATGATTATGCTCTTTATCATTTTGGTTTCTTGACTCACAAGGCTTGTGCCTTTAGTACTTCGGCAAGTGATGGTGTGGTTGTCCACACCATCACTTGCCGAAGTACTTGGCATAGGAAAATTATATCATGGCAACTTGATATATATTCCAGAGAATCAGCAGGGTTATGATTTTATGTAGGACTAGGTTATTCTTTTGGCGAGATGAGATACGGAAATGTCATATTCATCGTCTTCAGACAATGACTCTTCGTAGGCGACTTTGGCCTTCGCCCTTAGTTGTGTACCTGAAAAATTTTGTAAGTATATTATTTACAAAATCTTCATTACTTCAATCTTTATGGGCGTTAAGTTACTCGCGTCCGTAGGTTTACTCTGAGACACGACCCAACACAGCGCGCATTGGGCCGGCTCGAAAGGGATAATACCACCCTGTCACGAATATCCGGCGTGAAATAATGGCACTTGGTGCTGTTGTGGTGGTAAAATTGAGACATCATTAGGAGTAATAACGTAGTCCTCAGCCGTCTATAAAGCATCTAATAATTCATTTTACTAGAGCTTTTCCTCGTTTCAATCTGAATTTTGTAATATGATAGAACTCCATTCTCCTACCGGGCGTTATGACGCCCATGATACATTTCGATAAATAAAAGTTAGTAATTGTATAATATTATAAACAAATATAATCATTGATAATACTTACATCTTGTAAGATTTATATCAAAGAGTTACTTTTTATACATTACATAAGCATAGTTTTTGACGACGTTTTTTAAGAAAAACACTTAGTAACTTTTAAATATGAAAAAATACCAAATATTCAAACAATACAGTCACAATTTATGCAGCAATCCAGCCTCAATGTGTAATAAAGGAGACGAGATAACAATACAGTCACCGATCACATTTTTTAAGATTAACCTGAGGCTACTTATAGGTAATTGGTTTGCCCCGTAGTAAGTGGGTTAACACCAGACTACTCTCTTTCCTCGAAACAAATAATTTACTATCGGGAACGATCAACTAATGTTGTGATTCACGAGTTTTTGGTTTTTTTAGTGTATAGACTAAACAACAAAAATAAATGTTTGACAATATTTCTGGACATAGCAAAAACTTTTGATGCGGTTTCTTTTTCCAAGCTTTTCAAAAAACTGGAAAACATTAGTGAAATCAGCTACTTCTATTTAAAGATAGGTATGACAAACCGTACCCAAATTGCAAAAATTTGAAATGTGGCCAGCGATGACTGCCCTATTGTTACAGGAGTCCCCCAGGGCAGCATACTGGGCCTGTCGCTAAAGCTCAAAAACTGCATAATTTTAACATACGCGGACGACACTGCTTAAAATTTTTATGGTGACACCTGGAAAGAAGTTTTTACTAAAGCACAATTTGGGTTTCGACAGGGTGTGCCTTTGGTTGACCCTTAATTCTCGTACGCTCAGTGCCACTATAACAAAATTTATCCCATTTACTATCCAAAGTTCGACAAGTTTTTCAATTTGAGCAACAGGGGCCAGGGCTTTTAAAGCACGGGGTTTCACCTAGTTTGAAGTAGCGATGTGTAATTTAGGAGTAACAAACGCAAAAGATATAGTATCCCAGGCAAGGAGTGATTAACTCCGTATATCCCTATATCTCCAATTATATCTTTTGTATGTTTGTAGCTAAGATGTATTTTGGTGAAAACTCATTGCGGAGAATAGAAAGAAACACATCTCGTGTCTAGGTTGTGAGTAAAAAGAGATAGAATATTTCGCCCGCTCATGCGTAGTGCGAGTTATATTATACCGTAGTTTTGCTAAGGTAAATAAATCTTTCACGCAATAAGGCACAATTTTGCTGATAGGGAATTTGTAAATTCGGTTTGTTTAAAGAATAACAAATACATTTTACACGTACATCAGTAAACTTTCCACCAATAGTAATAATTAATTGCTTAACAGTTAAATAAATTATCGAACAAAGAGAGTAAGTACAGACGTAACAACTAGCATGACCAAAAAAAAAGAATCCAAACCATTACATATAAAATTAATAAACTCACTTGCTTCTTAAATTGAGAAGCAGATGTGTGGAAAATATCTATGGTTGTTCTATTTCTCTTTCTTGTCGTACGCATATTCAACTAAGTTAATCTTTAACTCCCTAGCTCATTTCGTTCATATCTGAGCCAGGGAGTTAAAGATATAAAAGAGTGATGTAAATTTTTGGATATAAAAGATGTAATCACTCTTTTCTCAACAGTGAGTTATTCTGCGCATCGCTAGTTTGAAGTCCTCCAACTAGCAAAGTAATCCTATAAAGCAAGATTATAAGTCTGTCACTACTAATAACGTTCTTATAAAGACATTGCGGTAGACTATTTAACTTATAATAGCATTTGCCAAGCCTTAACATATTTAAGTGCATTCGTTTTTATATCTCGGTCTTATAGTTCGCTACAAGACTGACCTATAAAACATCTATAGGACACTTTTACTAGTAATAGCATTTCAGAAACGTAGATATTCTCAAGAGGATTTGTCTTTGTAAGTTAGTCTTATAGTTAGCTACAAGATTTTCTTTTAGGACACTTTTAGAAATAAGTCTCCTATAATTGTTTACTGTAAAACTAAATAATCTAGAATAACATTTTGATCCTATAGTAGCATTTTGTGAGAAAACAAGATATAACAATATAGTTAGCTGAGATCACTATAAGTTTGCGCCGGTATAGTTTTGCTCGAGACTCTTTTAAATCTAATAGTACTTAATAAGAGCGCTATTTGATCAAAAAAACTTATAAGCTACTAGATCAATTACTTTATTAGTAAACGTCAGCCATTTTGTTGAGATTCAGTTGTTCCCCTTCGTCTTGAGGAAATAAGTTGAACATGAATTTAAGCGATTGGAAACGATTGAAAAGAAGTGGTGGTTACAGGAGAAAAGTGACAAAAAGGTATAAAGAATTAATGAAGCCAGGTTCTTCAGGAATAAAATCAACAGGATCAAGAAGTAAATCAAGCGCGTCAAGTTCGAACGCAGGTGAAGTAAATGAGGGTTCTGCGACCAAAAATATTTTTCACCCCTAGCCCACCACTCAGAAAGTGAAGAAGATGAAAATTGGGAAAAAGAATACGATTTACATATCGAAGAAACCACTGAATAGGAAAAAAAATATGAATTGCTTAAAGATATGCAAAGCTGGGCTATAAAATTTAATATACCACACCTAGCCCTCAACGAACTATCTACTATTTTGAACAAAGATTAAGTAATGTTTTACCTAAGGATGCTCGGACTTTATTACATACCAACAAAGAAACGTTGCATATTACAATCTCGGATCCAGATCCAGATCTTCGATGTAATGGTCATATATGCTGTACTGGGAGCAAGTCGGGCACCAAAAAAAGATTTGATGCAATAAAACTATTATATTTTCTTGACTATGTAGGTATATACATATTGTTTAAATAAACTGGAAATCCACAAAGCTATCGGATAACACAAAATGTGTATTAGTCCAAGGCCATCTCATATCTGTCAGGAAAATCAGTGAATATTCGGTCAAAAAACAGTTGACATCAAGAAATACAACCATCTTGTTAACTAAATCCTAAAAAAGTAAATTTAGCATTAGCAGGCATATTTCAATGGAACCCTAATTTGTTTTTAAATGGAGGCGAGTTATCTGGACTGAAACTGCTACAAGTACTAATTTACCTACAATTATACTATAAAGTACTTAATGAAGAGCAATTTCAAAACATGGCGAATATTCATAAGAATTGATGAAATATTTTATTTACAACAATATACTAATGTGCTATTTTTCTGAGGGGATTGTGAAAATAACTAAATTGCGGTACACATTTTCAGTAAAAATGACTTCCCCACGAGTTCATACACTATATTGACAATATATTATTAGTAATTAATGTTTTACAATAATACAAAATAATAGTAATAGAAACCTTCGTTTTTATTAAGTATTTACCACAAAACAACCGGAACCACCAGCCGAAGGAACAAAAAAGATAACTTCTAATAAAATATACTTATTACTAATAACTAAGTACATAACTAGGGCATTAAAAACAAGATTGCTTTAGTAAGTACTTATGTCAGATATTAACAAGAGCGTTTGTGCTTGTAATTGTGTAGTCTCATATCATTATAAAAGCTATTGCGCTTCGTCAAGTATATTATAGGGTTTTGTAACATTTTCAAAGATGATTATAAGATAGTTATAGAAATAAACGCTCCTATAACTGCGCCCAAATCCAGCTTTGTAGCATGATACAAGTTTCTTATAAGTGACAATAAAAGTAGTCTTGAGATCTTTTTAAGTACTTATTTTGCTAGTCTCTCATCATCTGTGTAGTTACAACCAGTTTGTTTACCTATCTAAGTTTGAAATGGGAGAAATATTTAAATTTTTTATTTTATTGTTATAATTATTGTTTTAATTCACGCTAGTCGCACTGGCGATATGTGATTGGATTTGTAAAATGTATCGCTCTTATATTCTGTGCCCTAGCTGGGCAAATCAAAATTAATCAAATCAAAATATCTTTATTCCTTAGACTTCATAAAGCACTTAGAATAGTCATATAAATAAAATATAAGAACATACTCAAATAAAAATTATTATATGCTAAATCTGCGGAGCTTAGATTCACTTTCATCACAATATCTTGAATGTGAAAGTGAATTTAAGTGCCAGTTCCGGCGACAGGGCTTCTTGAGAAGAACTGGCAAGAAACTCAAGGCCGACTCTTTTTAATTGCCAATTAGTTTAATAATATTGTTACCATTAATCTAAATACAATCATCAACATAACATAAGAAGAGCAGTTCAATTCCAAATACTTTTATCATTTATGTAATCTGAGATAAGATAATAAGCCCTTTGACATAGTCTAGTTCTAATATATTTCTTAAATTTACCCATGGATAATTTTACCGCGTCGTTTGGAAGTTTATTGTAGAAGCGTATACATTGACCTGGGAACGAGTTAGAGATTTTATGGAGCCTACTATTGGGCACAGCGAGTTTGTTTTGATTTCTTAAATTTAATTGATGGAGATCACTGTTTTTCTTAAATTTAGTTTGATTTTTATGAACGTAAATAAGATTTTCATAAATATATTGAGATTGTAATGTCATAATATTTATCACCTTGAATTTATTTCTCAATGTCTCCCTGGGACTCATCATATAGATAGCACGAATAGCTCGTTTCTGGAGCACAAAAATTGAATCTATATCCGCGGCACTACCCCAAAGCAATAAACCATATGACATAATGCTGTGAAAATAGCTAAAATAAACTAACCGCGCAGTGTCAACATCGGTCAGTTGACGTATTTTCCTCACAGCGTAAGCTGCTGAGCTGAGTCTACCTGATAACGTTTCTATATGTGGGCCCCATTGTAAATTAGAGTCTAATGTTAAACCAAGGAAGACAACCCTATTGACCAATTCCAATCTCTCATTGTCCATCACCACACTGGTTTTTAATTGTTTGACATTTTTTGTAAAAAATCTAACATATTTGGTTTTACTACTATTTAAAAGCAGGTTATTAGCACTAAACCAGTTTACTATTTTTGAAAGAGCATTGTTTACATCGTCAATTACTAATTGTTGTCTATTTACCTTAAAAACTAAAGAAGTGTCATCTGCAAACAATACTATTTCATGATTATTTTTTACTAGATGAGGTAGATCATTAATGTACAAGAGAAACAGAAAAGGGCCCAAAATAGAGCCTTGAGGCACCCCCATCGCAACAGCTGATCCATGAGATCGCTTTCCATTAACATCTACTCTCTGAACCCTATCACCCAGTTATGAAGTAAGAAGTTCCAAAGCGGTGCCTCTTATACCATAGTGGTGTAATTTTCTGACTAGAGTTTCATGCTGCACACAATCAAAAGCCTTAGATAAGTCACAGAACACCCCATAGGCGTCCCGTGACTCCTCCCAAGCCTCAAATATACATTCTAGTAATTTTACCCCAGCATCACATGTTGACCGTCCGCGAGTGAATCCGAATTGTTTAGTGTGCAGTAGATTATTTACGTTAAAGTATTTAAGTAACTGAGTGAGAATTATTTTTTCAAAAATTTTACTTAATGTAGGTAGTATCGATATTGGTCTGAAGTTTGTGGGGTCTAATGTACTACCTGATTTATACAAAGGAATAATTTTGCTCAATTTCATCAAGTCAGGAAACACACCACAATCAATACATCTATTAAATATCACAATTAAAGCGGGAGCAACAATGTCAAATAAAGATTTTATAATTTGCACAGAAATGCCCCATAGATCAGCCGTTTTCTTAATATTAATTAAACGCGACTTTTAGATCAGATCCATTAACATGACGGAAATGAAAACCGTCATAAAATTCAGGCACATTATCTTTAAGTAATGATTCTGCAACGGAGGTGGAAGAGCCTAGAGCACTAGTTAAAGTGACAGGGAAAGCAGAAAAATTTTTTTCAAAAGCATCAGCCACCTCAAAATCTGACTTGGTAACATGACCATTGATACTTAATTTAAACTCTGAATCCTTTGTTCTACCCTTCCCAGTCTCTTCATTGATAACCGTCCAGGTGGCTTTGATTTTATTACTACTATTTCTAATTTTAGATTTAATAAATATAGATTTTGCTACTTGACAAACGCGTTTGAAAATTATCGAGTATAATTTGACATGTTCTTTAAACTCTTCACTGCTATTAAATTGTCTTTCATAGTATAACATGTACAAAGTTTGCCTACTCTTATGAATACCTACGGTTGCCCAGTCGCCAAAGACAGGGCTATTAGTAACAGTAATCTCCTTGGAAGTAAATATTGAATTAAATTCGCGAAGAAATGCATAAAAAAATGAGTTATACATCAAATTAGGTTCTAAGTCATTATCTAAAAAAGGTAAGTTACTAGTTAGGTTTACTCTCATATGTTCCAAGCGACTAACTGTTACTGGCACAAAAGTAATTTTTTTCTTGACTACATTTTTATTATTTATTTTAATACTTATCATTTGCCCAGAATGGTCAGAATCTAGTTTATTAATAATACTTTTTTGAGTTGGACTAAAATCTGTATATATATTATCTAAGCAGGTAGCCGTGGTGGCACTTATTCTAGTAGGTTCCATAAATAAGTTAACCAAATTATGAGACTTGAAAAGACTTAAAATTTTACATGATGCAGTTGTATTAGTAAGAATATTAATATTAAAATCTCCACAGACTAAAATAGTTTTACCTGAGTTACTAACTTTGCATAGGGCTTCATCCATGATTTCTAAAAATAAATTAAGATCCGCGGAAGGAGGTTTATATACGCATATAATAATGAACTGCTCTAATTGTACACAGGATAGTTCTATGGAACATTCTACAGAGAGTGACACAATATCTTTACGTTCTTTAAATTTCAGTTTTTTATTAAGCAAAATTAGCGACCCCCCATGTACTGTGTTGACCCTGCAGAATGAACTACCAACCTGGTGGTTGCTGAAATTAAACATAAGCTGATGCCCCTTCAACCAGTGCTCAGTGACACACATAATACTAATATTATCAGATTTCATGAATAATTCCAGCTCTAGTTGCTTGCCCTCAGTCATACAATATATATTTTGATGCACCAGGTTAATATTATTATTTGTATAGCAATTATTACATTTTTGTGGGCGTAGTGACATGTTATAGTTACTGTTTGATTGTATTGCTAAATCAATTAATTGTGAATGTAATAAATTAGAGCTAGAGGTAGCTACCTCTGTTGTCTTATGAGTTAATTTAAATGATTATAAATTTCAGAATTAATGTTATTATTTATAATAATTGAATTAGAAATGTCAATATCATTATTATAAGGTAAATCAGAGTTATGCTCAATAGAAGCTAAATTATAATTAATGTCATGATTACTTAAATAATTAATGGATAATTCCATGTCAACCGTCTGCTTAATAGAAGCAGATTTCGTAGCCAAGTTTTTGGCTGTAATATCAATAAAATAGGATAGCGAAAGTGCTATCTGTCGCTTAAAACTAGCAGAAAGGTAATATCTACCTTTAGTCAAATAATATAATTTGCTGCTAACAAGACTGTTAGTATCAATCAAATGAATACAATCATTAAATGTACTTATAGTGTGTAGTACACTATTAAACTTATACCTAAGATTATTTTTCGCATCTGGCAAGTTCTTAGAATAAGGGAATGAGAACAAAGTTATACTACTTAAGTCTAGAAATAATAAATAATCACAATAGTCAATTAAATCCTGTTTGTTCACATTACCCCTATTTTCCACTAAAATAATTAGATTTTTATAATTATTTAATTTGAAATTTAAAATTCTTTTCATAATTACTTCATAAGTTGCAGATGGAAAGCAAAGGTTTACAATTGACTGTCCCTTTATGAGTGAATTCAATTTTGAGCCCATATGTTTTCCAATATTATCACTAAACATATACACAAAAGTACCTTGTGCATCACCTGATGTACAACATGTTACATCAATTGATGCACCCACTGACTGCTCTGTCCTAACACTAGTATGGGAGCTATCACACAAAGTCTCAGTATTATTATTGTTGCAAACCGTGGGAGTACACACTGGTCGTGGAGAACTAAGGCAAGTGCACTTACATGAATGGTTGTTAACGAGTGAATCGAAGCGCTCAGTGTTATAATTACTCAATTTTAAGAGATCATCCAAGGCCCCTGAGTACTCTTTAATCTCCTTTTGTGACAGATCATATTTATTTTGAATCAAGTTTAATGATTCGGTCAAGTAATTAATCCTCAATTGTAAGGCCTGTGTGTCAGCTTCATACCTAATTCTACTATTTTCTAACTTTAGTGTGCTTATTTCTAAATCATCATATAATTCTAACTTTTCTTTAGTAGATTTGGCACACTTAGTTACAAACTTTTGTTTTTTAATTAATTTTTGTGTTCTTTTAATATATCTATTGATTTTAACATATCTTTTAAGTTTTATCCTGCCACAATTTAACACACACACTGACTGTTGTTGCTTAATTAGACTATCATTAGTTAAGTCTACTACTGGATATTGGAAAGAGTCAGTGTGTTTGCTTACTGCAGAAGAAACCAACTGCGGGGCACTCTCTACTAGTTCACTAAACAGACTTATATTTTGCTGCACAGTGATGTTGTGTGCGACCTCTTGCTGTTGTAAGATGTGCAGGTGTGCCTCCCGAAGCTCCTGTTCCAGTGTGGAGATCCTAGCAAGGGCCTGCTCATATTCATCACTGCAGCGATCAAACTTATCAACTATGTTTTTGAGAGTGTCCCGTTCCTCAACAATTGAACTAAGTTCTAGATGCAGGGCAGTCATGTCACTTTTTAATTTAGAGTTAGTGTTCAAGATATCAATGAGTTCTTTCTCATTGTCATCTCTTTCACTATGTAATTGTCCACACAACTCCTTAGCAACTTTTAATTCTTGTAATGTCAGTTGGAGTTTGGTTTCCTCCTGACGAGATAATGCTCTGCGAGTCAACATGTTAGGTGATAAAAACAATTAAGTTATACAGTTATGACCAAGGATTTTTATTTAAATTCCTTTTTTTTAAAGCAACGGGTAGGCTGCATCAATGCTAAGTAGGTATGACGAATGACGATATTTTAACTTACGACTATAAAAAAAATAACAACAAACAAATAAAATAATAATAAAAATAAAAAAAAAGAAACAATAAAATGATAATAAATGCAGAGGCGGTTCCACGGTGATTCGAACCCCGTTCAGCGAATTAACGGGCGCACACCTCTAAGCGCGCGCCGCTAGACCACCGACGCTGTGTCACCGATGGCGTAAATAAGCTTTAGTATATGCAGTACGAGTTGTGTTACTGAGATGATGTGTGATAAGGTTCGAAATTGCACTCAAATTGTAAACACTCGACCGTTGCACACTGACCACTATTATTGTTTTCAGTTGACCGTCTTTTGTAACTTTATTGTTTTGAAACTGGCTTTTAGCAATACACTGTTAAAATAATGTTACCTATTTCACTATTTTCCTTAAAAAATATTAGTCAAAACACTGTATTTAAAAACTGTTCACAGTTTTTAACACTGCTACCTAATCCAGTTGCACTGGGTAATGTTTACAGCAGTCTTTGTTTCACTATACTTAACTGTTTTATTTTGACGATATAATTGAAGATGTCAATATTTAGGCAATGTCTTAGCTGGTTCTTGCAGTAAAGTTAGGTTTTAAACACTTTTACTATTTTTGCGACAAATTAGATACGGAGTGATATGTTTACCATTGAGCGCCCTCTAGCGGGTATAAAGCGCCCTCTAGCGGGCGTCACATGGATAGGTTTAGATTCCCTGTTTATATTTAACACCGTATAAATAAGTACTTTTTTGTAATGCGATACGTAGGTACCTAATAAAAAAAAATTGGAATTGACGCCTGTGGGTCTGGGTCTGGTGCGCTGGTTCAACACCAGATCTCAAAAGGCTACACAAACTTGCTTACAAAATTCATTACTCTAAATTTGTGCATGACAGTCCCATGATCCGGGGACGCGGAAGGGGGTGACATCTGGAAACAACCAGCCCGCGCTCTTCTTTTCCGCCCCCGCAACCTTTCGTCCCCCGCCTGCAGACCATTGGACTGTCACGTATGAATTTGCTAGCCTATATAGGTACGGTCGGGGTCACCGTCGCTTTACCACTTTGCAGAAATTTTCGCATAAAGCCATTGAGCTATTATTACTACGTATAGAGAAGACACCGCTCACCCACCACTGATGTGTTCCGTTCAAGTGCGGCATGCCGGTCGCACTTGGACTGCAAACGCCTCAGTGGTTGCGCGTGATTCAAGCGATTGTGGACCTTTGCGGCTGCACCTTAGAATAATAACACTATAGAAAGATAGTCTTCATACAAGCGCTCTGTCAAAAATGAAGCACTGAACCGATGCGACACATAGACGCTGCGCGTATGGCTGTGATCAGCTGTCTCTTTCCAATTCTATGAATATGAAAGAGACAGAGTCAATCCTCAGCGCGGCAGCCGCTGCTACCGAGGCTTTATAGAGAATCACACTGCAGTACGTTTATATTTTGACCTAATTAACTACAAGATACTATGAAATACTGAAAGCTTACCTGTGAAAAGTGATGTTATTACACTTCTTTTGTTTATCAGATGTGTCGTGACATAATTTAACTGTACAAACCGTCATATTTTTTTTGTTTTCACGAGACACGTTCGGCGCTCTTTGACATTGAACACGACATTGAACACTACGGAGCGGTACGGCGTTTGGAGCCATTTATGGCTCCGATTAAGGTGCTTCAAAATAGGCGCGCGGACTTGGTTTCTATAGAGTTATTATTCTAAGGGCTGCACCTTAGTCACATGAGTATTTACTCATGTGCCTTAGTTGCGCACAAACTTGCTTCGCTGTGTCTTCTCTAGATTTTGTACCTCAATGCATAAAGCGAGCCGCCGCGCCCGCCCGGGTGCGTGCCCGTACCAAATAGACGACGCGGTGTGCAAGGGATTTTGACCTTTAGAGTGGTAAAGCGGCGGAGACCCCGACCACACGCCAGCAGGTCAACCTACCCAAAACTGTGAAATTTCTCCTATCAATATTGATCTTTATACCCAAGTTATAAAGTTGAAAATTAATTGACGAAATATGACATACTTACTTATATAGTGTAAAGTTTACCTGCTGTCGTTTGTATTAAAGTGATTCAGGGTCAGAAGCACTTGTTTACTTACGTACAAGTATGTGTGGGACCCGCCAACGTCCTTGGCTGTGACCGCTGTGTGTGACCGCGCGAACAATAATTGCCAAAACTCTATTTTGACAGTTAAGAACCAAACCAGATAGCTACCTATAAAAAAATGTGGATTTTGTCTAAACCGACTAGTCTGGAAATGCCTCACACTTTGTCGAAGACTTAAAATAATAACGGTCGAAGATATACTCATATCGAATTATTTGCTAAAATAAATAGATATAATCCATCAATAACGCCAGAATCATATTGAATAACCTTGAGAAATTCTTAACATTGCCAGTAATAACAACCAACTTCTTATTGGAAACAGATGCTAGGTATCTGTTTACGTTTTGTACCTAGATAGCAGACAATATTCGGTTGTTAACCGTCGATGTAGAGCAGAACATGTAGGTACCTATAATATGTCGCAGGGATATGATAAAGACAGAGATTTGGTCAATTCCCTAAGTGATTTGATCAAATCACGGAAGATGTAAAAATAACAACACGATTTTATCATTTCCCTAAACAAATCTAGGGATTTGAAGAAGTAGGTACCAGAACTGGTTCCGTGAAATGACCAAAAACATGTGACCTACAGGAGTAGGGCAGCTATTATTTCTGTTGACTAATAAAAAAAAATCTCGAAATTCAAGACAATCGCTACGCTGCGCTGCGCTTTGCTATTTCTAACCTATCACGTGACCTACAGGAGTAGGGCAATTTATGTTCTAGTTGGTTTTAGTAGTGATTTTTGCGATCCATGTTACAGTACTCCACTTACTAATTATTATATTATGCATGTAATTACAAATAAACGACGTTTAAAATACCATAGAAAAGCTTTTTTGCCATTTCACGGAACCAGTTCCGGTATTTGTTCAAATTCCTAGATTTGTTTAGGGAAATGAAAAAATCGTGTTGTCATTTTAACATCCTCCGTGATTTGATCAAATCACTTAGGCAATTGATCAAATCTCTGTTTTTATCATATCGCTGCGACATATACATACATTGCCCATTCTATTCTTTATAAACCATTTTCCAATCAATCATGCGTGGTCTACGACCCTATTTGTATATAAGTATATTGATTCAACTTTGACTTTGATGTGTGTTGTGTTGTTGCGATGCATAGGTACCGGGTTATACCACCACCCGGGTTATGTGGTCCCACACCTTTAATTGGCACCGCCAATGCCCAACAAATGTAACTATATACTTTACAGGCTATGTTTATTTATACTAACTCAAACTTAATGTAGACCACGTACCTTATCTCCTTCAGCCACTTTGGCGATAACTGACCCATCGTGAGGGTTGTAAGTGTCGAAGGTCTTGCCACTCTTGGCGGCCACCCACTCGTTGTTGATGAAGATCTGGACAAAAGAAAAACATTAGTGATCAATCTGATCGCTCTCGGCAATAGCAACCACTTCGGCTCCTAGTCTAATTGAGCTGTCAGGTGGAAACATACGCGCAAACGCAGGTAAACTCGCTCGTCCTGCTCCTTTTTAACCTGTGGAACGGTAGATCGCTACGACTAGTAGAGGGATCGGAAAGTGTGTCTGGCCGAACGGTGCCGCAATGCTAGCAACCGCCGCCCTCTAGGACATCCACCTAGTCTACTTTTGCCGGGTCCACCAACACTAAGTATAGCATATCTGCTGTGGGTTGCCTTCCCTGCCAAAGCCCACTTTTAGTTGCCTTTTATTTCGATTTTCTCCATACTACGGAAAGCAGGGATAGCCGTTCGCCACGAAAACTGTTAATAAGTACATAATATTTTAATTCCAGACCCTTATGCAATGTCTGAGAAACCAATAAGATGCCAATTTTTAATAAAGTGCTGTGAGATTCTGGATAACGGGAGGTCGTGGGTTCAAGTCTCATAATAGTATGTAATATAGGTAATAACTTTTTTTACAAATGTTCTTTTCGATTAAGATAGATAATATTCTACTAGTTTTCGCAATGTGAATGTTTTATCCAATTTACATTTTTACGATGCTATTTTTATCGTCACAAATTATATCCATAACACATCAAAAAGCCGACTTGATTGTCTGAAAAAAATCGCTTTTACAAGCCCGCCAAATTGGAACTTTTCAATTGTTTAAAGTTTTATTTTTAATGTTAATTTGTTTGGTGCTAAACGTTCATCTATCTTATGTAGAGTGTAAGGTAAGTAGATAATAAACTCACTTTGGTGTATTTTACTTCGGGAGCCATGTTTACAGCAGCACACACAAGACACTTGTCAAAAGCACAGGCAGGCACTAACAGAAATAATCGTCGGCGCGACCGGTTTATTTACATTTAGGCCTCGGACCATGTGAACGAGCGACATGCAACGCGGCTAGCGGTTTTCTATTTCATTGCGCGTTACACTACGGCAGTCTTATTCAACGGTAACAGAAAGGACGCAATGAAAAAGTGATTCAAACGCAAAACTGCCAGTGTGGTCGTGGCCGAGCGATAAGTGATATGAAGTCACCGCACCGGCTACAATACAACGATAACGCAATATCTACTACATAATGATTATGTTGTTACTATGAGTAGGTATGTAGGTACCTAAGTATCAAAACATTATAAAATTGTCTAGTCACGTCGTACTTAGCGGTTGAACTTTTTTTACTAAACCTACAATTGGGCCGGCTCGCCCCGGGGTAATACCACCCTCTCACGAATATCCGGCGTGAAATAATGGTGGTGCTGTGGTGTTTGTTTCGTCCAGCCACTGAGAGTTCCAGAGCGCCCCCCCCCCCCCCCCCCCCCACTTCCCCTCACAACATCGGCAACCCATCTGCGACTCCTCTGGTTTTGCGGGTGTCCATGGGCGGCGGTGACTGCTCTCCATCAGGTGACCCTCCTGCTCGTTTGCCTCCTTCTTATATAAAATAATAATAATGAATGATTGTCCTGAATTAGGGACATTGAGCACACAGGCTTCTCGTTTTACAGGATAGAAGAGAAGGGGCAATGTATGTACGTGATGTCATTCCATTTTTATTTATCCTGTGCGATGAATTTTAACTAAGAGGGTACAGTCGGGGCGTAGCTACCGCCGTATCAGCCGTACTTATCAATGATACGGGCGCGAGCGCCTGGGCTACCGGGGCCCCAAACTTGTTTCCTGAAAAATCTTTACACTTCATTCGCGCCCATTAGAGAGCGTTGATTGTGCACCTACTTAGTTTTTATATGTGACTAGCTGACCCGACAAACGTGGTCCTGTCATAATTATGAATATTGAATTCGAATTGGTATAATAATTACTTAATAAAAAAAAATTATTTTTTTCTTTCATAAGAATAACAAACACAACAAAAAAAGAATTAGCGAAATCGGTCCAGCCATTCACGCGTGATGGCGTGACCACGGGAGATGGCGTGTCAGTCCTGCGCGAGCGTTTGTTGAAGAGACACGGATTAATAGTGCGAACACAAAAGTCAGGGGTGATCAACATGTTTACAACGAAATGTGAACGCTGTAATAAGGCTGTGGGTGATGGCCCAGATTGCTCGGTCTGCAAAAAAAAGTTCCATTTTGCCTGCGGAGGTACAACGGAGCGAGGTTTTTCTAGGCTAGGCTCTAATAGAGCCTCTTGGATGTGCACAGCCTGCAGGGATGGTTCACATGTTGAATTGGAGTCATCCGAGGTTGGCGAGGAGTCGGCAGTCAAAACACCTGGAAGTTCGAGATTTGCATCTGGATTACCTTTGGAACATGGACCTTCCACGTCATCAACTCCAAAACATAATGTTCAGGATAGTGCTCTGAATCCATCGAATCAGGCAACACTGAACGAGATCCTGTCGAGGATATCGAAAATGCAAGACCAACTTGGCGCTATTCATTCTATCCAGAAAGACTTACAACTGGTTAAGTCTGATATTGCGGAATTAAAAACCACGGTCAACACCAGGTTGGATCAGCTTGCATTGCGTGTGGATGACATCGAGTCAAGGGTTACGGTTGTTGAGTGCCTAAAAACAGATGTTGATGATCTGAGAGCACAGATGAAAGAAGGCTTGGATGAAAGCTATAAAAACGAGCAGTGGGTACGTCGATCCAACATTCAAATAAACGGTGTTCCCCAGAAGAGTGGTGAAAATTTAATAAAAATAGTGAAGACATTGGCTGTACATAGTGGTTTTTCGCTTAATCCAGACACGGATATTGACTTTATTACACGAGTGGCGGTTAAAAATGACATCGAGGGCAAGAAATCCAAGCCAATCATTCTGAAAATGCAATCGAGGTACAAAAAGGATGATTTTATTGCATCACTAAGAAAATTAAAAAATATTAAGGCGAGTGATATTGGATTTGTGGGTGTAAACAGCCGCATTTATTGCAATGACCACCTTTCAGCTCGTAACAAGCATCTGTTTCAGCAAGCTAAGTCGAAAGCGAATGAAAAAAAATATGCATACTGCTGGGTTCGTAATTGCACTGTTATGGTTAGAAAGTCTGAAAATTCACCGGTCCTACACATAACTTCGGTTGATTCATTAAACAAAATTGTATAAGTATTATCTTTGCATATTATCTGTTACTTTCTGTATTAAAAATGCATTTTTTTGTTGTGATAATATGTCGATGTGTATTTGGTAATTGCTTTGATGCGTCCGCAAGGTTGAGAACACCTGTTATGTTGTTCGATCTATTCATCCTTTTGTTTGTGCTTGCCTTTTGTCGTAGTCCTCGGTCGCGTAGTTTGCGGATCGTCGTAGCATACACTGCGCGATCCGCTCCGCGAGTTGCTCAGGTATGCATGATTTGTGACGCAATAGTTAATTCTTTAATCATTTACTTACGCCGTATTTATTGTGTCAGCTTTTGTGAATTGATGTCTTTGCGACGCGTGAGTGTGGAATGTTGCTTTATCATAATTTGTGTGGTATTAGTAAAATATTGCGCGGAGCACTGGCGTGCTTGAGTGGTTCGTATAATCAATGTTTTTTCAAACACAGTGTTTTATGCACCAAGTGCAATGGTTTATATTTTGCACGATGTAAAGAATGTATGTTATTTATATATAGGTATGTTATGTGGTGTAGTTGTATTCCATTCAAGTGAAATTTGCTACCATGTCTGGCTAACATTTAACATAAAATCAACGTTATTTCTAAATTTTAATAAAAATAATTATCGTTTAATTATTATACATATTTATAGTCATAACATCATTCAACACAGTGAATAATAACACTTTAAATTGTTTTTATCAAAATGTCCGTGGTCTACGGACAAAAACTAAAATATTTTATAATAATGTTGTTCATTGCAATTACGACGTTATCTGTCTTAGTGAGACATGGCTGTTGCCGGGTATATTTGACGCGGAACTATTTGACGGTCGTTATAATGTGTACCGTACTGACCGGGATTATGATCGACGGGGTTTGACAATGGGTGGGGGTACATTGAACGCTGTTAAACGCAAACTTATGGTTGACTCGCACTGTGCTGGTTTGCTCCCTAATTTTCCTGACGCTGAGGTCACTCACATAGATATCTTACTATCTCAGGGTCCCAATCCTAAAAGGTTGCATTTATATTGCTGTTACTTCCCAGGGACTCATGACCAGGTTTCAACACAACACTCGTTTTTAGAATCGATATCAGAGTTAAGCATTGATAGATCTGATGACGAGTTTCTTGTTGTTGGTGATTTCAATGTCAGAAGTGCAGCGTGGTCGTTAAATAACACCGACACTAATAATAATTTTACCTTATTAAATCCATCGGGCGACGCGTTGACCTCACAGATTTTTACTTTCATGTCCTTTACAGGATGGTGTCAACATAATGGAGTACTTAATCACAACAATAGGTCACTGGATCTGATATTTTCTAGTTTCTCTTGTCACGTGACTCGCGCTGCGCCATTATCAGAGCCGGAGGACAAGCATCATCCGTCTTTGTCAATTGAGGCAGATTTAGTTTTAAAGGATGCTTGTCTTATGCAAGCACCCCGTATGGCGCGCCGCTTTCATGCTGCCGATTATGATATAATTAAGGAAGAGCTGGATAGAGTGGATTGGGAACAGCACCTATCAGGGACTGACATTGAGAGTGCATTGGATAAATTTTATTCAATAATTAATGTTATAATTGCTAAATGTGTCCCTTCTAAATTAGTAAAAGATAATAACGTTTATCCTGTTTGGTTCACACCAACTTTAATTAAATTAATAAAGAAAAAATATAAATTACATAAAAAATGGAAAACATATGGTAGACTTTCTGACTACGAAAAATTCTCAGACATGAGACGAAATGTTAAAAAAATTGAAATTTCTTGTTATAACTCCTTTTTAAATAGAGCTGAGACTAATATTAATCGCTGTTCTAAATTCTTTTGGTCTTTTGTTAAATCCAAAAAAAGAGTCAACAGTATTCCTGATATGATTAATCTTGACGATGACGTAGCGCATGATGGTCAAGCAATTTCTGACTTATTTAGTAGATTCTTTGAAACAGTATTTGAAGAGGATACTAGTTTGTCCCCTAAAATTACAATCCATGGCTCTGGCTCGACTGTAATTAGTAACATCCATATCACTCGTGATATTGTAGAGAAGTACTTATCCAGAATTAATGTGACCAAAGGCAGCGGTCCGGATGGCCTCCACCCTTTGTTTTTGAATAAGTGTAGTGAGCAACTGGCATTCCCTGTTGCACGTTTATTTATTTTATCTTTGTCGTCTGGTGTGATGCCAGTTGCCTGGAAGCAATCTTTTGTAGTCCCAATTCATAAAAGTGGTGATAGACATAATGTGCGCAATTATCGTGGTATTTCTAAATTATCAGTTTTACCCAAAGTTTTCGAAAGGATTATTTATGATAATATTTTTCCAGCTGTTGTGCCTTAACTGACTATCCACCAACATGGCTTTATTGCAAAGCGCTCCACGGAAAGCAATCTCTGCGAATTTGTTGATGTGGTCTTGGAAGCTATGGAGAGGGGATACCAAGTAGACGCTGTGTACACTGATTATTCGAAAGCGTTTGATAAAATTTGTCATTCGTTATTAATTTTAAAGCTTGAGGCTGTCGGTGTACACGGCGATCTGCTTCGTTGGCTAACATCCTATCTCAAAAATAGAACATAGGCTGTCACAATAAAAGGTTTTACATCTAGCTTCATTCCGATTTCTTCCGGTGTCCCACAGGGCTCCCACCTTGGTCCATTACTCTTTAATATATTTACTAACGATGTCGTACACTGTTTTCAAAATTCAAAATTATTATTATATGCAGATGACACAAAAATATTTTCGGTTATTAAATCACAGAATGATTGTGACAATTTACAAAGCGATCTTAATCGTTTATGTGAATATTGTGCTCTCAACAGACTTCATTTAAATGTAGATAAATGCAATATTATTACATTTACAAGAAAGAAAAATATTATAACTTATAAATATCAACTAAATGGCAAAGATTTAAAAAGAGTTAATGAGGTTAGGGATCTTGGCGTTCAGCTTGATAGTGGATTATATTTCGAATCACATATCGATAGAGTCGTAGGGAAGGCATATAGGTTGCTAGGTTTCATTTTCCGTCAAAGTGTTGATTTTAAAAATGTGAACACGTTGATCTTATTATACAATGCGTACGTCAGATCGCAATTGGAGTACGCATCCAGCGTGTGGAACCCTCTATATTTAAAATATAAAGACTTACTGGAAGGTATTCAGAACAAGTTTAAAAAACGTCTAAAATATCGCTTTAACCTTTTCGATACTGATACTCTTGAATCCCTGGCAAGTCGACGATCACATCGAGATCAAATTCTATTGTATAAACTAATTCATTCCTGTGTAGACTCATCTTACTTATTGAGTAAAATATTTTTTAGGTGCTCCAGACCGAGTGCTCGTAACAAAAATACATTCTTTGCGCCATTGTGCAAGACAAATTATAGACGCAATAGTTATATTATAAGAGTCGTTAATGAATTCAATAGTTCTTTCAACCACATCGACATATTTCACGAAAGTATTGGACGTTTTCGTAGCCTTTTAAAAGCAACCGAATTTTAATGCAATCTGTTACCTACTTATATTATATTATCATTTTATAATTGTTTGAACTTTGAACTCTGTTGTTCAAAGTTTAGGTGTAAAAAATATTTTCTTTATTTCAACCAAAAGTTTAATTTAAGAATTGTTTTCTCTTGTTTTTTTATTTGTTTTCCGCACTGTTGTCGTTTTTTCAACAATATATTTCTTTTGTTAAATTCATTAGTGGAAACTTTAAATGCTACTGTATTATCTATAAATTATTGTTTATATGTGTAATAATGAAGCTGTATGTTTCCTTAAACAATAAAAAAAAAAAAATATATGGATTAATTTTTATATACCTAGATTTAAGAATGTTCCCTACATACAGGTTAAATATTACTTATTTGTAGTTTTTTTTTGCCTTAAAAATATTTCGACAACAATGTATAGCGTAGCATTGCAACCGTATGTTTGGTTTTTTAATACAGAAGTTTAATTTTTAAGGTAGGTAGGTAGGTACTTATAGTAAAAAAATGCTCAATATTGCCTACAAATTTCTTACTGCTAGGCTCAAAATACTTTTCCACAAAATAATATCACTACCTTATGAAGAGGTGTGCCTAAATTATCGATCGCATAGAATATAAACTATTTAAAAACTAACTATTTGCGTTGACTGTACTATTTTCCAAAGAAACTTCAACACTACGTAGCCTCATGTCAGAGCAAAGTAGGTACCTACCAAATCAATGTTAATCATAGGGAGCCATCGTACGAAAAATTCAATTGAAGTAGGTAGGTACTATAATATGATTTTGCTATAAATAGGATCTGCTAAGTCGCGATGACAATCAGGTTGGTATCGAAAATGTATGTGGAAGGAAGAACATTATAGTTATCTATGCAAGAAGTAAGAATTATGGTGCAACGAGGGTAGGGTTACCAGCCGTCCGGATTAATCCGGACATGTCCGGACTTTTAGGCTCTAGTCTAGACTTTGTCCGGCTCTTTAATTTGTCCGGATTTTGGAATATGAGTAACAAAACTACATTTTAAGTAATATCAAATAAGTCTTTAATCTTTATTAACTTCTCATTTATCTAAAAACAAAACAAAAAGTGAGTAATGTTTCCATTTTGTGACTAAAAAGTCCGGACTTTTATCAAAATGTCAGGCTTTTTGTCAGGACTTTTCAAATTCCTAAATGGTAACCCTAAACGAGGGTGAACATAATTAAGATAATACAATTGTGAATTATTAGGATGCCGAACAAAACAATGATTTGGCAATTGATAAAAACTGTCAAGTCATGATGATATGATTATCTCATACTTATGAACATTTCTGATAGTCACCTATCGGCTATCACAATTAGAACCATCTGCATCGAATAAAAGTAGGTAGGTGTAAAGAAATAACAAATGGTAAGAAGTAAAAATTATGTTGCAACAAGAGTGACAGCAGTACCTGTAATTTCAAACAGTTAACCATCTACTTATATATTTATTCATATTTGAACAGGACAACGTCTGTCGGGCGGATCAGCTAGTTATCAAACTTAATAATTTTACTACAAAAATATCTTTTCTTCAAGGGATACAATCATAACAACGAAAGTAAAAGAGAAGCCACAGGTCCACACTCAAAATATAGGGTTAATTTAGGACCCCCCGCCAAAAATAAACTCGGGAAAAAAACATAAGTAAGTACCTACTAGGGGTTGCAGTCCCGGTACTATGGAGAAAACGGGATTTCCGGTACTGCGCTAACTCTGGTACTGGGAAAACCGGGAAATTTCAGTACTTTTCGGTACTGAGATTTTTTTAACCCAGATGTAACTAACGTTTGTTATATGGATCATTGAGCAAAATAAAATATTACACAAAAAGTTTATAACAAAAAAATTGTTTTTGTCAATTGTTGTACTAGCTGTGGAATCATTTTGTCGAATGGAATTGGTTAGAGATCATCCGAGTTAAATGTTTTAAATTTAAAAGGGTCGTATTTTAGGTGATATTAAAGTTTATAACTTTTTCATACTAAAAGTACGCGTATAAGCCGACCAAATTAAGTTGATTCCTTATAAATAAGTCGTCGAGTCGTGTAAGCGATCGGATCGGTGCAGACGCATCAAATTAAAATAAATAATATTACGCGTAGAGATAATGGCGCGGGTCGCGGATCGCTGGGAATCGAATCCGGGAATCCTCTGGGTCTGAAACTGGTGGTCTAACCACTAGACCATATGGGCGGTCGAAATACGACATTATTTTATTTTAAACTAAATACAGTCTAAAATAACTATATAAGATGACTGCTAAAAACCGCAATGGATTTTTATCATGAGTGTTTTAAGGTGAGTAAATAATATAAATTCATCCATAGCAAGACCGTTTAAACGGCGCCAGACTCCCTTCTCCAACGGATCCCCTCGACCGAGATTGTAGTATTGGGAGACTTTAATGCCCATCACGTCGAATGGGTTGGTTCAAGCACAACTGACCACGCGGGTAGAGCCGTTTATGACATCGGTTTGGCCTACAGTCCGTCCCAATTGGTAACCGACCCTACGCGGGTTCCAGATTTGGAAGGCCATGCACCTTCCTTATTGGACCTTCTGCTGACCCCGCACCCCGACGGCTTACAAGTTTCTGTTGATGCACCACTAGCATCAGACCACTGTCTGATTTATAGCACTGTGCCTCTCACAGAAACTTCAAAAACGTCGAGTCTGGCATTATAAGTCAGCGGACTGGGATGGGATGCGAAGTTTCTATGCGTCCTACCCATGGTGGCGAGTTTGCTTCTCGCTGGATGATCTTGATGTCGCCGCCGACTCTGTCGTTATGTGATACTGCAGGGAATGAAACTTTTCAATCTAAACTCGGTAAGTCCCATTGGCGGCATGTCCCAACCATGGTTTGGACGTTGCTGCACAATGGCGCCTCGCCAAAAGCGACAACATTACCAAGCCGGGGCTAATGCGTTGTCATCAAAGGATCCAAACACCAGTGTGCTCAGAAAGAGGTACAACTTTGCCGCCAGGTCCTTAAGGACATTGCCAAGGCGAAGTCATCATTCATAAGTGGAATTGGCGAGAAACTTATGCGTCTTCCTTCGGGTACGCGTGCGTTCTGGTCTCTCGCGAAAGCTACCTTAGGGAATTTTTGTCAGGCGGCCTTTCCACCATTGCGCAATACCGATGACTGCCTGGCCCGTACTACAAAGGAGAAAGCCGACCTTTTGGGCACTCTTTTAGCATCAAACTCGACCTTGGACGATGGGGAAAACTGTCCACCAACCATACCGCATTGCGCTTGTCCAATGCCAATCCGGTTCCTACAAAGGTCAGTTCGTAAGGCTCTTTTTTCCTTGATATCCATAAGTCGAGTGGGCCTGATGCAGTTCCTCCCATTGTGCTTCGGACGTGTCCTCCTGAGTTGGCGCCGGTTCTAACACGCCTTTTCCGGCTCTCTTACACTACTGGCGTTGTCCCGAGCTTTTGGAAGACAGCCCTTGTCCACCCGATTTTAAAAAACGCGATCGCTTAGATCCGTCCAACTTCAGGCCAATAGCCATCACCTCTTTGCTCTCCAAAGTAATGGAGTCCATTACAAACCGCAAGCTCTTAAGGTACTAAAGGTACTGTGGTGGTTCGCGCCGTGTAGTGATCGTCTAATATGCTTTATAAGAGTATCTAGTATACTTTGCCAAATACAGAGATCCAACATCTTAGGAGAGCTAGACTATCTTGATTGTTTTGCTTCCAATCAAGTCGATTGCACATGTCTATAGGGTTCAATTAAATTAGTGGCGTTCCTTTAAAGTACAGGTAGTTTACGCCAAAATAAAAATATTTTGCCCAAAAAACATTAGAATTAATACGCTAGTTTTAGAGTAATTGATGATTAATAGTTATAAACTACAGGCAGCCATTACACGGTCAATCCAGATCGCGATCTAGCCAGCCTGATCGCGATCACAGATTGATGGATTGCGCTACAACATTACACATTCAATCTGGATTTCGTCAGTCCGCGGATCCTGCGCCGCGTGATCACACGTGTTGTCATGGATCTACATAAAGTTAAAACTATATTATCCCTTGTATTAGCCCTAACTTTAAAGAAAAGGATTCGAAAAAGCGCTGGGTTAAACAGTGGTTACAGAAAAGAGAAATGTATACTCATTTAAATCTTCTTAAAGAAATACAACTAACTGCTGTAGATGATGATTACAAAAACTACTACTAACTAACTAGTCTTCTGGGGTCTCGGTAGCTCAGCGGTTAGAGCAGTGGACCGGCAATCCAAAGGTCGTGGGTTCGAATCCCATTCGAGTTTCCTGAGACTGCTTGATTTTTTTCTAGTAAACATTGTATCCTATATTCATATAGCATTTTGAATGCAAAATTTCAATAATAAAGATTCAAAAACTACTTCAGGATGGATGAAAAATCTTTTAACGAGTTACTACAAATGATAACTCCTTATATAAATATATTTTTTTAATATATCTAGCAATTTTTTATATCCAACATCTCGTTTGTATTTATTTTGGTAGTGCTGATGCTGGGCATTCCACAATACTGGTAAAGTTTCCAATATTATAATAAAATCTTCTTCAACTTGAGGAAGAGAAGGTGAATTTGGCGAGTTGAGTTCGATCGGCGACAGCGGCGAGCGAGAGCGCGTGTCACCGACGTCCATCTTGCATAGCGCGTAGCGTAGACTGACGCGATCCTGCGTTTACACGTTCAATCTAGATCGTGATCTCGGATCGCGATCCAGATTTCAAAATTTCTAGATATTTTGTGATCTGGATCGCGATCTGTCAATCTACACGTTACACAGTCAATCTGGATCGCGGTCACTGATCACGATCATGGATCGCGATCTGGATTGACCGTGTAATGGCTGATCACTACTACATGCGCACCCGTACGGTTACGAGAAACCTCACTACTTATGTATAAGTGAACACTTTTTAAATGATAAACTACTTGTATTGCTTAAGTTAAATGACTATATACTCGCATCGTGTAATACTAGAGTCAATAAGAAAAGAGGAGGTACACTTATTTTTGTAATTAAGGACAGGAATTACGTAGAGCTGCCTGTAGATAAAACTTTATACAAAATAGAAAGTTATGAGGTTTGTTGTACGAAAGATTTGGAAACTGATGTATGTATTTGCTGTTGCTATCACAATCCAATCGATAAAAACTTCAACAGCTTCTTGGAAAGATTGGAGAGGCTTTTGGAGCACTTTTTCAACAAAAAATGCGTAGTTTGTGGAGATTTCAATGTCGATTTTTTGAATGATAATAAAAAAAAAGTGAACTGACAAATCTTTTAACATGTTTTAATTTTAGACCATTAATATTCGATGCTACTTTTGTAAGAAATGATGCTCGTTCTTGTATAGACAATATATTTACAAATCTGCCCAATAATAGTATTATTAACTGCCACATCGATCATAACGGATTATCCGATGGACATGCAGGATTATTATGTAATACTATAGTGGCATGTCATAAAAATAGACAAAATAAAAAAACATTAGCTCATAAAATGAAAAGGATATTCTCAAAAAATAATAAACAAAGATACAGAGAATGCTTGACGGGTTTCAACTGGTGTGATATGGGTATTAATGTATTTATAAACAAGAGTTACGAAATTTTTAAATATTGTTTTCCAAAGACAAAGAAATCGTCCAACTTAGATAAGAAATCTACACTAAAGTGGATTACAAAGGGCATAAAAGTATCAAGTCAAATGAAAAGATTTCTATGCATACAAAAAGAACTACAAAATAATTGTATGGCAAGTTATAGAAATAAATACATTACTTTATACTGATAACAGACACGCAAAAAAACTAGCCGTTCAAGGAGAAATATCCAACTCTAAAAATTTGTGTATGGACGTATGGGTGATAGTCAATAGGCATAGAAACATAAAAAGTAAAAAACAGGCACAACTAATCCTAAAGGTGGAAAACAAAATTATAAATAAGCCAGAAGAAATAGTTGCAGCGTTTGCTAAACAATTTGACCATAGCTTGAACAATATTCCAATTGATATAAAATCGGCACTCAGCTCTCTTCGACATAACGTGATACCGATAACAAATGAGATCACTTTGAATCCAACTGATGCTACGGAAATAAAAAAAATTGTTAAAAGTATGGAGGTTAAGCTGTCTTGCAGTTATGATGAGATACCCATTACTATCATAAAGGAGAACATTGATATTTTGGCGGAGCCTTTAAGTAGGTTCTATAATAGGTGTATGGAAGAGTTAATATTTCCTGACCAACTGAAAATAGCCAAGGTTGTACCTGTATATAAAAAAGGATCTAGGTCGGATCCAAAAATGTACAGACCCATTTCAATATTACCTACTCATTCAAAAATTTTCGAAAAAGTTATTAAATCTCGTTTGCTATCGCATCTATTTATAAACAAAATCATCAATAAGGAGCAATTTGGGTATCAGAGGGGTGTTGGAACTCAAGATGCAATTAACAAATTGATCAACGATATAGTTAGTAAAATTAATGACACCTTGAAGGTGGCTGCATTGTTTCTGGATTTGAGCTCGGCTTTTGACACGGTCAATCATAAATTACTTTTACACAAACTTTCTCATTATGGCATTCAAGGCAAGGCTTTGGAACTGTTTCAATCATTCCTACGAAACAGAAAAATGTTTGTAGAAGTCAAAACTATTGATGATGAAATGTGTGAAGTGGATACGAGATCTAACCTAATAAATATTAAAGTAGGTGTGCCTCAGGGATCCATATTGGGCCCAGTGCTGTTTGTAATGTTTGTAAATGACTTAGTGAATCACGTAGCAGCTAATAGTAATTCTACAAGCTTAGTACTATTTGCAGATGATACAAATGCAATTGTTTCGGCAAATAATTTAGAAAGCCTAGAAACAAACGTTAATAATGCCCGAAAATTGTTAGAAAATTGGTTCACTGTAAATGGACTCCTTATAAATGCTACAAAAACAAATGTTATGATTTTTCGGACTAACCATAGGGTTAATAACAATTACAATATAAATACTGCAGTGAATGGTAAACAAATAGACACTGTTGAAGTCACTAAGTTTCTAGGTGTAAACATTGACAGTTCGTTAAATTGGAAACATAAAATTAAAGAAATAGAAAATTAAATAAGCTCAGCTTGCTATGTGCTTCGAAGTCTTCGTGATGAGCTGGACATTTCGCATTTAAAAATTGTGTACCATGCACTAATAGAGTCACGACTTCGGTATAGTATATTGTTCTGGGGGAGAAGCTTTACATATAACATACAGAAAGCTTTTGTCATACAAAAGAGAGCAATTAGAACCATAGTCCGCATTAGGCAGCAAGAGTCTTGTCGTGAGCATTTCAAAACTCTTCAAATATTGACTGTTCCTTGCTTGTATATTCTAGTGTTGCTGATAAACTTTGCCAAAAATTTAGGTAACATCGAGTCTTCAGAAGATAGGGCTAAGAGGGAGAGCACTAGAAGAAAAGATTTTCTCAATGATATTATTCCTACTAGACTTGCGGTCAGACATTGCTCTCAATATCAGTCATATAAACTATTTAACAAACTACCTATTGACCTAAAAATCTCCATCTACAAGGGTAATTTTAAACATAAATTAAAGACTTATGTAATTTTTTTTTTTTAAACACTGAAAAAAGACGACAACCTCAGGCGGGAATCGAACCACGCACCTTCCGCATTCCGGGCGGCTGCCTTAACCACTTGGCTACCGAGGTCTGGCTTTCAACCGTCGAAATTTGTCAGTGCTTGATGCTTATGTTTTTAGTCAACATTGCTTGAACATTGCAACACCGCCCGGAATGCGGAAGGTGCGTGGTTCGATTCCCGCCTGAGATTGTCGTCTTTTTTCAGTGTTTAAAAATTTTACATAAGTATATTTAAGCGTTATTAAAACGCTAAAATATAAAACATTAATTAAAGACTTTTTTGTTGGAAAATTGCTTTTACTCAGTTGAGGAATTCATCGAAGGATCGCGATCTTGAATGATGATTTTAACTTATTTATTATTTTAAATCTTTTTTGTTTTATTTAGCAATTATTGATTAATTACTTTTGTTCCTACTATTATTGTGACATTTTGTATTTTTTTCCATAATGTTTGTAATTAATTTTTATTTTTTTTGATTATTATTACCTATATTTTTTAATTATTATTATTATTTTTTAAATGTTCAACACAATGTATTTTGTTATGAATAAAGAATTGAATTGAATTGAATTGAATGAACTCTGTTTATACACGACACGCCCCTATCGCCTACGTCACGAGGTGCCATTGCACACTCACTCATACATTGATGAAAGTGAATATGTGTGCTCACTTTTAAGGCTGGCCACACACAGCCGGAATAGCTTTCTGAATTCAGAATCTGAATTTAAGATTCTGAATTCCGGCACCTTGACTCACACATTCTTAAAAATTCAGATTGATCAGTAGTTTTGTGACTCCCGGCATATGCAAACGTCTCCGAGACGTTAACCGCTTGCTGTTTCAACCAGGGTTGCTATTTTTTTTTCGCTGTTCGTACCAATTGACGTCTTCCGTGGTCAAGTGGTTAGCGTGCCGGGTCTGGCGTCGCGCCATCTCTGAGGTCCCGGGTTCAATTCCCGGTCGGCGAGTCAATTTAGAGAAAACTGTTTTTCATAATTGATTTCGGGTCTGGGTGTTTTACTATGTTTATGTATATTTATCCATTATCTAGTTTAACCATATTAACGAGTTTCAATGGAAGCTTATATTGCTATCAAATTATATAAAAATAAAATATAAAAATAAAAATTTATGGTAAATCCTGCTAAAACTGCTAAGCGTTGTTTATAAACATGCACCAAAACTGCTATATTTACCTTTATAATTTTTAAGAATTGAAGTACATCGAAAATTAAACACTATTAAAGCAAGGTATCAATAAGATAACATACAAACTAAATATCTAAAATTTACTTTTAAAAGCAGGATCCTACCTAAAATGGCAACACTGAAATAATTCAGAATCTGAATTCCAGCATGTGTGTGCCGCTCTATATAAAATGTATGGGAATACGCGCGTTCTGAATTCAGAATCTTAAATATTCAGACACGGAATTCCGGACGCTCGTCAGCTCATTCTTCCAGATCGATCTGAGAAATTTAGATTCTGAAAAAATCAGCGTGTGTGTGGAGCATACCGATATTGTATGGTATTCCGGCCTTTCTGCATTCAGAATCTGAATTCAGATTCTTAATTCAGAAAGCGATTCCGGCTGTGTGAGGCCAGCCTAAAGCGTCGTCGGTCTCTACGCACGCACGGGACGGGCGGGAAGTCTCCCAATTTCTTTTTACGTTGGTTATGCGTATGGCGCGCGCTAAAAACTCTGTGCTCGTGATAGATAGTAGATAGTTAAGTTATTTTTTATGAATTACTTTTACAGAGAATGATAAGTTCAATAAATGTTAAAATGTTAAATGTTTAATATCATAAAAAACAATCAATTAAGTACTTGAAGTTTACCCACCAGGCAGATCAGAACAATTAGAAATAAAATAATGGTATTCATCATCAGCCTATAAAAGTCCCACTGCTGGGCACAGGCTTTCCCACATAGACCACATCACATGAGGAGATTGGGCCATGTATGTGACCTACCACGCTGGCCAAATGCAGGTTGGTAGAAGCATTGCTTAGTAGGATAATAAAATACTTACACTTTATTTAAAATAGTTTATTAAAATTACAATGACATACACATTTTTATCACAATGACAAACTAACGTGTTGCGAGGTAAAGTTTAAAATCGATTAAAGAAGATTGACAGTTTTGTATAGGATGATGTGGGCTGACTGTACAAAATAAAATTATTTACAAAGTTTTATTATTTTACAAATCAAATAAAAAAAATTCAGCAACTGCTGAAGTGGCCACCTAGTTGTTGGACGCAAAGGTTGGCCGTCATAAAAACGTTCCTACTAACACGCACTAGAGTGTCACTGTCACTGCGCATTGTTTCAAAAGCACTCACTACCTACGTAACTGTTCGGCACTGGTGATAGTATGGCCATTTCGTGACCACACACTAAGTCCTTCGCACGACCCCACACGTGAAAGTCCAGCGGCGTTAAGTCCGATGAGCGTGCTGGCCATACGATCGGTCCACCGCGACCAATCTAACGATCTTCATAGATCACTGTGAGATGCGCACGGATGTTGCGGTCGTAATGCGCCGGCGCTCCATCGTGCTGGTAATGCAGCCTCCGACGTAGTCCGATAGGCACGTCGGCGAGCATCTCCACCAGGTTCACTTGTAAAAAGCTCATGTATGTAGCTCCGTTGAGTCGGTTTAGAAAAACTGGACCGAGAAATTGGTTACCTAATAGCCCCGCCCACACATTAACACCTAAACCTATGTTGAAAATGGTCCGGGCGCGCCAATCGTGGGTTTTCTTCAGTCTAGTAGTGGGCATTGTGGATGTTGAATATGCCCACTCTTGTGAATGTGCTTTCATCAGTCCATAAAATATAATAATAGCGGCGAACCGGCGAAATAGGCGGTGCACCGCCTATTTCGCCGGAGCCATTGACAAAATGCCATTCGTGGTGCAAAGTCCTGTTGCATGAGCTCCTGGACTCGCGTGAAGTGGAACGGACGCAGCTCTTCCCGTTTTAACACCTTCCACGCATAAGTCTTTGAACAAAGACAGCCGCTGCATCGCATGTACTGGCGGTTGGATAGCGCGCGAAGAAATCCAAAATGTTTTCTTCCAGCTGTGGCGAATAGCGAGGTTCCAGCATCACCACGAGGCATAAAACTCCCCGACTCCCGGAATCGCTGCTCAGCTGCCAAGATAGTGCGGGGACCGACGAGCACACCAGAAAGTATACCTTTCTGGTAAAGCCTCACCGCTTTAGCGAGGCTGTAGTTCGCGTCTCTCGATAACATAACATGTGACTATGTTAAAATAATCTACATTAGAATATCGGTACGGCATTTTCGCAATATTCGTTCACAAACAGAAGTTCTCAGACTGGACTGGACTGGCCTCTCAAAAAAGATGCACACGACAGTGTTTCCAGTTTAATGATTTCCTTTCCCCTCGCTACAATTGAGATTTCCCCTTCTCAGGACTTTTTTCCCCCTTAAAAATTATTCTGCTATGTTTTTCAGAAGGTTAAAATTACTATCTAAAAAAAAGGTCGTCGCCATGTGGGTAGAAATAAACTATACATTATTTTTTTTACGTTCCGTTACGTGCAGTGTTCATAATATCATTTTTGGCGGCGGCGGCGTTACACATGACACTTATTGGAGGTTAAAAAGGTACGTCAAATATGAAAAAAATTAATAATTTTTTTGGTTAGGCTTATTTCTCCTCGATTTCCCCTATTCATCTCTTTCCCCTTTTTCTTCCCCTCTGGACTTTAATTTTCCCTCAAAAGGGGAATTTCCCCTCATTGTGGAAGCACTGCACACGATTGCACTCTCTCTCAAGCCAGCACGTGTAATTTCTCTGTCACTCAAGCCGGCACGTGTAACTAGGGACGGGCGAAATGTTGTAATGTTTATTGATCTCGTACGATAGTTCGTGTTAAATGTTTAAAAATGTATTTATTTTACATTAAAATAACAAAGATTGTTACTTTGATCTGAGGCTTACATAAAAGGGTAGTTGGAAAGTAGCTAGCCCGGTGGACTAAGAAAACCTATCAGCTGTAGGTAATTTTGACATCAGTTATCCGAAACCGGTAATCTTTTCAATTGACTTGAGTAGTTAAAACATATCTTCCGCTTTAAAACAAACCTTCCCACCAATTAAATGTAACTGAATAATTTGCTCTAGCTGGGAATGGAACTGGGGACATTTAGGCTTGGGAACGGTAGTCTTACTACAACAAGACCACTGGAACTTAAACACGTCAGCTTCCACATAAAAAATCCTACCACCAAAGAATTTACAAAATAATCTGACCTAGCTGGGAATCGAACCCAGGACATCTTGGCCTGAGACCAGTGAACCTGGTCTAGTGATTAGTTAGAATAGACCATAGTGACAGTAGATGATTCGCGATTCACGATTCACGCACGACACGTACAATAATTCGATATGTTATGTCATCGATCTTCCCATCATTATCTAATACCTCCAGCAAAATGTCAATAGTGCCGCCAAAGTCGCCGCGTGCCGAAAAGGCGCAGTGCTGTGCAGTTCGGCATCGTTTGACTAATAGGGTTGTACGCGCCCTGTCGACGTCTCATTCTAGGCGTATTTAAATACGCCTAGCGCCACCTAGCGAGGTGTCGCGAAGTTGGCGCGCGTCAGGTGAAGGAACGACGCGGCCGGCGAGTGAGTCAGTCTGTCTGCTACCGATCGCGAGACGCCCAAAGATATACGCGCCCTGATATTGCCGTCGGAACTCCTAAAGGCAGGTAGTTCACCAGTCCTGAGGGAGGTCCAACGTGTTTTTCAATCCGTCCTGGACCATGGGAGAACTCCAAAGGCATGGAGCAAGAGTGTAGTTATCATGTTTTTCAAGAAGGGCAATAAAGCTTTATTGAAAAACTACAGACCGATTTCACTCTTGAGCCATGTCTACAAACTGTTTTCCAGAGTTATTTCGAACCGTCTTGCGCGAAGACTTGATGAGTTCCAAACCCCAGAGCAGGCTGGGTTTCGCAGAGGATTTGGCACCATAGACCACATTCACACAATGCGACAGATTATACAGAAGTCCGAAGAGTATAATCAGCCATTGTGCCTAGCGTTTGTGGACTATGAGAAAGCCTTTGACTCTGTTGAAATCTGGGCTGTTCTGCAATCTCTGCAGCGATGCCAGGTTGATTGGCGATACATCGAAGTGTTGAGATGCCTATACGATGATGCCACTATGTCTGTCCAAGTCCAGAACCAGCAGTCTAAACCTATCCAGCTGCGCCGCGGAGTAAGACAAGGAGATGTCATATCTCCCAAATTGTTTACGAGCGCGCTGGAAGATCTGTTTAAGACGCTGAGTTGGAATGGAATGGGCATTAACATCAATGGCGAGTATATCTCACACTTGCGATTTGCTGACGATATCGTCATATTGGCAGACGTTGCAGGATTTACAGCAGATGCTGAACAGTCTTGCTGATTCCTCACGACGGATTGGCCTCGGCATGAACTTAGATAAAACAAAGATCATGATTAATGATCGTATTACCCCAGAGCCAATCACCGTTGCCGGAATGCCTCTCGAAGTTGTGCAGGAGTATGTCTACCTCGGGCAGACGCTGCGGTTAGGTAGACACAACTTCGAGAGAGAGCTAAACCGGAGAATACAGCTGGGCTGGGCTGCGTTTGGGAAACTTCGTCAAGTCTTCTCGTCCTCCATCCCTCAATGTCTGAAAACGAAAGTTTTCAACCAGTGTGTCCTACCTGTTATGACCTATGCTGCTGAAACGTGGACGCTGACAGTGGGGCTGGTCCACAAGCTGAAAGTCGCTCAGCGCGCTATGGAGAGAGCTATGCTCGGAATTTCCTTGAGAGATCGAATCCGGAATGATGTTATTCGTCAGAAAACTAAGGTGTTCGACATAGCTCAAAGGATTAGCAAACTGAAGTGGCAGTGGGCCGGCCATGTTTGCCGAAGAACCGACAACCGTTGGAGCAAACGGATACTGGAGTGGAGACCGCGTTTAGGCAAGCGTAGTGTAGGACGCCCTCCGGCGAGATGGAGCGACGATCTACGGAATGTAGCTGGCAAAAACTGGATGAGAAGAGCCGAAGACCGGGCTCAGTGGCGCGTCTTGGGAGAGACCTACGTCCAGCAGTGGACTGATATAGGTTGATGATGATGATGATGATATTGCCGTAGACTCCATATATATAGTGACTCTGTGACCTTATAGATAGTGACCCTGGGATGATAGTGCATGTGATCAGGTGAAATGACTTTGTGCTGTGCCGTGACCATCACATCGCCTTTAATCGCCGCCCGTCAACTCGTGTCCCGGTGCCAGCAACCTCGTAAAGCCTGCTCCCGGTAAGCTCCTTTCTACCTCCCGCCTAACCACGTCGTATGTTAGTGCCTCTCGGATGACGTGTTTTTTTGTTGTTTTGTTTGTTTTTTGTTTTGCGGTCGGCTAATGTTACGTACGCGCGTTTAATAAACACAGACATACACATACACATGCATTTGCCCACCCGTGGGCCATATACAAGGCGTCCCAACTTAGTTTTGCTTTCTTTATTGTTGCGTTAATTTTAGCCCATTTGCCATTACATTAGTAAACAAATACGTCCAGCCCAACTATAGAATATATACAGGATGTTGTTTTTTTACTGCCTTAAAATTTGTTTATTTTTTTTATTTTTTATTATTTTTTTTGTCTCCTTTTATTCATCGCGATGCCGACCAAGGCACAGGCCGCGTTATTTAGGGAGGCCGCCAAACCTATACACCAGCTCCTAGAGGTGGGATCAAGGATCATTGCTGGCGACACCAAACATTCCATAACGGAATTTAACGTGCGTTTCGCACAGATACAGGGCGTAAAGGACAAGCTGGACTCAGTATACTACAACATTCTCGACGAAGAGAACTTAGACGAGGGGATTGAGAAGACATACACTGAGAACCACACAAAAGCCTCCGGGGCATACCTGGGGATACTTGTGGCTAGGGAGGAAATCTTACCATCTTCCACGTCGTCCCCAACCCATAACGCTCAGCCCAGTCTCGGCGTCAATACGCCTACAGCCGTCCTCCCCAAGATAGCGTTGCCCAGGTTCAGCTCAAAAGTGGAGGACTGGCCCTCCTTTATTGCACTGTTCAGGAGTTTGACTGACGACATGGCGACCTTGTCGGAAGCAGTCAAGCTCCACTATCTCTTCTCAAGTCTCAGCGGTGAGGCATTAAGCATGGTGTCCCACCTTAAGGTCACCAATGAAAATTTTGCCGTGGCCATGGACATCCTCACCAAGCGGTACGAGAACCGCCGGGTTCTCATCGATGGTTTCGTCGACATAATCCTGGGGCTGCCGAGCATCTACACGCGCTCTAACATACGCACACTTTTCCTCACTCCGCTCGTGTCCGCCCAGTGTGCCCTTAGTAATTTGGATCTGCCCATAGGAGACGACTACGTGTTTGTGTCGATAGTGGTGCGAAAGCTTAAGGGTGACTAAGCTACTTGGGAGAAACAAATACCTATATTTATTTTTATGAAAAAACGGGATTTTTACCATGTCTGAGTTGTTGATATTGAGTCCCCGATATTTCGGCGCAGTTGCATGCACCATGATCACGGAGTAACTGCAGCTAATGCGGGTGGATGTTAGGAGCAGACGAAACGGTCTACACTCTTTCTTGTTCGTTTATTGCGCTCGACACCCGTACCACTGTTTTCGATTGCACTGTCAACTCGAACTTGTTCACGACACACATAACTCACGGTATCGCTACGAGAAACGCCACCGTTTTGATTCTTGCGGATTTTACATAACTGAATCACTGGATTCCAGACATTCGACAATTTAAACCCGTCTTCACGATTGAAATTATTTTTATGCTTCTTTATTTCAATAGCTTCTCTGACCGGTCTTGGTACATACTGGCGTTCTGTCGAAATAATCTGAAGGTTATAAAACTCCATCCAGTGATTCGGTCCTGAGTGAATAAGATGTTCTGCAATGACTGATTTCTGAGTGTCGTTATTCTTGACTGCTTTAATGTGCTCCTTTACGCGACAGGCTACTGTACGGTTTGTTTGGCCTATATAAGAGCTACCGCAACTGCAGTCAATTTTGTACATGCCAGGTTTTTCCAAGGGAAAACTGTCTTTTGGTGTACGCAGGCATTGGGCAACTCTCTTTAGAGGAGTGAAGATAGTGTTGATTGAGTACTTATTTAGTATGTTGGAGATATTATCTGTCACTCCTTTTATAAAAGGCAAAAACACCGGTTGTCTGTTCACCTTGCACCTGTACTGTTTTGTTTTGTGTCTGGGTGGTAGTACCTTTCCCTTGTACCCGTTCCTCTGCAGGACATGCCGCACATGAGCTAACTCCTTGTTTAGATGGTCGTCATCACACAAATCATATGCTCGATTAGTCAAAGATGTCACTACAGAGTCAAGATGTCTTGGATGGTGATGTGAAGTCGCGTTGAAGTATCGATCAGTGTGCGTAGTTTCCTGTACACCGAGTAGCTAAGCGAACCATCATTACGCACTCGTACTCTGACGTCAAGAAAAGAAATGCTCCTTTCTTCTTCCATCTCATAGGTGAAGTTATTTTTAGGATGGATGTCGTTTAGTTTGGCCAAATTGTCTTCAATACGTTGCTTGCCACCAGGAAGTATGCAGAAAACATTGTCAACGTACCTTATCCAGAGTTTGAATGGTGTAGGAGCAACGGTGGTGGCTAGCTCTTCGAAATACTCCATCCAGATGTTTGCAACCACTGGAGCTACGGGACTACCCATAGCTACACCATCAATCTGAAGGTAAAACTGCCCTTGGTAGACAAAGTAGTTAGTGGATAGACAATGATGTAATAACTTGGCATATTCCATCGGGATGTTACTTTTTTGTAACTTCACCTTGATGACCTTCATACAATCCGCTACTGGTACATTTGTGAAGAGCGATTCTACGTCGAAGCTGACCATCACCAAATTCACTTCGACCTTGTTCTGAGCCAGAATGTTCACGAAATGGCGGGAGTCCTTTACGTACGACGATGTTTGTCCTACCAATGGTTTTAGTACGTTAGCTACATGTTTCGCCAGTTCATAAGTAGGAGAGTCTATTTGACTAACGATCGGTCTCAAAGGGACGTTTTCTTTGTGAACTTTCAGCAAACCATATAGCTTAGGAGGCTGAACATTACGTGGACGCAATAAGTATTTCGCCGTTTCTTCATCAAGGGCCTGGAAGCATTCTTTTATGAGTTGTAGAGTACTCCGATTCGTTCTCGCCGTGGGATTATAGGTCACTTTTTTATATGTACTCACGTCACTAAGTAGACTTGACATTCTATTGTCATACTCAGTGGTGTCCATGATGATAGTCGCATTCCCTTTGTCAGCCTTCAGCACTATTTATTACATTTTCGTTTTCACGAAGGTAATTCAGGGCAGCTGCTTCGGAAGAAGTAATGTTCGGCTTCGGAGGGGTCGAACGAAGTAATGCAACAGCAGTGTCCTGACGTAAAATGTCCGCGTCGTCTGATGGTATCTTATTACGCCGAATACCCTCTTCGATAGATCCAATCACCTCCTCATAGGGAACACGTCTAGGTGCAATAGCGAAATTCATCCCTTTCTCAAGAACTGAAAGCGCAGAGTCGGTCAGGTCAATGTTAGTCAAATTAATCACAGTTCGAGTTTCACGTGAGTTCTCGTCGTAGGTGATATGTGATTTTTGTTTCTCCCATCGCAATTCGAATTTGCGTTGTTGTTTCAGAGCACTTAATTCTCGGGAACGTGGGGTTTGTATATAAGTTATGCGATCACAAATATCGGAATCAGTAAGTAGCAGCAAAGACCTCACTACACTCCAGATGCACTTGGTACTACTCACACTGCACTATTTCTAGTCGGTACCTAATGTTCCGTATCGATTTACGCAATAATTTAACACTCGCGTTTCGTAGAATACTCGCGGAGCCGTGAATGTCTTTGCGAGGTTTTATACGCACACAAACTGGTATTAGGTCTGTGACATTTCACTAAAAAATTCAGTGATTCCTTAAGGCACTCACACTTTTTCCGCGCGCGTTCTAGGTGTTTCATTAGATTTAGTTAATCCGACCCGTACCGGTTAAATGTTTTAATCAGTTTAACCGTATCAAAACAATCAAACGTTAAAAAAACCAATAAACTCGAGAACCGTGGGGTTATACCGATATAAAATTTATATTAAGGGGCGCCAGGGTCGAAAAGTCGACCCGAACCTGCAGACGACGTCACGGTGTAACTTCTCAACTTAACCTTATTTCTAAACCTTATAATACTTACACACACTCATCGCCGCCTTTACCTGAGCTTAACTTATTAATCTAATTCTTAAAACTAGTTAACCTACTTTATCTACAATCTAATGTTTGTGCCTTTGATGCTTTGTAGAGTGCGTAGTGTCTGTATGATAATGGAACCTTAACGTAACTTAATTCTATTAGTGATACATTTCAGTTAAGCAATGTAATATTATAATAAATAATATTTTGGCCAGATCGTCTGGTGAACCCTCCGTTGTTAACCGCATCTAAGTAACTCAAGTTCTGTATTCGCGGGTCAGAAGATACCACCAAATACAGCAGAGTGAACTCTTAAATTTCCTTCAAGGAAAAACCCGAAAGTCACGTAATTGCTAATATAAGCTTTTTTAAAATTATCAAACACTATTCCGGCAAAATTTTTAAAATTCACCCAAAAACAAAAAAGTCCAAAAAGACTTAGAAAATTTTCGACCAAAAACTTCAAAATTTTGATTTTTCCAAAATTCAATATTATTGTACCTTATACCTAAAAACCCCCTAAAAACCAACTTTTGCAAAAAATTTTCTTATAAAAACCTATAAAAAATCAATTTCAAATATAGCTAACCTAACCCTAACCTAACCCTAACCTAACCCTAACCTAACTCAGAATGGCACATAATGTCGCATTTGCAAGCCCGGGATCGGGCGAGATGGATGAGCCGGAAACACCAACCGCCTCTGAAAGAACTGGCGAGGCGCGTAGGAAGTCGTTGACGATCGCGATCGGTACGTGCCTTGATGACGTAAGAAAGGCGGTTCGGGAGGGGAAGTCTGTAACGAGGGCCAACAAAGATTTAATCATGCGTCTTACGGAAAAGATCGCGGACCTCGTTATGGACTTGAACCGGGCGGCCGAGGAAGAGTTTAGCACACGACCCGAACCTGAACCGGAGTTCTCCTCCACCCAGGACCATCATAGCGAGGAAAGCTTTCGGGAATTAGGCCACAAGCTGGACAACAGTGTGAGCGCCGTAGTCGCTATTCAGAGCGAGGCAGCGGCGGAGATCCGGCGGGAGGTTGCTCAAAAGGTCGACGAGATGATGGTGCAGCAGGCGCATCTCGAAGACCTTGTGCGGCTGACCGGTAACATGGTGACAGCCGCACTGAAGGAGCACCCCCCCGTCCTGGGTCCGCCGGCCGGTACTCGCACTGCCCACACGGTCCAAGAAGCCGAACTCCCGAATGCTCCCTCCTATGCCAGTGTTGTTGCGGGGCCCCAACCCCAAACACCCAAAACCTACCCCGCGGTCTTGGTTTCGCCATATGACTGCTCGCGCAAGCCTCCGGAGGTGATGTCTTAGTGGAAGAAGGAGATTAGCTTCCGGAGGCTCAAATACGCCCCCGTCAAAATATTGCCCTTACCAAACTCCAAGCTACGTGTTGAGTTTGAGACCAGGAAACAGTGCGAGGAAACGATAGCCCGTCACGCATCGAGCGCTAATTTCGCCGCAGAACAGGCGAAGCAGAGACCACCGCTGATTATCCTAAAGGGCATATCGAAAGATATTGCCCGCGAGGAGTTAGCGGAGGTCCTTGTCGCCCAAAATGACGTAGTGGTTTCCCGCATCTGTTTCCTGACCTCAAATCGCAACCCGGCGTTGTACAACGCGGTGATTGAGGTCACTCCCGAGATGCGAAAAGTCATCCTCGCTCTCGGGAGGCTCTGCGTGGACCACAGTAGGGTCCACGTGGAGGACTTCTCCCGGTTTGTGCAATGCCACCAATGCCTCCAATACGGCCATACAAAGGCGAAATGCACAGCCGAAAAGAGACCCTGTGCCCATTGCGCCAGCCCGGGCCACCAGTTGCCAGAATGCCCCAATAAGAACTCTGGGGCCAAGTGTTACAACTGCTCGGCCCACAACCAGCGCATGGGCACAAAGATCGACACTGGCCACAACGCCACCAATGCCCGTGAGTGCCCCCGTATTCGGTCGATGGTTCTGCGCTTGCAGAGCCAGACCGACTACGGGAACTAATAAATTACTTAAACAAAAACTAAATTAAAATAAATTTTCTCTAAAAATATTAAAAAACTCAGATAAGCAAATAAAATAAATTAATTAATGAAAACTAAATATACAAATCCCTTTAATTAAAACCTCAATAAAACTAAAAATAACTGCTCTAAAATATTATATTTAATTAAACTAGTACATTGTCTAAATAAAAAACTAAATTAAAACAAAACTTCATTTCTAAAACATTAAATAACACAGATAAATAATAAAATAAATAAACTAATTTAAATTAAATATACAAATTCCTTAAACCAAAAACCAAATAAAACTTTAAAATCACTGTACTAAAATATTAAACATAATTAAACTTAACTAAAAATCCTAAAAAACTTAACCAAATGTACAACTCTCCAATTTTAAAATATTAATAAACTTTAAAATTACTACGCTAAATAATATCTGGCATTGAATACTCTAAACAAATTATAAAATGAACATCAAAACAAAATTAAATAAAACTTAAATAAATACTAAAACCTCCAACAACTTTTAAACAAGAAATAAATCCTTAAAATAATTTAAACAACTAAAACAATAAAAAAATATAAATAAATTGAAATGAACCTAAGCAAATAAATAAACATAAATATAAACCACACCTTAAGAGATGTGAACCACTGCAGTTTTTATTATAAAAACTTCACCCAGTGTCCCTAATTATTTTCCCTTCCTTCTCCCTTTCTCTTCCCCTTCATTTCTTTCTATTTTTCTTCCCACCCAAATAGTGACCCGCAATTAATTTGAAATAGGCAAAGACCTTAAGTCTAAGCAAAAATATAATAGTAGCTTCATTTTAACCGTCATCCCCAATTTCCCTAAAACAACCCAACATCCTAAATTATCCCCTATCCAACTGTTCCCAAACTTTATGACTTTAGCCCAAATTTCCCCTTTTTCCCTAGTAACCCCCATTCAGTGGGGGAAGTACCCAACCTCCCTATAAAAAAGCGCAAAAAAGGATACAAACACACAAATCAAACTCAAAGCTAAACAAAAAAAAAAAAAAAAAAAAATACAGCAGAGTAAAGAAGGTTAGGCGGGAGGTAGAAAGGAAGGAAGGCGGTGGCACCGCGGCAGATAGGCGGACGCGGTCGTCAACAACCGCTGAGTCAACATTTGAATGGGCGTCCCGGCTTTGGCGGGAACAAGTTCTTTTCGTGAAAGTTTAGTAATTGGCTTATCCCTGTGTTAAATTATTTTCTCCTGACCTAATTACCTATCCGTCAATAACTAAAATCCCAGATATGTGTAGCCTATCAGTGACTCCGTCTGAACTGTGACCTAAATCCTTCACAGCAGCTGCAGGAAAGGAATGTTAACCACTCAAAGATAATCGGATGATAGCTTAGCTTGCAGGTATTATTATTTATTAACAATAGCATTACACATAAAAGTCTTGTGGAAATTTACGAGCTCCAACCTCCGCCCCATATCGTGCCAATACATCACATTGTGTAATTATGGCCACGCCACATTGACTTTAATTTATAATTTATAGAGAGTACATAACTTTTCAACTTAATTTCATCTCATATTATGAAACTATGTGTTAGCATTTACGTTCTTATTATTCCACATAAATCAATAGAGTTTATCTCAAGGCTTGTTAACATCCGAATATCTTTCTCATCCAGATCCGCACCTATTTCTCTGATCTTGTGGGTTTTATTTTAATAAGCTATTACAAGTAACATTCTAACTGACTGTCCCTTTGTCTTAATAGAATATTAACATTCAGTTCTATAAAGGGTGGATAATTTATTCAAAGCCCACTTTCAGGCAGTGGCTAAAATAGAATGCTATTAATTGAAGCATAATTACTTTTGTTTACTCATAGTGGCTATTATGAAGATCTTATAAAGCAACAATATTATTAAATTGTACAGACTGCCTCGACAGCATATTGCATCTTAAGTTTCTTAAAAGATGTCTGATTTATTCCATATCCTTGACCTTAGGAAGTGAACTTAGTTAATTATATTCATTAACACATACCTCGTCTCTCAGACTGAGTGATTACATTAATAGCATATTAAATCATGGTTATTATACTTTTAGTAGGTAGGAAATCAGGTAATTATCCCTGTTAATAATTAAATCAATTATATTTAGAAGTTATCCTTTACTCACTTTTAATAGGTATAAAACAGACTGTACTATTAGTCTAATTAGTTTAGGTTGTTCCCATCAAATATTTCTATGTTTCATATTATTAGAAGTAAGTACATAACTTATAAGGTCTTTGACCATTAAAGTGAATTCAAATGGTATAAAGTAGACTGTACTATTAGGCTAATTAGTAGGTTGTTATCAATCAATTATTTCTATGTTTCATAATATTAGGAGCTCATAGCTTATAAGGTCTTTGACAAATTAAGGTGAATTCGCAGCTTCAACGAAATAACCTAGGTTCCAAACTGGTTTTAGTTGTTTAGTATCAGCTCAAATTTAACCAATAGGTATCGGGATGTCTATTTATAATACATTGGAGAGTAGCAATATTAAGGCCGTATTGTACCCCAGGGAAAGCTAAAAATGCCTGTTTGGTCATTTCAGTATTAGAAATCAAACATCACAGTTTGCTTATTTGCTATAACTTATTAGTATTTTTCTTGTAATAGGAAACCAATCTAGACTCCTAGGTAATCCAAAGCAATGATGGTTCAATATTACCACACTTCTGCTAATTATTTAAAATTAATAGTTAATTGGCAACAACTTTTAGGAAAATAATTAGAATCCTATTGGCCTACGGTAACAGATTACATGCCTAGATAGGTCCTTTCAGCGCTCATAATCCACGTTACTTCATAGTAATTTCTATTTAGGCACCATAACTTAATTATCCCTACCTTTATTAGTCGGAATTAATCCAGCCCTGGCTTCGCGGCCTACGTACCTAGTTTATGTACGCACAGCGTGTACACACCGTGCTGTCCCCAACTACCTAGTAACATATATTATAAAGACGCCTACTTATAGATTCCTACAGCCTGCCTCACTTGAAATACCTATATTTTGTCGAACTAACAGTCCCTACTTGTATACCTTTGCAATCTAGGCCCAAGCCACATTTAACTTAATTTTGTGGTGAGTTGTGTAAGTCGAGTCGCCCCTGCAAGCAACAGACTTCTAAATGTGCTATCAATCGAGCCAGTATACTCAGTATGTAAAACCTAACACTGCACTGTGTGTAAGGAGGCGAGACGGTTTTGGTCCGGGATATACGTGCCCGCCTCCAGCTAATTGGTGTCTGACCTATCTTCGATTTTCACTAGGGAGACAACTACGAGTATCTCTCCCCCGTTACTCTCTCGAATATAGTGTATTATTTAGCGTTGTAATAGATAACGCCGACCTTATTAAATACAGTCAAAGGTCATCCTGACCGAGGTCAGTTAAAATCATATTAGTTTCGTTGCCACCGTGATGCGTTTCCGCTAATATGACCCAGAATACTTCATTCTGTTAACAAAATTCGAGTTGCGATAACAATCATTTTACTTTAATGATCACTTTCTATTTCACAAACAATGTTAGTTAATATCGCAGCTCGAATAATACTTAGCGCGCTAAAAAGGCTAGGACGCTCGTTTTCACGTATGAGATCGTTACCGCCACTCGTAAATCGGACCGCACCTCCGACGTCCTTCAATTGAATGCCCGCTAATTTTCCTTTTTTCCCTAAGCATCTTAACTTTCGCGCCACGCGCGCCCGACATTCGCCCGCGCAAATCCGCTTTTCTTTCCTTCAGCCAACCGCTAGCCGTCTCGCCTAAGCGCCTCGACTTCACGTGTCTTATCTTTTATTACATGCAAACTTCGTATCGTTCCACGTGGAGATAACATCTCCCCTCTCTTTCTATCCTCTTCTCAACTTCTCGCTCGCTCATTGCCGCCGCGCCCCCCGCGTAAATTCTAGTGTCTTTCCATAATCCAACCAATATTACATGTTTGAACATCTAGATGTAGCCTTCCATCAACAATTCCCTCTTAACAAACACCCACTCAAGCTAATAATCCCGTATTTAGTACAATTATAAAAAGTTCCGTATTGAGGACATAGATAGCGCCCGCCCGTACGTGAACCGGTCTGGCCAACCTACCCCGTCCTCCGCGAAACTCAAGTAAATAACGCACGCTAGACGGCGCCTATGTCGCAAGGGACGCGTTAGCCAATCCCATCACTCTAAGCCATGGCCAACCTAACAATCCTCCACGAAACTCAAGTAAATAACGCACGCTAGACGGCGCCTATGTCGCAAGGGACGCGTTAACTAATCCCGGCAGACCCCCCCCCCCCCCCCCCCCCCCCATCACTCTAAACCAATAGACAGCGCCCATTCCGTAAGTGTCACCCGGAACAGTCCCCGCGAAATTCAAAATAATATTGAGCCCCTTGTCCACTGACTCATTCTTACAACCTTCAACATAAAGCCACTTGTCCACTTGTCCATTATTTTAAACTAGTTTATTTTTCCTTTTTTATGCTTATTACATTAATGGTGTAACGCATTAATATTAATTTTAGTGCTACACTCATATATTCCTTACTAACGGACGGATACCATTCATTCTGTACCGTTACAACGGTTCAACTTCACAACGCATGTCGAACTCGCAGATCCTCAAAGGTTTCACAATTTCACCAACGCTTGTTGTAGTTGGATAGTAAAACGAAAATAAAGGTTAAGTTGTCGAAACCTTAATGTAAAAATGTTCAAGAATTTAAAAAAAACAATGATCCCAGAATTATTGGGTAAAAAAAAAACCGTCAACGCCTGCTCATCCGCTAGGCGGCGACAGCTCGTCTGGCAGCAGGTGGCCGCTGGTACCCCGAAGAAACAGGTCTCGCGTCCAGGCTTTAGGGCCCAGCTCTAAATCCTGGCGGCGAGACGGGCTTCTCGAAGCACCTGGAATTATCAACACGGGGCCGCGTTACAACAATACACGCTTAGGTCAGAACTGTTACATAAATTGGGTCCCGCAGTAACCGGAGCTGCAACCTATCATAATCAGGGCCCCGCGGCTCAAAGGGGGTTCTCAAAAGCTTCCCAGCGTGGTTGTACAACTATAAACTAACACAATATTACTATATTCCACTTAACAAAACTAAACAATGCTAGTCCATTGCTGGATGATGCAGTATCCACTTTCTAAAGGGGTCTAACACGTCTGCCACATGGCTAAGAGCCTTGCGTCGCCTGGCGACAAGGCATGATTCGGAAACCATGAAAAATCGATTTGCATTCCTAGGATGACAGTTTATTTGTTAACAGCGCTCAAGTAAAACATTTAGAAACAATGATATTGTAATACATACGCGCTGTGATCACTTATCGTGGCGCGTGGCTGCCAGCGGCGTCACTTCGTGGACACGGAATCCTGCAATTAATCAAACCATTGTAGATCACAACCCTCTCCAAAACAACAACTTTTTACTTTCCTGATATCACTTCACAATAAACTCCTACCTCGTTAAAGTGATTCTCTCAGCACAGCACCGACTCACACCAGAGAATGAATCATTACGCGTCGTGTCTCTGCCACTTTCAAATAGCCGGAAACACTCAAACCGAAATGCCATGTCTCTAAATCTTCCCAAAAAATGTGTAAAATTATCACATTCTGTTCCCGTTAGACATCTGACTTGCCAGTACTAAAACGTCAAATATGACGTCTTTCACAACTCGTTCCGACACAGAATGAATCTGTCAACCACCCAGCGACAAACTATCGATAATTTAACGTTTAGCAATCTGAATGGCGTTCTTTTTTTAAATTTGGAAATCAATTCCACTCGAGTTAATACCCTGTTTAAATATTAGGGAGTATTAGTTTCCTCTCTGGTAACCCCTACGGGCAGAGACAATATCCATATAAAAAATAATTCTCCCGTTCGAATGTTCTAGTCTAGATAAAAGAATAGAAATAGTCACCTCATAGAAAAACAGTTCCATTTCCGGATTTGTTTGAGTTTAATTTAATTACTTAAAGTAAATATTATACTTATTAATTTATTATGTAATTTATTATCGGCTATTATTTGAAATTGAATTGATAGCTCCAAATCTTTTTTTTTTCTATAGCAATATCGCCCCTCCACTATGTGTCTATGGGCTGTCAGAAATTGTCTCCGACAAATGTCAAAATCAAAACGTAAACAATCTTAATTTTCTCCTAATCTAATGCAAAGTCTTGCTAAAACTAATTTAGAAATGTGTATTAATTGAAAATGCAAGAGAAATGTGTCTAGTACTGTATCAGCTAAGGCTCCATGTCTTCAATGTGAAGAAAAATGGATTCAATTCAAACAACCTACAATGATTACTTACCAACCATGTCTACAGGTAATTGTTGATTTTAATTACTGCGAATCTTTTTCTAAAGGCAGACAGGGACCTGAATTTACAACGTAACAGTACCTCCCCAACCACCAGAGATTTGACCGACTAGGGCAAATCTCGACGCTGGCCCTCCCGCGTCACACTACACCACAAACAACCAAGCAACCACAAACAACCAAAAGAAAACCTACCCGTTTAAAACTTTCCTGTAAATAGCTATATAATAAGCTATGACAGTGAAAACAACAAAACGCAGACTTGTGTACGACAATTCTTCATATATAAGTATACTTAAATATACAAATATCCCTATACAAACTTCTATATGAATATAAACTAATATACATAATAAATATACTAATGTCAATTATAATATACTCTTACATATATCTAAGAAATTGGTGGCTATACAGTTAACATATTATCACAGTGTTACCAACCGCACTAATGCCTCGCGTTAAGGCTTTTGGTACCAGTACCAGTCACTGATCTGCTGGGGTGTATGGCTTAATTTTTAACAATACTGGGGACTGAAAAGTCACCACAATAGACTCACAAAGCGAGTCTGATCCGATAAGCAATATGGAAAAGACAAACCTTTAGGAGTTCAATATGAATATTACCAAAGTACTAAATTATAAATGATTGAGTACGATATATATATTAAATACACTAATTATGGTTATAATAATATTATTACATAAACTTAAAAACTGGTAGCTATACAGTTAACCTATTATTACAGTGTCACCAACCGCACTGATGCCTCGCGTTACGGCTTTTGGTACCAGTCACTAATCCGCTGGGGTGAATGGCTTATTTAACTATACAGGTTACTGAAATAGACCTACAGTTATCTCACTGGGTAAGTCTGATCCATTAGGCAATATGGAAAAGACGAAGCCCAGAGAGGCACAAAATAATAAATACATACACCAAACGTCTATTTATGTTCCACAGGTTAAGTCTGACCCATTTACAAAAATGGAAAAGACTAAACCCAAAGAGCTATAAAATAATAAATACATGTAAGAATCGTCTACACGTCCAAGTCTACCCTTCCTAACAAACGATACCTCCTCAATACACAAACATCTAAATGCTCCTACCTATAAGCAAATATTTAAAGTAATGCCCAGTATACTACATACACGGCTGGGCAGCCGTAAACAAAACAAACCACAAACAAAACCAAAAAATATCAACCACCTCCTAAAAGTTTGGCTAACCGCCCCAAAAATAAATCCAACTAAAAAAAACGTATTCCCTCAATGCAGCCTACACGCCCGCCAATAAATGGCTTCCATCCTCAGGACTATCATCACGTTGCCTTACCAACGGTCTGGAGATTGAGGTTTGGCTAACCGCCCAAAAAGAAAATCCAACAAAAACTTATTCCGTCAAAGCAACCTACACGCCCGCCAATAAATGGCCACCTTCCTCAGGACTATCACCACGTTGCCTAACCAACGGTCCGGAGATCGGACCCATCTAATATGGTGTCTAATCTCCAATTTAAAAAAGAAAAGAAGCCAAAAAAAAACACTCCAGCTTAACAAAAGAACTGTGTTGCCACGCCAAAAGTCGAGACTTTCCTATTTGTAGGTACACGTCAAAAACCACAAAAAAATTTAAATCACAAGCTCCCTTGAAATGGCTTCTAGCACTGTGGCATATACAGCCACTAGCGCTAAAACAGCGGTAACTTCAAGGCATATACAGCCCTCCATCGTCACCATTAACCCCTTTCACAAGAAACCAAACACCACAAGGGATTCCAGCACTGTGGCATATACAGCCACTAGCGCTGAAATAGAGTGACTTCAAGGCATATACAGCCCTCCATCGTCACTTTTCAACCCCTAACAACAAACAAAAACACCACAACGGAGGTTTTCAACTCACCATACAAACAGGAAATCGTAAATTGCAAAGTAAATTTAATAGTATTAGCATTTTAAAATTATTTATTGCAATGTAAAAAGTAATATTAATTGATGCAAGTCAAAAAAAATTAAAATATTAGGCGTGGCGTAAAATTTAAAAATAAACTACTAAAATATGAGCTGGCTTTCTCACTAGGTGATAAAATAAATGTATTTAAATAAATTACAGCCAATAACGTTCAATCAATAATTAAATTCAGCTGTCATGCCATAATACTACATTTAACATTTGTATTTAAAAAAATAATGAAACACGTATTCAAATATCATATTGTGTCAAAAACGTTCAAGTAATAATTAAATCCAATACAATAACAATATAATTAACACTAATTGTGTAACAAAAAATATCACTTGTCTTCATATAAAATAGTGTTATGAATGTTTAAAAAAAATAATTTCACAGACACAATATTTAAATAAAAGGACGAATAAAAATTCGTTATTAAAAAAAAAGGGAGAAATCCGTGCCACTACATGCGTGACGGTTTTTCTTAAAACTAATAATCCCCACGGCTCTGTAACGCTATTGGTACTCTGGCTTATAAGTTATAGCATAAGACATAACCACTATCCCTAACCAAAACCCACGTTGAGTGCGCCACTGTATATTTGTGATTTTGTCCCTTTTGGGGAAAAGGAAGAAAATCCCAAACGCAAGCTTCAGTGGGTTGTTATAAAATAAAACCATAAAATGTTCAACAGCTAGGCAGTATATTGTAAAAGAACACACACCCTAAATTTTGTTCAACAACAATAAAATAAAATTATAAATTTTATTTCACTACTATTATTTAAAAGAGGGGGTTAGTCACAATTTTTCCTTATATTATGTTAGGTACTTATCAGGGTCAATCTCAAATTAAATTCCAATAAATTTTCTAATAATTTTGCCAACTATAATTTACTGTTTAAATTAATCTAAACCTTATTACAAAGCTATAACACCCCCTAAAACACAAGAAAATCCTAAGAGTCAAAAGTGACCCAGTGGGTCGATGATAATTTTAATTTGAAATAAATTTTATAATATTGTTCCTACTACTACCTAACCAGCCAGCTAATATTTCAGTGGTAAGAGCTATGGTCGTGGGGTGGTTGGGATAAAACCAGTACCGTCCGGAGTATGTTTAGAAATAAAAAATTAAATTACTCCGTCTATAAAAATATTAAATTAAATGTTTTAATCAGTTTAACCGTATCAAAACAATCAAACGTTGAAAACCAATAAACTCGAGAACCGTGGGGTTATACCGATATAAAATTAATATTAAGGGGCGCCATGGTCGAAAAGTCGACCCGAACCTGCAGACGACGTCACGGTTCAACTTCACAACGCATGTCGAACTCGCAGATCCTCAAAGGTTTCACAACTTCACCAACGCTTGGTGTAGTTGGATAGTAAAACGAAAATAAAGGTTAAGGTGTCGAAACCTTAATGTAAAAATGTTCAAGAATTAAAAAAAAACAATGATCCCAGAATTATTGGGTAAAAAAAAACCGTCAACGCCTGCTCATCCGCTAGGCGGCGACAGCTCGTCTGGCAGCAGGTGGCCGCTGGTACCCCGAAGAAACAGGTCTCGCGTCCAGGCTTTAGGGCCCAGCTCTAAATCCTGGCGGCGAGACGGGCTTCTCGAAGCACCTGGAATTATCAACACGGGGCCTCGTTACAACAATACACGCTTAGGTCAGAACTGTTACATAAATTGGGTCCCGCAGTCTGCTATCTGTAACCGGAGCTGCAACCTATCATAATCAGGGCCTCGCGGCTCAAAGGGGGTTCTCAAAAGCTTCCCAGCGTGGTTGTACAACTATAAACTAACACTATATTACTATATTCCACTAAACAAAACTAAACAATGCTAGTCCATTGCTGGATGATGCAGTATCCACTTTCTAAAGGGTTGTGACACGTCTGCCACATGGCTAAGAGCCTTGCGTCGCCTGGCGACAAGGCATGATTCGGAAACCATGAAAAATCGATTTGCATTCCTAGGATGACAGTTTATTTGTTAACAGCGCTCAAGTAAAACATTTAGGAACAATGATATTGTAATACATACGCGCTGTAATCACTTATCGTGGCGCGTGGCTGCCAGCCGCGTCACTTCGTGGACACGGAATCCTGCAATTAATCAAACCATTGTAGATCACAGCCCTTTCCATAACAACAACTTTTTACTTTCCTGATATCACTTCACAATAAACTCCTACCTCGTTAAAGTGATTCTTTCAGCACAGCACCGACTCACACCAGAGAATGAATCATTACGCGTCGTGTCTCTGCCACTTTCAAATAGGCGGAAACACTCAAACCGGAATGCCATGTCTCGAAATCTTCCCAAAAAATGTGTAAAATTATCACATTCTGTTCTCGTTAGACATCTGACTTGCCCTCGGACCAAATATCACAATGGACAGAGTCTTTATTTTTAGCATGTCCGTCTTTTGTTAGTGTGCAGCTTTCTATCTGTACATGTGTGCGTGACTAAGGATGTGACTAGTATTTCGATATTATCACTTTAATGTGATGTGTACCTAGTTCGTTATTATAAGTGGGAGTTAAAGATACTCACGTCCGTAGGTTTACCCTTTAGACACTACACGTGACACTGACTGAGTGGTAGAGCCACGCTGCGTTGCAGCACGCATTGGGCCGGCTCGCCCGGCGTAAATACCACCCTCTCACTAAGGGTGTTACTAGACCAATCGATCGATCGTCGATCGACGGCATCGATCAACGTCGATCGAAGTTGATAGACTGATCTGGTAGCTTTAATCGATCGACGGATACCGTTTGACTAACCAATCGATCGACGACGGTCGGTCGACGTTGATCGATAGGTGTGGTAGCTTTAATCGGTCGACGAATACCGTTCGTCTAACCCATCGATCGACGGTCGGTCGACGTTGATCGATTTACCCTGGCTAACCAACATGAGACCCCTTCGACTCCTGATAACAAGGTTTCCATCGCCCGTTGGAAAATAGCAGGTGCGTTGGCGAGTCCGTACACTAAACGGGTGTATTTAAAAAGGCCCTTCGGTGTGTTTATTGTAGTAAGTTCCTGAGATGCGTCACTTAGTACGAATTGATTATACGCGTTAGATATATCAATTTTAGAATAATGTTCCCCGCCACCAATCTTAGCAAAAACTTCCTCAATACGTGGCAATGGGTAGGTACCAATCAATTTTTAAAACTTTATTTAATGTGCACGAAAAATCGCCCGCTATTTTAACTTTACAGTTGTCTTTCAGTACCGGTACAATCGGCGTGGCATATTCGGAGAATTTCACAGGCACTAAAATTCCCAATTTTACCAACCTGTCCAACTCTTCTTGCACTTTCTCTTTAAGAGCAAAGGGTATGGAGCGTGGTTTAAAAAATTTAGGTACGGAATTATCTTTCAAATGTAACTCGACTTTGAATTTATTAAAACAGCCTAATTCATCTTTCCAAAGGTTAGGAAATGTACTCAACTGTTGTTGCACCAATTCCAAAATGTACCTATTTTGTGATTGCTACAAGTTAACACTACATTAAACAACGCCATAAAATCACGAACCAACAACAGTGGTCCCCCGTTTTGAATAACATATATTTTTAATTCTTTTATAATTTCCGAGTAAGACACCTTGGCGTAAAAATAACCGAGCGGTGTAATCTTATGGCCATTGTAAAAACACATTCGCTTTTACACAGTTTGTTATGTGAGAACTTCTCTAAATAAATTTTATCAGAAATTACAGTGGTTCCTGAACCGGAATCTAGTTCCATGTACAATTCTACGTTATCTACATGTACAATTAGTTTTAAGGGGTTATACTTTACATACCGTAAATTAAAAAGTTGACACTCTTTGCAGTCGTTCTCACTACCGCTGTCCGATGACGCAACAATATTGTGTATCCTAGAATTAGTAGGCTATTTCACTTTGCACACTTTTTTTAAATGACCTTTTTGACCACACAATTGACATCTGTAATTTTTGAAACGGCACTTAAACGCACTGTGATTATTGAGACCGCAGATCGTACACCGCGATACGTTCGCGTCGGCGGCATGAGCAGACCCGTGACGTCCGCGAGCCCCTTGGCTTCTCTCCATTCGATACACCGGCTCCTCCTTGACGCTCAGCTGTGGCCCGGCGCTTGTTGTAACGACGCTGCTTCGTGCTCGTCGCGCGCATTCAGCTTGTTGAGCAATCTCTAGCGCTGTTGACAGCGTAAGTTTCCTGGAATCTTGTTCGAACAGACGGTCTCGCGCTATCCCCACACCCAGGCTCAATACCAAGCGATCTCGTAAGACGACATCCAACGCTGTTTTGAAGTCGCAATGAATCGCTAAACCTCTCAATCACGCCGCAAATTCTTCGATGCTCTCACCGTCATCTCTGACTGCTTCGTAAAATTTTGCCCTATCGGCAAAAGTTGACCTCTTCGGTGTGAAATGATCTTGGAGCACTTTCACCAGCTCTTCGTATTCTACTGTCTCCAGCTCAGACGGATGTAGTAGGTTCCTCGCGAGACGATACGCGTCATCCGAGAGGTGAGTCAGCAATACCGCGCACTTGTTATCGGCCGAAATTTTATTTAATTTAATAAATTGCGACAAACGACTATAAAATATCGACCATTCTTGTGTTTTATGATCGAACACACTTAAATTTCCGATTAAAGTCGACATGGTCACTTTTATTTAAATTCGTGGGTAATCTCGTCGCCAGTGAGCTGTTGGTAGCAATGAAACAACAGTCGTGCGTACTAGCTGGTTTATTACTGACGAGACAAATCGGCGGCGCCGATGACAGTATTCATGTACCCACATACATACACATCAGTTTCGCATCCCGGGAGTGACCTCAATCACCGCGTTGTACAGCGCCGGGTTCCGGTTCGAGGTCAAGAAGCAAATGCGGATGACAGCCACGTCTTTCTGGACCACAATGACTTCCGCCAACTCCTCGCGGGCAATATCCTTGGATATGCCCTTTAGGATCATCAGCGGTGGTCTCTGCTTCGCCAGTTCGGCGGCTAAGTTAGGGCTCTTGTCATGACGGGCAATTGTCTCCTCACATTGCCTCCTGTCATCGAATTCCACCCTCAGTTTTGCGGTCGGTATGGGCAAAACCTTTACGGGGGCGTACTTGTGCTTCCGAAAGCTTATCTCCTTCTTCCACCGAGACATCACCTCCGGAGGATTGAGCGTGCAGTCGTATGATGAAATCAAAACCGCGGGGAAAGTTTTGGGTGTTGGGGGTTGGGGCCTCGCAGCGACACTGGCGTATGAGGGAGCGTTCGAAGCACAGCTTCTTGGACGTTTTGGACGACATGAGCGCCGGTCGGTGGACCCTGGGCGAGAAGAATCTTCTTCAGTGCAGCTGTAACCATGTTAGCGGTCAGCTGCACAAGGTCTTCGAGACGCGACTGTTGAGCCATCATCTCGTCGACCTTCTGAGACACTTCTCGCCGGATCTCCGCCGAAGCCTCGCTCTGGATAGCGACTACGGCGCTCATGTTGTTGTCTAGCTTGTGGCTAAGCTCCCTTACACTGTCTTCACTGACTTGTTCTTGGGAGAGGTCCGGCACGTCGGCAGAGCCCAGCAGGTTGGTCAGGCGGCGGTCTATTCCGGTCGCGGCATCAAGGATAATTTCCTTGTTTGCCTTTGTGACGGACTTGCCCGACCGAACCGCCTCAGTAATCCGGCTGCAGTAGCATCGGACCATGGTCTCAAACGATTCCACGTCCTTCACCCTCATGACTCATAACAGGACTTCTCTACCACTCCCGGCGTCTCCGGTTCACTCATTTCACCCGGCTGCGGGCTACTGATGTGCGCCATATTTTTTTTTTTTTTTAGAAAGCTGGCTGCTCCCGCTTTTTGGCAGGTTTTTGGTTTGCATATTTTGTTTCTTTTCTTTCTTTTTTCAGGGATTTTTAATAAAACTAGAGCTTGAAGAGCTCGACTCTCTTTTTCTTTTCTTTCTTTTTTCTTTTCTTATCTTTTCTTTTTTTATTTCTCTCTTTGTTCTCTTTTAATTTTTTGTATACATAGATTTCTTAGTATTATTATACATTATTTTCTTATATTATTTTACAATTTATCCTTACATACTAATACAGTTTTACTTACTTAAATTTTACTATCTTTTAACTTAATTCCTACTGATTTATTCCTAATTATCTATATCATTACAATTAAAATTATTTCCTTTTTCATTTCTTTTATTTAATATACATGTATTGTTGGCGCTTAAGGCACCAACATGCGACGATGTTAAAGGCTGAAGGCAGGAAGGCTGAAGGAAGGAATGACTTACCGGGAACAGCTGGTTGATCTGGGGCGATCGGGCGTTGCAGCGGGCTGTCGCTGGTGAGGGCGGCAGCACACACACTTCACTTCACTGGGCACTGATCGGAGGCGTTTTTAAGGGTAGTTGGGCTGGTAAACACAGCGCTCTCAAGTCACATACACTTAACACATGGTTGTTCACGGGCTGAGTTCTTGCGCGCGCGCGCGCGTGGTGTCTCTTTGAAGGGTCGGAGCACACTGCTTTGGCGCCAGCGCCGATCCGCTTCGTCCGGTATATTTGTCACCTCGCTGTGATTGGCCGATCATTCGTTGCACATTCGTTGCACCAATATGCGCTTTAATTGACCGGCGCAGCGACGATTATCCGTTGCGCTGTGGCGCGAACATGTATGTATTTATATTTCTATTTTAAATATTTTCTTAATCCAATTAAATCTATTACATTTTCTTCTATCCCTTTTTTACACCTGCCACAATGTGGTCTTGCTTAAATAGTTTCTCTTATATCTAGTCGTCCTTATTTCTCTTATTAACAATATTTACAATTTTTCCGGCATATTCCATGAATAATTTCCTTTCTTTCTTATTACTAATAATCTCCTTCAGGGTATCTTTGCTTAAGTGTGTATCTAGTTTTTGTTGCAGAGTGTACATAGTGTTAGTGTGTATTGGGCAATCGAGTAGGATGTGAAAGATGTCCTCGTCCATGGTCGGGTCACAGGCACACGAGGGGCTGTCCCTGCGCTTAAACCTGTGCAGGTATGCACAGAATCCCCCGTGCCCTGTCAGGATTTGCGACGCCGTTCGGTCGATGGACATCTTCCTCACCGTGTTGTGTGCGTCCACCCCATTCGGAAAGAAGACCTTGGTGGTCGCGGCTGTGGCTTCGGTCCTATACCTGCAGTCCCACTGCTCGATCGCTTCCGCCCGTAAATGACGTTTAACGAACGAGATGGGGCTGCCGTCATAGTCCGCTCTGGTCTTCAGTTTGAGGGCAGCTTCCTTCGCTAATTCATCCGCTCTCTCGTTCCCTTTCACTCCGACGTGGGCCCGTATCCAATAGAGAGAGACTAGTTGTTGGTTGTCTCTCAGGAATTCCAGGTTACCCAGTATCGCCTTCGTGATTGGGTGCGAGGAGTCTGGATCCATCAGCGTCTGGAGAGCCGACCTCGAGTCGCTCAGGATATTCGCTTTTTCGAATTTTTTGCCAATGATAATTTCGGTCGCTTGGAGGATAGCGTATAATAGCTCGGCTTGAAAGACCGTACAGTACGGTTCCAGTCTGAATTTTCGGGTACACGTCTCAACAGACCCCTCCCAACAGGTCAGGGCTGCTCCGACTTTCCCCTCCAGCTTACTACCGTCAGTGTAGATCTTGGGCAAGCCTTCTGCCACCTCGCTATCCTCTTCTGCGATCTCCAAACAGGTAAATTTTGAATTTAGTATCCTACTGGGGTGGGTGTTCTCGATGAAGGGTACGCGCTGCTCAACCCTCCTGCCACTCAATACTGCCTGGGGTTTCCCGCGCTTTGCTTCAAAAAGCCGGGATGCTTCTTGGATCCGAAGATCCAGCGGAAGCAGCCCCGACAGTATTAAAGCAGCGTTGAGGGAAACTGTCCTGTTGCATCTAATTATCTTCTGCGCGAAGCCTCTCAATACTACATCGAGGGCTTTCCTGGAGACTATCTTTTTCGCTTCCGCGGACCAGACGCTTGCTGCGTACAAGATCACAGGTTCGATTACTGCCTTGTATATTGTCCTGATTATTTCAGGATGTAGTCCCCAGGTAGCCCTCGCCGCTCTGCACACTCCCTTATAAACCTATCGCTTTATTACACACATATTGAATGTGTGTGTGTATCTTCTTCTCGACCAGATTTTGTCTGATTCGCCGGACCATATCGTAGAGGGAGTCTTCGGTACTGCGTTGTGGCACAAACCCATATTGACTAGGATTCAACTTTGGCAGCACATACCATCTTTTTCTTTTAATTAGCAGTTTTTCAAGGATTTTGCCTAAAATTGCCAGGAGCCCTATTGGTCTATACGATTTGGGGTGCGTGTAGTCTTCCTTGTTGGGCTTTCGAAGCAAGATTATGGTTGCTATCTTGCGTGCGCCATATTAGGTTAGGTTAGGTTTTATTTTAATTTTCAAAGTTGATTTTTGAGAGATTTTTACTATAAATTTTATTTCAAAAAGTTTATTTTTGTAGGTTTTTGGGTCCAATTAACATTAATTTTAAGTTTTAAAAAATTTAATTAAGCCGAAAATTTTTTAAGTATTTTTGCACTTTTTTGTTTTTTAACGAATTTTGAAAATTTTGCCGAAATATGTTTTTATAATTTTAAAAAAGCTTATATTAGCGATTTGGTATATTTGGGGTATTTCCTTGTAGGAAATTTAAGAGTTGGGGTGGACAAGGTTACCTAAAGCCATCATAAATGTCCCTTTCTTTGAGGCGTATGATCTCATTGTCAATGTCACCCGCCGCCAGCGCCTTATGGACAGGTTAAATGAAAACAAAATATCAGTCATATTAATCTCATTTACTTATACCTAGCAATATCGAAATATGTAAACATTAACATAATAATTTTATATACCATACAATACACCATACTTAGACACGTTGGCTCTTATACTTGCATTAAAATCTTTACTGATGCATGCAATCTTACTGCCAACAATATATCCAGCCGTGTAGATTCTAGACATTAAATAATGGTTTAAAAATATAACAATACTTAATAAAAAGGTACCTAGCAAGAAATTACGTACTTAAATATAATATGTAGGTAGGTTATAACGTTTTCATACAATACTAAGGTTATTTTACAATTTCTTGGGCAAGGCGACGGTGACAGTTTTGACCTCCAGGTAGGGTTCCAAGCACCTCAGTCCACTAAAAAGAATGAAACTCATTAAAACATGACAATGTACTATAACAATAAAGTAGCTCGATACTACTCGATACAACTTTCGCAATGGCGTGTCACCGAGGATGTGTGACCAAATTAAGATATTTCCATCTCCTACCACGTACTTCTGTCGTTGGTCCCAATAGTTATCGTACCTAAAAGAGCAGTTAAAACTCGCATTGGGCCATGCAGCCAGCTCCTCATGTGCTATAGGCGCTGCTCAAACGTATTGAAGACAATGGATACTATCACAGAAAACCAAAGTTACTGTATCCGAAAGCGGCGACCGGACCCAGCCGCCGGTCGCCTGTTACCGACACACCGACACTGCTATATCTTGTAGCTGTGAGAGTTGTTGTCTTTTGTGATATGGGCATTTCCTAACTTATACGTTGTAAAAGTAAAAGAGAAAAAGAATGTCTTGCTGAGTTTCTCACTGGTTCTTCTCAGTAAAAGGTCTCCCTTACAGATCAAGATCAGTATCTAAAATCTAAAATTGTAAAAATAAACTTACCTTTCACGGCCAAGACCCGAGTCCTTGAAGCCTCCGAACGGAGCTTGTGAACCTAACGCCAAGTATGTGTTTACCCTGGAACAAATATTTGTCTATGAAAAACATCCGTTGTGCAATTCCCAGGGTCAAAGTTTGTTTCAGACTATTTGAGTTTGACCCGCATTTAGCAAACGTGATGAATGTAGTGATGAAGCCAATGCATTCATCATTTGATTGACATATTTCTTTGCCCAGCAGTGGGACAGTTTAATGTCTTTTTTGACTATCGAGCTTTTTTATCAGGGCGGGGGCGCGGGGAGGAGGGGAGGATAGCATAGACAAATAAGATCGTCCTTGGTATGAGTCAGACCATGTCCTTATCTTTATGACTGTCTCTTACAATAAAGAGTGTCGTTTATATAAATAAAAAATGGGACCAAGAATTGAACCCTGTAGAACTCACATTGTAACAGCATTTTACATAGCAAAAGGTAGATCAAGTATAACTTTCAATATCGTACCACACGGTGCCAGCTTCCACGTGTTTGCTGAACTGCAACGCGTTGTTGAGGTTGGTGGTGAAGATGCCGGCGGCCAAGCCGAAGGTGGTGTTGTTCGCTCTGTCGATGACTTCTTCCAAGGTGTTGAACTTGAGGATGCTCTGCACGGGGCCGAAGATCTGGGGAAAGCAATCGAACACTGTCATCCTTTTACCCTGATTACGTTTGCTTTATGTGTGTGTTAGGGTTGATAAGGATTCCTCTTCCGCTTCCACATGTTGCGGAAGTTCCGCAATTATTACAGTTCCCCTACCGCTATCGCATCCTCATAAATTAAGAGGAATTAAGGAGGAATTGAAATTGCGTGCGAAATCTCCGACGCGCAACAAACATTAACAAATAAATAAAATACTTCGTAGCGTAGGTACCTACTTTGTTTTTATTAATAAATAAAAGAAATACGGAGAGTGTGATGAAATACACTTAATAATGTGCCCGTTTCATCACACTTTCTATTTCTTCCTCTTCCTCATCCTCTTCCTCATAAATAAATTTTACGCATCCTCTTTCTCTGTGCTATACAATTCCTCTTCCCCTTCCTCTTCCCCTTCATCTTCCCCTTCCTCTTCCCCTTCCTCTTCCCCTTCCTCTTCCCCTTCCTCTTCCCCTTCCTCTCCCTCATAACCACATCCTCAACAACCCTGTGTGAGTTATGTTTTTTGGGCCCTAGACACACCAAGAGTAGGCCAGACGTAGCTCAGCATGAAGTGTAACCGCGCGTTTTAAAATACATACAACAAACGAAATGAACCACGACATTTAGGATAAAGGCGGACCCGCTGATAGTCTGCGACGACTTTTGGTAGATGGTAGGGATTTTTCAAATCCGCCTGACTAGCCACCACCGTCTTATCTAAATACCTATATCGCCATTGCGTCAATATTTTTAGCATTGTCGTGTTCCAAAAGTTAGATATAAGATAGTCAGCTCGTCACTAATTGAGCAATCCGGGTGAAATGCTCTTGTGCGGAAACTACCTAACTAAAGGGTGTCGTACGTATCCTACACTGATTTTCTTATTTATATTTATTTAAACATTAGTTGATAAACCTAATATAAAATATATAGATTATACCTCTTCCTTGGCAATGGTCATGTCATCTTTAACGTCGGCGAAGATCGTGGGCTCGATATAGAAGCCCGTGGTGCCGACGCGCTTCCCGCCCGTCAACAGCTTCGCGCCCTCTTTCTTGCCCGTCTCAATGTATCCTAAGATTTTCTTCAGCATGATTCCATCGACCTGTAGAAATAATAAGACATACATACATATAATCACGAATATTATCTCTGAAGGGTTAGTCAGAGACTATAAGGCAATGAGGACCGCAAAAGCAGTCCTCTGCCATAGTCTACTTTTCACCAAATAGCGACTGCACATATGCTCAGCGTGACAGGTGGTGAGCCTAGTGCTGTTGGAAATAATAAGAGCTATGTAATATCGTCATTCGCACACATGCCTGCAGATCAACCTATTTAAAACTGTCAAATTTCTCCAATCGATACCTATTGATCCTCCATATCAGTATCTTCAATATGTTTCATCGACGAAAATACCCCTTAAGGGGGGTCAATGTATTTTGTTATTGTTGTTCAAAAAGTGCCCAAATGCGCGCAAAAACAGTAAAAAAAATTACTTTCTACTTTCGGCAATTAAAAAAGGAGTTGTGTTACGGACAGAAGTCTCGACTTTATGATATTATTACAACGGCTAAACTGTTCGGCGACTACACCCGTCGGGAACAAGTTGTTTGATAGCGTGTTTTTATTGTATAGCTACCTTTGCCTTTAAAAAAAACACCAAAACCGAGCCTCTACACGACGTAGAACTTAAACCAATAATCTCTGCAGCAGTCTTGTGGGGTTCTATTTTCGTCGATGAAATATATTGTTACTAATCCAAAAGTTTTATTACTACATCCCTGGACATCACACTAATATTATAAAGGCGAAAGTTTGTGAGTGTCTATGTTTGTTACTCTTTCACGTAAAAACTACTGAATGGATTTAAATGAAATTCGACATACAAATAGTTTATAACCTGGATCAACACATAGGATACTTTTTATCCCGATATTCCCACGGGAACGGGAACCACGCGAGTGAAACCGCGAGCGGCCGCTAGTATTGTATATAGCTCGAAAAAAAGTTCAAAATGTATTGAAGAAATCTGTCATTTTGTTGTGTGTGACGTGCTGGCTCTACAATCATCAACCAATAAAAATTTGCAGATTGGTATTGGGCCAGCGTAGTGGGTTATGGCCCAATCCGTCCATGTGCTGTTGTTCAGCTTCCCTGAACAACAGCACATGGCCTGTGCCCAGCAGCGGGACGTTTATAGGTTGATCTAATAATAATAATAATAATGGCTCTTGTCACTGTCACAACTTGTCATTCTTCATGGAAATATTTATTTGGTTTTATTGGTTTTAATGTTGTTTTCTTTGGTACAAAATTTATGTAAGCAGTAAATTAAATTAATGGATCATTATCAAATATACAAAACACCGAAATGGCTGTACCTTTAAAAATTACTTTTCTAATCTAAGCTTTAATCTAAGAGAAACAGTGATCCAATCCCTACCTACCTACCTGACATGTTGACGTACAACGTCAACATGAAAACAACAATTTGAAAAACGTTGAAAATGTAGAATGATAACAAGAAACAGAGCGAAACGAAGCGCACGTCCTCCACCATCGCCTGCTCCGCCGACTTCAAGCTCCTCGTCGAATGATGACCTCACCAGGGTAGCAACTGACGAGTCGAGCAGCGCGAGCGGGCGATCGCCGTCCCCGCCACCGCCACAACGACCTGCGCGACGTGGACGACCACCGCTGCCGGCACGCTTGGGATCAGTGGGGCAATCTGCCCCGCGTACGACCCCCGCTACCGGTGGTGTAGTGCGCCGCATGCGATGGACTCAACAAATAAATGAGAACTGCATGCGCGCCTACTACGGGGCTACAGAGGGAGGAATTAACCTTACTGCGTATCGTGTTAGGATGCTGTCTTTGTTTCAGGCCCTTGAACCGACCATCGACGTGTCTGCCCAACGACTGTCGGATCAAGTGCGGGTGATCCAGCGTAACAACTTGCTGGATCAGTCAGCACTTGATCGGCTACGCCTGGAGTCACTACGTATTTGTGCGGCTTCTTCTTCGGTGCAGGATCGCCCTGCCCCACAATTACCAGCCGTGACGCCGGTTTTGGTAGCGCGAGTAGATCCGGTACCCGACGATGAAGATTTCATAAATACGAATGTAAGTACACAGACGAATGAGCAAATGAGGAGCGCTTTGAAAGATGCTATTCTACAGTATCGTGACACGCGTATAACTCTAGGCCGCGTATACCTTGTTTGCCCACGAATAGACATAATTTAGCGTTAATGAGTGCCTTGAACGATTTACTGGTTCCTTATCTTGGAACCAGTGAAAGTTTAATTGATACCCACTCGATCCTTTATTGTGGGGCCATCGCGGTGTGTCGCGTTGCTCGTGTCAAATTCCAGGATTCTGATCGAGTACCGCGGCGAACCGGGACTGCCCCTGCTTGGCAATTGAGGATCGAGGGGCGTATTATTAAGTTCAGGACACTCATTGCAAAGCTAATTTGCTTCAGAAATGGCAATAATCGGCCTCGCGTCATGCGATTCGTCACACAAGCCTTTGTTGGGACTGATGTTCGTCCGGAAAACTATATGGCTTGTGTGACGGAACGTATTTACTTTCTGAAGCAAAAAGTCTATGCGTGGGCAAACCGTATACGTCGCTACAGAGTGCGTGTGGACCGATACCAACAAAATCGCCTCTTTCAAAGTGACCAAAGAAAAGTATACAGACGTTGAGAAGGAGCTGATCAACGTGTGAGCGACGGGCGGCTACCAGATGTTGATGCCATGACTAATTTCTGGCGCAGCATTTGGTCGGTGCCCGTCGAGCACACGGAAGGTGAATGGATGAGTGCTGTCAGTGACGCGTGTGAACCTATCGAGACCATGCAGCCTATAAATATTAGTACAGCTGACGTAAGTTGTGCAATTCGTACGGCCCAAAATTGGAAATGCCCAGGACCGGACGGATTGCACAACTTCTGGATCAAATGGTTTCGATGTTCACACGAGTTACTGGCAACACAATTCCAAGAAGCCATAGAGCTCGGCTCACTCCCAAGTTTGTTGACTACTGGTGTCACTTTTCTGCTCCATAAATCAGGTAGTACCACGGAACCGAAAAATTATAGACCCATCACGTGCTTACCTACTTTATACAAGCTCCTTACATCTATTCTGTGAACAAAAATTAACACGCACATTGTTGCAAACAATATTTTGGACATGACTCAGAATGGATGTAGGGTTGGGTCCCGTGGTACTAAGGAGCTTCTCCTCATTGACATGACCATATGCGAGAAGGTCCGGCGTAGCAGAGGGACTCTCTCTACAGCCTGGATTGACTATAAGAAGGCCTATGATTCGGTGCCGCATTCATGGTTGGTGAGGATTTTAAAGTTATATAAAATTGATATAACTTTAAAATCCTTTTTGATGTCATGCATGCGGCAGTGGACCACGGTCTTGTGTCAACCAGGATGTCGAGATAGTGTTTTTGCCACGCAGGATCTTATAAGGATAGAGCGTGGCATATTCCAGGGAGACAGTCTGAGTCCTTTATGGTTTTGCCTAGCTTTGAATTCTCTCAGTACTTTGTTGAGAAATTCAAAGTTAGGCTGTCAACTGCGGAGAGGGGGTGAAGTTATGTCGCATTTGTTGTACATGGATGACCTCAAATTGTTCGCACCAAACCGCCAAGACTTGGTGAAACTGCTGAAAATTACTGAGACTTTCAGCAGTGCCATCAAGATGGAGTTTGGTGTGGATAAGTGTGCGGTTATGCATGTACAGCGTGGGAGAGTAGTAAATTCAACCAATTTACAACTCTCCGAAACAATAAACCTCAGATCTCTCTCCGAAGTTGAAACATATAAATATCTTGGTATGTCACAGTCTTTGGGTGTTGAGGACAGGAACATAAAACAGTCATTACGGGAGCGATTCTTTTGCCGCCTGAGAAAAGTACTTAACAGTCTTTTATCGGGTGGCAATAGGACGCGTGCTTTTAATGGCTGGGTTATGCCTCTCCTCACATACTTCTTTGGCATACTAAGATGGACTCAGACCGAATTGGACGCCTTGGATAGAAGAGTCCGTCAAATGCTCACGACTTCCAGAATGTTACACCCGCACTCATCTGTTATGAGGCTGTACATCCCGCGGAGATGTGGGGGTCGCGGCTTTTTAAATGCCAAGGACCTACATAACCGTGAGGTGTGCAGTCTCAGGGATTATTTCCTTAACAGTGAGTGCGGGATGCATTTGGATGTCGTGGCAGTTGATAGACACTTTACGCCGCTCTCCTTGGCAACAGAAAACTGGCGCAAACCAGTGGTGCTAAGCACTCTCGATCGCAAGGACATATGGAAGAGCAAGGTGCTACACGGGCGCTACTATCGGGCTTTAACTGGGCCTGATGTAGATTTGCCTGCCTCGGTGAACTGGCTACGTTTCGGTGACCTCTTTGGGGAAACCGAAGGTTTTGTCTGTGCCATTGAAGATGAAGTTATCAAGACGAATAACTACCGGAAATATATTATGAAGGACGGTACGGTCGACATCTGTCGGGCATGCCGCCGTCCTGGAGAATCACTCCGACATATTATTTCCGGTTGTTCTCATCTTGCTAACGGAGAGTATTTGCACAGACACAACCAAGTAGCCAGAATAATTCACCAGCAACTTGCTCTTCAATATGGCCTTGTTGAATCAGAGGTGCCGTAATATAAGTACGCACCTGCGCCAGTTCTCGAAAATGGTCATGCAACGCTCTACTGGGATCGCTCTATCATCACGGACAGGACTATTGTCGCCAATAAGCCTGATATCGTGGTGGTCGACCGATCTCAGCGCCGGGCAATATTGGTTGATATCACCGTACCTCATGATGAGAACCTCGTGAAAGCCGAGAAGGACAAGCTCAGTAAGTACCTTGACTTGGCTCACGAGGTTACCGCCATGTGGGATGTGGATTCAACCATTATTGTACCGATAGTCGTTTCGGCAAACGGTCTTTTAGCTAAGAGCCTCGATCAACACCTAGAGAGGCTCTCGCTAAAAGGTTGGGTCAAGGGTCAGATACAGAAGGCAGTACTCCTTGACACGGCACGTATTGTCAGGAGGTTCCTCACTCTGCAGCCCTAACCATCGGTAACTTGGGTCTATCCCCGCTGCCGGTGGCAACCTAGGTTAAGTTTTTTATAATATTTTATATTGTAAATATATTTTTTTTTTATAAAATATTGTAAAAAAATTTACTTAAGATTATATTTTAAATAAAGAGCATAATAATAATAATAATATGATCTTGTAGCCAGGATCATTCACCAGCAACTTGCTCTTCAATACGGTCTTGTTGAGTCCGAGGTGCCGTACTATAAGTACACACCTGAGTCAGTTCTCGAAAATGGTCGTGCTTTGCTCTATTGGGACCGATCGGTTATCACGGACAGGACTATTGTTGCCAATAAGCCTGACATTGTGATAATCGATCGGTCCCAGCGGCGGGCAGTGCTAGTCGACATCACCGTCCCACATGATGAGAACCTCGTGAAGGCTGAGAAGGACAAGCTGAGCAAGTACCTTGACTTGGCTTACGAGGTTACCGCCATGTGGGATGTTGACTCGACTATCATTGTCCCGATAGTCGTATCTGCAAACGGCCTAATAGCGAAGAGTCCCGACCAACATCTCAAGAGACTCTCGCTAGACGGCTGGGTCAAGGGCCAGATACAAAAGGCGGTACTTCTTGACACGGCACGCATCGTCAGGAGGTTCCTCTCTCTGCAGCCCTAACCACCGGTAGTTTGGGCCCTGCCCCGCTGCCGGCGGCACTCTAGGTTTAGGTTTTTTATAATGTTTTATAGTAGTTTTGTTTATTATTTATATATGGAATATTATAAAAAACCTAGATTTATGGAAATAAATAAATGCGAGAATAATAATAATAATTAACTATTGTCGCCAATAAGCCTGATATCCTGTACTTACCAGTGGTACTACCGATGGTCCTACTGATGGCGCTTTAACTAAACTACTCCCCCTCTTTTCCTGTTAACAACCCTTTGTTTACCTGCGGTCCATGCTGCGTAGTGGCATCGGCAGGGTTGCCCATCTTTATGTTCTTTGCAAACGCCACCACCGCTTGCAAAAACTTGTCATAGATGCCTTCACAAACAGCCGGGAAGCGCTTTAACTAAACTACTCCCCCTTTTTTTCCTCTTAACAACAACAACTCTTTGTTTACCTGCGGTCCATGCTGCGTACTGGCGTCAACAGGGTTTCCCATCTTTATAGTCTTAGCAAACGCTACTGCCGCTTGCACAAACTTGTCATAGATTCCAGCTTGCACGAACAGCCGGGAGGCTGCCACGCACACTTGCCCTTGGTGGGTAAACACGCCGTGCGCCGCGAACGGCACCGCTAGGTTCACTGCGGAGGACAAGTGGGTTTTAAACATTTAGGAATCCTATAATAGATTAAAGGTGTTTTATAATGGATTGTAGGTGTATTAGAATTTTATTATAGGTGTGCTATTGATTATGGTGTCCTACAAATGATTATAGAGGTCCTAGCTTTTAATTATAAGAGTTCTATAATTGATTTTATTAGTGGGTCATACTCAGAATACATGGGTATAATACCTAAGAGGCCTACCTCCTCTTTTTTTTATACTCACGATCGGCGTCGTCCATGACGATGAGCGGGCTCTTGCCTCCAAGCTCCAGAGTCACGCGCTTCAAGTTGTTCACCCCAGCAGCCTGCTGAATCAACTTGCCGACCTGCAAACATTTACATCATCATCATCAGCATATAAACGTACGACGCTGGGCACAGGCCTTCTTCAACTAACAAATACTTACTTAATATTCGCAATTTTTTGCGTTACTAACGCTCAAATGTACTTACCTAAGATAGATGAGCGATATTAACGCAAAAAATATCAAAAATTACGATCTAGAAAGCAGCCTCATGAATTTTTAAAAACATTTATTCAGTTCTGACCTCTTAAGATGCAAATAAGGTTTGATGAGACACTGTTGCTATTGTTACTGTTTACGGTTCGTACCTCAACGGATCCGGTGAACGATATCTTGGCGACCTCAGGGTGTTGTGTGAGCGCGGCCCCAGCAGTCTCCCCGTACCCAGGCACCACGTTGATTACCCCCTTTGGGAAGCCAGCCTCCGCCATGAGGGCTGCCATGGCCAGCGCCGTGAGAGGGGTCTGCTCAGCTGGCTTGATCACCACCGTACAACCTGGTAAATAAGGGGACATTATAACCAGGGTAAATGATCATTTTACCATGTTATAACTATGTTTAGATCCATACGAATTTAGTTAGAACCCTACCAACTGGTTAGCTAGATACATAGGTAGGTACCTACACTTAAATGTGTCCGCAACAATAATAAAACCCTTTTCTATTTTATTTTAATTTGAATGACTGCTGAGGACAAACAAGCGAAGCACTGGCAGACCACCGACCAGATGGGTTGAGACAGAGCTGATCACTGAAAAAACTTGGATGCGAACAGATGCGAACGGCTCGAAACAGAAGGAAATAGCATGACATGGCAAAGTCATATTCATTGATTAGCGTAGTTTAACCACAGTTTTACCCTGGTTAAACTTAAACTTAAATGATTAAGTAGTTCTTATTATAGGATCAGGTTTTTGTTTGATTTTTTAATAATTATTTATCTCTTCTCAAAATAACCGCACTTGTAATGTCACATTGTAGGTGTACCTATACTCATTACCGGAAAAGCACTCAGCGTAGGTTCTTCGTAACTGAGATTAATGATTATCCATCTAATTGCCAATAATAATGACTGTATCTGATTTATTGTTTGCTCGAATCATGTTTTATAGATGGATCTTACTTGTGATAATGCGTGTTGTTGGTATAGATGTAACTAAGGCTTAGATGAATTTTGGTTGAAACACATTCGATCACATTCAAATTTTTGTTTTATAAGTAGAATTATGAATTACTAAAAAGCGTCGTCAAATAGGACAGAAAAGAGCAAGTTATGCTGCACATTGGGCAAATAGAAAAATCAGTACGTCATTCTGAATGTGGGTCATGCGCACACCTTCGAAGAAACCGGCTGGAACACGGAGTCGAACCAGTCATGCTAAACGGCTAAATCGCCGATATTTCGTAATTTCCTAAATCATTTATTTGCGCTTAAAAAACTGGACACTCTTATTTTTTTTTTTAATGTTTCGCAGAGTTCGCCTTTTTACAAGTGTCATTTTTGAAATGTTTATAAGGTAAGTAAGTAGTTATAAGCTACTGTTTTCCTTGTAGATACAAAAGGACTAGGGTTTTCTACAGTAGGTAGATCTACTGTGGGTGTGATGATACTATTGCACGTAACATTTAAACTCAGATAATGCACTTGAATACTTGATAACAACAAATATGAAACATAGGTAAAAAGACCTGAAAAAGACTTCTTTACTTATTATAAGAGATCTGTTGCAGCCTATCTATCTTAGCAAATATATCTCAGAAATGGATACCGTGGGTGGGAGGTTAAAGTGCACAGTAAATAAATATTTAATGAGTGAAAATTAAAATGTTATAACAACCGTGTCGCGTGGCGGTGAAAGAATACTACCACCCCCTCTCTTCCCTTGGGTGTCGTAAAAGGCAACTAACGGACTAAAGACTGCACATACATCCAACAGCATAGAGCGGCGATGTGCTCACCACGTGTTACGCTGAGCACATGTGCAATCGCTATTTAGTGGAAAGTAGACTATGGTAAAGGGCTGCTTTTGCTATCCTCATTCCCTATAGTCTCTGACTAACCCTTCGGAGATAATAGTCGTGATGATATGTACACGCCTGCAGATCAACCTATCCAAAACTGACTTTATTTCTTCAATAGATATTGATCCTTATGTCGCTTGTAACAAAGTTCAAAATGTATTGAATAAATGTTGACATTTTGTGTTAGATTGAAGTGCTGTTAAGCGATTCCCTAAGCGACACATAGACGCTGCGCCATGGCTGTGATCTGCTGTCTCTTTCCAATTCTATGAATATGAAAGAGACAGAGTCAATTCTCAGCGCTGCGGCAGCCGCTGCTACCAACCGGCTTAACTTAGAGAATCGCACTCTTGTACCTTTCTATAGACACTAACCTGCGGCTAAGGCTGTGCACACCTTGGACACAAACATAGCCATAGGACCATTCCATGGCAGGATGAGACCACACACACCCACCGGCTGCTTCAGGGTGTAGGAAAACACTTCACCGTCTGTAATTAAAGGTAATACACTCGTAAGATAAATAAATGCAAACAAAATTGGTCTACTCTAACAGCTATTTATTGTGAGCACAAGTTTCGAAAATGCTGGTATAATTAAATCTTTGGATTATCAGCATCATTAGGTACCTCTTTCGATTGCCACGCTAATACGCTGACGTAGCTGCCTATAAGTTTCATAACAGGAGAACTTAACTCTTTCACAACCTGTCTTGCCCGGAAGCAAGATACCTACAGTGACAGAGAGACAATATGTTCATGGAGGGCAGACCTCCCATGAACCCATTGTTCTACCGTGCAAATATCTATGTTGCTTGATGTTGTTCTTCTGAACACTTGCCAAAGATCCTTTATTCCCCCTTCTGCTTTCCTTTGCCTAAAAAGGTGGTCCCAATCACGAGTATAAGTAACCTACACACTCACCCAAAGGAACAGTATCTCCCTGAGTCTTGTCAGCCAAACTCGCCAGGTATCTTATGCTGGTTACTATGAACGCGTCCATCATGTTTTTGCTGAAGCTGTTGACCATGCCGTTGTTGTAGGTCTCTAAGTCAGCTAGGTAATCCCGGTCCCTCTCCACCAGGTCTCCGAACTTGTTGATTAAACGCCCTCTGGCGGACGCGTCTAGCAAACGCCATTCAGAGTTGCGGTGGAAGGCTGCTTTCGCTGCTGCCACTGCGGCGGCTACGTCAGCCTATGAAAAAAAATGGGTAAGTTATTGTCACATTATAAAGATACCGTGTTATTGCTAAACATAAGGCCAATTTAAATGTTGTTATTCGGAGCGAATACATTCAAATACAATATTTGCCATTATCAATGAAGGAGGACTCAGGACTTCTCTTTTTACTAAAGTTTATCCGTTTTCATTTGGCTTTAGAATGCAATTACGAAGTGTTATTGTATTTAACAATTTTTGATTTTATAGTGTTAAAAGTTACCTTTTTTCCAGTGTCAGATTCGTGAAAATGTTAGAAGTAAGTGGATAGGTACCTAAGTTTAACCTTTGTTACCCGGCCCCATTAAAAATTGTCGCGTAACGTCATTAATGATAATGACCCTCCCTAAACGTGACCTGGGTGTTACTCTTGAACGCAAACTCAATCTTAATACAATTCCAATGCGATTAATATGTATCGATATTGGGATAAGTAAAGATAATTCCGGAACGCCATCTCGATAATAATTTGTTCAATCAATTTTCACGCAATTTAATTCCAATGTGGCGCTATTGTCGCTTACAAAAGTGCCATTTGACATTTTTTAGATTTGTGATTGGAAATTGATTAATGCAATTGTGTTTCATGAGTAAGCCTCTGGGCGGGTTAGCCGCATTGTTATAAAAAGATCAAGGTTTATTAATACTACCGCAGATTACTTAGTTAGTTTCCTAACACTGTAGTCCCTTGTATTATTATGAGTGAAATAAACTTTAAGTTTAATATAGTAACAAATTATATGTAGTAGTTGTAGCCAATAATAATCATTGACACTCTCAACAGAGAATTAATTTTACAAAAGATCTCAATGGGTCGACGTGCAACTGCGAGAGGAAGGCCTCGGCAGGCTCCACAAAGATGACAAGATTAATGTCACAAAACAAAAAGTGTTCATAAAGTCGCTGAACATAGCGACAAAATGCATCCTTGATATTTTATTACAGCAAGCATTGTTATTATTTCCCTACCACCAAGTATAATTAGGTACATCGCCGCACCAATTAAAAACAGTCATGTCATGGCAAATGATAGACATGTCAGAGCTCAATTAAGAAAACCGATTTACTGCAGACCTCTTAAGAAACTGCGCGATCAGAGACAGGAATGGAAAAATGGAATTGACGCCTTTACCTCTGGGTCTGGGACCGGTGCGGTAGTCTAACAACAGATATCAAGAAGCTACAAAAACTTGCTTACAATATTCATAACTCTAAATTTGTACATTACAGTCCCGTGATCCGGGGACGGGGGAGGGGTGACATCTGGAAACAACCAGCCCGCGCTCTTCTTTCCCGCCCCCGCAACCTTTCGTCCCCCGCCCGCAGACCATTGGACAGTCACGTATGAATTTGCTAGCCTATATAGGTACGGTCGGGGTCACCGTCGCTTTACCACTTTGCAGAAATTTTCGCATGAAGCCATTGAGCTATTATTGTACCTCAATGCGCCGCCCACCCGGGTACGTGCCCGCCCGCCCGTACCAAATAGACGACGCGGTGCGCAAGGGATTTTGACCTTTAGAATGGTAAAGCGACGGAGACCCCGACCGTACACACGCCAGCAGGTCAACCTACCCAAAACTGTGAATTTTCTACTATCAATATTGGTATTTATAACCAAGTCAAAAAGTAAAAAATTAATTGACGAAATATGACATACCTATATATAGTGAAAAGTTTACCTGCTGTCGTCTGTACTAAAGTAATTCAAAGTCAGAGGCACTTGTTTACTTACGTAAGAGTATGTGGGCCCCGCCAACGTCCTTGGCCGTGACCGCTGTGACCGCGCGAACAATAGTTGCCAAAACTATATTTTGACAGTTAAGGACCAAACCAAATAGCTCTATAAAATTGTGGATTTTGTCTAAACCGACTAGTCTGGAAATGCCTCACACTTTGTAGAAGATATACTTATATCGAATTATTTGCTAACATAAATAGATAGGATCTAGCAATGACGCCAGAATCGTAATAACCTTGAGAAATTCTTAACATTGCCAGTAATAACAACCAACTTCTAGATAGCAGACAATATTCGGTTGTTAACCGTCGATGTAGAGCAGAACATGTATACATACATTGCCCATTCTATTCTTAATAAACTAAGTATTTGTCAATCAATCATGCGTGGTCTACGACCCTATTTGTATGTACCTATATTGATTTAACTTTGACTTTGAGGTGCGTTGTGTTGTTGCGATGCATAGGTACCGGGTTATACCACCACCCGGGTTATGTGGTCCCACACCACTAACCTGTAATTGGCACAGCCAATGCCCAACAAATGTAACTATTTTACAGGCTATGTTTATTTAACATTTTAAACTTTCATGGTCACTACAATTATTTTTATGAAAAAACGGGATTTTTACCATGTCTGAGTTGTTGATTTTGAGTCCCCGATATTTCGGCGCAGTTGCATGCATCACGGAGTAACTCCGTGATCATGGTGCATATGTTTATTTATACTAACTCAAACTAATGTAGACCACGTACCTTATCTCCTTCAGCCACTTTGGCGATAACTGACCCATCGTGAGGGTTGTAAGTGTCGAAGGTCTTGCCACTCTTGGCGGCCACCCACTCGTTGTTGATGAAGATCTGTACAAAAGGAAAACATTAGTGATTGATCCGATCGCTTTCGGCAATAGCAACCACTTCGACTCCTAGTCTAATTAAGAAGCTGTCAGATGGAAACGTACGCGAAAACGCAGGTAAACTCGCTCGTCCTACTCCTTTTTAACCTGTGGAACGGTAGATCGCTACGACTAGTACCTAGAGGGTTCGGAGAGTGTGTCTGGCCGAACGGTGCCGCAATGCTAGCAACCGCCGCCCTCTAGGACATCCAGTCTACTTTACCGGGTCCACCAACACGTATAGCATATCTGCTGTGTGTTGCCTTCCCTGCCAAAGCCCACTTTTTGTTGCCTTTTATTTCGATTTCCTCTATGCTACGCAAAGCAGGGATAGCCGTTCGTTCGTCACGAAAGTTGTTAATAAGTACTCAATATTTTAATTCCAGACCCTTTTGCAATGCCTGAGAAACCAATAAGATCGTTCAAGTCCCATTATTACTTAGTACCTATGTAATATAATAACTTTTTTTACAAATGTTCTTTTCGATTATGGGATGATTTATATTAGAGCGGGACGTGCACAGGGCGTGTCCTGTCCGGGCCGTTGGGGCCCGGACGGGACACGGATCATGCACGATGTAATATGAACTGCTTCATACAAAATGTATGCAACGTCTCAAATCAGTGGCGCCGTCCGGGCCCCGACGGAGCACGCTCCGTGCACGTCCCGTTCTAATATAAATCATCCCTTAGATAGATAATATTCTACTACTTTTCGCATTGTGAATTTATTTTCCTATTTACATTTTTACGATGCTATTTTTATCGTCACAAATTATATCCCTATAACTAACACATCAAAAAGCCGACTTAATTGTCTGAAAAAAATCGCTTTTACAAGCCCGCCAAATTGGAACTTTTCAATTGTTTAAAGTTTTATTTTCAATGTTAATTTGTTTGGTGCTAAACGTATCATCTATCATAAGTAGAGTATAAGGTAAGTAGATAATTAAAAACTCACTTTGGTGTATTTTACTTCGGGAGCCATGTTTACAGCAGCACACACTACACACTTGTCAAAAGCACAGGCAGGCACTAACAGAAATAATCGCCGGCACGACCGGTTTATTTACATTTAGACCTCGGACCATGTGGACGGACGACATGCGACGCGGCGAGCGATTCCTATTTCATTGCGCGTTACACTACGGCAGTCTTATTCAACGGTAACAGAAAGAACGCAATGAAAAAGTGATTCAAACGCAAACTGCCAGTATGGTCGTGGCCGAGCGATAAGTGATATGATATGAAGTCACCGCACCGGCTTCAATACAACGATAACGCAATACTGCCTAATAATTATGTTGTAACTATGAGCAAGTATGTACCTATAGTACATAAGTACCAAAACATTATAAAATTGTCTAGTCACGTCGTACTTAGCGGTTGAACTATTTTTGCTAAACCTACAATTTCTACAACATTCATTTTTTGTTTTTTATATATTTTAGCCTTAGACGAATGATTGGTCTCGCTGAGCCCAATTCTAAGATTTTATCGTTTTATTAACGCTTAAAAATATACATAAGTAATATTTTAAACACTGAAAGAATGCGGAAGGTGCGTGGTTCGATTCCCGCCTGAGCTTGTCGTCTTTTTTCAGTGTTTAAAAATGTTACTTAAACATTCATTTAGTTTTAGATAATAAAAGCTTTCACCTTTTAAATTATCTTCCTTTTAATATTTTAAGTACCTACTTATTACAAACATTATTTGTTCATCAGCAAAATAATAAGAAAAAATAACGTTGCAATGCAATGCAACACAATTCGTCTATAAAGTTTTGTAAATGTGTAAAAAGAAATATAGGTTACCTTTGATTATATAATGTCTAGATAGAGTCTCTACCGCGAGAAGGCGTCCAAAAAAATATCAGCCAACTGTTGGCCGCTAAGCTCAAACCTATTGCTCAGTGCCATTTGTGTCGCCGCAGAAGATGCACATCTTTTGCACGCCTTTTAATTTTACTAAAAATGACGGTTTGCGCTATAAGGTCGACATAAAACAATTAGAACAATCACCTACCATCGGTAAGTAAACATTGAATTGTCATAATGTAGTTTTATCGTTAATTTTGAGCGAATCGTATTTTGCCGTAATTCGTAGCCCGCCATTTTTCTGTGTTGCCTGCCCTAGGGCACGCAAAATTCCCGAGTTAGTATTAAATTTGAATAAATATTTATTGAGTAGATGACATTTGAAATGTGCGTATGGCGTATACTGATAATGACTATAAAAGTATGAAATGGTCAACGCTATATAAATATAATAATGTATTTGCAGTCTTTAGTCCATTAGTCGCCTTTTACAACGCCGAAGAAAAGAGAGGGGTTGGTAGTATTATTTTGATGAGCGCATCGCCGCTCTATGCTGTTGGTTGTATGTGCAGTCTTTAGTCCGTTAGTCGCCTTTTACGACACCGAAGGGAAGAGAGGGATTGGTAGTATTATTTTGATGATCCCTTCGCCGCTCTATGCTGTTGAATGTACCTATGTGCAGTCTTTAGTCCGTTAGTCGCCTTTTACGACACTGAAGAGAAGATAGGGGTTGGTAGTATTTTTTGATAAGCCCATCGCCGCTCTATGCTGTTGAATGTATGTGCAGTCTTTAGTCCGTTAGTCGCCATTTACGACACCGAAGTGAGGGGTTGGTAATATTATTTTGATGAGCCCATCGCCGCTCTATGTGGTTGGTTGTATATGTAGAGTTTAGTACGATAGTCGCCTTTTACGACACCGAAGGGAAGAGAGAGATTGGTAGTATTATTTTGATGAGCCCTTCGCCGCTCTATGTTGTTGAATGTACGTGCAGTTTTTAGTCCGTTAGTCGCCTTTTACAACACCGAAGAGAAGGGAGGGGTGGTAGTATTATTTTGATTAGCCCATCGCCGCTCTATGTTCTTGACTGTATGCAGTCTTTAGTCCGTTAGTCGCCTTTTACAACACCGAAGAGCAGGGAGGGTTGGTAGTATTATTTTGATTAGCCCATCGCCGCTTTTTGCTTATGTTGTAGAATGTATGTGCAGTCTTTAGTCCTTTAGTCGCCTTTTATGACACCGAAGAGAAGAGAGGGGTTGGTAGTATTATTTTGATGAGCCCATCGCCGCTCTATGCTGTAGTATTTATGTGCAGTCTTTAGTCCGTTAATCGCCTTATACGACACCAAAGAGATAAGAGGGGTTGGTAGTATGATTTTGATTAGCCCATCGCCGCTCTATGTTGTTGAATGTATGTGCAGTCTTTAGTCCGTTAGTCGCCTTATACGACACCAAAGAGAAGAGAGAGGTTGGTAGTATTATTTTGATAAGCCCATCGCCGCTCTTTGCTGTTGGTTGCAAGTGCAGTCTTTAGTCCGTTAGTCGCATTTTACTACACCGGAGAGAAGATAGGGGTTGGTAGTATTATTTTGATGAGCCTATCGCCGCTCTATGCTATAGGATGTATGTGCAGTCTTTAGTCCGTTAGTCGCCTTTTACTACACCGAAGTAAAGAGAGGGGTTGGTCCTATTATTTTGATGAGCCCACGCCGCTCTATGCTGTAGGATGTATGTGCAGGCTTTAGTCCGTTAGTCGCCTTTTACGTCACCCAAGGGAAGAGATGGGTTGTTAGTATTAGTTAAATTAAATTAGTTATTATAAAAGATGAAGGTACTGATTTATGTCTCATCTGACGTCTATTCTGTTTGAAAACCACTGAAACAGTTATTCGTCAGTTTATTTAACAGGACTATGTAATGACAAGCACTAATTAGTAATTACATATTATAGTGTCCACTGTGATGAAAAATTTTTTTGGAGATGTGAATCTTTTTTCAGTAGACACCGATCATATCTGCGGCATGCTTCACCAAGTTAATTTAATAAGATTGGTTGTAGAAAAGTACTTGTCAGTGAGGTATTATTAAAAATTAAAATTGGACAATGTGAATAGCAACGCAAAATCTAAAAGAAAATTATTCAAAATCAAATACAGAGAGGGATGTCATTGATTTTTTTTAACGTGATACGAATAAATCAAAATGCATTGTCATTGTTTTTTTTCATTGAATACACAGGTATTCACTGGATATCGAATAATCGAATGCATATTTACCTAAACTTAATTATTCGCTAACATATTATTTTCATTTAAAAAAAATTATTGGAAATTCGGGTAGGCTGATAATGTTGGTTCATCACGAGAAAGTACATTTCTTCTTATTCCGGAATTTTTATCCGCAAATACCTAGGTAAGTATGCATCCCGTTCCTTTCTTGCCACTGTAATACTGATACTTATACATTGCGTTTGACAGTCGTGCGACTGCATCGCGATTGTGTCGCTACTTTTATTAAGGCGGTACAAGGATTTGCGACTGTATCGATGCTGCACCGCGATTGTATCGATGCTAAATCGCGACTGAATCGCATTTGTAGCCCGTTATTTCTCTTTTGTTCAATTTTTAATCTTTTCACGGTTCTACCAATTGAATTTGGCAACTTTCTGATTCAAACCAGCAAGGAAAGAGGTTGCGAGTTCGAATCATAAATTATAAATATACTTATATAGTATAATATGTATTTGTATAGTTATATATATTTTGTGTATAATTTATGTATGTATATTTAGGCTAGTTAAGTTAAGTGTTTCTTTTTTTTTCCTTATTTAAATTGTTATTCTCTAAATTTTAATGGCACCGCTTACAAAAATTTATGTACATCTTCACTGGTTGACTGTTAGAGAATGCCTTATGGCATTAAGTCCGCCGTTTGCTCTATTATTGGCAATAATTATAATTACAATAATTACTCTGTAAATTTAATTTTAAAAGAATGTGATTTTAGTGTATATAATGATTTTACGTAGTGTGCATGAGCAATGTAACTGTAGCCAGTCTGTGCATACATATTTAAGGGTATCAATCCAGCACAAAAATGTTTTAATTGATGTTCTAAATGCCTTTTCGATTGATGTCTGTTGTGATGCCTTATTAAATAAATAAATCATTTATTTGCGAAATATCATCTACACAACATTGAGATGTAAGACAAGGATTTAAGGTATCAACAATATTCTTCCTTATGTATGTACCCCCGCGCTAGGGCTATATCCGCCTGTGTACGTAAATTGGAGGAAGAATATTTGTAAACAATTCGCCCTTAAAATGAGTTACCATATCATTTAAGAGATTTTTTAGTAATAATAATATCGATTTTGAACATAATGGGATCACAAACCAAGAAATTTAAAACGGCAGTCACTTTTTCTAATTATATCTTTGGAATCGTGTTTAGAGACCTTTTAGATCCCCAGATATCGATTTTTAACATGATCGGAGCATAAACACAGAAATTCAAAGTGGCAGCCACTTTTTTTTAATTCTATCTTCAGAATCGTGTTTAGAGACCTTTTAGACCCCCAGATATTGATTTTGAACCTAATCGGAGCACAAACCAAGAAATTCAAAATGGCAGCCACTTTTTCCAATTCTATATTCAGAATCGTGTTGAGTGACCTCTTAGGCCCCCAGATATCGATTTCGATTATAATCGGAGCATAAACACTGAAATTCAAAATGGCGGCCAATTTTTCCAATTCTGACCTCGTAATCATGTTTAGAGACCTGTTAGACCCCCAGATATCGATTTTGAACCTAATTGAAGCACAACCAAGAAATTCAAAATGGCGGCCACTTTTTCCATTTCTATCTTCAGAATCGTGTTTAGAGACCTCTTAGGCTCCCAGATATCGATTTCGATCATAATCGGAGCATGAACACAGAAATTCAAAATGGCGGCCAATTTTTCCAATTCTGACCTCGGAATCATGTTTAGAGACCTGTTAGACCCCCAGATATCGATTTTGAACCTAATTGGAGCACAAACCAAGAAATTCATAATGGCGGCCACTTTTTCCAATTCTATCTTCAGAATCGTGTATAGAGATCTTTTAGACCTCCCCGATATGTATTTTGAACCTAATCGACGCACAAACCAATAAATTCAAAATGGCAGCCACTTTTTTTAATTTTCTATCTTCAGAATCGTGTTTAGAGATCTTTTAGATCCCCAGATATCGATTTTGAACCTAATCGGAATACAAACCAATAAATTCAAAATGGCTGCCACTTTTTCCAATTATTATTCTTTATTCAAAATCGTGTTTAGAGACTTCTTAGACCCCCAGATATCGATTTCGATCATAATCGGAGCACAAACCAAGAAATTCAAAATGGCGGCAAAGAAAATAATCCCTAGTTCCCTACACTCTCATGGACTTACATACTCGTACACTCTACAGTCTACACCAATCGTTTTAATTTCCTCACACACAATATTTTATAATAATAAATACCTACCTACATGTGATTTCAAGGCTTCAAATAACTTACTAAACTTTATTAAACTAGGCTGCACTAGCCCGACCTGAAAAATACTCCCATTTCAAGGGGTATTTCTAAGAAACTGACATCCCCGTCTCACGCACACTACGATAGCAGCGCGTCTATTAGATAGAAACGGTACGCACACTAGCCTATAAAACCCGACACGTTGACAATCGCGTAAATGCAACGGAAGGCTCCATCTAGACATTATAAATCAAAGTAGGTTACATTAAGTAGGAACCTAGTTACTTATTTAAAAAAAAAAAATTAATTCAAAACTTTATTTTCATACTTAATTACTTACTTAGGTACCTGCTTACATAATTGTTTTAATGTTCCTTGGTTACAGAAAACAATAAAATAATAATGAATGATTGTCCTCAATTAGGGACATTGGGCACACAGGCTTCTCGTTTCACAGGACAGAAGAGAAGGGGCAATGTATGTACGTGATGTCATTCCATTTTTATTTATCCTGTGCGATGAATTTTAACTAAGTAGGTACAGTCGGGGCGGGGCGTAACTACCGCCGTATCAGCCGTATCAATGACACGGGGCGCGAGCGCCTGGGCTATGTGGGCCCCAAACTTGTAAATTCCATGCTAACTTTTGTTTTTGTGTCTATCCTGAAAAATATTTACACCTCATTCGCGCCCATTAACGAACGTTGATTGTGCATCTACTTAGTTTTTATTTATGTTATTGAAGAATGTTCCCTACATATAGGTTAAATATTACTTATTTGTAGTTTTGTTTTGCCTTAAAAATCTTTTGACAACAATGTGTAGCGTAGCATTGCAACCGTATGTTTAGTTTTTTAATACAGAAGTTTAACTTTTTAGGTAGGTAGGTAGGTAGACTTATACTTATAGTAAAAAAATGCTCAATATTGCCTAAAAATTTCCTACTGCTGGGCTCAAAATACTTTCCCACAAAATAATATCACTACCTTATGAAGAGGTGTGCTTAAATTAAGGATCGCATAGAATATAAACTATTTAAATGCTAACTATTTGCGTTGACTGTACTATTTTCCAAAGAAACTTCAACACTACGTAGCCTCATATCAGAGCAAAGTAACTACATAATCAATATAAGCTGTTAATCATAGGGAGCCATCATACGAAAAATTCAATTGAAGTAGGTAGGTAGGTACTATAATATGATTTTGCTATAAATAAAATCTGCCAAGTCGCGATGACAATCACGTTGGTATCGATAATGTATATGGAAGGAAGAACTTTAAAGTTATCTATGCAAGAAGTAAGAATTATGGTGCAACCAGGGTGAATATAATTAAGATAATACAATTGTGAAATATTAAGATGCCCAACAAAACAATGATTTGGCATTTTATAAAAACTGTCAAGTCATGATGATATGACCATCTCATACTTATGTACATTTCTGATAGTCAGTCACCTATCGGCTATCACTATTAGAACCACCTGCATCAAATAAAAGTAGGTAGGTGTAAAGAAATAACAAATAGTAAGAAGTAAAAATTATGTTGCAACAAGAGTGACAGCAGTAAATGTAATTTCGAACAGTTAACCATCTTCTTATATATTTATTCATATTTGGACAGGACAACGTCTGTCGGGCGGGTCAGCTAGTTATCAAATTTAATAATTTTACCACAAAAATATATTTTCTTCAAGGGATACAATCATAACAACGAAAGTAAAAGAGAAGCCACAGGTCCACACTCAAAATATAGGGTTAATTTAGGACTCCCCGCCAAAAGTAAACTCGGGAAAAAAACATAAGTAAGTTTACCTAGTTTTTTATATCTTTATTCCGTTGTCTGCTGTTTAGAAAAAAAAAACATAACCAACATAAAAAACGTTTATTACCAAAAATAATACATACAACAATAACAAATTACCTATAGCGCCCATACTAGGTAATCCTGGCAGAAAATAGCAGCATGACAACCAAATCATCTTTCTCTTATCATGTGAAAAAAATCATCTTTTATCATGTGAAAAAAATGGCGGGGGATCCAAAATTAACCCTGTATGTTAATATTATAGCCAACATTATTCATTTATTTTGAAGAGCAAGGAATTTTAATGAATGACTACTTTTAATTCACTTTTTATTTCGGTTCATCCTGTTGTTTTATGTCTCCAGGAAAGCTAACAAATTATACAGTAGAGTTGAAACTTTGAAACATTTTTATTCGCCTATATTCTTAGATTAAAACAAAAAGGGAAGATACGGCATGCTCCTACTTGTAGTCATTCAAAATATAGTCCTACTCAACTACATAAGCAAACACTCACACACGCACACCTATAAAGTGTAAATCGAGCGAGCGAGACAAAGCGGTAAGTTTCAACGTCAGCGCGAGGGAGTCAGCCTCAGAACAATAACAGCACAGAACACATATACTAAATAACAGTCAGCAGGTAGCGCGTTGACGTCTCGGTCGCTTCGCAACAGACGAGTACGTACGACCGATTCCGACGCCACTGGGGAGTAGCGTCTTTCTCTTTTTCACACAGTAGAAAGAATATCTGCAATAGGGCGATGTAGCCTGTTCGCTCGGCAAATTGTGACTGAAGTGAAATTGTGCCTTTAGGCCTAATTTTGGCGGCTCACTCACGAGACGCTAATGCCGTATCTTCCCTTTTTGTTTTAATCTAACCACTCCGTCGCTTCATGTAACAATCGTTACATCTCAAAAATGCCCCCACGTGCTTCCTGTTACAATTGTTACATAATACAAAAGTTAAGCTAGACGCTCGAAATATCGCTAATCCGTGTCTCGCGGGACGTGTATGGGTGCCTTACTGAACGAACATGAACGAAGCATCAGCAATAGGAGCTGATCTGTCAAAAATAAAAACAAATAAAGTCAATGTGATTATTTTATAGTGGACGTGTATAAGTTGTGTTACGTGCTCATCATGTATTTTTTTAAACGCCGTATTTTTTTTACTTATTGTTTCTTTCTAGAGGTGTTATATATCAAAATACGCATAATTTCAGGTTCTAACTAATTATCTAGTTATTTGTTTTTAAACTGGATGGATATTCTGTTAAAATCTGACGAAATTAGGTCTTAATGTAAATTATTACAGTGGCGGTGGTTTTCTAGTGATTTCCTTTTGTGATTATTATTGTTAACTTCATGAATTGTATGTATTTACGGAGAATAATTACTAAATAGTGATTTAAAACATTAATCTCACTGTATTGTTGTTGTGTGCATGCAGATTGACTCTCCAAAGGCGCAACGTAAGTCTAACTTATGGCATGTTCCTATTATTACAGGAAGCAATAGAACTTTTTTTGAATTAGGTTGGTGGCACATATTTGTTTTTGAGCAGTTGCTTTTTTTGTGGCAGTTAGCTTTATTGTGGTGTCTTTTGGGTTTGATATTTATATTAGTACCTATATATTATTATTATTACGTAGGTATTAATATAAAATATTCATTTTTATTCATTTGTTTTAATAATTTTCATTTATTATTACAGTGATTGTAAATAAAATAATCTAAACATCGTATATAACATTATATGTTTTATTACGTATCAAAGTCCTCATACATTTTAGAATTTAATATGTTTATTTTAATATACTTTAAACTGAAATAATTTGTAATAAAAAAAACATACTACGATGAATATTTTTTTATTACATTCATTTAATAAATTAACATAAATAATTACTAAACCAAAAAAAATCTTTGTTCGCAAATAATCGCGACACACCCTATTCACAAAGGTGTGTGCCCCGAACCTTATTTCGACGCCATATTGCCGATAAAGTGGTCGTCCGTGCGCTCTAGAGCTACATTTTGATGACTTTATTGCATAAAAACTATGAGTATTCTTAAAACGTATTGTATACGGTTGTAAACTACAGGCTTTGCTCTTTTGGTATATTTAAGTTTTATTTTAATAGCACCGTGTTAGTTTCGGCAATAAGACAACCAAAAACGTTCGATTTTTCTATCAAAGCTTTTGTTGTTTATCTTGTATGACTACAGTTTACTGGAAAGTTAATGTTTTTTTTACGAATTATAATAGACAAATATTGTATCTTTCTAAAACTGGCCATATTTATGTTCTAGGCCTTCTAGATTTGTAGTAAAATAGGTTATAACATCCAACCCTATTAACAAGCAGATTACGCAGCACGCGAATTTTTGCGCGATTTTCTCGATTTTTTTCTGAATATTTTTTCAGATGAAACATATGTGTAATTTATTTTTAATAGAAAGATAACCTTATATAGTATACGTGTAAAATATAAAAAAGACATCACAGGCCTTTTGATTTTAAAATATAAAATAAAATAGGAAGTAATCCGTGTTTTTTTTCGTCACTAAAGTATAAACCATGTTTTTTAAATTAAAACAACACTTTGTCACCACGCATTCTATAAAAACAGATGCTCTATTCATCTAACTATTTAAGATAGTAATTGGTTTGGCTTAGATCGGCTCCAGTAGCTCACAGTCGATGTTTTTGTAACAATAGTCAGCAGGCGCCGGCCCGCTTCAAAAATTTGGCGCCACTCAAGCACGTGAGGGTAAGGGGCCCGCTGGGTGCGAGCAACTGAGTGGCTAAGCCTATATTATTTTTACAAACTTTCACCTTTTATCCAGGGCATGTATTTTTGCGATCAAGAAAAACAAATCATTGTATCAATAAATTTTATTATATTAATCATTATGACGATTATTCTGAACGTTTTACACCTTAGGAATGCATGAAATGAGTACGATCTAGTACACATAAAAAATAAATTAAGTACTAAGTAAATAAAGTTATTTCGGAATCTGTTTTCGATTACATCGGGTAATAAACACTGATCTCTTGTCCTGTAGATGCAATGGAAAAATATTTTTATTCATTTATTTTATTTCAGCAATGTTATATGTACCTACATAATTATTATCTTAAAAATAAATTAGACCTTGCAATATAAGAATGAAACAAAATAGTAAAATCTTCACGTTTAAAAAGGTAGGTAGAGTTCTAACGGTTTAAAATTAATTTCGTATTTTTATTTGATGCACCAATAACTGAAGAATAATGAAGGAAGAGAACAAATTTTTATTACACGGTGTAAAGAACATTAAAATTTATAAACTATGGTTTATCATATAAACCTTTCCAGTATTCATAATATGTACTTCCCACCAAGCTCTGTCGGCATCTACCTACATAATAATAGTGCCTGGATACAGTATTTATAATTATTTACATTCTTTTATAAATGCAACTCGTGACTCTTTCGGTCCTAAACGTTAGAGGTTTGTAGTGTTATAAAATGAGCAGTTTATAAAAAAGTTTACTATAAAATCATTACAATACTATTAAATATTATTATTTTTGCATCAGGTCAACTATACCATAGGATAATTATTTATATAAAAGGCCGCGGGCATACTGAAAAAGACGTCTTAAACAAAGCATAGAGGAACAAGCTTGACACTTTTAGATTCAACAATGTAGGCGTTTTAAATTATGGAAATGTATACCATAAATAAGAAGAGCGGACCAACCCCAATACAGATTTTTCTTAAAATTTCTCCAATTGGTAATGGTCCTTAAAACCAAACTATAAAGTTAAAAAATTTCGATTTCATCTGCCGAAGAGTTGACGTTTGAATTGCGATATTTTGTGGGTTCGAGCCTGAATTGATTCGGGCCGAATCACGCGCCAAATCATCTCGCTACGGCCTTGGTATTACACAAAGCTTAAGCTTCGAATAAATATTTTGACAGCACTTTATATATTAATATGACGAAATCAAGCAAAAAACAATTACTATCATGGAGGTTTTTAAGCTAAAGGAAGGAAAATGACTTACGACTATAACGAGCTATCTTCGAGCGGAGCTTCGAATAGGTCACGGTCAGATAAAATCAAATATTTGGACCGTGCAACGCTCAATTTGTAAAACTCGTTGTAGCCTTCATCAACCTTTATACCTAGCGTTAAAACTCACGATTTACAAGTCTTTTACGAGTAGAAGCATATCATCCAATATGAAACTGCATAATAAAATTAGAAAGAAAAGTAAGGAAAACAAATAGACGAAAGATTATTAAGATATCAAAATGTCTTAAATGAGCATTGTTACTGCAGAAAAAAATATCAAGTTGTTTACACCAAATAACATTATGACAAGCGTACAGAATAAAACAATCAATCGTAGCATAATATGTGACACCTTTTTGTGCATGATTAAAGCCATTTAAATGTTTTAAGTATTAGATTAAAATGTATAAGTTAGGCAACTTCTATCACATCATAACCTAGATCTACAACCTCTAATGTAATAATACTAAGATTTGCTTAATTTTCTTATCTTTGCTTATATATTTCTTAGTTGCCATAGTAAAATATGAAAACGTAGCACGTAATTTTAGATCAGCTAGAACAATGGATGGTAAACACAACCTGATTTATTTATTTATAAATTATAGTGTTCACGTCATTATAATGACTTTTTTATACAAAACATTATTTAACTAGATTTATAATTTTATTAATTATTTTTTATAGGTGGTTTACAAGTTGGCAGCCGCAAATCTAAGATCAATGTTTATCAAGATATGTGTTACAAAAAGGTACAGCGTTATCTAAATAACATTCAAACAATCTCTGTACAAATACAAAAATATATTAACCGTAGATACATGGCGTAAATATACAATATGCGGGGTACCTACGTCATCATAAAGTACCAAACGAAACTTTGGTTATATCCTCTAATACAGAAATAATGTTATTCATACGTAATCATACATGGAATGTATCAATCACAATAAATAATACACTGTAATCACTAGGTCACCCTATATCAATTTGCAGACCTACATACAAATCTGCAAAATACAAATGTGCAGTAATAAAGTATAATGGCACAAATTTTCTAATAACACATAAGGCATTGGCTCTTATCAATAAATAATTTTAAATGCCAAATTTTAAACTATTAATGACGTCTCAAAAGTATCATATTAATTAGATAGCCATTTATGGAGCTCTGACATTTAAACTCATATTCAGTCGTAAGTCGTAATTTAAAAATACTTGTAAATGCGTACATTTGTATTCCATAGAATATAGTTGCAAAAATGTTGAGCCCTTACCTACATTTTATTTTTTTTGTGAAATATTATTATAAACTGTTGTGGTAGAAGAAAAATATATTTAAGTCGATTAAACAATTATCAAGTCATTTCATTACAATAACATCATAAAGTCAACAGTCATCTAATATTTCGGAGTTCCAAAATATCGTAGTAATATCCACAAAATAATATTAAAAATACATCAAGACAAAAGAAAAAGAATCCTTTGAACACGTTAAGAAAACCTAAAAAGAACGCTGTTTGTACCATTTCAATTTTACATGATAGTTTTTTAGTAATACAATAAAAAGGTATTGCCAGAACTTTCTCCACAATGTTTACAAAATAAAGTTTGTGTGATTAGTTCACACCTGTACTATCAACAAAATCTGCCGTATACCACCTTTAGGGCTATTTTCATTTGCATTTATCCTGTCCCAACATCCTTTTTAAACTTTTGCCGCAACATCCCTCTATTAACTCAAAAATCATAAAATTGTGAAGACAGTCAAGATGTTAAAAAAGGGACCTTTTGTTTGTCGCTAATCAATGAAAACAAAAGGCGGAAAGGGGTATGCCAACACTTTCTTTCTTTAAAATAAACGGTTTGTCGTCATTGGTCAACGTTAAACAAAGGGCAGAACGAACTATGGTCATCTTCTGCAAGCAAAATTTTTTGAAAATGGTACTGCATTGGTTTTGTTGATAGTACCATTATGGTTTAAATATGACACTTAAATAATAATAAAATTGATGATCGCTGCTGAGTCACCTTACATTTTAATTTTTATTTTCATTACAATCTGTCAAATCTGTCAAAGTACTACCATGTTGCTTATCTATAAAAAATAATTACTTCGACAATAAAAAACATGTTTTTCTAATATTAAGAATTTTTTAATCATTGCTAGATTTTGTAACGATAAAAGCTATCTGAAAAAAATATCTAAAAATAATATATATCCTTACATAATATATTTATTTTATAAATAAATAAATAATACTATATCAAAATATAACCTAAACATAAATAAAATCATAACAATGAAAACGAGCCGCGAGATACGTTAGAATCTATAAATAAACTTTTTGATTATTTGACTGCTCCGTCGATCGAATCGGTATTTTGTATTTATTCTCTGACACATAGTCTTCCTTAAAATGAAATGCTGTCAAGTCATTTACAAAGTTGGACACCTCAAAAAACGTTTAATATGAAGAAAGAAACGAAAGAAGTATCTCGTAAAAAATTGTTCAAGCTCCTAAGCTTTTATTCCGGCTACCGCCATCTTATCTAGGTCTGTCGCCATAACAACAGTGTTAGAACATTGTTGTTTCGACAGTTAGAGATAAGAAAGATAGCCATTTTCTCAGTTATTAGTAATTCCGGGCAAAGTGGCTTCCATCTTCGGTCATATAGTTATTTACCTTCAGGTGAGATAAGGCCAACCGAACAAGATGAAAAACAACATTAAAAAAATATATTACTCGTTACAAAACATAATGGAAGGTAACTCAGCTTCATCTTTATGGCATCTATTATTTTGTACGTCTTCAGCAATTTGGTTTAATTTATATCACACTGGTAACGAGCGTGAGTGTAAGCCTACTTCATTGAAGTGTAATCAATGGAAAAAATGTAATAAACTCTTTCTTTAGGACAAAGTGGAAGTGTTAGAAAATGCCAAAACGGGCCCAGTTTTACAAACCCTCTTTATTCACAATAAGCAATTCAAATATGACTAATTCTGCGTGTTGCAAAATTACAATTTAATATACAATTATTAAGATTGGCTCATAATCGCCTAAGTACATACAATCTGCCGTGTCTAGTTGTATAATACAGTTTAATTCTAACAACATAAGCATGCATCACGTAAGCTTATAAAAATTGTATTACAAAATAAAATGTTACATCCATATAGCTCTCGTTACACAAGCGAATCGTATAATATTCTTTTAATAATAATAAAAAACGAGAAACTCGTAAAGGTACTATATACAGAAATAACATTTAGGTACATAACGCTACATGTCTATAGGCTCAATCTGTAAATCGTAATGGGACAATGAAGTTAGAGTTGCGTTCACCATGAGTAGCTTTGTGCGTAAAAAATGTTACAGCTAAGATTCAACTTTCTGAAAACCTAAACCGATTAAGTGCAACAAAACATTCTCTTCATCAATATATAAATCGTAGACCTAGTTGCATGTTGATGAGATTTTAAGTTAACGATCGTCAGCCATCACTTAGAGAGTAAATTGAAATTTATTTACTCCTAATAAGGTTGGAATCCATAAATAACCAGCCTGATAAAGAGACGATAGATCGATGAAAATGCACTCGACACAGTCAATCGACTAATCAGGTAAACTTATTTAATTACTGTGACACCAATTGATACAATAAAAAACAATATTATTACAAAACCAAAACCAACCACTGTATTGCTACAAACAGCGAACGCAACACAATTTCACTACCACCATAATTCACATGATAAGCCTAGTAATTTTCACTAACTACATATGAACGTAACTGGAGTACTCCCTGGAGATGGCGCGGCCGCGGGAAATCCGCCCTTGCGGCGGCGGCAATAAGGGCTACACTTGCGTGACGCAGTGCGCGAGCTTTTCCATCTCTGTCTGTAGCGCTTGCCTCTTCTCTGACTCGGCTTTGAGCTTCGCGGTCAGGTCTTCCAACGCCGCGCTGAACTTTGAGTTCTGAACTTCGATGAGCTTCTCCAAATTTGATATCTGCAATGAGTGTGATGTGATATGAAAATCGCTACGCAATTACTCTATGACGTAGATGAATGAATAGCACAAGTGCAGAAAATATTATAACCATGAAGTACGGTATTTATATCCAATTAAAATCAATAGATTTAATCAAAACAAAATCTATAATGTTTATTTTTTAAACATTACACAATTATAGCATACAATTTGTTTGGGACTGTCTAAAAAGTATTATATAAAATACCTGTTATACATAGTTCGTTTCATTCGAATTATAATAACCTTCGATCAACAATACAACTAGGTGTCAGGTCGGCGCTAAAAAATGTGTCTCGGTAAATAAGAGCGCACTTGAGAAGTGAGCTCTTATTTCTCGCAAGGCACAGGAAAATGTACTTTATTTGTTGCCAATTAAAGTTGATTTCACCACTAAATGTTATTGACGTCTTTTCATTTTTAAGTGACAAGAATAATTTATTGCTTTGAAAAAGTATTTATTCACGTGGACAGAATTTAGCTTTGATTTTGTACCTGACACGTTATCTAGTTTGTATAGTTGATCGAAGATAATAACAATTAATTATAACCATCATCCACAGTTAAGAGTTAAAGTGAAGCTCTTTAGAAAAAAATGTGGATTGGATTCGTCTGTTGTCATGGCATTATTGTCTCGATTATCTACAGCCTAAAAAACAGGTTTACTAAATAATGTAATGTACTAAACAATATTCATAATATTGTTTTAATAATTTTAACGCAAATTTTGTTGCAAACAAATTACAATTTGATAGCGTTGAATAAATTTCCACGAGCAGGATTCGAACCCTCGCGCACCTGGCCCGGATTGCCAGAAGGGTGTGGGATCGCATCTAAGGCTCGGACTACATGCATCCGGAATCAGTCCGGCCCGGGAAAAAACCAAATTCGGCAAGTAATCGACTACACGCGCTCCGTTTTGAAACCTGAGAGAAATTTACTCAGTCGGTCTCTAGCACTTGCGCTGGGTAGTCGTCCAGTCGACAATGGAAAGTTTAACTTTAGTTGAAATTGTATGCTTATCTGTAGCCGTTAAGAGGCCTATTACTTACATCTCGAATGTGATTTTTGCGTACAATGCCCATTTTCGCATTTTGTTGTAATTTAGCAGTTGTATCTATCGTTTTTATCGAAATAGAATAATAAATTCATGCATAATAAAGAATAATAAATTCATGCATAATATTACAAATGTCCTTCTGCGAGGATAAGCTGAGTTCGGACGGCCGGCGCATCGCATTTTGAAGTAATTTTGCAGTTTACTACTACATGTGATCAGGGGCCTTCCGATCCCGATTTTCACCCGGAAGCAACCGGAACATGCTCCGGACGTCTCCGAGTACCCGGTCCGTTATTTTTCGGCACGGAGGGCGGGGCCTATCAAAATCGTATGAAGTTGTAAGGAGCTGACCACACGAGGACGCGAGGAACGTCCGTTCCTGTCCGGTCCGGAGGAATTACGCGCCAGTCGATGACAGACGGTCAAGCGGTCGGTCGCGTCGCGTGCGCAACAAAACTGCAAAATGTTCATTCCAAGCGCCTCATTATGGTGATTGTAGTAGTAGTATTCGTAGAATTTATCAGGAAAGAACCTAATTTTTGTACAAGACTTGCGGAATACTCTTTCCGTTATGCGGTCTACGTGAAATGGATGAACCCAATATCTTTTCACTTTCCTCTGTTTCCTGTTTTTGTTAACGGCCACAACTAAGCATACAATTTCAACGAAAGTTAAACTTTCCATGTCGACCGGACGACTATTCTATTCAGCGCAAGTGCTAGAGACCGACTAAGTAAATTTCTCTCCGGATTCAAAACCGAGCGCGTGTAGTCGATTACTTGCCGAATTTGGTTTTTTCCCTGGCCGGACTGATTCCCGATGCATGTAGTCCGAGCCTTACTCGTGGAAATTTTTTCAACGCTTATAAATTCGTAACATTTTTACTAAATGTTACGATTTTGAAGAAATTAAAGGACATCAAAAATTAATATTGCTAGTTTAAAATATACTTTAACATAATTACAATAAAGTAGGTTTTTCTTAAACAACAGGATATATTTTTTTTTAAATTTGGTTTACTCTCACACCATTCACATTGTATGTACTTTGCATTTTTGATGCAGACTTTTTTATACTACTAAATTAGCAATCAGTCATACTGAGGCAGACAGCAGCATAGGTCAACCTACTAGAAAATGTCATATTTTGTCAATATATTTTGAACTTTATGACGATAATGATAAGGATCAATGTCGATTGGAAAAATCGACAGTATTGGGTAGGTTGACCGTCGTGTGTACAAAGTTGTTTAGTTTCATAGATTATAAAATTGTTTCGTATTTCTCTTCAAAGTGAATTTTATTCTATTAGTAAAGAAATGCCAGGACAGGCTGGTAGAGGAAAGTAGAAGAAAATAACATATTGCCCCAAGTAAAATGGGACCAGGGCATGAAGAAGAAGAATGAATATGTTAAACTACTCACCCTACTGTTGAGCTGCGCGATCAACGCGTCGGCCCCTTCACTCTTCTCCTTGCCTTCTAATTTCTCATGTTTTGCGGAAACATCGTTCCTCTCAACTTTATCAACTTTCAACGAATGCAATCGCCTCTCCAGCGTGTTCGACTTCACTTCACTCCTATCCGCGCTCGGTCGACTCTTGTCAACTTTCTCGTCGACTTTGTCTATACGCTCTAGAATGTTAGCCTTTTCTAGCATTGCCGATGACCTGATCACGTGTTCGGTCTTTTCCGTGGTGAGTGCGGTCTTTTCGGTGGTGAGCGCGGCCTTATCAGTGGTGAGCGCGGTCTTATCAGTGGTGAGTGCGGTCTTTTCGGTGCGCGCGCTCGGCGTTTTGTCCGCTAAGTCGGCGGGCGGGCGCGCGGGCGCTACCGGCGGAGGCGGCGCGAGGGGCTTCTTGATCTCGTCTAGCATCGTCATTAGAGTTCGACCTATATCAATAAAAAGTAATGAAATATAAAGCATTACCGATATTAATATCTGTTAACGAGCACATGTTAAGCGTTTTATGAAGGGGGCAAACATAGATGTTATGGTGATGTAATATCTAAAATGTTGCCATTACATCAATTTTTCCCCCTGTGGTAGCTAGCCAGGCGAACCTAACAAGCCCTACCTTGGTTTGGTTGGTGATAAAGCTTGTCAAGCCCGCATGGCTAGCTATCACCGTATTCTCTTAGGTAACAACATGCGACAGTTAAGAGTTAAGAAAGCCAGTTCCTCGGTGGTTGAGGATTCCGGGTGAAGCACGATTCCACCTTATCGTCACTTACCATCAAGTGAGATAAAGGTCAAGTACTTACACGTAGTGGATAAAAAAAAACAAAATTATGATGATGATGATGGTAATAATGATAATAATGAAGACATATAACCATAGATCGGATTAGGAAGAGTTTTTGATGTACTGTTGGAACGTTCGCATAATATGGACATGCCCAGACAGACTTTGTTATTTAGTTTTAGTTGAAATGTAATGAAATAATATGAAACTGGTGTTTACTGGTGTGTCTACATTGGGTACGCGAGTATTCATATAACTCACCCGCGGCGGTGGGCGAGTGCAGTGTGACGGGCCTGGGCGTCTCATCGCGCGTCTCTTTCTTCGAGTCCAGCGAGTGACGAACTTTCGTCGTCTGCAAACAAAGCGATAACAATGTAATATCTATATTAATAAAAATCAATTGCCGAAATGTTTGTACGCGCATCACTTCAGAACGGCTGCACCTATCTGGCTAATTTTTCTTTTGTTGTGTTTGTTATTGTCAGGACAAGGTTTGTGAAGACGACAGGAATCAATGAAAATAATGAGTGGACTGTAAAATTAAATGTAATAGCAAAAATATGGGCGGAAAAAGTATAATACAATGAAGTATAATACTGATGATAAAGATCAAAAGCTAGCAAAAATGTAACAACATCACAGACAATTTTTAAACAATTCTTTTTGACACCGAAATACTTAAAAACTAACTAAACCTAAAAGGAGGTCTGCAACAGTTTGTATAAAAGAATTTTTTTTTGAAAATCTGCAAGGGGTATGGGGTCCACGCGGATGTAGTCCCGGGCGAGACGCTAGTTTATAATAAGAGTAAAGCACAGTCGGTATACTGTGCCACAGCAGGGCAAGGGCCTCGGTTATTTAAATCCAGTCATCGCTACAATTAACGGGTTTTAGTTATATGTTCACTTTAGTCTATTCTTTGTTATCAGAAGGATCGTGTCTGCTATCAGTCTGGAGTGAGTATCGTGTTGAAGAAATGAAACAGTTGGTTATGCACAACAGTCAATATATTGAACTTTATGAAAGCTATTTTTAGACATTTTACATTTACGTAATACTACACGGCGCGTAACGCAGACGCGGGAGTACCTAAGGCGAGGATCCAGGGATGACTGCTCAATCAACGTTAGCCGAGAACGAATTTGCTTACGCGCAACTAAAGGGGATCCTGCACGAAATTGTGAAAATTTACGTATTTTTAAGTTACTTGTACTATGCGCTGAATTAGTTAAATACATTAAAAGAACTTACGTAAGTTAGCCTGATCACTGCACAAGGTCGTGGCCTTGTTGAAATTTGAACAAATTCTTTAAATAATAACAAACAATACATAAATGTAATGACTCGTAAATACATTTTTTTTCGACAACTTTTTTTAATTTTACGCATGGAACAATATTTTTTACATGAAAAGATTTGTATTAATATTCCGCAGGTCACCCCCATCTTAAAAAAGTAAATTTTAACTTTTAACACAAGCCCGTGATGGTTTTGTACATTTCGCAGAATAAAAACATCGCTCTAATCAAATTACTAAGTCTGAAACTTCAAAGCAGAATTGTTCTAATTTTAAATATCAAATCTGCTTTGAAGTTCATTATGAGACTTATGTCAGTTTTTGCGACCGCGCGGAATTTGCACCCTGATTGCCTTAATCACCACGCTTGCCAAATGCGGGTTGGTGATCACAAACCCGGGCTATATATAAAACACACTTTGCCCTACCTGGAAATTAAACCCGACCTCCAGATATCGATCCGAGCGCTTGGCCACCGAGGTGTAACAAGAACGTTATATATTAGTATTAATAAAAAAAAACAAAATAAGGTCTGGTTCCAAATTATTTGGGGTAGGCGTAGAATTTTTATTTTTCCACTCGCCATTATCAGCTTCTAAAACTATTCTCTTTTGAGTGAAAAACAAAAATACTTTTATCATTCTTCCACGCAATATCACTCATTTAGTTACATGGGTTTCATTAATCCCAAAATAATTTAAGATGGTTTACGCATTTCGGATTCTCATACAAAATTCCAAGTCGAAATTTTTAGAAACCCATACCAATTTTTGTGAAACTCAGCACGCTGAAGTAAATTACAAGGATCTAAATAGTATGTTGAAAACATTTTCAAATAAAGTTTATTTAACTGAGTTATTGCGATTTTAAACTTTCTATAGTGGACTTTAAATCGCAATAACTCGGCTAAATAAACGCTTTTTAAAAATGTGTTCAACAAACTATTTAGATCCCTGTATTTTACTATAGCACGCAAAGTTTCATTAAAATTGACTCATTGGTTTTTAAAAATTTCGACTCGGAAGTTTGTATGGGAATCCGAAATGCGTAAACCCTCTTAATAATTTACACTTTTATTTCCATAATTAAAAAATAAATATATAACGCTACCTCTTCGAAACTCTCCAATATTGACATTCGGCTGCTGATCGAAGATGTGCTCTTTGACATCTCCATGGAATGCGATCTTTTCTCTTCCAAGCCAATGTCCAAAATTCTGAAACAATTGAGACTGTGTTGCAGCATTATTCCATTAGTCCATTCAATTTCGCAATTCAGTTGGAATACGACAGATCTATTATTACCGTTATGAGGTACCTTGTAATTTCTCATACAAACTTTTAGTAGAACTATATAGTGCAGACTTTACAAAAGATGGATGAACATTTAGCCTTATATATAAGGTGACTGCTAGAAACCGCAAAACTTCAAGGGTTGGTCAGGTCAAATGTTTTAAACATGACAAAAATTACAAATGCGGTCTCATTGCAGACTAACGTAGGTACTTATCGCCCAGCTGACGCGAACGGGTCAACAGACGGTCGGCCGGCCGGCCGTTGCCCGCGCGTTGTAAATAATCGTTATTTTTAATGGTTTTTCATTTTATTTTTCTTATGTTTTTTCCTTTAACATAAATTAGATACTCAAAGACTATCCAATTAAAATTCACAAAATAAATTGTTTAATTTAAATTGAAAAAAAACGAATAGATTTTTTGTTATTTTTGTCATGTTTAAAACATTTGACTTGAACAGCCCTTGAAGTTTCTTGCGGTTTCTATAAAGTCACCTTATAATAACCTGCAGCGGCGGGTTAAACAGGTATTGATGAACAAGCGAAAAACGACACACATCATAATTTCATTCAATAGTCAAAAAAATAAATTTTAAACTGAATATTTCTTCGTCTAATAATGAAATGACAAATCATTTTTTGACAATCGTTGGTTGTAAAATAAAAATATGTCTATTCTAATATTATAAAGAGGAAATATTTGATTGTTTGTTTGCCTTTAATAGGTTCCGAAACTACTAGACTGATTTGAAAAAATATTCCACCGTTGGGAAGCATATCTCCGGGTGACATAGACTATATAATATTTTAAAAAAAATAGGGATCCTTACTAAAGACAAACTTTACAAGAGATGGATAAACTCCAATAATGTAACCCAATTTGTAAAAAAATTACCTAAAAAATTCCCTTGCGTGCGCTGCGAAAACTATTTTTTATAGAACAAAATAATGTTTGAATGACTTTGCAGAAAACATCATGATTTACAAAAAGTGTCGCTAAGCATCTGCTAACTATTATAGTTATATCACAATAAGTGTTTTTTTAAGATTTTAAACTTTCATGGTCAATTATTTTTATGAAAAAACGTTTTTACCATGTTTGAGTTCATACAGGAGCTTATTATAGCAGTCAATAAAAACGAGACTCAGAAATCAGCCATTGCAGAACATCTTATTCACTCGGGCCCGAATCACTGGATGGAGTTTATAACCTTTAGATTGTTTCGACATAACGGCATTACGTACCAAGACTGGTCATAGAAGCTATTGAAATAAAAAAGCATAAAAACAATTTCAATCGTGAAGACGGGTTTAAATTGGCGAATGTCTGGAATCCAGTAATTCAGTTATGTAAAAACCGCAAGAATCAAAACGGTGGCGTTTCCCAGAGTCACATTGTGAGTTATGTGTGTCGTGATCAAGTTCGAGTTGACAGTGCGATCGAGAACAGTGGTACGGGTGTCGAGCGCAGTAAACGAACGAGAAAGAGGGTAGACAGTTCCGTATGCCCTTAACGTTCACCCGCATTAACTGGAGTTACTTCGTGATCATGGTGCATGCAACTGCGCCAAAATATCGGGAACTTAAAATCAACAACTCAAACATGGTAAAAATCCCGTTTTTTCATAAAAATAAGTGTTCATATATTTTAAAAAAATTGAAATTTCGACGGTAGATAAGACTGTTTATTTGTATCTTGCTTCATATTCAAGACTGCTTCAATAGGTACCTTTATAACTTTTTAAATTATTCAATTAGGACATTTCATTCGAACGATATCACGAGTTTAAAAATGTAAGTATAAGAAGTTTTAGAGCTAGGCAGCACCATAATATGCGGTGCAACTGGGGTACGGGAGGGCAGTCATTTTTAAAATTCGTCACGGGGTACGGGGTCCACGCGGACGAAGTCGCGGGCGGGCCGCTAGTAATGCATATTTTGGTGAAATGGCAGGACCCCTGTTAAAATATTGTTCAATATTTGTTTTATGTAAGATTCTGTGGTCTGTGTTATAAAACAATATATATTTCTATTATTTTATGTATTAATAAGAATAAGCTCAATTATTCACAATAATCATAATTTATAATTACAATTAAACATTTTACAATAATTACAAAAAGCGCGGTAGCTCAACTGTCAAAATTCGGCAACTAGTGCGGTACGGTAACATTAGAGATGTGCTAATCGTTTTTATTCTAATCTTCATCTAACAGTATGTACGTATAATAAGTACCTGTCAGTGCTGCCGGTGCCGGGTTTGCTGCCGAGGGGCTCGCGTTTATCAGAATGTACCGTCTTCTTGGCTTGGTTGAGCTTGAGCTCGGCCATCCAGGGCGCCTTGTGCTTCTCCCATTCGCGCGCACGTGGCTTTATCTCCTCCGCCTTGTCGGCCAAAGGCTTTTCGGACGCTGAAAGGGAAACGTAATCGTATATTATTATTCGACGGGGTTCGGTCACGTGACCACATTAACGCTAGAAATAATCCTATCTGTTGTTATGCCAGCTAGAATAAGAAATCTGACATATTGTATGGGAGAAATGTCGCCGACAGATTATATAATTCGTCATTATACAAATGTTTGTTTGCAAACGCTCGCTGGTTTGTAAAATGGTGAAGTCAAATTGATGACGCTTTTAATCATATTCATGTAACCAATAGTCTTATATTACGGTAACTATGTTTTAAGAACAAATAAAACAGCTGTCATATTTATCATCCGGTATTTATTCACATAAAAATTACATATTATGAAGTCAAAAATCGGAGGTTTGTTTAGGTTATGTTAGACAGTGATCAAAGCGCGCGCCAAGCGTAGGCTTGCCGCGATAGCGGCCAGGGAAGCGTCAGAACTTAGTAGTTTTTTTTAAGATCTCCTTCCGATACTTCGATTGCCTTACCCTACTGCGAGGGACTATTGTGCATAATTACCGTTCTTTTTCAATAGTCGTGAGTGTTTGTATGTATAACGTAACGAAAACTTACATTCCAGTTTGACTTCGTGCCCGTTGCTGAGCCCGATTTGCTGCAGCGTGTCTTCGCGTAACGCTTGGCTCGGCGGCCGGCGGCGGGGCGCCTTGACTCTGAAAATAAACACATCCATATTTAAACACAATTTAAATAGGTACAAACGCCAGCACTTCAACTTGCCACAAAACGTAATATTTCTTTACTACATTTTAAACGGGTGCGTATCATTTCATATAATGACAAATGAACTAATTTCAAAGAACATAACGTTCATTGGATATAATTTTTACTTGTTCTAAATACACTTCCTATAACAACATTACGTATATTATTCATTTGATATAATACTCATATTCTCTAACAACTTATGCTATAAAGCTATATTGGTAGAATAATCATATTCTATAACTTCATTTGATATAATTTTTCCTTAAAAATAAGAATACCATTTTAACCCTAAATTGATTTCAAATATTGTCTTAAAAAGTTAATACGTTGTGTTTTCGTTATGGTTGTGCTAAAAACGTCAGTGACAGAAACGAATCGCGGCAAAACCGACTCCACGTAGACTTGTCTGCCCTACGCTAGAGTGTAATTTAATCCCGCGTAGGCGCGGAGGGACGAGGCGGCCCACGAGCTGAGGAGCAGGTGGTGAGCGAAAGCCATCTGCGACGATAAGCTCGTGTGGGCCCGCCGGAGTCCCGCAGCGCCGGAGCCGTGACAGAAAACATGCCTGCTTGCATGCTGCATGTCTGATTGCATGCTGCATGCTTGCTTGCATGCTGCATGCCTGCTTGCATGCTGCATGCCTGCCTGCATGCTCCATTTATGCCTGCATGCTGCATGCTTGCTTGCATGCTGCTTGCTTGCTTGCATACTGCTTGCTTATTACATGAGTAATGTTTTATATCATTTGATTATTATATCAAATGTTCATTATATGAAAAGTACATTATATCAAAAGTACATTATATCAAATGAAATTATAGAATCTAAAATTATATTAAATGTTTATTATATTAAGTTAGTCGTTATATCAAATGAAATGATATGAAATGAAATTATATTATCTGAACGTTAGACCATAAGTATTTATATCAAACATTACACACCCATTTTAAACTTTGTCACTGGGGTGTAAGGATCGGAGTATATCGATTGGAGAAATTTTATGGTTTTAAATAGGTGGTCTGCAGGCGTGTACCTACATAATAAATATAAATTTTTGAACTTAACATTTCGTGTGTGAGAAAATCTTAAATCTGTAACTAACAATTCAATTTCTATCGTGTCTTATTTTACGGCAGCTGACAGGATAATATGGAAACTATAAATACATTATTACTACTAATTTATAATAGCACTATTTCAAATTCTTAAATTTGGTCATTTTAAATGCTTATTTACGTAACATGATTCTTCATTTATTTATACTATATTCAAAGTCAAAGTCAAATTATTTATTCAATGTAAACCTTTACAGGCACACAATGACGTCAATACTAATAAAAAAAACAGTTAACTAAGTTGTAGTTAAGACTTAACAACTAATCTAACTAACTAATCTACTCTATCTACCAACCTAAATAATCTACCATCAGTTCGGATTTTTGGAGAGCCTTCGACTAAGAATATTCAATCATATATTCTGTGGTAGCGATCGAATATAGAGGCCGGTAAATTCGTGCGTGCCAGTCCTATGGTGTGCGGGCGACGGGGGAGGGGTGACATCTGCACATAACTGCCGTTTCTGCTACGCGGCTCCGCCGCCCGCGCTCTTCTTGCCCGTCCCCCGCAACTAGGGTTGCCACCTTTTTTTAGGACGAATAGAGTATTTTTTTCATTTTGTTAGAACAAAAATAGAGTACATAGCATAAAAAAGAGAAATTATTTATATGTCTTTAAAAACGTATTTTTGTTGCTCTTTGCGACATTTAACAAATATTTGTTATTCTTGAAAATATTTACAGCCTCTTTGCAATCAAAATTTAAATTAAAATATATAATCAACTCGATTTTTATTAAATTTAGGGTTTTTTTTTTCTTTCGTCTCTCCACTTTACATTCATAAGGGAGAAGACTCCTCTCAGTGAACGCTGAAGTACCTACTCATAACCAGTAATGTTCAGTTTTCGTAAATAGAGTATTTTAGCGTAGTCTTGGTGTCGTAGATTATAGAGTGCGCCTACATGAAAAAGAGTACAATACTCTATTTTAGAGTACGGGTGGCAACCCTACCCGCAACCTTTCATCCCCAATCCCGCAGACCATTGGAACTTCGTCCAGTATCTGTAAACTTGTCTACCTACTTTCCATTGACAAACGCTAACGAATAGACAGGGAGCGATTGCCACTTGTCTAGAGGGAATTAATAAACCAACCTGCCAGCGCGCGGGTCGTTCAGTATCGAGTTCCTCTCCACGTGGTCGAAGGTGTTGGCGTTAGCGTTAACGTTGGCGTTGGCATTTGTCTTGCTGGCAGCTAACCCGTCGGTGCGGTCGTACTCGCCACCGCTACTGCTGCCGCTGCTCAATGTCGCTGACGATGACTTCTCTCTGATGAAGGAAAAACAATAATTACTATTAATTTATTTTCTCATAACATTATTTAGTAACACCTCGGTGACCAGGTTATTAAGCGCTCGGCCAGATAATCAGAGGTCCGGGTAAGCCAAAGGGTGTTTGGATTTTTCGACGTATAGCCCGAGTTTGTGATCCTACCCGCATGTAGCGAAGTCTTGATTCCAAAGATGGAGACCTTTATCCAGCCATGAGACAGTAATAAGTAATAGTAATAAGTACTCACTTATCCGTGGGAGGTATAATTTTGCTCTTGAGCCCGCTAAATAGGCCGCCGACGCCAGCGCTCGGCGTGGGGCTCTTCTTCAATGGCACCGGTGGTTTTTTTACCTGACAACAAACCAGAGAACTATTACTAAAGTATCGAAAAAAATTAAAGGGTTAGTAACAATTTTGTACTTATGCGAAAACTCGGAAGTTGTTGTTAGTATAGACCTCAAAATGATTGACTTATAGTAACGAACCGACCGACACGCTAGCAGGTCTTCCTACCACAAAATGACAATTTTTTCAATACATTTTGTACTTTATCATTTGGGTATAAGAACCAATATAGATTATAGTGAAATTTGACAGTTCTGAGTAGGTTAACCTGCTGTCATGTGTACAATGGAACAGAATTACTTGGGGTTAGACGGTGAAAACGGAAAAATTGGCTGTTTGTTATTAGCTGTTATTCAAAATATTTTAAATATTTCGCACTGAAATTTTTAATATGTATTACAGAATGTATGTGTGATGGGGGGACTGTTTCCAAAACACGATTGGAAATATTTTGTTCGATAGAAAAAATCCTGAAGTTACCTCTAAAATTTAATATAAATGCACATCACGACCGTGTTGTACAATAATAATTCCTATAAAATCATAAACACCTTTTCGATTTCGTATCTTTTTGATAAAAATGTAAATGGTGCATACGAAATACCGCGGACCCCGTCCCGCGCAACACCCGCGAGGGTCCAGAATTTTCGCTGACCGCCTAAGCCCCCTTAATTATAAAAAGGAATTAACACGTTCACAGTTTCATAAGCTACATATGGCTCATTCATAACAATTGAAATTCTAGAGGAAACACTACATCGAAGTGGCATGTAAAATTCTCATACAAAACACAGACAAACGACGTTTCGTAGTCCCCTGTTTCCTCCTTCAGAACAGGACCAATTTTTATTACTTTTTCAGCATCGGTTAAAGAAAGAGATTTTCTATGTCCGTATGTTTGATTTTTTTTAAACCAGCCACTTAATGTTTCTGAAAAACGGAGTGATTTCGCAAAATTTTGAAGGCTCCTGGTTATTAAATAAATCACTTAATGCAAAAAAATCAAACATACAGACATAGAAAATCTCTTTAACCGATGCTGAAAAAGTAATAAAAATTGATCTAGTCCTGAAGGAGGAAACAGGGACTACGAAACGTCGTTTTTCTGTGTTTTGTAAGAGAATTTAGCATGCCACGTCAACGTAGTGTTTCCTCTTAATGGACTAGGAATGTGTTAAACTCCTCGCTGATGATGGTGACGTCATTTCAATGTGTACTTCGCGTAAACTATACTCGTAGAAAACATAATCAAAATGTATAACTAATATTATCTAAAAATATAAAATAATAAAAAATCTTTTACTAACGAAGTTAATTAAGTACATAATATACACTTTTAAACTTTCGCGTTCCATTATGCACACATATTTAGACGGGATTTAACGCAAAACTACTTAGTAAAGGCATTCTATGCACCGGCCGTGGTCACGGGTGGACTGGACCCGTGACCACGGCCGGTGCAACTCGGTCGAAACGTCGGGTATAAAAAGGTATGCGTAGAATGCCTTTACTAAGTACTTTTGCGTTAAATCCCGTCTAAATATAAGTACATAATAATTAAGACCAAAACAATGACTAGATGTTTTATCGATTCAACAATAAAAATTTAAATAACAAATCAATTCAGAATAAAAGAATACATTCAAGTAAAAATATGTATAGTATAACCTGATATTTGAATATACTTCATTACATTTCAGGTCGCATTAAAAGAATAGTATTGCCCTTTATTTTTTACAAAGAAAGTTTTTATTGTCTTTTGGTCAGTTGCGAGTAAAAGCGGACCAACCAGTTTGTTCAACGTAAACTATGCACAAATAATTAATCTATGTATATGTAATTCGGAACACAGAACCATGATCTATTAATGTTTTATATTTTAGCGTTTTATTAACGCTTAAACATACTTAAATAAAATTTTAAACACTGAAAAAAGACGACAACCTCAGGCGGGAATCGAACCACGCACCTTCCGCATTCCGGGCGGCTGCCTTAACTACTTGGCTACCGAGGTCAGGCTTTCAACCGTCGAAATTTGTCAGTGCTTGATGCTTATGTTTTTAGTCAACATTGCTTCATCAAATCTTAGAAGTTTTCCGGGCAGCCGCCCGGAATGCGGAAGGTGCGTGGTTCGATTCCCGCCTGAGGTTGTCGTCTTTTTTTAGTGTTTAAAACTTTACCATGATCTATGTTTAACTCTTTCATAATCGTCAATAGCAATTTAACAAATGCTGCGTCAAATTGAACATGTTTTTATTTCCTTCGAATATTATAGTTTCTTTTGCTCAAAATTTGCCTGGCAGAAATTGCAGGCCTAGGAATAAGGCCGCCTTTTGTGATACTGTTTTAATTATATTGCGTTATATTATTTTGTTTTAGTGCAATAAAGTATTTTCATTTATTCATTCATTCATCATACATTCATTATTTAATAAAGATGGCGGCGGAAATGTTTATATTATTTTGTTTTAGTGCAATAAAGTATTTTCATTTATTCATTCATTCATCATACATTCATTATTTAATAAAGATGGCAGCGGAAATGTGCAAAACGAAGAATAATATATGAGGTACCATCTGAGGTAGTCTTTGTCAACGTTTCATAATCCTTAAAAAGAAATGAGTACCCACTTAAATAAATATTATTTTTTCAGACGTACTTACCACTAAGGTTTTTCAAATAGCAAAATTATTGAAAATAATTGAGAATGTATAACGCTGTATATAAATAAACGTGTATTTACCTATGTTGCAAGAATTATGTCGTGGCGTTCACAACAATGCACGCGCGCAAGCTTCAAGGATCTACAGGAAAGTCGAGCATACCGCTCACAGAATGAATTTAGGGAACATGCAAAACTTTAAAATGTCAACATCGGCAGCTATAATTTAAAAAATATATATACTTAATTGAATATGTGCATGCATAAATCGGTATAAATAAATATTTAAAAAAATTACACAACTTTTTATCAGATCCGAATTTGTGAATTAAGAATGTTTTTAACAAACAATGTAAAACTTTTTGATACTAATTGAAATATACTCTAACCTAAAACAGCATGTACATAAAAACATGTTATTGTTTACAAACATAAACATGTTTTAAATTATTTCAAGTTTTGTGCATTTAGTAAAAATTACATATTTATCTCTTGCTTTTTCTATGTCAAGGCTAGTGACCATAGGTCTGATAATTAATTCATTTGTAGCGATAACATACACGTTAAGATATACTGACAATTTCAGCCAAATTGACAGACGGTTGAATTATTGTAAAGTGTAAGTACTTACATATTAAAATAGTTAAAAGTAGACATTAATAGTTTTAAATATACTTACTTGTCCTTCTAATGACCCATCGTTGACGGTTTCGTTGTGTATAAGCTTCTCCGACTCACTCTTATTTGTGTGCGTGACTGTACTTTGTGTGCTACTCTCTTTGCTTACTGTATTATCTTTGTGCAGACTGGAAAGAAACAAAAAAATGTTAGTTAAAATTGAATACATAAACAGGATCCTCTAAATATATTGAGGTGTTACGTTTTCAGTAATACTTAATACCATTTCTATTACAAAATTACAGTTTTGTATTTGTAAAATGTATCTATATAAACCGAGCAGAGTTTTTTGTCTTTAGAGGCGCTCTCGTCATCTAAATTTCACGATTGGATGATCCCAGAGCCTGTAGAAAACTTTCAGAATTTCGGATATGCTTAGTCAGGGCTTGAAAAACTACAACTTTTTAGGCGCCCGTAAACCCAGCTACGCTGTATAAACTATAGACAGCCAAAAGAACATTATTTCCTCAAAAAAAAGTATGCTGCGTGCAACTGACCAATAAAGGAAGGCTAGCTTTCTAAGTAACCGGAAAACTACTTTAGAATATTTTGGACATTGCAGTGTTGGTCAACAGTTTACGGATTTGATATTGAACTTTATGTCCCACGCGTATTTCGCAACGTTTAGAAACCAACCTTGTATTCTATTGGCTAAAATTGTAACATTGAATTTATTTTGATGCAACTTAATTTGGTTTGAAATAAAAAAATGTCAAACTAAGAAAAATAACACAAGTTCTGGAAGAGGTTATGTTTGGACGTTTCGCTTTCCATCAGGCTGGCCGAAAGATCGTTCGGTGTTCAATTTAATTAAAAAAAACTATATCTAATTTTAAAAAGTTAAAAAGGAAAAATAGACCTTCGCCTTTTACATTTAAAGCTTCCATTACCTTATTTTAGAGGTGGTTAATTCCTTGACTGACGCCGTTTTCTCGGAGTACTTGTTGAGTACGGGGTATATGGCATTGGTGGTTTTCGTTGGCGGCCTATCCGGCTTTTTCTCTTCTAACTCTGGTGCCCCTGTAAAACAAAACAATTTTGTTATATTAAATAATTATTCAATACCCAGTAAACAGTTAAGAACTAGAGAATGCCGGCACTAAGTCCATAAATAATAAAGAAAAACACAATTAAAATGTTTAGGTATTTAGAGTCGTCATTACGGTCTCGGGTTCAATTAGGTATTATTGGTTACAAAAGTTAATGTTATTATTTTGTTTGTTACAGTTCATTTTTACGAAATTCATCCGTTGAAAAAAGTATTTTTGTTGAAGTACACATTGAAAAAAAAGTATACGCAAGCGCAACATAATTATAACAAATAGCACCTGAAATAAGACAACGTGTCTCAGTAGTACAACTACACAGAACAGTCATTGAGAAAGGGAGTGGGTTCGAGTCCCACCTGAGGCAAGTTGAATATTTTGAATGATGTTACCTATCAGTTTCGATATAATTAATATTAATATTACAGCATTGTAAATGAAATAAGAACATTTAAAATACACAGGCAGAATATTATTTTAAATTAATTGTTTTCAACGCAAATGGTCGCCATGATCAGCATGATCAGATCGATGTCTTATCTACCTACACTAGTTAGACCTAGGTTAGGCATAACTACAAAACTGAGAGAAACTTGAAACATTAATAATTCAGTGTTTTGTATTCAAATGTTTTGACACAGCACTTTGTGCAGAAACATGTTGAAAGCATATTTCTGTTAATGCTCATATTCTAATATTATGAAGAAGGTACATTTAAAACCTATTTTCTAACTTTCTTAAACTTCTAGCAGAATTATATTGTTCATACTTCCGTTTGTTATTATTAAATTAAACAAATATAAGTATTTGTAAAACATATAAAGTAAAACATATTTGTACCTGTAATCTCTAGAACAGATTCCAATAAATATTCTACACCATGAATTAATAAGTAAGACAACAGAAAGAAGGCCCGCGGCTCTACAACCGACAATCGGTTGCACTTTTTAAAGTTTATTTCCGTTTGCAACAAAAAATATTTCAATCAAAGCTTTAACAAAACTAATAAGGCCAATTGAATATTCTCTTCTTCTTCATCGAGTCCTCATGACTGAGGGTCATGACCAAGCCGCCTGCGTGTTGCATTGCAGAGTATCAAGGACTGCATCGGTCCATCGGGCAGGTGCTCTGCCTCTGCTCCTTCGTCCCTCAACGAGGCCCACCACAACAAACTTCCAGATTACCAGGCTCCCGGCCGGTGCGACGTGACCAAAAAAGGAAAACGATCTTTCGAGGCCGACAAGATGTTAGGCGGGTTTTAATGCCAAGCTCCTGAAGGATAGACTTCTTAGTACGGCGAGCAGTCCACGAAATATTCAGCATTTTATGCTTGCGATTGCACATTAAATTGAACAATTTCAAAGATTTACTTCCTACACAATGTGACAGCGAGAATGTAACATAGTAAATAAAGTCTGTAATTGGCCCTTGAAAATATGGTAATATGGATATTAGCAACATTTAACTTAATTGCCCTAGACATATTGATTATAGATACTGGTATTTAGCATAGAAATCTCTTATTAATTAAAACGTCTTCCATTTGTCTTGTTGTGTTGTTACAAACATATCATTAAAATGTGCCACGATTTCATTGATAACCGCTAGAAAGAGGTTAATTGAATTAATTATTCGGAATTATAGTAATTATGCTTCGATATCTTTTAGGTATACTTATACCTAATAAGTATTACTGTTTCTTTAGATATCTTATTTTGTAAAGTGAATAGTTTACATGTAAAATAATAAAAGTGTTAATTGTAAGTATTAGTATTATGACCTATAGTTACACTGTGGTATGCAAATAAGACATTAAAATATTTCACAAGAAGAATAACATTACAATGTAAAATCAGTTTTAATACGTTATTATTAATCATCATGATATAAAAGACTCACTACTAAACTCAGGCCTTTCCATAAACCACATATTTATAGTAAGTCTTAGTATCCTCGATATTATAACTTTACAAAAGCTAAACTAAATTGTAATTTAAATCAGTCTGGATTCGAACCCAGGATTGTAAGTTAAGCAATTATTGTGCTAACTAAGCTACTTTAAAGCTTTTATACATAGATATATAGATAGATGCTGCCCTGCTTAGTATAGATAATAATATAACTTGGTAAAAACAAAAGTACGACTTTGGTCTAAAACAGATTGTGATCTGTGTCTGTTGGATGTGTCCAACCAAAAAATATTAAGAAGTAGAGTACTTCTTTATATTATAATTTACCTTCTTTGAAGTATTTTCCAATTCATTAGCTATGCTTATTCTATCTTAAATCTATTTGTTTCACAAATTCGTTTTTTTATTAAGTTTGTTTCTAAAATACGAACATATCCAAGCACAGCATCTTATTCGCGCAACAAACATAATCCCACAGACACTCACTTTCGATCACCATTTTCGTCGCCGCACTTAAAATCAAGGAAACATACAACTATTAAACACCGCACATTACAAGTCAGCTGCGCGCCAATGAGGCAACTGCTTATAAAAAGACACAGCGCGGCGTGATCTGAGTTACGCAAAATCACGACTCCACGCTAGCAGCCTTCATGAGAAATGTCAATAGCGAAACGACAGATAGGTATTAGGCGGAGTGGGCGGAATGTTTACAAACATAGTTGCTAACTTGTGCGTATATCTGTAAGTAGGTAGGTAAGCGTGTGGGCAACCCAGCTAGCAAAATACCCTTAGAAACGAAAGCTTTTAAGAACTATGTCCTTAAATAAATTTTATATACGTTCTGATTAAGATAGAGACTCTAATAATGGCATATCATAAGTCTATTTAATCTATAAGAGCATATATACTTGTAAAAAATACTTTTAGAAGTACATAAGAAAACGAGAACTGACATCAATAAGACCAGTAGTGTTATAAACGCACTCTTTAAGCCTAATTCTTAATTAACACTTATACATGCACTATGTAAGTCCACTTAATTTTAAAAGTGACTTATCAAAGTATTTTATTAGATATCGGCTGTTACACTTATAACTTATTCTTACAGACGTATATAAGCAAACTTTATACAATGTTTATTAGAGCAATAGTATTATACACGTACTTTATGGGCCTAATTGCCCTTGAGTCTTAATTAACACTTATGCAATTTGTAAGACCACTCAATCTTAGAAGTGACTTTACTAAGTGTTTTGTTAGATATCGTCTTTTACTTATAACTTATTCTTAAAGATGTATATAAGCTTACTTTACAAAACAATTGTAAGAACAGTAGTATTATATGCGCACTTTATAGGCCTAATTGCCCTTGATTCTTAATAAACTCTTATGAATGCATTTTGTAAGATCACTCGATCTTAAAAGTGACTATTGTAAAAGATAGTACATAGTACTAGCACGTCAAATGTCTTAGAAACTAGATAATTGCAATTAGAATTCTAATGCATTGCAAAAAAGTCAAAAGGTGGTCGACCACGAACTTCCCTGTTTGTCTTTTAGCCTACTTTTACTTTAATAAGGAACCCTAAAGGTTATGAGCAATGGCCGCGTAGATTAAAAAAATGTGGTTGAATTTGATTTTAGAAGTGCGGTGTAAACCTTAAACAATGTTAATGCACTTATATTGGTTCTGTTAAAGCCACTATAAGGCATGATTTGTGATAATGGCGACATTTCCATATTTTTTAATTTCTATATAATATTTTTTATTATTAAAGATTCATTGTTGAAATGGCCCGTAAAAATATTGTGATTGTTATTTTAAAATACTCGATAAAATCGACTTCGCAATAAAATAACAGTTAGTAATGCGTAATAAACATGAAATTATACTTACACATTTTGTAGGAAAGTGAATTAAACAGGACAGTACATAATACTTACGTTTTTAATACTCTTCTTATTATTCAGAAAAGTTTCACGAGCACTTGGCAATCCTTTCGGCGGACTGTGATTACATCTGATTACATGTCTTACTAAAAGCTAGCAAAGAGCACTACAAGTAATATCACACTTAGGACAGCATTAGTATGTGCATTATAAGGGTAAATGCCCATAAAGAATGCCTTTGTAAATCATTTGTAGGTCTGTTTGGTATTATTAAAGCATCAACAAGAATTTTGTAAGATTGGAAATACACTTCTCGAGACCATTTTAAGATATATTTAAGGGTAAATAGACTTATTAAGTGCGCCCAAATACACACTTATAGCAGTCTATCGGAGTACCGTAAGACTGGTAAAATTATACTCTTGGGATGTGTGTAAGAGGAAATTTTGCTAGTTGGGAATAGTACCGTACTTGAGTTATCGTGTGGCAGCTTACAAGTTATTGATGCGAACAAAGAGAAAGAGTTTGAGGTACGATTACGTTTTATAATCAAGATTTATCAACCTTCTTATTGTGTTGTTTTGAAACTCATTAATCGTCTTCGATATCATTAATTGCAATGACGTCCGTTAATGTTAATAGGTAAGTAATCATAAACTGTTAATATTTTTCTACGAAAATCCTCAAAATTCCCTACCATATTTATGTGCATAATTAAGTTTCCATAGTCTTTAATTATAATTGTCTTTCAACAATACCACTTGTTGATTTCTAAAGAAATCATAAGGTGTTTCGGGCAGTTAATAGTATTAATAAATGTAAAAACTAAACCAAAACATTTGAAACTTAAAAAAAACGAACAACTTTATTTTAGAATTGAATATTCTGTCTTTCAGGAAATAATCAAGAGTGTTCATTGAAACCAAAGGACAAAATATGACAAACTGTCATATTTGGTCTTATTTTAGTCCTAGATAATTTTGGTTAAGTATAAAAGTTTAGTCTTATAGCTAACACACACGCACGCTACACACGCATTGTCTAGTTAACCACATATTATTATACAGGTACATTGTTTTATGCATCGTTTACTATGTTGTCATACGTGTCATCCACAACTACTTACAGTTAAATATTAAAACAACGTTTGAAAAGTGGACTATGGCAGAGGCATTGATGTATGTAATACCTCAATGGGCAGAGGACTGCTCTTGCGGTCCTCATTGCCTAGTCTCTGACTAACCCTTCGGGGATAATAGTCGTGATTATATGTATGTATGTAAAACAGTATAAGTAAATAGACATACATGATATTAAATTTTATGTATGTTGATAGTTCAAGGTCTTCCATTCTCTTTAATATGAAAATATGATTGTAAGAAAAGGATTTAAGTCTCAATGATAAAGTAAATGTTTAAAGAAATAATTCATTAAAATATTGCTAACAAGCGGCCGCTCCCGGTTTCACCCGCGTGGTTCCCGTTCCCGTACGAATATCGGGATAAAAAGTATCCAATGTGTAAATCCAGGTTATAAACTATCTGTATGCCGAATTTCATCTAAATCCATTTAGTAGTTTATACGTGAAAGAGTAACAAACATCCATCCATACGTTCCCGTGGGAATATCGGGATAAAAAGTATGCTATGTGTTAATCCAGGTTATAAGCTATCTGTATGCCAAACTTAATCCAAATCCATTCAGTAGTTTTTACGTGAAAGAGTAACAAATATCCATACTTACAAACATTCGCGTTTATAATATTAGTAGGATAAAATGACTCATCAAGTGACGTGACGTCACCGCGCGCCGCCCGCGTCGCGTCGTCGTCGTACAGTCGGCCTCAGAAGTAGTTTGGGACTTTAGTTCTTTGGTACCATGTCACATCAACTCGCTCGGAACAATCTCGCTTGTGCAACCATTAATCATAATGCATTGGTATGACATGGTACTAAAATGTTGAACTACTTCTGAGACCGACCACACGTGCATTATGCGTGACGTAACTAGGTGATTATGGGAATATCGCGAATTCTATTCAACATAATATATGAAACCTTACTTATTGCGAATGTCTAGCGAAGAGCTTACTATAGAAATTATTCTAATAATGTTGTAATTTTTTCAAATTATTGAGCTAAACTACTGCACTTTAGTAATACAGTGTGCACTGGATAAAAACTTATCAATGTAACTTGTAACACAATGCAACCAAAATATATAACTATCATAATAAAATTATAAACAAAATGTAACCATATCGCGTAGCAGTGAAAAAATACTACCCCCCCCTCTCTTCCCTTAGGATGTATTAAAAGGCGACTAACGGACTAAAGACTGCACATACATCCAACAGCATGAAGCGGCGATGGGCTCACCACCTGTCACGCTGAGCACATGTGCAGTCGCTATTTGGTGAAAAGTGGACTATGGTAGAGGACTGCTTCAGTCCTCATTGCCTAGTCTCTGACTAACTCTTCGGGAATAATAGCAAGGGGGTGTCACTCCACAGTTTAGGTACGTTCGGCCGGCGCGCCTATCGATATCGAGTGAGCGTTACTTACCCAGATACTGTGACGGAGCTTTTAAAAGGCCCGAAAAAATATTTTTGTTATTTTTCCCTGTTATTATAAGTCGTTTTAACTATCATAATTATTCAAATATCACCAAGATCGGAAAAAAAATAATTTCAGTAACATATGGGTTAACGGAATATGAACGCTCGGGTCACACGATAAGTTTCAATTTCGCATAAAAGTAGTTAGAGAGTGAACCTTCTGTACGTAGTACTATTAGTTATTCTGTGATAATAGTCTTGATTATTATGTATGTATCAATGAGCACTTGTACTTTTACAATGTAAGTATGTTTGACCCTAATTATGAGAATTTAAAATTTCAATTAAAAACAAAGTACTATTGTCGTTATCTTGTTATAAAACTAACAGTGAACGTCTTTGTTAGTTTACGTCGTCAAAAAATAGGTTGATTATAAATTTTATTGTTTTATTTCCGCTGAACTTTATTTGTAAACTGGGAGCTTTATTATAATTGGTTTTAACTTATCGCTTCATAATACACAATTCTTTTGCAGGGAATAATTAAAAAGGAAACCTATCTGGTTATCATAAAGGATATTTATGTGTCATCAAACTTTAGGTACATAGATATGAGTAATGTTTATATAATCACGACTATTATCCCCGAAGGGTCAGTCAGAGACTAGGCAATAGGGACATCCCCTCTCCTTACAACGCTAATTTATTTGTACTGGCACCTCGAGACCAACCGTTAGGTTATGCAAGAAGTGCCAGACGTCCCTGCGCCAGTAAACCAACTAGCGCAGGAGACTTGACGCCGAATCAGTGCCCGCCGAAGCGCGCTCTTCATTCGGTACTCATAAGACTAGGGAAGGCAATGGGGACAGCAAAAGCAGTAATCTAACCATAGTCCACTTTTCATGAAATGGCGACTGCACATGTACTCAGCGAGCCTATCACCGCTCTACGCTGTTGAATGTATGTGCAGTCTTTAGTCCGTTAGTCGCCTTTCACGACAACCAAGAGAAGAGAGGGGGTGGTAGTATTCTTTCACTGCTACACGACACGATTAATATCAGAAAGTGCTCTTACCGTATGCTCTAATAAAGAATCTCACCAGGGGGTAACACTAAGTTTTCCGGGAACAGTCTCATGTGGCCCTTCAGCTTGCCGCTGTCAGACTATGTTGCCTTCCGAGAACGACAGCTCGAAAAGATATTGGTAATAGCCTTAGCAAACTACTCAACAGAGGGCAACCGCTGCACGAAGTTATCCGGGTACGGAAATTAAGTGGCTGTGCAACAACCACCACGCCAATAGCAGCGGTCGAGAGCACCATCAGATTGTCGTCCGTCCTCCAACAACAAGATGTAGGTAGTAATCTATACTAAAGCTAATTATATATTGACCTTTTTTTGTGCAAATATCTCCAGAAACGAAGACTCGATGGAGAGACTTGTAGTACAAGGCGATACAGAAAGGAAGAGACCACGCGGCAGGTCCCCGACTCGTTGGATCGACCTTATCGAATGCTACGCAGTCGACCGCAGTACTCGCAAAGCGGAAAGTCGACAGGTGGAGAGACATCGCGCGACATGCGGCTGCCCTGGGAGCGAGTGGCGACGGCGAGCCGCAACCATGTCCATCGACAGTCACGACTACACTGCCAAGAGTGTCCGTCTAAGAAGAATCTAGCGTTACTCGGATTTTTACTTTTTCTAGAGAGAGATTCACAAGAAAACAGTAAACTATGCGTGTCTTTCTTCCAAAAAACAGTGAAAATTCGAGTGAAACTAGATATTTGCACAAAGAAATGGCAGTAATTTGTTTACAAACATTCGTCATCGAAATCGGCTTGAGTATAGTGACGTGACGTCACCGCCGCCCGCGTCGCGTCGTCGTTGTACTGTACAGTCGGCCTCAGAAGTAGTTTAGGACTTTAGTTTTTTAGTACCATGTCACATCAACTCGCTCGGAACAATCTCGCTTGTGCAACCATTAATCATAATGCATTGGCATATGACATGGTACTAAAATGTTAAACTACTTCTGAGACTGACCACACGTGCATTATTCGTGACGTAACTAGGTGATTATGGGAATATCGCGAATTCCATTCAACATAATATTATATGAAACCTTAATCAGTGCGAATGTCTAGCAAAGAGCTTACTATAGAAATTATTCTAATTTTTTTAATTTTTTTTAAATTATTGAGCTACTACTGCACTTTAGTAGTACAGTGTGCACTGGATAAAAACTTATCAATGTAACTTATAAAACAATGCAACCAATATGTATAATTATATAGTAAGTATAATAAAATTATAAACAAAATGTAACCACCCCCTCTCTTCCCTTGGGTGTATTAAAAGGCGACTATGGTCATCGAATTCGGCTTGAGTATAGGTAGACTAAGTGCACGTACTAATAAAGAAACTCACCAGGGGGCAACAGCTGCACGAAGTTGTCCGGGAACAGACCCACGTGGCCGTTCAGCTCGCCGCGCCACCAGCCGCGGTCGGGAGCATCCTTGGACACAATGGTGACCACATCGCCTTCGGACAACGACAGCTCGTCGTCGTTCACCGCCGAGTACGGGTATAGCACTCGACAGAACTCCTTCACTGGAACAAATGGAACATGCTATAAAATTCGGCGATGGAGCGCAGTTTTAAAAATACATACATACACTCAACGAATTATCCCCTAAGGGCCGAAACTACGTTAAGCGGGTACCCGCGCGGGCCCATACAAAGTACGCGACGGGCCACGCGCAGAGCACTCCGGCTAAAACGCCATGATTTGTGGAAGACCAAAAAGTGGCTTTTGTACCATGATAACGCTCCTGCTTACACATCGTTGCTTGTGCGCGAATTTTTGGTCAAAAACAACACTAATGAATATGGTAGGGTATTTAGGTAGAAAATATACCTATTAATTAGTGGGTTAGGGTTGTTTGGTCATGGTGTCGTTTCGTCATTAAGAAAAAATGGTGGCGTTTCGTCATTGCCATTTAAAATTAATTATTTTTAGTGTCGTTTGGTCATTCGCTTAAAGTTTTCTTCAGAATATTTTACTTGTGTACCTTTTGTGGGAATTTTAGTCAAATTTAATGACGAAACGACACCATGACTAAACACCCCTAACCCTAATTAGTTGACTTTAATTATTATTAAACTTAAAGAACTGGAAATTCTGAGAACTTGACAATTTGCGAATAACCTTATTATATCCGAGGGGATATTACTTTAAAGGGGACAAAATAGATATTTATGAATAAATACATTTATGCTTTTTAAAAAAACCCAATATTCGCGATATTTTTGAATAGACCTCATATAACATTCAAACTTGTTTTGAAAAGGAAACATCCAAATAATAAAACGTGCGTGACGTGTTTAAGTGATCAACTTAACTACCGGTCAATCCATTCAACCGCTTACAATTCAATACAGTATAAGATAATGGCAGTGTCAATCAAGAAACCTGCATGCCTGTCTTCGTATAATTACTTTATCATCTCAGCAGAAATATCTTTTACTGTAATGTTGGTGGGCCTCCCAAGTATTGGGGGTTAAAGTTACTTGCGTCCGTAGGTTTACCCTTAAGACTCTACACGGGAATCCTGGGTGGTGCTAAATGAGTGACACTGACTGAGTGGTAGAGCCACGCTGCGTTGTACGCACGCAGAGTTCCGGAGCCCCCCCCCCCCCCCCCCCCTCACAATTCCTATCCCTTTTTAAAGGTCGGCAACGCATCTGCGACTCCTCCTGTTTTGCGGGTGTCCATGGGCGGCGGTGATTGCTCTCCATCAAGTGACCCGCCTGCTCGTTAGCCTCCTTCTTACAAAAAAAAAAGTTTGCTCGCAATGATTGTTACATTTTAGTGACAATGACTTAGCGCGTCTTAGGTTAACAACTATTGCCGTCTCTCTCTGGTCTTGACCAACTTAGCACAAGAGTAACTTTGAAGCAAATCAAACGAAGCAATAAAAAGTTTCATACAAACTTCATCCCCCCCATTTCTGCTTCTTCAAGTGTTATTTCTGCTGTTAAAAAGTAGCCTATAACAAAAGCAGGGATCTACGTTTATACCAAAGTTCACCGAAATCGGCATAGCGGTTAAAGCGTGAAAACGTTACAAAACAAACACACTTCCGCATTTATAATATTAGTTTAGCAGTTAGAATTACGATTAAGATATCGGTCGATCTCTGCTTTTATTAACAAATATATCAACGCATCTAGTTTTAACGTTTAAGTTATATCTAAATACAATAATTCGGTGAGTTTCGCTTTTTGTTCGAGTTACGTTCCTCACGGCATCAGTGTACTCTAAATAGCAATACCACAGAATAGTATAGGTAATACAATTTATTGATTTATTTGCTTATTTTAAACTTTTGCAACATACATAACATGGCGGACTTAATGCCTGAGGCATTCTCTACCAGTCAACCATAGGGTGGTGCATAGTAGGTGCAATTGTCTGCGATTAATGTAACACACAATTTACAGTATTGTGAGAAATTAATGGACATTTAAAAACCTACTCAGTAAAGAGAAGTCGTGAACAGGTTTATGTACAAAAATTGCACGTAATTAAAGAAGACTACGTCAGGGATTTTATTTCAATATACCTCTAATGTATCCCAAATCAATTTTCACTGGACAAAAACAAACCGACATTTGCAAAAAATATTTATTATTTCACAGTAATCCATCAAAACTCAAAACTAATTAATAGTTAGTCATCCACACACTGCGTCACAAATTTTGCTTGACTTTTATAAGTACTTTTAGTTTCCCTTTTTACCATTTTTACGGTTATTAAATCACAATATTCATTCATAAAATTTTTACATTTGAAATTTCAAGTCTGCTGCCAACATAAATTTATCTTCTACTCTATGAAATTTGTGCGGAACCAAGAAGATTCTGAGTCATTATTGAAATCATACAGCTCATTGATTTAATGAACTAAATAATATTGAATAATAGTTCATTCAATAATACGATTTAAAGTATTCTAATGCAATACGCGGAATACCAAATCAGTGAAGTCTACTAATAATGCACATTTCGTAACGTTATTTCGTTAAGCTCTTACACAGCAGGTGCATTGCGATAATGAACGTTTCATAATACCATTCCTTATCCATTATTTTCTAACAAAATATAGCAAAAGTTATACATACCCACATACATACACATACATACAACAATTATCCCCAAAGGGTTAGGGTCAGAGACTAGGCAACGAGGACCGCAAAAAGCAGTCAACTGCCATGCTACAATCCATGTATAAAAAATTTTTATCAATAACTACAAAAAAACTATGTTGACGAACTAGCAGAGACAAAGAATGTCTAAGTCTTGCGCCTTCCTCCATATCATTGTGAACTGGACCCTGTCGAACTAATTTGGGCACAGCTAAAATCATATGTGGCCGAAACAACATTTAGAATGGCCGACATCCAGATACTATTCCATGAGGGAATAAGCAAAAGCGGCGCAGCAAAGTGGATCGGGTGCATAAATCACGTTATAAAAGAAGAGAAGAAAATGATGGATTATTATAGATTCAGCCAGTAATGAAACCGAAAGATTTGTAATAGGGGTGGATTCGGAAAGTACCGATTCTGATATTTTTTTTAGCCTATATTGTCCCACTGCTGAGCAAAGGCTTCCCTAAAGCAAATAAATAATTTAAAACATTTTACTTTGTTTTTATCATTTACCAATCGTTAATTTAAGATTAGTAGTTACAATTATCATGATTCATTATTTCACTCACTTCGGATCAGTTCGTATCAAGAGTCAATTCAGAGCGAAACCAATTATTAAAATTTCATATCACTAATCAGTCTGTCAAACGTCATGTTTGTTTTGGTCCAGGGGAAATTGATTATGGTAGGAATACATTATAGTCAAAGTCAAGTTAGTCAGTTAAGTACTTATTGAAAATGAAGTGTACAAAAGGTCTTATATACATATAAGTATTTAGTGTTAACAACTATATGTGGTACATTCTATCTGTGGTAGCTCATCAATAACTTTTTGTTACTATTTTGTTATTAATTACTTTTTATAAGCTGTTAGCTATCCTAAAACAATAAATAAACTTAATTACCTTTTACAGGTACTGCAATATTGTTTACAATCATAACTAGTGGCCTAAATATATCAATGTCAATTCAAAATAACCATTCAAAAGTATACTAATGATCTAACCTGGTTTTGGGGGTAATGCTGGCGCGGGCTCGAACGGCGGCGCCGGCTGCGGTGGGTCTAACATCACCACGAAGTTGGAGGGGAACACGCCAACGCGACCCTGTCGCCGGCCCTGCCACCAGCCTTCTTCAACCTGGTAGACAGAAAAAAACTTCCTATAACAAATTACAAAAAAATATACGCAATAAGACGTTGAGTTGAGTTGAGTTGTTGAGAGAAAGGAAGGCCTAATGAAATAAATTAATGTTAATGTTAAGTTGTTAGTAAACTGGAAATCGATTGCTAAAACTATGGGTAAGTATAAGCAATTTCTACCACCATATTACCACCACATTTTGGAAAAAAAAATCGGAATAAAAGGGGTATTGTATCTTGCATTCGTTTCACTTCTATTTTATTTTTAACAGTGTGCAATGTATATCTTTCGTAATTCAAACACACTATGTCATTGGTAAACCGTTTCAAAATTAAAATGTTTAAGCAAGTAGTTCTGGGTATTTATAGGTCACGTAGACATTTGCATCTCTAAGCATAATATCTACGACAAACAAAAGAATATTCATTAATGCAAGTCTAAAAGAAAGTAAACGCTTTAGCCATGTAATTTTGCTCAAATAACCCCATATTATGGTAATTTTGACAAAAGAGTACCTACACTAAAAAAACATCTCCCCCTTCCAACGCGATAAATTAGAAAATACGAATCGAAAATAATGTTAAGTGATTTGTCCGAATGCAATCACGTACCCAACAAAGGGAGGAAGCGGCAAATCGTCCCCCTTTATGAGCTTGGGAGTCGGGACAGTCGGCAGTCGGGAGTGATTCACGTTTCAAAGCGGCTTATTGTCTTGAGCATTGTGCTCGAGAAAGCCCTCGTTATCAACCGAAAGCGTTCACGGTACCGGCAGATAGGCTTTGACATTTCAGCATCTGCACATGGTATAATAATAAATACTAACGCCCGAAATTAATAACGTATATTAAAATTTTTAGGCTATCAGAGTGAGAAATTTAACATAATTAGTATGAAGTTTAGGTCAAAAATTTGAATTTGAATTAAGTTGGCTAAACAATGGCTAGATACGTTATTAATTTCAGGCGCGTAAGTTGATAGGCTTGGAACAAAACCTGATCAATTATAGACACTGTAGGTATTAAGATTCTGAACGGACAAAGATTTGGAATTACCGCCATAGTAACTTTTGTTCAGCGATGTAACAACACATAGCTATTGGTTTGTATGAACTTTGGGCCCACCCTGGGCCCAAAGTTCATACAAACCCAGGCTACCCCATTTAGGTTATCATAACTAGAGACAAAATCTAGTTATTATACCATAATAGGTATCCTACAGCTATCTCCATTCTTTTCAGTCCATAGTCCGAAGTTCGGAAAAACATTTGCAATTTCAAAATGGCTGTTACCTCTCCAAGCACCTCGAGCACGTCGCCGACGCACAACGGCAGCTCGTCCGAGTTCGCCGGCTGGTAGCTGAACACCGCCCTGCAACGGCCCTGAATGCCACCAGACCTGTAACGCAACGTCAACATTAATATGGTACAGCTGACCTGATAGAGTTGAACGAACTTAACTAACTACATACATTCACTAAGGACTATTATCCCCTAAGGGTTAGTCAGAGACTAGGCAATATGGATCGCAGAGGCAGTCCACGTTTCACCAAATGACAGCTGCCTATGCAGCGTGACAGGTGATGAACCCATCGCCGCTCTTTTCTGTTGGATGTATAGCGCGAAGGAGCTCGATGGCACAGCGGCTAGCGCGTTCGGCTTGCGATCTTGCTTGCTAAGCAACTTTCGCAATGCCGGGTCGCTGGATAGGTGACCAAATTAAAAACATCTCGAGCTCCTCCGTGTTTCGGAAGGCACCTTAAGCCGTTAGTCCCGGTTGTTGTCGTCAGATGACAGTCGTTAAAACCCACCAACCCGTATTGGGCCAGGCGAGGTGGGTTATGGTCCATTATCCCCACGTGCTATTGTCCACGTGGGAGGCCTGTGCCCAGCAGTGGGACGTTTATAGGCTGATGATGATGATGCGCAGTATTTAGTCCGTATGAGTCGCCTTTTACGACACCCAAGGAAAGAGTCAGTAGAATTCTTTTAATAGACACATTTAAATGACACACTATACGATTAAAGTTTCTTTTACTTCTTTTCAGCTTTTGTCAACTAACCAGCGATCAGTTGTAAGCCTCCTTAAATTTTTTCGCGCGTGTCATACCACCGCTACGATGCGGTGTTGTAAGCTTTACTACTTAGAGTCAGCTGCGGTAACAACTCACCGAACCAAAAAGATTAAAGATTTAGTAAAGAGTAAAAAAGAGTTTAGTAAACAGCAAAGAGTTCCTTAGCCTTAAAGTAACATCCTAGGTATAATGTCCTACTGCCGGGCAAAGGCGTTTATCATAGATGTTGGCTTAATCACCATGCTTTCCAATTCCAAATGAGGGTTGGTGTTTGTGATCACAAAGACAGGCTGGCTGCATTGAAAAATCAGAAACACACTTTGCCCGCCCTGGTAATTGAACTCAAGACCAATATGTATTTGGCAGAGCGCTTTAATTGCCACCAAGGAGTCCGTAGCCGCGAACATTGTTTAAGTTTGCATATTTTTAATGACAGTCGTGAATTTGTATTAAAATTTGATGTAAACTGTAATTTACTTTTAGTCGAAAGTGATAAGCCTACAGATATAACAAAAATTTATTTATTTCCTTAAAGCAAGTACTTTTATTACATAATACATAGTATGAGGTCATAGTATATTAAAAATAACGCGATCACTCTACACACGTAATATTATTTTGTTTTTCCATATTCCTCAATTTTGTAGGCGTTGCAGCTCTCTATAATCGCGGCAAGACTTATATATTATATGTATTACTTTCTTCTATAGTATATTATCCGCATTCTTGCCTAGCCCTGACCACATCTAGAAAACAGCACTTCTCTTAAATACTTTCTTTGTTTGCCTGAAATATCGGATATATCTTTCTTAATTATGCACAGTAACATTACTCATTCATACTGTGCCATGTCATTTTATGTACCAACCTTTTGCTCCGTGACCAACCTACTTGTAGTTGTATAATAAAATTAATATATTACAAAGCCTGATCTAAGGCGTAATCCAAAACAAACTGTGACTCTGTTCCATTATACGAGTTAATCTTATAGTGACTCACTTAGCTGAATGTTCAAAGTAAAATACACTCACCTAATTCAAATGAAAATTAATACCTAAGTTAAGTTAAAAATTGTTTTATAAAGTTTACGCAAACGCTACGCTTTCACGGGATAGAGGTCACAGGGAAACTCATTATCCTGGAATAGGTTCGACGACGACGCACGCGGCGACGACCGACCGGCAAAAAGCAGGGCTACCGTCTGTCGGGTTTCCCCGGATATGACTTAGTTTGAAGGCGTCCGGGGAGTGTCTGATTACCTAATTGTCCGGATTTAAAAAATATGTTGAACAAACAGTAAATGTGTTTTAACAATTTAGTGAGCAGGTATATAATTACACTTTAAGCGCCATGGCAGACACCAGTGACCGACAAACAATAAAATTTCAATTATGTTTGGTTTTGTGGCAGTCAATGTGTTACTCTTTTTTATACTTGGTAATATGTTATTCTGTAAATAGAATTTTGGTAAATAATGACCGGGCTAAAGTTACTCAAATCGTATACGAAAAATGTAAACGATCAAGCTACTGGTGGACTAGGCGACAGATCACCCCTGCTAGAGAGAATGGCTCGCGGAGGTCGGCCTCCGCGAGCTTGAAGCAGGCGACTGGCGAGGCTTTGAACGTCCAGAATTACACGCTCTAGCAGCCCAGCCTCAATCCCGGTTTTTTAGTGAATAGACATATATAACAACAAGGGGAGTTTCATACAACAACCACGTCTACCGGGTACGGCGGTATTTTTAATAGCATTTTTGACAAGAAAAATAGCTAGTGGCGAAAAAAAGCCCGTGCAAGTTCGAGTTAGGTGGCGAGCTTTTGTCTAGCCAGTACGATAGCCAGCACTAAGCCAGTAAGATATATTACAATTCCCAATATAATACCAAAGCAGAGTCGTAACTATCGTATTTTCAGTGCTGTCAGTTGTCGCTATTAATTAGAAAAGCTATTAATATTTCATTAGGAATGTCATGATTCACTTATCGTTATACCTTGAACTACTCCAAAACAGCGTTACACACCAAAGTGGTATTGTTCATTAGTAAGCAGATATACCAAGCACGTCGTCAAGTTACCCTCCTGGATAACTTCTTGGTATCCCCAATTTTGCACTGTCTCCTCAAAAACTTGTAGAATGTCAGCAAGGGCTATACAACAAACACTGAGCGAGACACCACGCCTTATCGCGGCCTTATCCGATGCGATAAGATACGGGCACAATCATTATTATACCGTTAATCGAAAAAATATTGAAATAGCCATATCTAAAAACAAATTAGCAAGCTAAAAAATAAGTAGGCACCTTAAAATGTAGTATTTTAAAAGGTCATTTTTGTACATATCTAATCTACGGAGACTACGTACACTTTATTTGAGACGTAAAATATATTTTACTTGTTATTATTTGCGGACGTGGGTTCCTCAGCTGCCAAATTAAAATGGAACTGGGCAGGCCATGTCTGCCGTGTGCCAAACGAGCTCTGGGCCAAGTAACCACAGACTGGGTACCGAATAGCAGGAACCGGCGGCGCGGCAGGCCCAGGAGGAGATGGCGGGACGAGCTGGACTTTTTCCTGAAGGACTGGTCTCAGTTCACTGCAAGTAGGGAGAAATGGAAGAAGGGAAGGGAGGCCTTTGCCCTGCAGTGGGACAATTAAGGCTAATCATAATAATAATAATATTATTTTAAAGTTAAAAACTCCTTACATGAGAGTAGAATTTGCTGCTATAACTTTAACTTATATTATTATAAGACAACAGTAAAATACTGTTCACGGCCCTCATATTGAAATGGTGTGTCTGTCTATCCACAGAAGAAATATTTTAATGTATAAAATATGTAGAATAGTAAGTAGTTAATCTAGTAGTATGTATACTTAACATAGTTGACTAATATATTTGACCTCTTAACATTACATTCAAGGCCATCCAGCAGATGACAGACAGTGGCTTGTTATGAATATGCGATTGAAAAAAGAGACTCTTATGCATACGTATAAAGTTTAAGATATTCATAACGCATCATTGTAATGATGACGAATTCATTGTCAATAGGTACACGATCGTACGCAAAAACAGGATATTTAATTTAAGATAAGCAAGAGAAGAGTTGTGGGCTCCACAAGCCTACAACTCTTCTCCAATCCCAAGTTTCCCAATGCATGCCACTGCATACATTAGGTAAACCCTATGTCCAGCAGTGTACTGACGCGGGCTTGCATGTCACAAAATCCTTTTTCAGAAAACTACTGATTTACCTCATAAGAAAAATACGGAACCCTTATAGGATCACTTTGTTGTCCGTGTGCTTTCTATAAACACCCTTTATGTCGGGAACGCGTGGAGGTATCGAGCACCCTTTATCTCGGGAACGGGAAATAAAACGATATACTCAGGTATACCGTCTCTTGAAGCTGTGAAAAAATCAAACTATTAAGTTAACGTCATAAAGATACGGCTGTTTATGCCGCAAAAAACGATAATTTCGACACTCAAGGGAATCAAAATTTATAGGGTATTTTCTGTTGACCTAGAACTATGAAATTTGGTAAGTATTACCGCCATAAACTACAAGTACAGGAAACAGTCTGAAAATTATACATTCGTAGGTAATTAAATCATTAAAAAACAGGGTCTTTATCAGGAACGGCGGCGGTTCCAATTTTTAATTGAGCCAACCGTGTCATGTGGGGTATCATATGAAAGGGCTTCATTGGCACAAGTTTAAACAGATTTATAATTATTTTATGATGTAAGTAGTTTTCGATTTATGACGAGGAATGGAAAAAAAACCTCTTTCCTTTTTATAAGTATAGGTAGGTAAGTTAAGTACCTAACTAGCGGCTTATTAAAAGAATACTACCACCCTCTCTCTTCCCTTGGGTGTCGTAAAAGGCGACTAACGGACTTAAGACTACACAAAGATCCAACAGCACAGAGCGGCGATGGGCTCACCACCTGTAACGCTGAGCACATGTGCAATCGCTATTTGGTGAAAAATGGACTATGGCAGAGGACTGCTTTTGCGGTCATCATTGCCTAGTCTGTGACTAACCCTTCGGGGATAATAGTCGATAGTCGTGATTATATGTAGTATAATGTATGTTCATTTTTTATTTTTAAGTTTTTCTTTAGGGTTTTCACTATTATTTTTCTTTCTAAACTACCTCTATTAAAAAGGTACAAAACAAATCAAAAAGTTTTCAAACTGGTCAAGCAGTTTTTGTGTATAAGCCAGACTAACGAACAGCAATAGATTTTTAAATATTAAAGAAGATAGATAGATAAACGCGAGTTGATTCATATAGTGTTTATTTTTATAGATAACCAGCTTCCGCCAGCGGCTTCGCACGGGCGACATTCGGTACGTCAAAGACCAACAGACACCCTTTGCGCGCACAACAACTCATTAAAGTTTTCTTTTTTTATACAATAAAACATTCATTTTTATCTATAATATTCTTATCTACGATATTTATATATTTTTATCTACGATATTCGTAAATAAACGAAGCAATATACGAAGCAATATTTCTGAAGTACGAATAGGAATACTTTCTTTTCAAAACGTATGCATGCAAGTTACATAAAGGCAGAGGTATTGAGATTTGTATCTTACAGTAACAGGTAAATCACTGGGCCGCGGCCGGCCGAGATGACATCATTGTTTGGGCAATACACATCGATGAGTAGCACGACATAGTATTAAAGTAACTGCGACGATACTGGCGTCCACTATTCATAATATCAAGCAGCGAAACCAGTTTACTATGTACTGTCTAACACTCCGATGATGTAACGATTACACACTACACAATAAAGTATCTGTAACTATCAAAATTATACTCTGTACGTAGCCAGTTCTTTAGTTGTAGACTGACTGACAGCAACAGCTGATCAATGGATGGGTAACCCTATATTTTGAAGTATACGTCAAAAAAGCCTACATTATTTAAAATCAAGTCATCGCTGCAAATGATGGGTACTACTAGGGGGGGTGTCACTCCGCAGACGTTCGGCCGGCGCGCCTCCCAGGCGAGCCGACCGAGGTTCGAAAGGATAATAATTATCAATGATAATTATCATGATAATTATCATGATAATTATCGTGATAATACCGGATAGATAATTATCGATTGATATTAACAAAAAATTTTGCTCGTGAAAGTGAACTGTTTTCGAAGTATTTAAACGTGTGATTCCGCACTTGCGTGTTTCTCAACGTACGAAGTATCAATGCCAACGTGCCGCGCCGTAGGAATTACCCTAACAAAAAAAGAATATTTCGGATCTTGCAAAGTTGAGTAAGCTCGAGTGTCATTGTTTTGTTAAGGTGATAATTATCCGATAATTATCAAGAAGCGTTATTATCTTGATAATTTCGAACCCTGGAGCCGACGCACCGAACACCGAGCCCCGAGTCGCTTAACTCGTAATCCCTGCACGCGCGCGTAAATCCTACGCACTGTGACGTCATGACGTCAAATCGATATCTAGTCAGCGTTGCTTAACGGAATATGAACGCTCGTGTCACACGATACGTTTAAATTTTGCGTGAAAGTTGTTATAGAGTGAACCTTCTGTACGTAGTACCTACTATTAGTTATTTTGTGGTAAGTACTACTATCACCACCCTTACCAAATGCGGGTTCGTAGGTGATCACAACAAACAACATCGATAAATTCGAAACACACTGCCCGAACCCGTACTGGAATATGAACCCAGACTTCAGGCCAAATAAAGTGTATAGGATTTTTCGATGCATCGCTCGGGTTTGTAATCGTTCACCAACGGTATGGTGGTAAACCAAAACATGACTTGATTTCAATGATGGAGATTGGAGACTTTAGTCCAGCAGTGGGACAATATATATAGGTTATTACAATACTTTAACAAAATAAGACGAAACAGCTGCTATCGTAATTCGTAAGTGACTGAGCAGTCGTTATATAGCAAAACTGAGCCATTGAGGTACAATAACCAAATGGTATAAGCATAATAGGCGCGGTGCGTTGCGCGGCGCGTTGTGCGTTGCATGCATGTCTAAGTCGTAAACGACAACTTTTCTGCATCAACGTTTTCAAAATCTTTTCCTAGTTTCAAAGGGGCGTTCGTTATGCATCGCGTCTCCGTGCAATGCGATTCTCTAAGTTAAAGCCTTGGTAGCAGCGGCTGCCGCAGCGCTGAGAATTGACTCTGTCTCTTTCATATTCAAAGAATTGGAAAGAGACAGCAGATCACAGCATTGCGCGCAGCGTCTATGTAACGCTTAGAGAATCGCATAGCTGAAGGCTGGGCTTTATGGCTTATGGAAAGTTTGTTATTTTTTTACTCACCACCGTTCTCTTACTCTATATATTTAATGCTCTGGCCCAATATTAATGGGATACTTGATAGTGTTGAGACAGTACCTCAATGTGTTGAGAACATAATTATGGTTCAATTCGCAGATTGTTCTATATTTTAAAATGTACACCAGAATTTAATAAAATGTATGTCGATAAACCAGTAAGATCGTTTAGATATAGGAACCAGTTTGGGAGACCACTCGTGGAAGGAGTAACAGTAAATTGTTGACCACCGCAACGCAAACGGATCCGTGTTTGTATGTTAATTTTATTGTTTCTTGTTATTGGTTTAGTTAAATAAAATACGCAGGAACTTAATAGTTTCATATTCGAATTAACATCCGGATTTAATAAAGTACATAAAGAAGATTTTATTGTGGTGTAGTCCTCATATACGGTTTCGTTGGTGTGAAATGGGCTTACACAAGAAAATATCGCTGGCTTTTGGTGTTTGACCACGAAATAAAGTAATTTATGACACTCTTGGGTCATTTAACTATTTATTCTAAAAAACTTTGGACCAGTTCACCAGTTGCTCTGTTTCGTACGTCTTCTGTACGGTGTCTGTACGTAACGGAACGACAAACAAACACACTTTCACTTTAATAATATTACTAAGAATAATGTCTATTCTAGTTGTCGTTTGACACTCTGTTATCACGTAAACGCGCTTATTAATTGTCTAGTCCTACATTACATCAATAATCAACGATAAGAGATGAGATCAGATTTTGAGGGTTCGGAAACCATGAACGATTGCAGTATCACGCCATCTCACCAGTTTGGTTTCCGTAAGGCTCACTCAACCATCGAACAAGTCCACCGAGCATACCATACGATTCGTCAGAGTTTCGAACACAAAAAATACTGCTCCGCTGCTATCCTTGATGTCCAACGGGCATTCGATCAAGTCTGGCACAAGGTACCGCTAGAAAAAGTGAAAGAAAAATTACCACACTCGATGTTTCCTCTGATAGCATCGTACCTTTCTGGCCGTTCCTTTACAAGTCAAGCAGGGGCATGCCAGATCAAGACTGCACAACATCGAAGCTTGAGTTCCTCAGGGATCGGTACTCGGCCCTGTACTATATAGTATATACCATATTCACGTCAGACTTACCCGTATCAAATAACAACACAGTTGCGACCTACGCTGATGATACGGCGTTCCTTTCAGTTAATACTGACCCCATAATAGCTAGCAACACTCTCCAGCATCAACTTGATGACACACACAAATGGTTCTGCAAATGGCGAATTCGTGCCAGTGCCACTAAATCTCAGTACGTCACTTTTATACTGAGGAAGGGTAATTGCGCCCCTGTTAAACTTGGCAACGACCTTCTACCACACTCTGACTGCGTGAAGTACCTTGGATTCTACTTGGATAGGCGCCTAACCTGGAAAAACCACATCAAGAAAAAGACAGATGAAGTCAACCTAAAGTTCCGAAACTTGTACTGGCTTATGGGCAGAAACTCAGTACTTTATTTATTTTTATTTATTTATTAATAAAATAACCTCTTACAATAATTCATTGTTGCATTGACTCCCGAGCTAGAAAAATCTGTTTCAGGAGCTATCAGTACATGTACAGTACATGAGTACTATCAGTGGATAACAAGCTGGATTACAACTCCGTCCTTAAGCCAGCCTGGACGTATGGCATTCAGCTGTGGGGTGTAGCCAGCAAGTCCAACATTCTCTGTCTTCAACGAGTGCAGAATATGATTTTGAGGACGATCGTTGATGCTCCTTGGTTCACGAAGAATGACGAAATTCACGAATACTGAAACATGCCGACCGTGACATCGGAAATCGAACGATTCCGGCATCAGCACAGAGAACGTCTGTCTCACAACCCTACTAACCCTCTCGTTGTTGTGCTGTTAGGTCAATCAGCAATAGTGAAGCGCTTAAAAAGGAGCCACATTTACTAATAAAGCAGTCAACACCTGTCTTCCTGTGACAACGGACCCTGTAATGTAAAGGGTTCGAAACGTCAGGATAATATAAAAAATATGTAAATAGTAAATTAAACGCGAGTTAGTCCGTAAAAAAGTGTTTCATTTTAATGTGTAGTGCTCGCTTAAACCTCAGAAAACAATTTACAAAATTTGAATTTGAATGTAAACTATCCTTTAAATTTATGTATTTTACGAAGGGATTCGGGAGAGATATAAACTCCTCTAGTTAAAGCCATGGCATGAAACTCAGTTTGCAGAGTAACAATAACATACTCGTACATATGCATACATTACGCCTGCTTCACGGAGGGGTAGCCTGAGACTACAGCTTAAATCTGATACGATCCTGAGCCTGACACACATCATTTGCTTCACTTACCTTATCTTAAAACGGAGTCCATGCAACACTTAATGTGTGACTGTGACTCCCTTGCTAGGAAAGAATGAGTCTCCTGGGATTGGCTTACCCGAAACCAGAAGATTTTAGGCTCTTCGCCCTCAGAGACATTTCTAAGCTTATGGCAGTCATTTTCACTGAGGAAACAGAGTGATAGGACGGGGTTGCACAAAAGATCCCAATGGGTCGACGCCGACGTGCTGCTGCGAGAAGGAGACCTCTGCGGGCCCCACTAAGATAAGATAAGATTGCTTCACTTTCTCTCATTACGTTCTTCATACATGGTTGTTGGTTAAGGATACTCTTGACCAGAACGTCACCGACCTGATCGAATTACGTTTGCCGAGTTCTTCCCCTTCCAACTATCGTATCACTCTCGCATTAACAGGAACAGTAACATTTACAAGAAAAATGTCCAGACTCATACTAATCAGATCAGATTACGTAGCCATAATAAAATAAAGTGGGTATGAACTGCGTGCAGCATTCTCGCGACGAGTTCGCTGTCCTTAGCTAGTTGTATGTTTACTTGTTTATGCCACTGTATAATGTCTTAGTATTAGATGTCAGAGAATAGAAAACACATTTAGATTTGATGAAATAAGATAGCAGGTATCATAGTTAATGAATAGTAACATTAAGTATGTAGCAATGTATAAAACGACCTAGGGTTTAGGAGCATTTAGTATAAAAGAATTAGAGTAAGTTGTAGAAAGTATAAAAAACTTAACCTATTTAGGAAAACCAGAATTGTTATTATAATCAGGATATAATTCTGACAATCAAAACGCTTCTGCTTGCTTTAGACAAACTAAGAATCTAAGCTTACACAATATGACGTCAGTCAGATATGAATCAGTCTGAATGGGATGTGTATACAGATTGAAGAAAGTCTTGAGTAATTGTGTAACATATTGCCATATAGAAGGATGAATGTGAATCTTTTCTTTACTTTATCTGTTATTGTTTTTATTTTAGTTGACTTACTAAAATAAACTTTTACTATTTACTGTAATTGATATATTTACAGTAGTAATTTAGAATTTAACGTTATGAGAATAAGTGAAACAAAGGATGTGTGATAGGAAGGATTGTAGTAAATGGAAAACTGTGGTTGCTGCCTACCCCTCCGGGAAACGGGCGTGATGTGTATGTATGTATACATGTATATAATTAGGAATAAACAAATGAAGATGTACTCAGTTTGCTTCAAACAACTGCACACTATACATTGAGGTATTATAGACTAGAGGCGACACCGCGAAGCAAGTTTTTGCACACTGAGTTGCAATTGCAGCCCATGGGCTGCAAACGCCTCAGTGATTCGCGTGATCCAAGCTTGTGAACCTTGCGACTGCAAATCAGTGCGCAAAATATTGCTTTGCGGTGTCATCACTACACTAGCCTACAACGCTTCAAACATTCGAATGCGACCAGTACTGCACCAGTACAAACACTCACCTAGTCGGGGTCTGGTCGCTGACCACCGACACAAAGTTATCGGGGAACATGCCGCGGCGGCCGCGCAACTCGCCGCGCCACCACCCGCCCGGCAGCCGGTCCACGTCACGGAGCACGTCGCCCGGCCGGACGGTCAGCTCGTCCGGCTCCGACGCATCGTACGCGTAGTTCGCTACACACGACACTGCAACAAGCGGATAACAATATAAAATCCCGGCTGTGTTATACCTGACACAATAGAAATTCAATTGCTAGCAACCTGTATGAGTCTTCGTAAACAACGTAAACAACAATTAACAACATTAACAAGTGCTACTGTGACAGGGGTTTCCCTGTACTTTTAGGGTTTAGCAGGCTTAATTAAGATAAGATATTAATTAACAGCTGTGAACAACCAGTTTGTGTGCGGCAAGCATGTCAAACATTGGTTATTGGTGGGCCAAATTCATGGAGAATGTAGAATTCAAAGGCCGGCAAAGCGTCTGCAATTCCTCTGGTTTTGCTATGGGCGGCGGTGATTACTCTCCATCCTGATGGAAGGAGGCAATTGAGCAGGCGGGTTATCTGTAACCCGCCTGATCATTTGCCTCCTTCTTAAAAACAGGTCACAAAGTTAGTAGCAAAAATTTTAAATCTATTGTTTTTAATAAGTTATCTAGGTTAGTTTAAGGGTCCTTATTTTTTGCCTTGACTAATGAGTCGCAAGCACACAATAGATTTATCATGAACTATTCTCCTCCAAGGAAGTCATTAAGAAAAAATTACAGCATTTCTTTTGGGTCGAGCTGATTTGTCAGTAAACTTACTTCTGACACATACTGCTTTGATTACGCCTTTGAAACAATGGAATTTAAACATTTATTTAGGTACATAAATACTTTTTGAAGCAAACAATCTTGGTTTGTAAAATTATACAATGTGATAGGGGTGGTACTTCTAACCTGTTAAGGCTAAGTACTACATCTAAATTCATTGACAAAAAAATAATATGGACTTAAAAAAAGTGATTTTAAATCACAAAATAATTAAGTAATGAATTTTTTTTCTTACCAAAATAATGTCAAACATACGAAACAAAGTAATTTATAAGTTAGCCAGTGTCATTAGCTACCATTTGCCATTTTTTTCATGTTTCTCCAACGACAGCACAGCAGCAGACAGCACACCCAAATGGACAAGAATTGTAACAGATTGTAATTGTATCCTAGAGGTAGCAAAAGGAAAAGAGGACGACAAAGAACAAGATGGGAAGATGACATTAAGAAGACAGCAGGGAAAATGTGGATGCAAGTAGCGAGGAACCGGACCGAGTAGAAAGCCTTGGAGGAGTCCTATGTCAAAAGACAAACTATTAAAAAGTCTAAAGACCCTGTTTTCTTATAATATTAATTAAGTTTAAAATTTATGTTTTTAATAGAAATAAAGGCTTTATTATTATTATTAAAGTAAAAATGGTCATAAATTATAGGGGGAGGGGGTTGGACCCCACATATTATTTTTTTTGTCGATGAATTTAGATGTAGTACTTAGTCTTAACGGGTTAGAAGTACCACCCCTATCACATTGTATAAATAAGATATATGGTATAAAACTGAAATGCATAAACCCATTGCATAACTTTGTTATTAAAATACATAAGTTGGAGCACATGTGCAGTTGCTATTTGGTGCAATGTAGACTTTGGCAATGCCACATTGTCTGCTTTTTTCCCTTGTGGCCTAGTTTCTGACTAACTATTTGGGGATAATATTTGTGACTGTATGTACGGTTGAGGAAGTTCCTTGTTGACCACTTTTTGGCGATATACAACTGTGCGTTCGTACAGTAGCATGCACGTAGGTCTTGTGTAAGTAAATATCGCCATAAAGTGTGCAACCAGGAACTTCCTTGATTGTTATTTAAGTTGTAGTAGGTACTAATAATTCAGCACATATTTGACAAACAACATGTTAAACAATTATAATATTGATTGTAATTATTATTTATCATTAAATGACTGAAAATGTAATAATTAAATACCTATTAATTAAATTTCATAGAAATAATGTTACAAACATCAATAATTATGTTATTATAAAGTGTTATTGAAAAATAAAATATTTTTTTAGACCAAATATTGAGCTATGTTGTGAACATTATTAGTACTTAAAGAAGCATAGTGTAAGTAAAAGAGACGTGGTTCGCGCGTTTTGTTTATTAGCGTAAAACATGCTTATGACATCACAAAAGCTACCCAGAAAATGAGTCATAGATCCACACATAAATATATTTAGAGAATTGAAAACATATAATCGGAAATACATTACGATTACTGTAAAGTAAGTACGGATCATGAAAATATGTGAAGATAGGAAATGACACAAAAACAAGATAAAGCGAATGTGTGTCAGGTGACGCCCGAAATTGTTAACATTTGATCCCCTATTAGATTTGGTCAAATATTAATAATAAAAATTACGAACAAGGTGTCACCAAAATCAAGTTTAGGGCAACATACGTCAGCTTAATTCATGTAGCAAGGTACAGTTATTCATACACAAACAGAATTGTGAATAAGTCATGAGTACTCACCCTTTTGGTTTGCATTTGTCTCCATTTCCGCCAGTAAAAACGTATCACATTATCACAACACATGCACAAGAATGTTATCAACACACAGTAACCTGGCTGAAGAACACTAGAATACAAAAATATTTATTTTAAAAACCGGAGGAAACGCGACACCCAGCTCCACTGTTTTCACGATCACGTCAAACTACTTTTTTATTCTTGCACGAAGCGTGGCATCGGAATAGAACATAAAGCCTACAGGCTAAATACATCTATGAATAAGTTAAATATGTCAAAATATAAATTCATTTTAATCATTATTAATTACATACAATGCCGTGTATTAAGAAATCTATATAAAAATAATTTTCCTCGACTGTATGTTCGCGCATCACTTCGATCTAGACAAGTGGCAGACGCTCACCTGCGGTCTATTCGTAATTCGTTGTACACTGCAGCTGCTGTGCTGTTGTGCTAAACTCTCAGAACAATATTCTGAGGCTAAATTAGTCTACAGCAGCGTGCGCGCATTGTACGACGATATACGGATATGGATTGTTCACGCGCAAGAAGAAGTCGCGGGGGTGCCGCTAACATATCATTAATAAATAGTATATTTATATATTCCTGCCTAGCTGGGACTTTATAAGGTTTACTTTCAGTCATATTATCTTAGCATATTTATTTTTATTTATTAATTATTTTTAGCTATGGTTGTCCCATTGCCATGGACGTAATATACTAACAGTGGTTAAATCTCAGAACAATAATTTAGTTATTGTTCTGAGGGTTAAATGCTCTAAGACTAACAAGCAATTTGAAGCCCTTTGTAATTTTCCAAAGAGGTGACAATCATTTTTTATTTACCATGGACATTATAGAGACATTTTACGTTACTGAGGTCCCTTGATAGGTACTGGATTAACTGGGTTCAAATAAATTAAAAATACGTACCTACTTACTAATTATAATAGTTTATATTTTAAGATATTTAAAGTTAAAAAAGTCAAATGCCTCAGGTGGGAATCGAACCCACGTCTTACGGAATCCAGGCGGCTGCGTTGACCGCTCCACCACTGAGGTATTGGTTAGACATGTCAAAATTTTTCAACGCTTTATTGTCTCATCAAACCTTTTTGAATTTACATCCTACATACCAAACCGAGTACATGTACCTCCCACTAGGAATCGAATATGGTACCTCTTGGTCTTACATCGCTGGTCTAAACCACACGCAACATATTGGAATATGTTATGAAATAGTTGTGTGTGGTTTTCTAAGTACTATTAGTTATTCCGTGCTTGTACCAAGACGAAAAACGAAACAATTTTAAAACACAAATTAATGTAAGTATGTTTCAAAAAAAAGATATTTTGAATGATTTAAAATGTCAACCCTAATACTACTGTTTTCCAAAACTCATTTCAGCCGTTACTTTATTTTAAGTACTTCAAAAACTCTGTTATTTCTAATTTTTATTACCACAATATCAATACGATAATTGGAAATCACATTTATTCCTTAAAGTGTTAACTTAAGTTAACTAGTCATTATGATTTATCATTCTTCACCTTACATCCTAAAAAACGATAAATTATTGGTTTTAGCCGTTTGTGACACTAGGGGAAAGACCATTGAGGGAGAGACACTTGCCCGCCATTTTTGTTTCGTACCAGGATACGTTTGTTTTACATAGAATTCTATCGACACGGCTTAAATTTCGGTTCGACGAGATCCTGTTCCGGCGTGCAGTGGTACTGGGGGTAGCGATACGCGTTTGTCTGGCACAGACTATAGTTAGTTCTTTAGATTAGTTGTTAAGTCTTATCTACAAGTTCGTTAACTGTTTTTTTTATTAGTATTGACGTCAATAAGTGCCTGTAAAGGTTTACATTGAATAAATCATTTGACTTTGTGGTTGGACATATTTTGTAAAAACAACAATTATTTACTCAAAAGTCTTTTTAAAATACTTTTAAATCGTCCAATTATCTTTTTGTCTACCAATCATTTCAGGGCTTCTTTTAGCAGTAAAAAAGAGTTTGTTGTGCAACTCTACAGCTTCTTAAACAAGAAACGACATTTACAAAAAAGTATGTCGTTAAATTATACAATGAACATTCAAACTTACATCTTAATAAAAATAAGAAGGGGTGCTATTCTCTAACGCTTAATCGTAAGATCGACTGACGATATTTCTACGCTCATACTTTATTTCTACACTCCGCAATCCGCTTCCGCGATGCGCCGTGCGTGACTCACTCAGGACTCGGGCTTAGTCATTAATGATTGTCACGTAAATTGACACAGATGACATTTTCTTACTGTCATTTTGACATAGAGCGAGACAAATGGCCTCTAAACGTTAACTAACTCACTCAATGGGCGATTTTCTGACAGCCCAAATTAAAAAGTAAAAATTAGTTCAAAAACACTCGATAGATGTCGTTTCATGAAAGCTGGGCTACTTATGGGCTGTAATAAATTCTACACTTTTACTTGTCTACCAAAAGAATAAAAAAATAGTATTTACTTACCTATTTATATTCAGGACATCCAGAACCTATTTCTATTTTGGAATAGAATAAATATTACGCAGCCATACACGTGCTCTTCATGAACCCGCCTTTTACTAAGCGCCATACTAATCTATGCTAAGCGCCATCTATGAAGTCATTTACGAAGCAATTTCTTTTTTTTTTTGATCTCGGAAAATGCCCATTGACTTGGAATTAGCTCTCTATCTATTTGTGCCGATGATAAATACACCCTATTGGGTAATCAGCATGGGTTGTTTTTCGTAAATGCAATTTTGGAGAGTGATCCGTCCTGTTAGTATATTATTACGTCCATGTTTGAAACAGACATTTCTGAACGCACCTTATAAATTATTTGACAACAAAGCGTCAATTTTTTATTTATTTACATACTTACGGACTTCCTGGCGGGAAAGTGAAGCGTCATGTCTGCAGTTTTGTTTTATTTTCTAAAATTTGTGTTTTTTCGAATATTAATGTGAAATAATAGTGGATTATTAACCGTTAAGTGTTTGTGAACGTGCATGAGTGTTGGCAAATGAAACAAAACAGTGCAACATCGCTTTTCAAATTCTCTCAAGTAGTCCGCGTGAGACCTCAGTAAAGTCCCACATCTTTACTGAGGACTCAAGGGGTTTGGGGAACATCATTTATCATTCATCTTAATCATCACTCATTATCATCAAGGGAAAAAACAAATAAAAAACTAATGACTAGGCAGTATGGCTCAGACCTTAGCCTGTTCCTTCACGGAACAAATATATAAAAAAAAAAAATTTACATACTTACATGTATTACAATACAACCACAGACTTAGTAGAGATGAGCATCAGACGGAAATCTCCGGTACTAAAAAAGTGGCCAATGGGAACCTCAATGAATCATTTTGACAAGCATAGAATAAAAATAATTATTTCTTGAACTGGCATATTTTTTTTTTAAATATCTTTATAGGTTAAGGAACTCATTCTTTCAGCCAAGTTACTGTTTTCTTGGGAAGATTTAAAATTTTTATTCAGAGATAAACAAAATTAGTGAAACATTTCAAAAATTGTATTTTTTCACGAAATTTTCAATATTCTTAGTAGGTACGAAACTATTGAAATTATTCGGAAAAATTACAATGTTTGAAATATTTTACTAAGTTTGCCTATCGCTAATTAGGAAATAAAATTAAACAAAAGATGGTAATTTACTTTTTTTATTTTTCAGCTGTTTTATAATTCATGTAGATACGCTTTTAACTGCATTGTAAGCAAACATATGTTTTGGAGCCTGAAAACATCAGTACCTTGTAAACTTTTATTTATAACTGTGCACCAATTGAAAATTGTTAGTTGTACTGATCAGGGGGGTTACTCTTGAACGCAAACTCAACCTCAATACAATTCCAATGCGTTTAATATGTATCGATATTGGGATAAGTAAAGTTAATTCCGGAACGCCATCTCGATAATAATTTGTTCAATCAATTTCCACGCAATTTAATTCCAATGTGGCGTTACTGTCGCTTACAAAAGTGCCATTTGACATTTTTTAGATTTGTGATTGGAAATTGATTAATGCAATTGTGTTTCAAAAGTAAGCCTACTGTTAATAAAAACATCGGATATATTTTAAAGAAACATTGGTTAAAATTATGTGCTTCACACTTCAAAAAATCCAACAAATATTTATTGGTTTTCATTATTTCTTTTATTTATTTAAAATATTTTTTTCTCCGTTTGTTTTTCCAAATATTTGTTGAATATTTTTGTTACATCTGCATCAGCTTTTCGGTTGGGTGGGTCAATTTATTTTTATTTTTGATATCATTTTGTACTCAGGGTATGAAATCCATTTATGAGTTTGGTTTTCATTTTTTGATATTAGCCGTTACTATTTTTTAATATTTTTCTGATGACCCACCCAGCTGTATAGCATGACAATGCTATTGAGACAATGACATTGAGTCTCTTGCACACATAATATTTGAAATTCTTTGGGTTCAAAACTCTGAAAGTTAGAAGAATCTGGTGATGCTTCAAAAGTCTCTTGTGTATTTATGGAATAAATATTATGAGGGTGAAAAAGTGCATGGAGTTTTAATAATTGGTCGCCTGAATCTTCTTCACATCATAACTCTGAGAGTGAAATTTTATTAACCTCGTTTTCAGTAACGACCTAAAAGTGCATTTAACATAAGACAAGTCAGGGTTATTATTTCTAAAATTGTATGATCTGTACAAAGAAATTTTCAAGTGGGTCCGAGTTAAAAATTCTTGAGCGCAGCATTTTAATATTTTTTGTTTTATAAAATTCCCACATTCCCAATTTTTAAGGGTTGTTACCCAATTATTTAACGTAGGTACTGATATTTCCTTACCTTGTTTATCTATACATTTTATTATTTGAAAGATCAATAATCATTTCCACACCTCACGATGTTGTTTTTGTTCACCGCGGTCCTAAGGATTTTTGCTTTGGCTGCCTTATAATTGCTGGCTGCACCATTGACAGAGTCAAATAGGTCGTCAAAGTTTACCATTTCAGACATATTTTTAAAAGTTGATTTACAGCTTTCCCATCCAATAATTTGCTAAAAAAAAGAAAATGGGTTAATTTTTTGTAATAATTATTTGATTAATAATTTTATTTAAACTTTTTAAATAGGTACCTACTTACAAAACTCAGCAGTGTATGACAGGGGTTGCAACTGCTGTTTTGCTGAATACGCGAGCACAATGCTTTACCTAAAACAAGAAGAGTAGATATAATTATCAAACCATGTTCAAAGCCAGCAAACGTCTTCATTTGAACTTAAGTATGTTCGTCATTTATAGTTTGTGCTTAAGACGCATCTGTGCGTGGTTACAATCTAATTTGTAGACTTCTACTTTAACACTCCATTTGGTTAATCAAGACTAATCTAGACTATATATACATAGGTACATACATTCATATAATCACGTATATTATCTTCGAAGGGTTAGTCAGAGACTAAGCAATGAGGACAGCAAAAGCAGTCCTCTACCATAGCCCACTCTTCACCGAAAGCGACTGCACATGTGCTCAGCGTGACAGGTGGTGAGCCCATCGCCGTTCTTTGCTGCTGGATGTATGTGCACTGCACGGTCTGCACTGTGTAGTCCCAAGCCGTTAGTCGCCTTTTATGACACCCAAGGGAAGAGAGGGGGTGGTAGTATTCTTTCACCGGTACGCAACACGGTTAAGTAGTACTAGCTAAAACTTAATTTATATGATTAAACTCGTTAATGTAACTACACTTACTGTTTTCAATGGGTGCATTGGACAGTCCACTGGCTATTTCGTCATCAATAAACAAAGTCGGATAAGCCTGATGCTGCCGAGACTTTGAAGAGAAAAATCTTTTCTCGAAATGTTTCGCGTAAACTTATTTGCGCAGCACATCGTCACTTTGGCCAAATTCACCACTTTAACCAGTTTTGGAGTTCTATTCTATCTCAGTCTTTTGGAATTTAATAAATCACAACTTTACGTCTGCTGTTGCAGCCCACAACACTATTAGAGCTTGAGAGGATAATGATAAAATGATCAAAATTTACAAAATCAAAACTTTATCGGCAATTCGGCAATGGCGGGCGATCGATTGTGATTCTCAACTTGCCGATGTAAATAGACAAACAAACATGGCGCATAAAGGAATGGCGGCGAAGGGAAGGAGTAAGAGGGGTGAAGTATGTGTCAAAATCGTTTATTGACCCATAGACACTAAAGGCTAGAAAGAGTTGTATGAAGATTACCGCCCGTGAATACAACAAACAAATGTACCTATGTAATGTACTGAACTGTAAGTGTGTATGTATGAATAAAAAAAAGTACCCGTATAAGTAAAAAGTAGAGGGGGGGGGGGGGGGGGGGGTTAACGAGACATCAACATCAATCACATCAATTATTAATGTTTCACAGCACAGCACAGTTAGGAACATTTTGTATTAAAAACGAAATTGCTGTTTTTAGCATTTTCTGTTACTTATTGTTTATGTTTCTCACCGTTTAGAGCTTCCCTGAGCCCCTGAGCTTCCACAAATATTTCAAAATCTAAATTAGCCAAATCGGTTCAGCCATTCATGAGTTTTAGCGTGACACACGCACAGCTATTTATTTTGATATATTAGACTTGTATACCATCCTTGACAGTGACAATACTGCATGGCGTAATTTTATGTCATGAAACCTTATTATTTTGAGCATGAATAAATACTTTAAATATTTAAGCACCGCTGAAATTAGATTCATTGAAAATGAAAACTACTGAATGGAAAATTTGGTGATTTATAATTAAAAACATTTTAATAAAACACATACTATTTTAGATTATAATAATTTACTATACAATTTGCCAACTAGATTCTTTAGATATAAACAAATTCATTTCTTGAGCGGTCCCACTGAGTCAGCAGGAATACCCAATTCTTCATCAGTCCAAGTGCTCGGATCAATGTATGGCCATTCTCCCTATAACACAAAAAACACAAGAATACATTACAATTTTCCAACCGCCATCATAATTACCTTCAGGCTTCAACCACATAATATCTGTTACTGTAACAGACAAAGCCTAGCATTTTGTTTAAATTTGTCTCTGGATAAGGGTAAGCTCTTGGCCTTCATGTCACCTGGAAGAACACTTCACTGGAGTCCTCAAATACTAAGAAACTGGCTATCTTATCTCCAACTGTTACAACACACAATATTGTTTTCTGAGATTTAAGAGCACTACACATCGAAATGAAACACTTTTTTATGGACTAACTCACATTTAAATTAGTATATTACATAGTATTTTTATATTATCCTGAGGTTCTGAACCCTTTACAGGGTCCGTGGTCAAAGGGAGTCTGTGTTGGTCGTCTCATAGTTAGACGTTATTTGCCTATTGTCAAACATTTTTCTATTTAACCGAGTGCGTTTAGGTTTACACAATACAAGCTAACAATATTTTTAGGTCTGGCAATATGTTGCTGTTGGAGCTGGGATTTGATGACCTGTATGATGGGGTCCCAGGCAGGTGGTAAATTCCAACCATCCTCTCTAATGAAATTTCGATGTTTTTTAATTTCAATAGCCTTGCGTATTGCGCTGAACACACCTGGTTAAATATAAAAACGATTGACGGTAGTCAAATAACTTCTAACTATGAGACAACTATAAAGGGTTCGAAACATCAGGATAATATAAAAACTATGTAATATAGTAAATTAAACACAAGTTAGTCCATAAAAAGCGTTTCATTTCAACACAACAATGCTAGTAACAAAGATGTTAAGGCGACATATTTAGCATGTGTAGCAGTAACTATCTTAGTTATTGATTGCTCAAACTCGTAGTGCCTAAAACTGTAAATTTACTGTATGGACATACAAATAGGTCTATGGCAGTGGCCTACTTCTGCTATCCTGATTGCCTAGTCTCAGACTAACCTTTAAAGAATAATAGTTGAGAATCTATGTATGTATGTACCTAATACTTCCATGTAAATATATATGCATCATAGATAGGTAAGAATAATTTCAACATTTTTTTTAAACTATACTCACATATATATGTTCTGGCTCAGTGGCCACATGGTACAGGATCCAAAACCATGCTAGTCCACCTAATACATTAGCTAACATTACGGATCTTTTAGAAGGCTGTGGTGGGGGCATTCGGTATGTCCAAACTCTGTAAGAAAATGTTTGCAACTATGAAGAGAAATATGGTGGGACAAAATATATTTCCGTAATGGTTAAGATACTAGATGAGATAATTTTTATCTTGGAAGAAAAAAATATTGAAAATATGGCTTTGTTTCATAGAAAACGGCATGGTTTTAGAGTAGGTAGCTGTTATGACATAACAACATACCCATGACCAGCGTTCCTTTTCGACTGTTTTAGATTGTCTGCAGCATTTTTAATGGTTCGTAATAACAGGGCTCGCGAAGCCGCAGCTCTAGTAAACATTTTTGAGCCTAACAAATATTTATTCTTGAATATTAATTTCGAAATAGATTAAACTTTTTTCTGACAGATAGCTAGCTATTTTTTTTTAAATATTTGTTCCGTGAAGGAACAGGCTAAGGTCAGAGACCATACTGCCCTGTCATTAGTTTTTTTACATCTTTTTTTCCCTTGATGATAAAGAATGGTGATTAAGATGATGAATGATAAATGATGTTCCCCAAACCCCTTCCGTCTTATTACAAAACGAGATCTAAATAAAGTACTGGACTTAGTTTGTAATGGATTACGGGCGGGGAGTCGAACCCCGGACTCTCGCGGTGGGAGCGCGCCGAGAGTGAATCCTACATTTCCTTCCGCCGGAGGGGCTTAGAAGGTTTCCTAGCTAGCTCAGCGTTAGAAGGGTTAGCCACGGGTATGCGACAAATAAACACAGGTATATAATTATCGGACGGGCGGGTCTTTTACGCCCCTTTATTTAAATTAAGTACTAAGCTACGTCTACGGGAGGCGTGATGATAGTGATCGTGGGGTTTCTACTGAAACGGCATACGGCCCTACATGAACAGTTCCAGGGGAACGGAGGTCTCAGACGAGCGAGTGCGGGGCGTGCCCGCACGGTCACAGCTACGGTAAGAGAACACTCCACTAATCTACAGGCGAGCAGCTCTCGGTGGAGCCCGCACTGCTCCAACCTGAGGATACCTGTCTACACCGATACTACGTACCCACAACCACTAACTCACGCCCGTCTACGGGATCTATAACTACCGCGGATCGACTCAAACGTCCCTAAGGACAGAGGCCAGGTGAGCTGAGATACGGTGAAAGCCCGTACCGCTACAACCCGAGGTCCCTATCGGCCCAGACGCGCACATACGGTGAAAGCCCGTACCGCGCAGCCTAGGTCGGGTCAGGCGATGCGTCGACGACGGCGTCGAGGCAACGACTGCTCGCGAGTAGACTCAAACGTCCCTGAGGGCGGAGGCCAGGTGAGCTGAGATACGGTGAAAGCCCGTACCGCTACAACCCGAGATCCCTATCGGCCCAGACGCGCACATACGGTGAAAGCCCGTACCGCGCAGCCTAGGTCGGCTCAGGCGATGCTTCGGCGACGGCGCCGAGGCAGCGACTGATGGCGAGCTCTGTGCGCGGGCGCTTTTTATAAGGCTCGCGGCTGTGACGTCACGCTGTGTGCCCGGTGTGTGTGTCTTTACTTGCGCGGCGCGTGGCGCGCCGTCGCACTGCCTCCCCCTCTCTGGAGATTTTTACCTACGGGAAAAATCACCGTAAGCAAATGCATGACACTGGTATGAAAGCCTATCTACTACGGCTTCTACTGGTAAACTTGTATAGGTACTTACTATACTTAACATTAACCTAAATTGTGGAAGAACAAATTTTGCTTCCCGGTAACGATACCAACAAAATGACTACCTATGTAGTTTGTACGTAACTAATTAACGACAACCAAAATATGAATTATTGAAAGAGAAATGATGCGGAGTTGGTTCGTGGAAAATAATGGTCTATCATACGATACGCAGGTGCGTAATAACAATATAAGTAATAATAATAATAAAAAAAAACTACGTCTACACCCATCTCCCTACTACTAACTATGCCTACACTGGGACTATCTCGGCGACTGTTTCGTCTTCGCAAGGCGAATGAGCCCCCTCTTCTGCCCGCCGTTCCGCTTACGGCCCGCCCTGCGTGTCCCGTTTCTACGGACCGGCCCTGGTGGCTGCGGGGCCTCCTGTGCCGCCCTCTCGCCCCGGCTGTCTTCAACCAAGTTGACGTACTCTGTTCGGTCGGGCTGTAGTTTCCGGGGTGGTGTGGACTCTCGGGGATCGGGTGGTTCCCAGTGCTTTCTATGTAAAAAGCAGAAGAAATCTTTTTTTCTCTTTCTTATGCGGTATTTTTGTGGTAATTTTAACCCTTTTTCTACTTGTCTTCGTTTCTTATTGTACCAGGTTTGTTCCGTTGCGGTGCAAATCGGATTTCGGGATAGCTCATCTGCTATTTTCTTGATTTGGTTCGGTTTCGGATTTCTTGGATAGTATTTTTGTTTCGCCGGATCGTTGTGTATCCTATTGATCTTTTGTGTGGCGGGTATGGCTGGCTCTTTTTTGTTCTGTGTACTCTTGGCCACCTCTGGCGATGTCACGGGGTTTTTTTCGGGGTCTTTTTGGTCCTCCGGTGTCACAGTTTCGCCTGCCCAGGTTATTACCATGCCTATCCTCCTCAGCACGTCCATACTTATTATTGTGTATGCTGCCGTCGGTAGTACCCCTACACAATGTTTTATTCGTACATTTTTCATTTGAAGTTCCGTCACAACTGTCTTTTCCACCTGTGTGTTGGTTCCATCCGCGAGTATGACCTCTTTCTGGGTAGGCATTTCTGTTGCCCCCCGAGCTATGTAGTCTTTATATACTGTCTGGTTTATGTACGTACTCGTGGATCCTGTGTCCACAATGCATCGGTGCTTGGTTCCCATGAATTCTGCTTCTACGTAAATTCGGTTGTCTTCTCTGTTTTGCTCGTTGGCGGCCCCCACGGTGTCATTCGTGGTATGAATTTTCTCCCTACGTCCCTGTTGGTACGTGCCGGCGTCGTTGCTGCGCGGCTCCCTGTATCTTATGTACTGGTTTTCATGCGGTGTCGTAACTATGTTCTCGTACTCTGCGGCTAGCTTCAGGAGTCCTGGGAGGTCTTTGTAGTCTTGCTTCTTGATATATAACTTATATTCCTTTGCCATGTTCTCGTGTATCCGGTGGATTTGCTCTTCCTTAGAGAGTTTGGCGTACCTTCGCATTAAAGTTTGTAAATCGGTTAAGTAGTCGGTGAAGCTTTCTCTGTACCTCTGTTTTCGGGCGACCATTCTTACAATGAGGTCCTCCTGGTAGTTATGTGGGTAATAATACAGTTGGAACAGCTCTAAGAAATTTTTCCACGTGTCACATGACGCTGCGTTGTTCCTGTACCACATTAAGGCTTTTCTCTGTAATATCCGTGGTAGTGCCGGTAGTACGTCTTCCTTCTGTATGTCGCTGGCCATCACGAGCTCCTCGAGTCTTTCGATGAACTCCACCGCGTCATCCCCTGGTTTGAAGGTCAGATTCCACTCTTTTATGAGTTTGTTAATCATTTTGCTTATGTCTCTGTTTTCGCTGTCGGACATTCTTTCCGTGTGTCCCTTGTTCGGTGTTTTAAATTCTTCGCCTTCTTTTATGACGTCTACGAGTAATTTTCTTAGTTCGTCCACTGTTAGCCCTTCTGTAGGTAGGTCTCTTTTCTCGGCTTCTTCAATTAATTCTGGCTTCCGTAATTGATATATCCACGCTGTCTGCATTCCTTCCGGGTGCTCTAAATAGCTTATTTCGGTGTCGGTCGGTCGGTCGGTCGGTGTGTCGGAGCGACGCGTTGGGTTTTTACGGGGCGCACTAATTTTCACTCTTAATTCTAAACTCACCCAGTTGCTGGTGCATACGGCGGGCGGACAGGGGCCAATCTATCCTGGCGGGCGGGTTGAACGGCGGGCTAAATGGGAAGAAGTGATTATTACGGTTATATTACCTACTCCACCCTAAATTGGGTGGGCGGGAAGCGTCGCGTTCACTACACGTGGCGAGCTTGTATTTCTTTCCGTGGCTCCCCTCTGAGCTAATGAACTCTTATGTGAGTTTTATAGTTGGGCGCCAAATGTAATGGATTACGGGCGGGGAGTCGAACCCCGGACTCTCGCGGTGGGAGCGCGCCGAGAGTGAATCCTACATTTCCTTCCGCCGGAGGGGCTTAGAAGGTTTCCTAGCTAGCTCAGCGTTAGAAGGGTTAGCCACGGGTATGCGACAAATAAACACAGGTATATAATTATCGGACGGGCGGGTCTTTTACGCCCCTTTATTTAAATTAAGTACTAAGCTACGTCTACGGGAGGCGTGATGATAGTGATCGTGGGGTTTCTACTGAAACGGCATACGGCCCTACATGAACAGTTCCAGGGGAACGGAGGTCTCAGACGAGCGAGTGCGGGGCGTGCCCGCACGGTCACAGCTACGGTAAGAGAACACTCCACTAATCTACAGGCGAGCAGCTCTCGGTGGAGCCCGCACTGCTCCAACCTGAGGATACCTGTCTACACCGATACTACGTACCCACAACCACTAACTCACGCCCGTCTACGGGATCTATTACTACCGCGGATCGACTCAAACGTCCCTAAGGACAGAGGCCAGGTGAGCTGAGATACGGTGAAAGCCCGTACCGCTACAACCCGAGGTCCCTATCGGCCCAGACGCGCACATACGGTGAAAGCCCGTACCGCGCAGCCTAGGTCGGGTCAGGCGATGCGTCGACGACGGCGTCGAGGCAACGACTGCTCGCGAGTAGACTCAAACGTCCCTGAGGACGGAGGCCAGGTGAGCTGAGATACGGTGAAAGCCCGTACCGCTACAACCCGAGATCCCTATCGGCCCAGACGCGCACATACGGTGAAAGCCCGTACCGCGCAGCCTAGGTCGGCTCAGGCGATGCTTCGGCGACGGCGCCGAGGCAGCGACTGATGGCGAGCTCTGTGCGCGGGCGCTTTTTATAAGGCTCGCGGCTGTGACGTCACGCTGTGTGCCCGGTTTGTGTGTCTTTACTTGCGCGGCGCGTGGCGCGCCGTCGCAAGTTCTAGACTTAAGTCAGGTACCAACGTAAACATTATTACAAAATCAAGTTTTTCTCTTATTCGCGGACTATCTATGGTTCTAAGATAAACTGACGTGACCCCTAGTTTATCTGCAGACAGACCTGGTAGGCTACTCTTGAAACAGAATTGCATTAATCAATTTCCAATCACAAATCTACAAAATATCAAATGACGCTTTTGTAAGCGACAATAGCGCCACATTGGAATTAAATTGCGTGGAAATTGATTGAACAAATTATTATTGAGATGGCGTTCCGGAATTATCTTTACTTATCCCAATATCGATACATATTAATTGCATTGGAATTGTATTAAGATTGAGTTTGCGTTCGAGAGTAACCCCCCTGGCTGGCCTCACACAGCCGGAATCGCTTTCTGAATTAATAAGGCTGGCCTCACACAGCCGGAATCGCTTTCTGAATTAAGAATCTTAATTCAGATTCTGAATTCAGAAAGGCCGGAATACCATACAATATCAGTATGCTCCACACACATGCTGATTTTTTCAGAATCTGAATTTCTCAGATCGATCTGGAAGAATGAGCTGACGAGCGTCCGGAATTCCGTGTCTGAATATTTAAGATTCTGAATTCAGAACGCGCGAATTCCCATACATTTTATATAGAGCGGCACACACATGCTGGAATTCAGATTCTGAATTATTTCAGTGTTGCCATTTTTAGTAGGATCCTGCTTTTTTAGCATTTTTAAAAGTAAATTTTAGATATTTAGTTTGTGTGTTATCTTATTGATACCTTGCTTTAATAGTGTTTAATTTTCGATGTACTCCAATTCTTAAAAATTATAAAGGTAAATATAGCAGTTTTGGTGCATTTTTATAAACAACGCTTAGCAGTTTTAGCAGGATTTACCATAAATTTTTATTTTTATATTTTATTTTTATAAAATTTGATAGCAATATAAGCTTCTATTGAAACTCGTTAATATAGTTGAACTAGATAATGGATAAATATACATAAACATAGAAAAACACCCAGACCCGAAATCAATTAAGAAAATCAGTTTTCCCTAAATTGACTCGCCGACCGGGAATTGAACCCGGGACCTCAGAGATGGCGCGACGCCAGACCCGGCGCGCTAACCACTTGACCACGGAGGACGTCAATTGGTAGGAACAGTGAAAAAAAAATAGCAACCCTGGTTGAAACAGCAAGCGGTTAACGCCTCGGAGACGTTTGCATATGCCGAGAGTCACAAGACTACTGATCAATCTGAATTTTTAAGAATGTGTGAGTCAAGGTGCCGGAATTCAGATTCTTAATTCAGCAAGCCATTCCGGCTGTGTGAGGCCAGCCTAACTTCAGTACTAACCTCAAAAACTTTGACACAAACGTCACTTTGATTTTATGATATCGTTGTATTTAAATTAATGGTAAATATAATTAAAGACTTGATCGATTTGAAGACTTAGATAATGCTGGAAACATCCCGACGACCTGTTCGGCGTCAGCAACGAATTAATCCCTTCAAATTAAGTAATAACGACTTTAAATTATGTACAGATTTACCAAACGATTTGGTGCTTTAGTCGTGGAAATGTTACGCTAACATTTGACTCACGATCCTCCTCCTCCACGATGATGCCCACTGATTGCTGAACTACAGGTAGTTCGCGCATTACGCAACTGGGCTCGGCATGAAGTAAGTAAATATAACCTTGATTGATGCTATGACACTCCCAAAAAACAGTAACTTACCTATGTAAGTACCTAATTATTTTTATTGTAGATACAAGATGATGCAGCGAACTTACATGGTGTCGCAATCCGTTATCAGCTTAGATTAAAACAAAAAGGGAAGATACGGTATGCTCCTACTTGTAGTCATTCAAAATATAGGCCTACTCAACTACATAAGCAAACACTCACACACGCACACCGCGTAAATCGAGCGAGCGAGACAAAGCGGTAAGTTTCAACGTCAGCGCGAGGGAGTCAGCGAGTAGCGCGTTGACGTCTCGGTCGCTTCGCAACAGACGAGTACGTACGACCGATTCCGACGCCACTGGGGAGTAGCGTCTTTCTCTTTTTCACACAGCAGAATATCCGCAATAGGGCGATGTAGCCTGTTCGCTCGGCAAATTGTGACTGAAGTGAAATTGTGCCTTTAGGCCTAATTTTGGCGGCTCACTCACGAGACGTTAATGCCGTATCTTTCCTTTTTGTTTTAATCTAAGTGTTTACGTATAAAAAACTGAACACGTCTGAACAGGACAGCCGCACGCGCGCTTCTGAACAGAACCAAGTGTGGGCGGCCGACGCAAATATTTGCCGTATTTGATTCCTTTGATGTGTGATCAAAAACCGACAAGTGGACGGAAACGCATATTCGCTATTTGCGTTGTTTGCCTTATTCGTGCAAATAAAGCAAATATAATCAAATAGGCCGTCTACACATTGCCGTGTTCGGACAAATAATGCAAATACGCGAACACGATACGCCATGTGAAGTGCCGGCATTATACTCGTACATCAACAGAAAAATGGATTTTCTTCTATATATGTACAGTAACTAATTGTTATTATATATGAATTTTATGTCATGGTTTTATTACAATTACATGCCAGACCAAATACACGGCATTATGTAACATACTTATTATCTTGTTAAAAATTATGTATGTTTTAGGTGGTTTCTGATGCTGACCTGAAGATTTGGACATAGTGACCAGAAAGATAGCATTGAGCATTCTCCATCTAGGCAGCCTAACTACCTACCTACCACAAATTGCTCTAAATTCAGTACGGGGAAAATAAAGAGAAAGCAGTTATAAAAAGACATTTTTAATAAACCCATATTAAACATAATTTTAACAGTTTAAAGTTCAAAAGCAGTCATACATAACATAGGTACCTACCTAATAATAATAACAACAAAATAGGCAGCCACAAAATGGTTTACTATTGTTTAACAAAAAACGTAAGTATGACAAAAGATCATTTTACAAACAATGTTTGAAAACTAATCATTTGACAAACTTTCTCTTCGCAAACATTACTTTAAAAATAATCATTTGACATACTTAATACAGGTTTCGCAAATGTTTTACTTAGGAAATATTATATATTTTAACAGTAGATGACTAAATAATTCGTTTGCCAAATTGGTGATTTTACAAATACTTAATATGGTATATTAGGTATGATATATTATATAAGCAAGGATGTAAGCAATTTCGAACCGATCAAGTGACCTACAGGAGTAGGCCAGCTAGTATTTCTGTTGTCTAATAAAAAAAATAACCTCGAAATTTAAGACAATCGCTATGCTGTGCTTCGCGATTGTCTTAAATAAGTATCTTACTTATCATGTAACCTACAGGAGTAGGGCAGCTAATATTTGTTAAATGTTATTTATGCTTTACGTTGTTTTGCCAACTAACATGTTTAAAAAATAATTAATTAGTGAAATAATGTTTTAGCATAATGACATTTTTATTTAGTAAATATATTGTCTAATGAGTAGTTTATTAAACAATAGTTTGTAAAATAATACAATTATCAAGTATAATTTTGTCAAATGTTTGGACACCCACAAAATAAGTACATGTTACAATAGTTTAAAACAGAATGTTTGAGTAAGTATCTAAGAAAGTATAATTGAATACTACTTATAGTAAGCATATTTAATTAATGAAATGTGTGAACAAGAGGTAGGTAGGCGAAACATTTATGTACTATCAATAAAAACAATATGATTAGACTGTGTCATACTCATAAAAAAGTTATGTTTATCTTGTGTTTAAAAAGAATCAGAAAAATAAAATTACTATGTAACTAAAACTAAGTAGGTAAAAGTCTTTTTAAATTTAATTGTTAGTGTTTGTTTTATTTTCCAATAAAGATATTTCTAAGTCTATTATTTTTATTTGGCTATTGTAATGATGTATTTGTGCTCGGCTTCCATCATTTCTAACTGTTTGTTTTAATATCAGTATGGCTTTGTACAATTAATTGTTGCATGTCTTCACTTCTGTAAAACAAAATAGAATAATGTTGTCAATTTATTTCATGTAAAAAGTAAGTACTACAATTAGTTAATAAATAAATAAACTTTAAATAGTAAATTAATAATTTAAAAAATAAATAAATTAAAATACTGTGTCTAAATACCTATTGTGCAAGATTTTTTCTTGGTTTTGTTTTGCCAGTTACAATCGTTCAAATATAATTCAAATAGTAGTTTCAAATTCAATATTATGGTTTATCATCATTCTGGCACTACTTTCGACGCCCTCATTGTTTGATATCTCTGAAAACAATATACAAAATTTCACTTACATTAATTAAAACTTGCATGCACATAATCTTCTGTAAGTATTGGATTGTAATTATTTATAATGATAATATTGTATGTATTTTTAATCAAAAATTTTACCTTGCACTTCTACAACATGTTGGCCAGTGTTTTCCACATTGAAATTGACGGGTATTGAGTCAGTTTTATCATAACTAGTGCAAGGCTTAGGGTCAGCACTTAACGCAGGAATTGTTAATGCAACATTCGGAATCTAAAACAATCAAATTAAGATATGTACTGTAGGTACCTACAAATTTTAACATTTACTACTACATATTATTATTATTTTTTTTTTTTTTATACTATGCCCGGCAAATGACCCCACTCCACCTGATGTTAAGTGGAAATGAGGTCCAGGCGCGAGGACAACTGGTGCAGCGTAAGAGACGTAGCATCAGTCATCCTCACTCTGCCGGCCCACAAAGTGCTTCTTCACGCCTCGTTTGAAGGACCCTATGTCATAGGTAGGAGGGAATACGTGTGCTGGTAGACTATTCCATCTTTTGGAAGTGCGGCAAAGAAACGAGTCACCAAATTTCTTTGTGCGAGATGGAATGTTAGAGACTGTAAATTGGTGACTCCGCAGAGCAGCACGCGTACTCCTATAGAGGAAGGGAGAAGGAGGGATGAGGTCAAAGAGTTCTTCAGAGCACTCGCCATGGTATAAACGATAAAAGACGCTGAGTGACGCAATATCTCTACGCAATTGCAAAGGCTCGAGAGTTTTAGTGACCTCCGCATTGCCGATAATGCGCACAGCGCGGCGCTGCAATCTGTCCAAGGCATCGAGAAGGTACTTTGCGGAGCCGTCCCAAAGGTGAGAGCAATACTCCATGCAAGACCGCACCTGTGTCTTGTATAATAGACACAACTGATCAGGCGTGAAGAATCGCCGCACCTTGTTTAGGACACCGAGTTTACGTGAGGCATTTTTAATCACGGTTTCGATGTAGTCCTTTTGATTCAGATCGCAGCGGATATCCATACCGAGCATGTTAATACTGCTCTGCAGGCCTAAAGATGTACCCTGAAGAGAGGGAAGGGGAAGGAATGGCGACTTTTTCGCTGTGAACGCGCACACCTGTGTTTTCTTGGCATTGAACTCCACCAGATTATCGGAGCCCCATCTAGAAATGAGGTCCAACACCCGATCGAGCTCAATGACAAGATTTGCTCGCTTCATTTCGGTGTCTACCCGCCCAGCCGTTGGGTGCCCGTTATATCCCCCATGCACTGTGCTATCATCTGCATAGCAATGAATGTTTCCAAGAGGAAGCATGTCATTGATATGCAGAAGGAACAGCGTGGGGGATAGAACGGAGCCTTGAGGAACACCAGCGTTCACTGACATGAACCGCGAAGCGCATCCATCCGAAAGGACACGGATTCTACGCTCATGCAGGAAGCTGGCAATCCAGGTACAGAACTGAGCGGGCAAACCGTATGCCGGGAGCTTGGACAGAAGAGCTTTGTGCCAGACCCGATCAAAAGCCTTGGCTATGTCAAGGCTAACTGCCAGTGACTCGCCACGCTTGTCAATAGCCTCACCCCAGAGATGTGTGACGTACGCTAGAAGATCACCCGTTGACCGTTTTGGCCGAAACCCATATTGACGATCGTGAATTAGGGAGTGACCTTCTATATAGGTATCGAATAAGCTGTTTGTTCAATATTCGTTCTAGGATCTTACACAACACTGAAGTTACGGCTATAGGGCGGTAATTAGTCGGATCTGACCGATCTCCTTTTTTAGGGATCGGTTGCACATTAGCTTCTCTCCAAGATTCCGGCACACAACCCGAAGAGAGCGAGAGACGGTACAGACGCGTCAACACAGGGGACAACTCCGCTGCACACATTTTCAGGACTATTGCTGGGATGCCATCAGGACCGTTAGCTTTCCGGACATCGATTGACTGCATTTCCGCACGGACATCACACTGCCTGATTTTAATATCAGACATTGTGTGGCCACAGTGAGGAATTGAGGGTGGCTGTGCATCACAGTCATCGATCCGGGAGTTAGCCGCAAAAAGTTTGGCCAGGAGATCGACCTTTTCCTGCGGCTTGTGAGCTAAAGTTCCGTCAAGACATCTCAGTGGTGGCAGCGAGGGTTGGCAGAAGTTGGATTGCACGGCTTTGGCCAGACGCCAGTAGCTACGGCTGCCCGTAGGATGCGTCAGGAGTTCTTGTCCTACTCGTGCAACGCGCTGGGCATCCGCTCTAATGTAGGCCCTCTTACACGACTTGGTGGCATTATTATAGGCTGCTTTTAGCGAGCGAGTTTCGGGAGCCCCATGAGCTTTACCTCTGATCCAAGCGCGGTATGCCGTCTGTTTGCTCTCAACAGCGCTGGCACTCTCGCGATTGAACCAGCGGTTGCGTCTGCCTTTGCTGATGACATAGGAGTGTGGAATATAGTATTCCATTCCTAATACTATCTCATCAGCAACGGCAGTGGCGCTAGCGGTCGGGTCCTTCCCACTAAAGCAGCGCTGCCTCCAAGGGACGGATGCAAAATACTCCCGCATCCCGTCCCAGTCTGCCGACGCGTAGTGCCAAATCTGGCGTTTCGAAACCGCTGTTGGCGGGTGCGATGCCAAGGGCACTGTGCTGGATATCAAGCAGTGATCCGAGGAACCTAAAGGAGCTCGAATCTCCACCCGGTATCCAGCTGGGCGACTCGTCAGCAGAAGGTCGAGTAAGGAGGGCGCATGGCCAACTATGTCTGGGATCCTGGTGGGCTGGTTCACCAGTTGCGTCAGGTCATGCGTGAGAGCGAATGCGTGGGCAGTTCTACCAGCATGGTCTGTTTTGGAGGAACCTAACCACAACTCATGGTGGGCGTTGAAGTCCCCCAAAAACACCAGTTCCGCCGATGGAAACCGCTCCTGCGCATCATCTGCTACCCGACTAAGATGTTCAATTAGTCGAGTTGTCTCCATGTCGCCGTTATGGGATCGGTAGACGCAGACGTAGACACGGCAATGAGAACCTAAGTCGACGTGTACCACTAGGAGGGAGAAGGAAGGGTCCTCCAGACAGCGCAGACGGCGACAGCAAACATCCGCCCGAACGAATAAGCAAACTCCGGCTTTGGCTTTGAAGGATTCTTCAAGCACAAAGCCGGGATAGTTCAGGTAGGTGGTGTCATCTGGGCGGATTATTTGCGTCTCCGTCAGGAACAACATTGCTGGCCGTGCCGTCTCAAGATGGTGGTGGACGGCATTGAGGTTTGCATGGAGTCCGCGGATGTTAGCAAACTCCACCTCAAACGGTAAGGTTGTGGTGGGGGTGTGCACCGCTGTAGAACCAGTTTTGTTGTTAGGCGCTGTCAAAATATGTATTACCTACTTATTTTGTTCATATTTAAATTTTAATAAAAATACCTATGTTACATACCTAAATAAATATGTTTTATTTACCACTGCATCACTATCATAGCATAGTCATTTTGTTCTGACTAAGTCGTGAGGAGCAATTGAAATTACATCTTAATCCTCAGGAGAAGGTGGCTTTTTGCCACTCCATGTCACAGTAATAGTTCCTCATAAAGGCAAATTGGATTTTGCTGACAGCTTCATGCTTTTCCACGTTAACTCGACTTCCCCATCTGATCGGCTTTTACCAGTTAGCTCAATAACTAAACATTAATAATACCAACGCGCTGCACTTCCTCCAACGTCACGTACTCAATTCGTCTGTCAGCCAAGTACAGTGTTGCCAGATCCGTAGGTCAAAACTATCCTAGATTTACTGCAAAATTATCGTGTTTTTATCGCATTCAAAAAGACAGAATTTATACACAGACTATATAGTGAACAAGTTCAGACGGACATCTATCGTACATTTCTATGAAGCTTTAGAGCTGGCCGCCATCTTAGCTCAAGATTGATGTATGACATTTGTAACTTTTTAATCTTGAATGCTTAATTTAGGGCAACAACATTTTCTACATTCAGCCAGAACTGAAGCGACATACCAGAGGGCCTAGTCAACTGGCAAACGCTCGACCGGTGACAGCGTCAAAATCGCTCATCAAATTCGCTAGGCTACATCGATATCGATAAGCTAAGGGATATAGAACATACAGGCTTGTCTTAGTATTTTTTTGTTTGATGATAATGTAACGCTTATGTAAGATTAATAAATAGGTAGTAACCACACCGATCCTTTTGAGTTTTAGTGAATTGAATGTCACTTTACTAAGAAATTCGGGTAGACTCCTTGAGACAATTTGAAAAATGAATCAATCGCTTTTTTCGCCGGAAGTTCGCCAGACAAGCACGTTTGTAAATAAGTACTTATAATGATGACGAGTGACTTACCTACCATAATATGATATTGATATGAGACCAAACCCATTTTTCAGCTTATAATATAAATAAATTAAGACTGAAGACCACAAGCAAACGCTTGCTGCCAAGAATTTCTCAAATATTAACAACTTGACGTCCGTCTGTAATGAAATAAGTGATAACACTAAATGTTACAAACCGCGCGAACATTTAAACAGTTTGATCTTAGATGCGAGTACCCACTAGGTAGTGATTAAAACGTTTGCATCTTGTATGAGTACATCGCCTAAAGTAACTCTATGGCGTAGCGGCTAAGGCTTTCGGGTTTAGTTGTCTAACTACAACACCTATCACATTACTTTTCTAATTGATTATTGTCCTAAATAAAATAAAATAAAAAACATTCCAAGTACATGGTTTTGCTAGTTAAATTAAAACTAATTTTAAAATATGCAAACTAGCGAAGCAATGTATTTACTGTTACTTGAAAGGTAATGCTAGAGGTTCAACTAATGCAAAAAGTCCCCGCCCGCGCCGCACCGGTTTGTGATCTTGCCAGTTAGTTACGCAACTTTCACATTACCGAGCTAAAGGATGGGTAACCAAATAAAAAGCGTCTCGAGCTCCTCCGTGCTTCGGAAGGCACGTAAAGCACAATGTGGTTGTATTGGCTCAGGGCTTAAGCCTGTTATAGCCCAGTCTGCCTTAGTGCTGTCGTTCATGTGGAAACGTTCAGGACGTTCATAGGATGACGATGAAGACAACATCGCCTTAATATAGGATTGTTTCATTGTTACTTATTTATAGCGGTAGGTACCGAAAATAATTGAAATTAAAAGTCAAATCATTTATTAAATATACGCCTTCACAGACACAATGACATGATCGTGGTCTCTACGCGACAAGTTAAAATATTTATTTATTTTACATTATTTATTTCACTGCCATTCATTATGAGTTGGTTGATAATGTTTCGAAATAAAACATAGGATTATTTATATGTTTACCAAAAATAATTTTAAAACAATTAATTTTATATAATTACCCTAGTTTGTTGATAATGAATCAAGTACAACTTTAAGCCATGTTTAATGCAGTTTCATTGTTGGATACGACATGTGGTACACATCCCTTCTTTATTGTGAGCCTGATGCAGCATTAAATATTGGTGTTATTATGATTAACCATGCTTTTTGAAGGTATCCAGAATCTCCTAAGAAATTGGAACAATATACTTACTTATAGAAAATTGTCATACATAAAAAGTTAGTAGGTAGTATATATTTACCAAAAATAATTTAAAAACAATTACTTACCTAATTTTATTTATTTATTTTATATTCACAGGTGAATCGACAGTTCTATAAAAAGTATAACACTGAAAATGTGAAACAGCAAACCATTTACAGATTCACACAAATAAAAATGTGATAGTAACATTACAAACTCAAGCAACAATTACAATCGATTACTTCACAATCGCCAAATTGATAATAACTAAACTATTACAGAGTATGCTAGATATGGAACTTATTATTATTTTTTTTTTTTTTAAACACCAATTATCTAGCCCAAGAGAAGCTTCGAAGAAACTCGTTAAATGGTTACTAGACAACGGATAAACTTACTTAAAATACTTAAATACATACTTATTATACATAGAAAACACCCAGACCCGAGACAATTTAGAAAAACAATAATTTCTAAATTGACCCGACCGGGGATCGAACCCGGGACCTCAGAGATGGCGACACCATGAAAACCGGTGTACAAACCACTCGACCAAGGAGGTCGTCGTACTTAATTTGTATTATATGTATAACAAGCCACCTTATGTTAAGCCACCTATTTAAAGAAAAAACAATATTATAACAAACACAATAGAACCCACCAGATTTAATAATCGGATAATAATAATGCAAGTTTATACATATAATTATACCTTTATTATACCTTATTATACCTTTGTATGTTGATAATGAATCAAGTACAACTTCAATAGCTTAATGTTATGACTAGTAGAAATTGATATAAGTAGGTACTTAAACATTTTCTATAGGTACCTACTGCAAGTAAAATTAAATATCAAGTAAAAATAACATTAATGTTGTATTTCTTAATATATTCTTATTTCCTTACCTAACTCTCTCAAAGTCAAAGTTTATTAAATATGAGGCTTCACTTTCTCTTATTGACATTAAAACTATATGTGTACAAAAATAAATGCCAATTGTGTGTTTAAGAAGGTACTGTTTTTTTGTACCTACCTAAGTAAATCTTTTTAATAAAGTACAATAAACTTAGAACTAAATTAACTTTATACTTAATTTTTCCCCATCATATAAACCAAATCACTATTTTATAGGTTAAATATATTTATGGCACACTGTTCCTTTTCTTAAAATAAAAATGTTGTCAACGAAGGTACTGTTTTTTTGTACATAAGTAAATGTTTTTAAATAAAGCACAATAAACTTAGAACTAAATTAACTTTATACTTAATTTTTCCTCATCAAATAAACCAAATTACTATTTTATGGATAAATATATTTATGGCACAGACTGCTCCTTTTTGTAGAATAAAAACGTTGTCAACATTAGAGCTCCACAAAAAAAAATCATATAAATAACTAAATTCAACGATGCCAAAGCCATGTTCAATGCAGTTTCATTGTTGGATATGACATGTGGTACACACCCCTCCTTTCTTGTGAGTCTGATGCAGCATTAAATATTGTTGTTATTATCATTAACCATGCTTTTTGAAGGTACCTATCCAGAATCTCCTAAGAAATTAGAACAATATACTTACTTATAGAAAATTGTCATAGATAAAAAGTTAGTAGGTAAGTACCTATGTATTATACAAAATTTCTTGATATTGTTTTTCACCAAATAACCATGTTTGTTCACCATTCTGAGGAAGTCCATCCTCCAAATTATGAGGTAACATTTAAGATTTTTGAATCGTCGTCTCAAATCTGCAAAACCACATAAAATAGTTTTATCTTTATGTCAATACTCTTTATTCTAGCAATTTTAACAAAACTGACATTTCCTGGTAAATCCCAATATAATAATAGGCATAATACTTACCTTTATTATGTAAGTAATAATTTATTTATTAAAACTTACCGCTTGAACGTAAGGACTGATATCTTTTCCTATTAAGAAAGATGCTTGTCTGTATAAGATTTATAGAGTATAGTCAATAGGTACACCTTACTACACTTAGAGCCTTGGTTTAATACTCTAAGCTACCTGGCAAATTAAATCTTCATTGGAACCTGTAAAACAAATAAGCAATCTAAGTTATAAATTGATAAATGGACATTATGGATAGGTTACATTCAATATTTATACAAAAAGTCCCTTACTGTTGTCTTATTCTTGACCTTTCTTGTCATGATTAAAGGTACTTAGGTGGATTTATTTGGCCCAAATGTTTGTATGGTTTGAGAGCCCCTACAAATTGTTATGCAGCGACTTGCTCTTCGTTGCGGAAAATGTTGCATGACACACATTTATTTGGTCACTCACATCGCAACAACTATATCAGCACGCAATTCCCGGCAGACCTTAGTTAGATATTTGAAAGTTCGTAAACGAGAACTCCGAGAACTATTCACAAGTACAACAAACTCGATTTCGTTAATTTGCTCCAAGTAACGTAGGGAAACATTTCTTCCTTAGCGCCTGAGCACTTGATTATCGCAGTCCACAATAGCCCTAAAAAGAGCATTTTAAACAAAACTTTCAACACAACACAACTATTCCTTCATCAGCTGATCAAACAATCGCCATTTTGTGTGAACTTTTATCTCCAATGTTTGAGTGATCGCTAGATTAGCGATTCTTGGCTTGTCAAACTGTCAATTAGGTCTATTTTAGCGTAAATTTTACGTCGTAGGTAACTTTTGCTTATGTCAATCCCATACATTCAGTTTATCGTAGCGAAGATTTCGTAGCGTTTAATTTGTTTGCCAATTGACTAGGCCCTCAGGCAGTTTGTTTTTGTAAATTAGGATACATCAGAATCTATCAAGGTAACTATTAAGCAAGACATTTCGTAATTGCTAATAGTTACCTTTTGAAATAAAAACAAATATTTCTTTAGTAGGCACATTTATTTTCTTTTTAACTTTTTGGTAAGTATTTTTTATAAAAGCTTTATTTTACATCATTGGAAGACTTCTCTTCTGCAACCTGCGGATGTCAGTGCCTCCTGATATTGCTCCAGTGCCTAATAGGCGAGATTTGGAAGTTATAAATCTCTTCTCATAATTTTTCTGACAACTAAAGCGTTGTAAGTTCAAAGTTCATCAACATTCAACGCCCGAAGAGTTTCACTGTTTAAATGCACTCCAGCCATTTATTGAGTCTAATAGCATTAATACATGGAAATACTTGTAATTTAACGGTCTGTCGTAAACACTATCACAGTTGGGAACACAGCAATGATTTAACATCGTAGAAAGCACTAAAACGTAACTTAACACGAAATAATCTGAGTAATACTCAAGTAACGCTTAGAAGTTATCTGGAGAAATAGATATGTACGGAAATAAATCAAGATCGCCTCGACACAAAACAACAAGTGATGAAAGTGACGCCATTTTCAAAGATTTTGACAGTAGTGATATTCGCATCGGGAAGAAACTGTCATACATCATTCTTGAGATGCGTTCTCTATAGCAACTTTTTTCAGTAGGGAACATTTCCACCCGAATTTATACGACTGAGGCACTCCAAATATGGTAACATCCGACGTCACGAGATAAAAATAAAAAAAAAGCTCATCACCTAGAAAAAGGACTGACTGTGGTACCTTAAATTTCGTTATTTCCAAACTGTGACTGAACGACTGATGCTAAACCAGGGGCCCAAGTCTGCTAATTTACGAATGGCATAATTGAATCGTAATTGTATCGCAATTGTATCGCATTGTAATTGTTTGACACATTTGGTATTCGTATATGAGTAAAAGAATACCAAATGTGTCAAACAATTACAATACGATCCAATTGCGATTCAATGATGCCATTCGTAAATTAGCAGACTTGGGCCCCAGGTTTGTCACAAAATTATCGTAGAACTGACAAAAAATATCGTGGAAAGTCGACGAATTATACGAATTATCGTGCGATACTTAATTATTATTATTTATCGCATGCCCCTCAAAATTATCGTGAATCTACGATAATTATCGCACGTCTGGCAACGCTGGCCAAGTATGCAATGCGGCCGTTACTGTCGCTCCCATGGCCTTACAAGTATAGAAAACATTACAAGCCACATAAGAAAATGCCAAACCTCACAATTGGACGCTGTTATAATTATCTTTTATAGATTTATGAGGCCAATGGCCTATGATGTTAATTATGACTAGGTAGGTAGGTACCTACTTCATAGATTGTTTGTTTACTTACCTGCAATCCGTTACACGCTAAAATTCCTAATGAAAAACTTAATTTGAAAAAAGTCATGATAAAAGTTTAAGTCTTGCATTTTTAACGGATGAAAATACAATACAAAATAGATAATGATTATTTATGACATATTTTTATCTTGTTTAATAATTATTTATGTAAAAAAACTCTACAGAAATTATTAACATCCAGTAAAACGAAACGGTGGAGTGAATGATGTTTGTGTGAACAAATGAAAAGTTGACATTTTTTGTATATTCTCTGTGGATATCATTCAAACCTAAGACTAAGGCCCGTATTACAGGACGAGACTCAAGCCTTGATCTCTACTTAAAACTAGTTTTAGGTACAGTTTTAGGCCCGTATTATAGGACGAGACTCAAGCACTGCTTGAACTCTAATCACCTGATCTCTACTCAATTACTGAATCTAGCCTCAAGCACCCCGCTGATTCCAAAACAATGCTCGAGTCGAGACTTAGCTGATCTCTACTTGGAGTAATGCTCAAGCAGAGCTTTCATGAGCTTTGCACAGATTAGGTAGAGACTTACGTTTAGCTATGGTTAGAATCTGTTTCCTATTACAAAACATAATTTATGCAGAATGAGTTTCATCTTACGCATAATTAGAATAAAATTAGAAAACGTAAATGTTGTTTCGCAATGTGATTTATATTTTTTATGAGTTTGCATTGACCGTTATTTTTATTAATTAAGATATTTGTGCTTACAATTATAGAAATATTGAAAGGATTTTTAAGGTAATGTTGTCAACGCAGTAAGTTATTTCGTAAAACGGAGTTACACGTGAAGTCAGTGTCACTGTCACTTACTTCATCACTTCACTTCAAATAAAAAAAGGATTTGTAGTTCAGGAGCTAATGGCAGATCACGATTACTGGGTTTTCGAAAGTGTTCGTCAATCAGCGGCAAAATCACTCTTTTGACAACTTCTTGTGAAAATCCAAATACGTAACAATCAACACAAAAATTTCATATATTTTTTGTTTTGTACTTGTTACGTATTTAGACTTTAGTATCGACTTTAGGTGCTTAGCGAATAAACAGTTGTATACGTACCTATAGATAGGTATATATCTTTATAGGCGTCTAGTTTCACACCAAATTGCAGAGGGCGGCATGGTAGTATTCAAATATAGCGGCCGTCAATTTAGGGTGGCAACTGGCAAAAAACTTTTTTTAAATAATTTCATGACCATGGATACAAGTCCTTCAGTCGTGATATTAGAGATTATTGGTAATGCTAATGATAATGTAGAATGATAATGAGTGATGATATTATGAACGAAAATTATTCCCCCCCCCCCCCCCCCCAAAACCTTTGAGTTTTAGTAAAGATGAGAAGCTCACTCGGACTTCTTGAGAGAATTTGAAAAGTGATGTTGCACCACAGACATATATGTCTGTGTGTTGCACGGTTTTGTTTTATTTATCAATACTCATGCACGTTCACGAACACAACAGTTAATAATCCACTATTATTACACACTAGCGGCCGCTCGCGGTTTCACCCGCGTGGTTCCCGTTCCCATAACAATATCGGGATAAAAAGTATCCTATGTGTTAATCCAGGTTATAAACTATCTGTATGCCGAATTTTATCTAAATCCATTCAGTACTTTTTACGTGAAAGAGTAACAAACATCCATCCATACTTACAAACTTTCGCGTTTATAATATTAGTACTTAGATTAAAACAAAAAGGGAAGATACGGCATTGGCGTCTCGTGAGTGAGCCGCCAAAATTAGGCCTAAAGGCACAATTTCACTTCAGTCACAATTTGCCAAGCGATCAGGATACATCGCCCTATTGCGGATATTCTACTGTGTGAAAAAGAGAAAGACGCTACTCCGCAGTGGCGTCGGTCGTACGTACTCGTCTGTTGCGAAGCGACCGACACGTCAACGCGCTACTCGCTGACTCCCTCGCGCTGACGTTGAAACTTACCGCTTTGTCTCGCTCGCTCGATTTACACTTTATAGGTGTGCGTGTGTGAGTGTTTGCTTAAGTAGTTGAGTAGGACTATAATTTGAATGACTACAAGTAGGAGCATGCCGTATCTTCCCTTTTTGTTTTAATCTAAGTATTAGTAGGATTAATATTCGACAAAACACAAATTATAGAAAATAAAACAAAACTGCAGACATGACGCTTCACTTTCTCGTCAAGAAATCGACAAAATCTCTGCTCAAGAGTGCCCTCGACCATACTTACGTAAACTGAGATCAAATCCTGACTTGAGCAGAGATTTTCAGTCAAGCACCGTTTTAAAATAAGCTATAACCTGAGTCGAGTACTCGAGCATCGTTTTAAAATTAGCGTAATCTAAGTTTGAGTTTAGTTTGTCGAAGCTCAAGCACCGTTCTAAAACTAAGGCCCGTATTACAGGACGAGACTCAAGCCTTGATCTCTACTTAAAACTAGTTTTAGTTACAGTTTTAATTTTAGAACGGTGCTTGAGCAGAGCTTCAGCAAACTAAACTCAAACTCAGATCACGCTAATTTTAAAACGATGCTCGAGTACTCGACTCAGATTATAGCTTATTTTAAAACGGTGCTTGACTGAAAATCTCTGCTCAAGTCAGGATTTGATCTCAGTTTACGTAAGTATGGTCGAGGGCACTCATGAGCAGAGATTTTGTCGATTTCTTGGCGGGGAAAGTGAATAAGCGTCATCATGTCTGCAGTTTTGTTTTATATTCTATAATTTGTGTTTTGTCGAATATTAATGTGTAATAATTTGTGGATGATTAACTGTTGTGTTCGTGAACGTGCATGAGTGTTGGTAAATAAAACACAACGAGACCAATTAGTGTTTGACTATAAATTCTCGCTAGGTGGCGCTTTACTACCTTATCGCTTATCTGGAAAAAAACGCGATTAATATATCTTTATTAGCTAAATATGAGCTTTTAAAGATGTAAAAAATACCGCGCTGTACGTACATTAATATATACGAACTTGGCTTTTTTCAGTAACCACGTTGTACATACAACGTTGAAGATAGTGGTTTGTGTGTAATGAATAGTAATGATGTGTAAGGCAGTGGCAACACAGCGGACCGCAGCAAGTTTTCAACGCGCGGCCGCAAACCAAGGTCGTGGATAGGTCAACAAAAATTTCGTTTTTTTTTTTTTTTTTTTAAATCTTTATTAAGGCTTTAGTCGCTCAGCTACTATGCCAAAAAATTACAAATTTATCTTAAGTTCTACTCTTAATTAGCTTTATAACTAATTTATACATAATAATAGCTATGTCTGACAATGGTTGGGATAAAATTATATTACACAAACCTATATCTCTAAGACTCCCTTTAACTACTCGTTCCAGAGCCCTGCGTTCGGCTTCTACTCTAACGCACTCCACCAATGCGTGATATGTATCCTCTCTAATACCGCACATAGAACAATTGGGAGAGTCAACCATTTTCATCAAATGTGCAAACGCGTTCAACGGAATGTGCCCGGAACGCAGTCTCATACTTAAAACGATTAACTGTCTATCCATCCTTGTATCAGCAAACCAGGGTATCTTAGGTGGTTCCGATTGAACTGTCTTGTACCAAATACCCTTCTCCTCAGATCTCCTATCAAAATATTCTTTCCATATAATAAAACAGTCTTTTCTAATGTCTTTTAAAATATCTGAGAAGCAGGGTAAATGGCTTACCGGTATTCCATCACATATTCCTGCTTTTGCTGCCTTATCAACTATCTCATTTCCTTGTATCCCTATGTGTGATGGAATCCACTGAAATTTGATGGTCCTTCCTTTAGCGAACGCCTGTAAAATGAGGTCTAAAATAGTGTATGCTATGGGGAGACCTCTCTTGCCAGATGTGCATTTATTCAAATGTTGTAAAGCAGGTTTGGAGTCACAGATCACCACACAATAGGTTTTATTACACGATAGTAAGTACGACAAGCATTCACAAAGAGCATATAACTCTGCTTCCATAACCGACACATTACAATCAAGTTTAAAACTTGCTGTCAAATTTATTTGAGGATCGAAAAAAGCTGCACCTACTCCATTCGAATCTTTGGAACCATCAGTATATACTTGATAAAAACCATTATAATTTTGTGCAATACTTCGTAAGGATTTTTTAAATAACACCAAAGAACTACATGTTCTTTTAGGTATATCTAAATCATTAATTTGTACTTGAATATTTGACTTAGTATCAATATTTGTAACCCAAGTTGGTAGCGAGAACATCTCCAGTCTTTGAGATCTATGTATCGTGTATCGCGATTGTAGCTCATTATGTACTAATGAAAGTAACGGTTTCTTCTTATTGTCCCAATAAGATGACTGTTCACATTCTGAAGCTAGTTTAGATTTACAGGATATAGTCTCGCCACCATCTATGGATTTAGATTTAAGCCAAAATTTTGTGGCCAAGTATCTCCTCCTTACAAATAGTGGGGGTAAACACAGTTCTGACTCCATGACGTGTATGGGGGTACTCTTTATGAATCCACCAACTATTCTCATTGCCTGATTCTGAATTTTGTCCAGCTTTGCCATATTAGTTTTGGAACTATTATCAAAAAGAAAACTTGAGAAATCTAATCTACTTCTAATAATAGCTATATATAATTTTCTAAGATGAATGGGGTGAATACCCCAAGCCGATCCCGCTAAAACATTAAATAAATTTAGGAACTTTTTAGCTTTTTCACATATTTCATTTATATGTTTACCCCATTTTAATGATGTATCTAACCAGAGTCCTAGATATTTAACTACAGCTACATTTTCTAATTTACGACCATCGATGTTTATATTCATCCGTTGTCGTACTCTACCTCTTGAAAATGTGCACACTTTGCTTTTATTCGGTGACAAGTTAAGACCCAATTCCTGTAAAAGGCTCGAAAGAAAATCTAATGCTTTTTGCAATGTAATTTTTAAAAACCTTAAATTTTGACCCGATACATAAATCACAAAATCATCAGCATATTGTGATATGTAAACATCCGTTATATTTTTACATATATGACTGGTCACTATATTAAATAGAACTGGGGACATAGGGTCGCCTTGAGCTAAACCCTGGCACGTATTTCTTGCAATTGGGGTGTTGCCCGCCGTATCTGCTACGGTTATACGTCTCTCTCTTAGAAATTCCCATAAATATCTGCATATAGTTGAACCCGTCCCCATTTCGTCCAATTTAGATACTAAATATACTATATTAACATTGTTGTAGGCATTATCAATGTCCACAAAACACCCCATAGTTTGGTGTCCGTTTGTAAATCCTGTTTGGATTTGCATTACTAACCTTGTTAGACTATCCATGCATGACTGAGTTCTTCTAAAGCCAACAGTATATTTAGAGAATAGGTCTTTGCTTTCATAATACCATTCTAGTCGTTTCGTAAGGATATTATGAAGAACTTTACAAAAACATGATATTAACGATATAGGTCTAAACGACGAAATATTACGAGGGTCTCGGCCTGGTTTTGGAATAGGGACTATCTTTATTTCTCTCCACTGCAAAGGTACCACGCCTTGAGAAAGGCATGTATTAAAAAAGTCTATTAGTATTTGCTTAACAGGAAAATGAAATATCATGGAGTAAGAAATACTATCTACTCCGGGCGCTGTATCTTTCTTTTTCAATGTGTTGGTTAGTTCTTGTGTTGTTATAGGAGCCTCTAACTCAAAATTTTTTGACTGTAACCTAGGATTCATGGGAATAACGTAATCTGGAGCTAATAACTTTACATACTGGTAAGCTTTGTGTTCATCCAAAATAGTTTGAGGGCATCGATAACCTTTAAGCCATCGCATTTTATGCCACATTTCGACGTTTGTTGTTGTCTCATTTATGCTATGACAAAATTTTTGGAAAGATTTAGTGCGAGCCTGTCGTATAAGCCGTTGTGTCTCGGTTATTTTCTGTTTAAGCAACACTAAATTAGAGGGTGTCGGGTTTTTCCTAAATTGTGCGAGTCTTTGTCTACGTTCCGCTACCGCCCTCGACAAATTTGGTGACCAATACGGTTTTGGAGTAAATTTACTTGTAGGACTATTGCATATTTTAATATAGGGAATAGATTCATCGGCAGCAAAATTTATTATTTCTACTAATTTATTGTACATATTCTGTGGATTTTCACCGCTAAAATTAATTTTTTCAAGTTTTTCTAATATTATTTCCTTATATCTAGTCCAATTAGCTTTTTTATAATTTCTTTTCTTAGTTTTAGGTTCTAAACATGTAATTTCGGTTTGTATAGATATAATTAAATGATCACTATTTAGACTCTCATTCATGACACTCCAAGACAATCGTAACGCAATGTCAGAGGTAGCAAATGTGATATCAGGCGAACTTCGCTGTATATTATTTGACACTAATTTTATTCTAGTAGCCTCACCTGTGTTGAGCGAAACGTAACCATAGTCAGACGCAGCATCAAATATCTGCGTTCCTCTTAAATTGTTTTTGTAGGACCAGTTTGTGTGATGACCATTAAAATCTCCACCTATTAAAGTTTTATTCGACCATTTAGAGAATAAAATCTTCCAATCTTCCGAACTTGTATTAATGTTAGGTGGACAATATATGGCAATCACATTTTCTAAAAAATCACAGTTAAATATTTTTACACTTAAACTTTCAATCCCCCCATTTTGCAACCTAATATTGTTAAGTTGAGTCTTAATAGATTTGTGTAATATTATTGCAACACCGCCAAACGAATCATCTCGATCTTTTCTAAAAATGTTATATGAACTAATTTTCAAAGTTTTTTCTGGGTCCAACCAAGTTTCCAAAATAATAGCAATGTGAATTCTTTCTGTAAGTAAGATATTTTCTAACTCAGTTAATTTCGGTCTCAAGCTTTGTGCATTCCATTGTACTATTTTTAAATTTAAAATTTTGGTGTTACTATCCATTAATTAATCTATTCACAATTTCCAAAACGCTACTTAAACAAGGCCAGTCTGACATATTATCGACTATAACTAATACTAACCACTCAATGCATAACTTAACAACACTTTTAATTTTTTCATGTATGTTCATACGTTTGAAAAATAATAATTCTTGAATACGGGTCAATAGTTCGCTAAAACCTATTCCGCGTGAGTTGTTGTTATTGTACTTATCTTCCTTATCAGTTTTGTCTCGGTCCGGACTGCAGTCGGCCGCTGCTGACGTCTCGCGGCGGCTACGCTCTCGCTCTGGCTTAACTGCACTGTGACTTGTTATCTCGCTCGTTGGGCTCCGTTTACCTGCGCGTGGCGAGGGCCGCTTTGGCGTTGTGTTTGGCGTAAACAACTGCGCGAAACTCGGTGTATAATAGGAGTGTATTTAAAATCGTTTGAAATTGGTTCAACCGGAAGCGGTTGTAAACATGCGAATCTGTTAGAATTATTTTTTTGATCTTCATTTTCCTGCTGAGTTTCTTTAATTGCATCGGTATTTGATATTGGTCGTACATACATGTTGCGTGCACAACTGTAAGAACAATTAAATTCCGCCATAAGTTCTCGCAGTCTTTTTTCTTTGATATAGACTGGACATGTTTTATTTAAACTCATGTGATCTGCGTGGCAATTAGTGCATACAAATACCTTTACCTCGCAGTTATCATGATTTCCCGTACACTTAGGACAAACGATTTTTTTTGACGTGCATCTTTTTTTGGTGTGTCCGAATTTCCAGCATTTTGAGCATTGTGTTACAGGGAAAACATAAGGTTCTACACTGGTACGTAGGTTACCAATAAAGATATAAGCCGGTAGCGATGTGGTCTTGAATCCCACTCGTGCTGCTTCGCTGGGTACCCATTTTCCTTCTTGGTTCCTTCTCATAAGTCTGTTAACTGATGTTATCAATATATTATTAGGACACCTAATAGCCTTTAAAGTCTGTTCATCCGTCAGCTCTAAATCCACATCTCTCAGAACTCCGTATGAAATGTCTATGACTGTGACCCTTAGCAACCGCCATCCTCTGTTTTTGAACTCTTCACAGTTGATAACTCTTTCGGCGTAATCGTAGGAAGGGACCTCTACTTTAATTTTATAAGGATTAATATACTTAATTCTGTTAATATCATTTAAGCCGACGCTCAAAAACAACTTCGCCATTGTAAATTGTTTTGGCAATTTTTCTTTATCAGAAATAATAACTTCTGTTTTTATTTTATTCACTTTCTTTGGCTTTTTCTCCACCTCTATCCATTCCTCGTCTTCTTCCCTGTTCCGCTTCCTCGGACGTGCGTCATTTCCGGTCGAGCTGTACTTTTTCACTTCCTCGCTCTCATTCTCCTCCTCTCTATGAATTTCAATTTCTTCCCCCACTTGTACCATGTATCCACCCACTTCATCATCCTCACTCATGTCGTTCTCCATCATCTTTTCTATCGCAGGATCCTCCGAGTTTGTTGCTGACATTTACGCGATAGCCTGCATAGCAGGCCTCGCACGTTAGATCGTAAAGTAGGTATATTCCGTTCACGATAATCAACTGTCGCGTGCGATCGACACGAGTGCCGTGACAGAACTGAAAAATTTCGTTGCAAACAACTTACCACACTGTTGTAAACGTCGGTTTACAACAGTCTGGTAGCCCCATACTTAACTGTGACCCCCCTGAGTAGGTACTTATGCTGCATTTACACGAAGCCAATACTTGAGACAATCCACTGAGCCAGTCCAATATTGGCATCACGTAAATAGAGACAGTCCATACATTGGATTGTCGTCAAGCCGTTTTAGCATAGCACTCTTCGGCTTATTATATTACCCTGTGGGCTATTTGGAAAGGCACCTTCTTTTTTAAAATAAACCTGTTTGTTCATTCTATGTTTTTATTTTTGTATTGTTATAGAGTTATATTTGTATTAAGCAACACATACTTCTTTATCTGTTAAAAATTAAAGGAAAAATAAATATTCAAATTTTATCCCTACTTTTTTACCAAATAGCCCCGTTCTACGGTACTTAATTATAATAACAAATTAAGGCTTTTAACACTAAAGCAGGCGTAATCTTCGTAATGCCGAAAGAATGTTATGCCGATACATTGTAGTGCATTTAATATTAGGGATTATAAAATTAGGGTTTTCAATTTTTAGGCAAAACTATAATTCAATGTAGCGGACTGTCTCTATTTACACAATGCCAATATTGGACTGGCTTAGTGAATTGTTTCAAGTATTGGCTCCGTGTAAATCCAGCAACTAGTGGCAGTGACACTGACTTCACGTGCAACTCCGTTTTACGAAATAACTTACTGCGTTGAAAACATTACCTTAAAAATCTTATCAATATTCCTATAATAGTAAGCACAAATATCATATTTAATAAAAATAACGTGTAACTGTCAATGCAACTCATAAAAAATATAAATTACATTGCGAAACAACATTTACGTTTCCCAATTTTATTCTAATGGGCGATTTTCCGAGATCAAAAAAAAAAGAAATTGGTTCGTAAATGACTTCATAGATGGCGCTTAGCATAGATTAGTATGGCGCATGGTAAAAGGCGGGTTCATGAAGAGCACGTGTATGGCTGCGTAATATTTATTCTATTCCAAAATAGAAATACGTTCTGGATGTCCTGAATATAAATAGGTAAGGACTTACTATTTTTTTTTTCTTTTGGTAGACAAGTAAAAGTTTAGAATTTATTACAGCCCTTAGGTAGGTACGGCTTTTATAAAACGACATTTATCGGGTGTTTTTGAATTAATTATTACTTTTTAATTTGGGCTGTCAAAAAATCGCCCATTGTGAGTAAGATGATACTCATTCTGCATAAATTATGTTTTGTACTCAGTTTTGTAATAGGAAACAGATTCTAACCATAGCTGAACGTAAGTCTCTACCTAATCTGTGCAAAGCTCATGAAAGCTCTGCTTGAGCATTACTGCAAGTAGAGATCAGCTAAGTCTCGACTCGAGCATTGTTTTGGAATCAGCGGGGTGCTTGAGGCTAGATTCAGTAATTGAGTAGAGATCAGGTGATTAGAGTTCAACCAGTGCTAGAGTCTCGTCCTATAATACGGGCCGTAGTTCTTAACATCACAAGCGCGGTGTTCTTTTCTCTGATTGGTCGAGATTGACACATAACGGAGTTACCAATTAATGTTAGAGAATAAAAAGGTTGCGTTCACGTTAATATGTTTGCGTTCGTTCAAAAATATTATTTTTTTACAAAAAGCCCCACGGTTACCAAATAGCCCCTAGTTCGGTCCCGTCCCTAAGTTCAAACTTTAATTATTAAATTTTTATATTTTTTTTATTAGACGACATAAATTCATATAATGACAAATGAACTAATTTCAAAGGACATAACGTTCATTGGATATAATTTTTACTTGTTCTAAATACACTTCCTATAACAACATTACGTATATTATTCATTTTATATAATACTAATATTCTCTAACAAGTTTTTCTGTAAAGCTATATTGGTAGAATAATCATATTCTATAACATCATTTGATATAATTTTTGCTTATAATTAAAAATAGCATTTAACCCTAAATCGATTTCAAATATTGTCTTAAAAAGTTAATACGTTGGGTTTTCGTTAAGGTTGTGCTTAAAATTTAGTGACAAAAACGAATCGCGGCAATACGGACTCCACGTAGACTTGTCTGCCCTACTCCTTGTCTTAACTTTTTGTCCGGTTCCGCCGGCCAGCCGGCGATAAAGAGTTAGGCGAAGTAAAAATAGGCTTAACACATTTAGGAAAAGTAAAATTCTGCGAAAAAAATTAAGACATAATGGATTGTGTGCCATTGACAATTAGAAGAACAAAAAATTTGGCGATCCAATAAAGACCCCTTATAACCTCATTACACAATTTATATATTTAATATAAAAGGTTGTCGCGAGATTTAAGTAAGTACTCGTAATTTCTTAAGTAGACTGAAAATTTTAATAGTTTTAAAATCAATCATATCAAGTTTTTTAATTTACTTGTTTATTTACACATATAAGGCGACTGCTAGAAACCGCAAGAAACTTCAAGGGCTGGTCAGGTCAAGTGTTTTAAACATGAATTAAAAAAATAAATTTGTGCTTTTTTCATTTTTAATTAAATAGTTCATTTTTCGAATTTTATTTGGATAGTCTTTGAGTATCTAATTTATTTTGAAGCAATAACATAAGAGAAATACGCACATTTCGTAATAGGAAAATAAATGGCCTCATTGCAGACCAACGTAGGTACTTATCGCCCGGCTGACGCGGACGGGTCAACAGACGGTTGGGTCAATGAGCGGCCACTGCCCGCACGTTGTAAATAACCGTTATTTTTAATTGTTTTTCGTATTATTTTTCTTATGTTATTGCTTTAAAATAAATTAGATACTTTTAAATACTATCTAATGAAAATTCACAAAATGAATTATTTAATTAAAAATCAAAAAGCACGAATTTATTTTTTGTCATTTTTGTCAAGTTTAAAACACTTGACCTGACCAGCCCTTGAAGTTTCTTGCGGTTTCTAGCATTCGCCTTATATACAGGATTATTGGTTATTAGACCGGATCAATTTAAGAGGTCATAGGGGAGGTCTTTTGCGACCATTTTGACCCCATATCATTTTATCCAAAGTCAACCATTTTCGTGATAATTAAATTTTAAGGTTTTTTTAGGAAAACTAATTTCATTCGTTCAAAAATTAATTTAAAACAAACGAATACTCCGATTTTAATTTTGTTAACAGTTTTTTAGATTATACATTTCGGTTTTTAATAACAAATTATAAAATCATAATAATTCAAATCCATACATAAAATACAGGCCGTTGTATTAAAAATAAATAGGGATTTTTGGAAAACAATCATCTAAAATGTATGTTTTCTCAAAAAAAAAAAAAAAATTTAGTCTGCAAATTATTGAAATAACATCTAGGTACTCATTTCTTCTAGCTATCTAACGACGTAAAGAACACTACCCTAGGTTACACATTTGGTGGAAAAAAAGCGGTAACAAAGGACTCAGGTAAAAAATCAAAAATGTGATGTTTGTGTTTAATTATCACGAAAATGGTTGACTTTTGGATAATATGATATGGGGTCATAATGGTCGCAAAAGACCTCCCCTATGACCTCTTAAATGGATCCGGTCGAATAACCAATAATCCTGTTCAGCAAATCTTGCGACAACCTTTTAAATATCATATAAATTGTGTAATGAAGTTATAATTAAGTTGATAGTAAAAGTTTTAAAGTAAAAGTTTATTTTTTTCTTTTTAGCTCATTTAAATAAAACCTTGTTTTTATAAAGGTTTTTACTTTTAATTTATTTTTTACCATTTAGTTATCACTGGACACGTTTTTCATCTGTTCATCTCATTGAACGTGTGTACAAAATTTATTCACGTCCACCAAACCACCACCCTCACCACTTATCAAAAACGGTCTACCCATTGAGACGAATCAAACTCAACGCGGTTGTGTCGCTTAATTACTAAGTTCAAATGGCCACCTTCCAGCTCCATCATCAGACCCTGGTTACCATCTAGCACCAAAGTAGAGAAATTCATCTACGTCGGTGTTTACCGCTCATACACCGGGGGCCAGGACACGATCAGGCTCATGGAATATCAATCGGAGACAGCAGATCTAGCCAATCAAAAGGTACTCTGCAGCGGAACTAATTTTTCTTGGGGATTTTAATACTCACCATAGGGAGTGGCTGTTCCCGTATAAGAAAACTGACCATGCTGGACGAGAAGCGCGCAAGTTTGCATTATCGCTGGATCTCACCCAGATGGTGAATGTGATGACGCGGGTACCTGATGCTGATGGCCTATACGCCAAATTGTCTCGATCTTTTACTGACGACGAACCATAATATACACTCAGTATCGGTCTCAGCTCCCCTGGAGCGTCCGATCATTGTGTGGTGAAATCCGTATCACTCTGCTCGCCTCCTGATGTCAGCCCTAGGGCCACGCACGAGGCGTGTCTGGCGTTACGAGTCAGCTGATTGGGATGAAATGCGGCATTTCTTTGCATCATGCCCTTGGCGCCAAGTGTGTTTTTCTTCGGACGATCCCTCTAGTTCTGCAGACGCAATCGTGGAAGTGATTCGTCAGGGAATGGAATACTATATTCCGTTCTTCGACGTCCCTCACCTCACGGTCACAATGCCCGACCTAGGATTAATGCGGACTGTGCAAGCGGAGAAGCACGTAAAGAATCCGTTTACCAAGTCTGGGTACGTGCTCGTGACCGTGACGAACGGGCTCGGAGGGTTCGTGCGAAGAAGAAGGCCTTAAACTCTGCAGCTAAGCGTGCAAAAGAATGATCCGCAAGGCGCGATTCGACCACATAAGCCGCATAGGAGCCAGACTAGCATCTTACCCTGCTGGTGATAAGCAGTTCTGGTCCCTGTCCAAGTCGGTCGAGCCAGTCAATTTTTGCCGGCCTACTTTGCACCCCATGCTGCGACCCGATGGGACGTTGGCCCACACTGCAACGGAGAAAGCAAATATTTTTGCATCTCTGTTCGCGGGCAATTCGCGTCTAGATGTAAACTTTGTAAAGCCACCAACTTTACCTCAGTAGTGCTTCCATGCCAAGTGTCACCATTCACACCAAAGAGGTAAGAAAAGCTTTGCAGAATCTGGACGTTAATAAGGCCAGCGGCCCGGACGCAATTCCGGCTAGATTACTTAAGGTCTGTGCGCCTGAATTGTCTCCGGTTCTAACGCGTCTATACCTCCTTTCCATTCTTACTAGAGCGGTTCCTCGGTCATGGAAGCTTGCAAATGTGCAGCTAGTGCCCAAGAAGGGCGATCGTGCCGACCACAACAACAACAGACCAATTGCCATCACCACCATACTTTGCAAAGTTATGGAAAGGGTACTGAATAGAAAGCTTTTGTTGTATCTAGAATCCCAGACCTCCTCAGCGACTGCCAATATTGCTTTCGGCGAGGCCGTTCCACGGGGGACCCTCTGGTATACGTTACACATTGTTGGGGCGAGGTAATCGAGAAGCATGGTGAAGCGCTTGCCGTGTCGCTTGACATCTCGAAAGCCTTTGACCGGGTCTGGCACGCTAGCTTGCTGAGCAAGCTTCCAGCGTACGGCATCTCTGTTAATGATTTTTGTGTCTGGATTTTGGACTTCCTGAGTGAACGGTCAATCAGAGTAGTCATTTATGGCTGTTCGTCTGACCTCATGGCTATCGATACCGGGGTTCCTCAGGGTTCCGTTCTCTCTGCTACCCTTTTTCTTGTTGTATATTAACGATCTGCCTTAGCCCGGAATTGTTGGGTATGCAGACGACAGCACGGTCACAGAGAGGTATCTGTATAGCGCAAGGGTCGACGAAGAGGAAGTTCGTTCCTTAAGAGAGGCCATGGTTGAGCGGACAAACTTGTCTTTAAGTCTTGTCTCCCAATGGGGTGACAACAATTTGGTCAGTTTTAACGCCACCAAAACGCAGGCATGTTTGTTCTCGGCCAAAAGGAGTCCTTTTAACCTGGCTCCTACTTTCCGGGGTGTAGATGTACCAATTACGGACAAACTCGATCTCCTCGGCATGAAGATGACCTCCAATCTTAACTTCGGCGACAACATTCAAATCAAGGCTCAAACTGCGGCCAAAAAGCTGGGTGTTCTAAATAAGGTTAGGCGATATTTCACGACGGGACAGCTTCTAACTCTATATAAAGCACAAGTCCGGTCGTGCATGGAGTATTGCTGCCACCTTTGGGACGGCTCAGCAAAATATCAATTTGCCGCGCTCAATTCGGTAGAACGCAGAACCAGGAAATTTATAGGTGACGATAAGCTTGTGAAAACCAAGCTTCACATTCTCGCTCACCGTCGCTCAGTTGCTTGCTTGTTGGTATTTTACAGGTTGTAGTTCGGAGAGTGCTGTTGAGCTAAACGAGCTCATTCCACCGTCCCCTTTCTACTGTCGGGAGTCCAGACGTACGGCGGGTTACCACCGTTACTTGGTTGATATTCCACTCATACGCACCAATCGCTATTCGCCTTTATTTATAATGCGTACAGCCAAGGTAAGGAATTCCCTGCCGGCGTCTGTGTTCCCAAGTGCTATAGCCCCAGCATCTTTAAAAAATTACGCAAGTATGACGAAATAAGTCGGTTTGACTCGCACTCCGCTCACCGCGCAATCCCCCGGGCGTTTATGCATCGACGTGTTTGCGCGCCAAACCAGGAGGGTGACACTCCTTAATTCGTATAAAAATATATAATACTTGTGGGTATCTTAGATAAAACAATAATATTGTATGGTATTCCTAATTTATTGAAGAAGAATGTAATTTCTCCGCTTTTGAATGAAACTCTTTTTTTAGAGATTTTAGATAATCTATGCAAGAAGACCCAAAACCACCACTGAATGAACGAAAATCTTCAGTAAATGAACCACCTGAATTCCTGCCAAATTAAGATAATTGTCATTAAAAATAGCTAATTTCGATAGAAAATAATGTATTTCCGGTCCGAAGTGGTTTATTTATAACTTTCCTAAATAGAAATTCTTTATTTTTATTTCATAAATCAACGTAAGTATAAAAAAAAATATTAAGTATTATGTGCACTTTAAAAGTCTTGAAATTAGTATTGTTTTCAAATGATTAAGAAAAAAATACCAGTAATAAGCAGTCAATTAATCAAATAATAAATATCTTCAATAATTTATCCTTCAAGATGTTTAGTTGACCGACTACTTAAATGCCTTTAACCGCGTGCACTCACACGTCACCCTGGGCAGTAATGTTCTAATGTCTGAATTAGAAAAGTCTTAGAAAAAATAATTGATACCTTACAAAAGATTTAAAACATAATTTAAAAAAATAATAGGCATAGGAATAATAATAAAACAGATTTCTGTCTCATATTTTTAATTAAGTGGCATGGCAGCTCAAAATCACATACTATTATATAATTACCTACCAGTGTTCATTCCCTGGATTTACGTAACCAATAAACGAACGTTAGAGTTCATACAAACCAAAAAATATTACCTAGTTCGAACATTAGCCTAAAATACGCCAACCGTTAGTTAAAGCTATGTACAGAAAACGACCTAATTTGAATAGCAATAACATATTGAAAAATCACAAGCCTCCTATGGATGAACCACATGTTCATTCACTGGATTTTGCTTGTTTTCGTGGTCATAATATATTCAAACTCCCTAATATTTTTAATAAATTCATGAAATTCTACAAAATCTCGTGTCTATTATAAAAAGAAACCGTTCTACTCTTAGAACAATATGTTATTGTTCTGAGGTTCTACTATCCTGTGACAAAATTTTATTTTCACTAGCACACTTTAAAGTCAGGTTCTTAGTAGTAATTATTATTTTCTTTACATAAGTGGATGATAATGAGTGATAATGAACGTTTAATGGTAAATGATTTTCCCCCAAACCCCTCGAGACTCAATAAAGCTTTGGGACTTTATTGAGGTCTCACACGGACTCCTTCAGAGAATTTGAAAAGTGATGTTGCACTGTTTTGTTTTATTTGCTAACACTCATGCACGTTCACAAACACTTAACAGTAAATAATCCACCATTATTTCACATTAATATTCGACAAAACATAAATTATAGAAAATAATACGATGCAGACACGACACTTTACTTTCCCGTCAAGAAGTCCACTAGCACACTTAACGTCTACAAAGTTAATATCAAAACTCTATGACTTACCCGACTCCTTATTACGGACCCCATACAAACCACAAAACACCATCGAGCGCCCGGTTTGGACCTTCGCCATTTTAGAACTACGGATCTCAGGATGATTCCTGTGTTTCCTAGTTGAAGTAAAAAAGTGTTGCAATTTTTTTTTTAAATAGTGAGATTAGTTGAAAAACGCGGATTTATTATTATTTAGAAAAACCGACGTTTTGTTCATTCATTGAATTAGTTCATTCACTGGTGCACTTACCTACTCGGTATTAAGGTTACGAGATCCAGTTTTATGCCGGCACTTCACATGGCGTATCGTGTTCGCGTATTTGCATTATTTGTCCGAACACGGCAATGTGTAGACGGCCTATTTGAATATATTTGCTTTATTTGCACGAATATGGCAAACAACGCAAATAGCGAATATGCGTTTCCGTCCACTTGTCGGTTTTTGATCACACATCAAAGGAATCAAATACGGCAAATATTTGCGTCGGCCGTCCACACTTGGTTCTGTTCAGAAGCGCGCGTGGCGGCTGTCCTATTCAGACGTGTTCAGTTTTTTATACGTAAACATAGTAAAATAGATTGGACAAACGAAACCGTATTGCGATTTTTGGAATTATACCAACCAAATGCATACTAGTATTTGGGATCCCAAAAATGCCTCCCATAAAAACAAAAACCGACAACGTTGCATGGATCGATATTCAAAATAACTTAGAAGAACCCGGCACAATAAAAAAACCGGTGTTGGCAAGCCGCATTCAGGTAAATGTAATAAGCTGCTGCCACTGACACGTCCATCACTGTTGCATACAATTTGTTTGTGAACAAGCAAATATTGTGAATATTTGCGTTATTTGCCCGTATAGTCCATGTGTGGATGGCTTGTTTGACGCCAAGTGATGTGCCAGATTATTTGGGCAAACACAACGATATCGCCACACGAACACGATACGCCATGTGAAGTGCCGGCATGATACGTATAATCTTATCAGGAATTACGGACTCACCAACATGACAAAGCAGAATTAACGTCAAAGCGTTTTTAGGAATCGTAAGTAAGTATTATATTAATAATGAGTCAATGATATTATAAACTAATATCATTGACGGTAGTTAAACTTACACATAAGAAAGATTTAGGTACTCGTACAATTTGAGCAACAAACAACAGTCTCAGGTGCAATGCAAATTAATGATAAACGCAACCACAGGATACAATATAACGCAAATTACGCTCCAAGCTGTTTATTAAGTACTACTTAGATGTCGTCTATTCCCACTAGTTCAGTTGTTCAGTTCAGCTGACTGGACTAGTGAGATTTCTTTTCTCGTTTGTTCAGTTGACTGAACTAGGTTGTTTGTGTTTTGAAGTTGTGTTTGTAAAATTAAAATTAATTTTTAATAGGTAAGTATAATTACGCACATTGTGCGTTGCCGATCCTGAGGTTTAGTAAAGCATGTGCGTCGCATGCTTTGAACAGGCTACTTACTACTATCAGGCGGACAGTACGATTGTTTACCAGCCCCATCAAATAACAAAAAGCAGCCAAGTTCAAAACATGCGCCGCCGTAAAGGGTTCCCGTAGCCATACCTAAACTACCCATCGTTACCGTTAGCCTCGTTAAATTGTTCGTTTTCTACAATGACGTCGTTATGTGGACCTTTGTATGTGAAGCTTTCGGGTGATCTTATTCCAATCTAGTGCCAACAAGAAGCTTTGGGCTGGGAGAGTAAAACCATGGAATTGAAAGAGTTTCATGGTGTGAGTGTTTTCTAAGTAAAAGACAAAACATTTGCCTATTAAACTTAGCATTTTGACTCCAGTATGTACGCGATAAACCTAGGAACGAACTTGTAACTTAGGAAGGAACGAACTTGAACCAACTGGTCCCTTAGGTAGCAATGCTACGTTACCATACATCATTAACTCAGTCTTACGTAAAATATTGTAAGTTCTAATGACACCCAACATCAGCACTTTTTCAACCTTGCTTTGGGGGCCTTACACACAATAAAAATTATCTTTAAAAGTTAATAATATACGGATGACGAACCTCAATTCGTCACGGAACCACACCCAAGGAACTCTAAGAAAGGAGAAACATTGCAAAGCCCAGAACAATTTCACAATTGCGCCCCATCTACCCGCAGAGATTGTCCATCACAAATGCCGTCATTATGGTAAGCAAAAATCTCATTTGATTCATGGCGTGCTTTTTGAACCCGACTCCGGAGTCCAGGATAGGACGGGAATGGTTAATGGCCGCCGTTCCCCATTACACGGCGTAAATTCCTGTAATAGCGATGCAATTTGCCTCCGCCGATGACGCCTAATATAATTACAGAAAGCCTTCTATGGTCATCGGTTTGGGTTTCAGTTTCTGAAAGCTTTATTGCGAGATTATAATTCGTCATTGTACCCACCTAAGCTACGCATAATGTTATAATAAATTATGTTGTTTCTGTACGATGTTGTTATTTATAGATTGCTTGGTCGCCGGAAGTTAATTAAAAAAACATTAGGTACCTACCTAAGTACTAATTTTGTTTGCAATTATCTATGATAATGTAAGGACTGACAAGTTACAGTCCGAAACCGTGAATATTGTAAATAGTGGAGACCTTTGCCCAGCTGTGGGGCAAGCCAGGCTGAATAACAATATTAAATATGTAATGTAAAAATAGGAAAGCGGGTGGCGCGGCGAGCGTCTGCATTTATATTATTTAATACTTAGGTACTTACGTGATAAACGCAAAGCGGTACTTACGTACCTAAGTAAGTAAAAGCACTGGAAATTAAATACTTAGGTATTCCATTTTCTATCAGTTTACCATATAACTAAAAAAAAAATATCACTCGATTAAAATACAATATTTTATAGCGGATTGGCCTTACCGCGTATGGCACGCTTTACTATTCGACAGCTCGATGCAATTCGATCGAAATGGCACGTTTATATCGCAAATTGTTTCTTTTTTTACGAATACTTGTGCTTACAGCTTATTTTATCAATTCCCATAACAGGTAAGTAGTATTATTACGTGTTGGTATGAATTATTTACTTTTATGTTTGTGTTCACCTCGTACCTATAGCCAATACCACAGTATAAATAGTCTTTGGTTTAATGAAGTTCTATGCCGAGCGCCCGAGGCATAGTTTTTAAAAAACTAGCGGCCCGCGGCCCGCTCGCGACTTCGTCTGCGTGAACACCCTGTATTCCGAAGTGAAAATTTCTAAAAAAAATTTTTTAGAAATTTTCAGAATCTTTCTTACACACCTTGTCCTGACAATAACGAACACATCAAAAAAAATCAGCCAAGTCGGTCGAGCCGTTCAAAAGTGATGCGCGTACAAACATTTCAGCAATGGGGAAGAAAACTGCCAAGTTTGGTCGCTAGTGGCGCTGATATCAATTGACTCATAACAAACGTCAAATAGCAAAGGTACAAATTTTTAAAATAACTTGAAATTATTATTTTATTGCAAAAATGCCTCGTCGTGCTGCAATTGGGTGCAATAATAATGGTAACCATTCTTTTCCAAAGAATTCGCAAAGGAGAAAACTTTGGGAGAAGGCTCTATGGATACGTTACTATAAGAGGCCTATATATTACATCTCGAAAGTGATTTTTGCGTAAAATGCCCATGTTCGCATTTTGTATTAATTTTGCAGTTGTATTTATCGTTTTTATCGAAATAGGATAATAAATTTGTGCATAATATTACAAATCTCCATTCTGTGAGCATAAGTTGAATTCGGACGGCCGGCGCATCGCATTTTGTAGTAATTTTCTCAAAACAATAACTAAAGCATATTGTTCTGAAGTAATTTTGCAGTTGTATTTATCGTTTTTATCAAAATAGAAATTTATCGAAAATTATAATGTTAATTATAATAAAAAAAATATAATTGACATTATAATTTTTTTTATTTCACTTGTTTAGAGCAGTAGTTCAATCGATAAGCTCAAAAATCTTTCTCTGCAATTTTGGGTTTAATTAAAAAGTTAAGCAAAAATTAAAAAAGCGAGGCCGCGACGCACTATTCCAATAGCTATTCTACACTATTCAATAAGTCATAATTGTTAATGTATTTTTGTTTCTGAGATCCATAACACCAAAATTGGCCAACTTACGAAAAATGACAGTCGAGTAATAGGCATCTTAAGGCTACAGACAATTCGAGGTTATGTTCGGAATATTTTACTGAATCTGATTATGAAGGCGACAGTTCTGCTACAGGTTTATAAATTCAAATAAATTCATTACATCAACATGTACTTTATGTAAAAAAATAGGTTATGTAAGGAGTCCAATGATATTATTATACATAAAAGGTCATTGGAGGAGTCATGAAGTTCTGGCCGACGTGTACGAGCGTACGGCTCATGTGCGTAGGCAAGGAGGTCGGGCGATGCCCGAGGAGGTGCGTCGATGGCGGAAGCGTGCGCAGCAGACGACGCTTGAAAAGTGAAAGGCGCGGCTGGAGCGGCCGACTGCCGGCCACAGGACCATCGGAGCGATTCGACCCGTCCTGGAGCGATGGGTCGATTGCAAGGCGGGCTCACTCTCCTTCCGCTTGGTACAGGTCCTCTCGGGGCATGGCTGCTTCGGGAGGTACCTGTGCCGAATAGCGGGGAGAGAGCCGACGATGGCGTGCCACCAATGCAGCGTATCGGAAGACACAGTCCTACACACGTTGGAGGCATGCCCTGCTTGGTCGGCTGAGCGCGCGCAGCTCTGCGCGGCGGTAGGTCCCGACCTGTCGTTGCCGGCCGTTGTAGAGGCCATGGTGGCGACCCGACAGGCTTGGGATGCAGTACTCGCCTTCTGTGAGCCTGTCATGGCCCAAAAGGAGGCTGCGGAAAGGAGCAGGGAGGATGATCCTCTGTCTGCTCCTAACCGCAAGAGGCGCACAGGGCGGAGAAGGAAGGGTTACGCCCAGCTTCTTCCCCCTTAGGTGAACCGCGAGTGTACGGGCATGGGGAGCCCTACACCCGCGCGTATGGTTCGCAAACGTATCGGAGGGTGACCTGACATGCCCTCTGGTGAGGCTAGGCCTCTGGTGAGGCTAGGCCTCAAGGCGTCCGTCCGTGGTGACGGCCCGCCGGACAAGGCTGCGGTTGAGTCACCAGCGATTGCCCATGGCCAAGTCCCTATAGCGGAACATTAAGCATCCCTAAGTTTTAGTGGGTAGGGCCCTGCAGGCGAGTCCCACATAACCCATCGGGCGCCCCAGTCCGGTGGGTATGCGTAAAGGCATTTCTTAGGGTTAAAAAAAAGAGTCATGAAGTTGATGGCGAAAAGTTAATTAAATTGTCAAACAATAAAAATAATCAAACAAAATTAATGCATGATAAGAACGGTCATTATGCAGGGGTAGATGTATAAGTTGTGAAAACCAAAAAGCCATTGTGTTTATTCTACTTGCTGACGAGATCTGCCTTTCTTCCCTCCTCGAGTCTTTAACTCAGCTTTTGACTGAGACACCGTCCACATCGAATACATAATCTCACAGTTAGAGCACATAACGATCGCAATTTCTCACAAAATAAAGATCGAAAGTAATAAAAAAATGACGGATGTTTGTTATGAGTCAAGCGAGCGCAGCGACATCTGCAATTAGCTTTGCGTTTACTTCCTCATTGTTTTTATTAATATATTATGTACCTAAATATAAATAGGTTTGATTAGCGCAAAACATTGACTTTGACGAGTCCTTGATTCAATATAAGAAATAGATGGACATTATCAATACTTTCTTCACAAGAAATCTGTAACTATAATTCCCTTTTCACACAGGCACCTTCTGTTCTGTGCACACGCACGTCCTGTGTAGGTACTTAGGGAGGTTTGAATTGGATGCTGGAGCTGAACCTGATCCTAGCGAACATGCTGTAGTAGGTACCTGCCCCTCTAGACAGGTGGCAAACGCTCCCTGTCTATTCGTGAACGTTTGTCAATAGTCAATTGGTAGACAAGTTTACAGATAATCAATCGCTATCACGGCACATGATAATATATAAATTGAATAAGGAATAAATAAAATATGTAGAATGATTTGGTTAGTATCAAGTAGTCAAAAACGCAAACAAGTGGACTACGGCATGAACTCACCTACAAATCATTTGGGTAAATTTGCAGATAGCCGTATACGTAATCGGTCTTAATTAAATTAGGTCTATAAAGTTTTTAAATTACCAATTTAGCGTTCGATAAATCACGAGCATGTTACAGTCACTTCCCCACCACCAAGTCGCTTTTTGAGGTGGAGTTCACTAACATCCGTAGACTACATTCAAACCTCAACGCCGTCCATCAACACCTTGAGACGGCCCGGCCTGCATTGCTCTTTCTGATGGAGACACAGATCCGCCGTCCTGCCGACATTGCATATCTGCACTACCCCGGCTACGTGCTTGAGGAATGCTTCCTCGCGAAAGCCGGAGTATGCCTTTTCGTCAGGACGGACGTTTGCTGTCGACGTTTGCGCTGCTTGGAGGACCCCGCCCCCCCTTCCTTCTCCATCCTATGGGTACACGTGGATCTTGGTTCCGAGAGCCATGTCTACGCTTGCCTGTACCGTTCCCACTCCGGAGACCACAAGACAACTCGGCTATTCGATTACCTGAGCCAAGCAGTTGACGACGTACAGGAGCGGTTTCCGTCTGCCGATGTGGTGCTTTTGGGATATTTTAATGCCCACCATGAGACCTTGTTGGGCTCTTCCAAAACAGACCACGCAGGTCGAACTGCCCACGCGTTCGCTATCACGCATGATCTGACACAACTGGTTCTCCAGTCCACCAGGATTCCAGATGTATCAGGTCAAGCGCCCTCCCTGCTAGACTTACTGGTGACGAGTCGACCAGTCGTCAAGTCGAGTCGAGTGTCAATAAGTGCTCCGTTGGGCACTTCTGACCATTGCCTGGTTGGTGCCACCGTACTGCGCCGTAAAAGCTCTCCCTCAGTGGAGTCTAAACGGCGTTTATGGCTCTACTCGTCGGCAGATTGGGATGGTATGCGCGACTACTTTGCATCAATCCCGTGTGGCCAGCGCTGCTTTGAGGGAAGGGACCCATCGGTGAGTGCCTCTGCTGTTGCTGACGAGGTCATGTTGGGGATGGAATATTACATTCCTTACACTGATGTCGTCAGCGGAAGTAAGGCGCGCCCTTGGTTCAATCGCGAATGCGCCAAAGCTGTTGAACTTTAACAGGCGGCGTATCGCGCTTGGACCAAGGCTCGCACGCTCAACGACCGTAACATCTCTTCACTCAAGGTAGTCTTCAACAAGGCCACCAAAGTCTGCAAAAGAGCTCTCTCGAGAGCGAATGCCCAGCGCGTTGCTCGCGTTGGCCAAGAGCTGTTGTCGCACCTAACGGGTAGCCGAAGTTATTGGCGACTGGCCAAAGCGGTGCAAGCCAACTTTTGCGCGCCTTCTCTGCCCCCACTACGGTACCCTGACGGCTCGTTGGCCCCTTGTCCGCTAGACAAGGCTAATCTCTTAGCAAGCTCTTTGCGGCGAATTCGCGCGTCGATGACTGCGGCGCGGAACCACCTACCATCCTGAGGGATGGTAGGTGGTTCCGCGCATTTCAGGCATTGAGGAACCACAGTGAGCTGTGGTTTCTCAATGCCTGACGTCCAAATCAGACAACGTGACGTCCGTGCCGTGCTGCAGTCACTTGATGTGCGAAAGGCTAGCGGTCCTGACGGTATACCGGCAGTCGTACTTAAAAAATGTGCTCCCGAGTTGTCTCCAGTACTGACGGAGCCGGAGGCTTGGAGAAAGGCGAACGTCCAGCCGGTCCCCAAAAAAGGGGATAGGCGACCCAGCCAACTATCGACCTATTGCTGTCACCTCTGTCCTTTGCAAGGTTTTTGAGCAAAGCAAGCCGATGTAGTGGAGTCAAGACGGAAGATTGTCATTGAGCTGGACGAGGAGTTAGACCGCATTTATAAATGGGGCTCTGATAACCTGGTCCAGTTCAATGCCAAAAAAACACAGGTCTGCGCTGTCACGGCTAAAAAGTCCGCATTTCTCCCCCAACCCTCATTCCAGAGCAACCTATTACCCATCCAGACTGGTCTTAGTCTCTTACGTATGGACATACACAGCGATCAAGGATCTGGGGGTCATATTCGACGAACAACTGTCTTTTAAAGAACACTATGACAGCATTACGATGAAATCTCTTAAAACCCTGGGATTCGTAGCACGTACAACTCTTCATTTCAAAGAACCAACCAGCCTATTTTTTTTATTTAACAGTCTCGTCAGAAGTTGTCTTGAATACGGCTGTGTCATTTGGTCACCGCATTACCAGATACATTCTGAAAAGATTGAAGGTGTACAAAAAAAATGCCTTAGAATTGCAGCTTTTAGAATGGGACTAAATCGTAAACTCACATCGTACTCAGATAGGCTCAAACATTTTAAAGTAACTTCTCTAGAGACGCGTCGTAAGCAACAGGATCTGCTCTTTCTGCATAGGGTCATCCATTCAGAATTTGACACGCCCAACGTGCTATCCCTGCTCAACTTTAATACCAGAATGCTATCTAGGCAACGTAGGAGGCTGTTTACATTGCACATATATAAAAACAATACCTCGTACTATAATCCAATTGTTCGAATGTGCCGTTTATATAACGAGTTGCTACAAAATCACGATGAACTGGATATATTCGATAATAAGCACGCTACCTTTAGATATGTTATTAGACGTATCCTCGACTAAGCTACCCCAGTATCGCCTATGATTGACTAGTGTAAAATAGTTATATTTTGTAAAATTTTACAAAATTTGTTAAGTGTTTTTTGTTTTGTTTGCTAATTTTATAATTGTTTTGTTCCACTTTTAACCACTTTTCTTAACTTTGATTTTTAAGTGCTGTATGTGTAACTTTGTTTTGTGTATTTCTTGCTTGTCATGTTGTGCGTACACCTTTTTGGGTCACAATCTGGGACCTTTATTGATGGGATTTTTATTTAATAATAACAATGATTGTAACCTGACGTGTATGCCTATGTTAAATAAATAAATAAATAAAAGACCTTAACCCGAAGAGCTATATTGAGAGCATTATAACCACAGCCTTACGTAAACTCGGAATCCTGAACAAAGTGAAGCGGTTTCACGCCGGAGCAACGTTGTCTTTTGTATAAGACTCAGGTGCGCTCCTGCGTGGAGTATTGCTCTCATCTTTGGGACGGATCCGCCAAGTACTTGCTCGAAGCTCTTGACAGGTTGCAAAGACGTGCTGTCCGTATTATCGGTAACGATGACGTTACAACCAGTCTGGAGCCGCTACAGCTACGTAGGGACATTGCTTCCCTTAGTGCTTTCTTCCGCCTTTACCACGGTGAATGCTCTGAGGAGCTCTTTGACCTCATCCCTCCATCTCCTTTACTTTCCAGATCGACGCGTTCAGGTCTTAGAAGCCACCCTCATACCGTGTTGACCATCAAGACATGTACTAAAATCAAGACAAGTACTGTTATACGAGAAACTCACAAAGGGTTTTTAAAAAAGATTTATTAATATTAAACGCGAGTGTGTTGTACAAAGGTTGCCGGTTGACTGGTCGGCCAGTCTTCCAGTTCTAACTACGTAATATTCTAATGATACAATGTTGCAGAGAGGGCTGACAAAGCATTCTTTGTCAGCACAACCCTTTACAAATCACGGATATAACAACCCCCCCTTTAAGAGGAAACTTACAGAAGGTGAGTTTCCGTAAAACTACGTTACTCGCAATCGAGGCAATATTGTGATATCCGCAACAGGTTCAGGTTCGTCTAAAGGTTTTTTATAACATAAATATTTCCGTTTTTTAGACAATTTTAAAATTATGTAACATAATATTATTAGACATACAATAAATGACAATATGCTAAAGATTGGAAAACTAATATGATTAGAGAGGTTTGGTTTTTCTAAAGTTTGTAAAGAATCTATAATTTGATCAGAGTTGTCTTTAAAAGATTTTAAATTATTTAAATTTACAGTTTTAATCTTAGAACTTGGAATGTTGATTGTGATTTCTTTAAAACGGTTAATATTACAGCAGCTATCATTTATAATATTGAATTCTGAATATATATATGGTATAGTTATACTAGGATTTGCATTTCTTACTAATTTAACATTTTTATGGAAAGCTATACATTCTGTTGGCATGTTAAGTACACCTGTACCTGATATTGTAAAGTCGGAGATTACATTGTTGCATTCTATAGAAAGTTTTGTAGGTTTTGATTGGACAAAAATCCAATTATTATTATTTAATTTATGCCAAATATCTATATCTCCAGAAATGAATTTAACAGGACAGTTTTCTGGGAGAGAATGCAAAGCTTTTGTGATTATTTCTATTTCACATGAAGGATTAGCAAAGACTGCGTATATATCTGTTATTTGACAAAGGTAAGTTTCTCTAGGTATAATTTTACAATGATTAAAGTCTTTGAGATAGGTGTACGAGGATTTATCTCTACTTACAGCTAAATATTGTTCAGAAGGTAATATCATCACAAAAGAATTAGGACTATCACTAATATGTGGAGTTGGTAACGGAATATTTTTATAAACATTATAATCTGAAAGACTTACAAGAGGTATTTTTACAATAAACATTAACTTATTATTTAAGTAGTAACATACTAGATCCGCTACATTGATCAACTTATGAATATTACTTAAATCTAAACTTACAGGAAAGTCCTTATATTTAGGCACAATTTTTAGGTTGCTAGTGATATCATTATACATTTGGTTTGGTGTAAGTATTGACGGATGTAAGATATTACTTTTTACAAAAAGAATTGAATTTAAAAGATCTTCAATTTTAAAGGAAATTGTTAACAAATTTGATTGCAATATATTAGAAATAACATTAAGTTTGGTCTTAAAGCTAACAACATTTATAACATCTGATACATTTTTAATTGAATAGGATAAATTGTCGATGACGTCATTCAATTTGGCCTGATTAATATTTATTTCGTGTAAAGAATCATTAATTTTAGAAATTGCAGTTTGTGAAACCATTATACTCTTTGTAATAGATTCTGCTAGCTTTTTGTCATTATTATATAAAACTTGGATTGCGTCATCATAACTTTTCGCATCGTCTTCATCTAATGTTCCAAATATGTGTTTAAATACGGTACCAACACCAGAGAACCAAGCAGATCTCTTAGAGATACCAGTAGAGATAATATGAGAAATTGATTCGAAATCTCGCAAAATATCATCATATAACACATGTAGAGGTTGTAATATATTTTGACATTGTGAATAATCAATTTCGTTACTTTCGCGACAATAGAATTGAACATTATCAAACACATTTTTAATATTTTCTATATGTGATTTTATTGGAGAAACGTCTACGGGAATAACAATATGAAAATAGTCATTCATAAATTCATAATCCTCAGTGTGCCGACAGGGTCAAATAGTATACCAGGGCTTTTAGTGATATATTCTATATACTGATGTTCTTTACTGGCTAGGATGCCATTACAAAATGATGCGGCCATCCTGTAATATAAGAATAATGATAATGGTTAAAGTAGTAATAAAAGGTAAGTAATACCTAAAAGGAATAATAATATAGAGTAATAAAACTAATCTATGATTTTTATCTAAAATATTATAATTAAGTAAAGTAAATTATTTGTATAAAAGTATAATCTTATTTTTTTTTTATATAAAACAGTAAAATTAGTTTTCAAAAGCTGGTTTGACTTCATCGTAATGATGTTTTACATGACGTCTATTTATAAGGAGTGTGAGGGAATTATTCCCATGAATTTTAATAATTTTATATGGACCTTTCCATAACGGCGAAAGGGCTTTGCGAAGTCTTAAATGATTTTTTAAATAGACATATTCTCCTGCTTTATACTTTACTGGTCGAGAATGTTTATCATAATAGGTTTTAGACCTTTCTTTGGAAGCATTTATATTTTCGACTGCTTTTTCGCGAGATATTTTCAAACGATGTTGTAACATTTTAATGTATTCAGGGTAAGTGACGTCAGAACGTGAATCAAATATGCTATCCGGAATGTACGGTTTATGACCGAAGACAAGTTCATATGGAGTGAACTGTGTAGTTGTATGAATGTTGCTATTATAAGTCAACATGGCTGTGTATACGAATTTATGCCAATTAGTTTGATTTTCGTTCACATATGATTTCAAATATTCTTTGAGAGTTGAATGGCTTCGTTCTAAAGCACCTTGAGTTTGGGGATGATAAGGTGAAGACCATATTTGCTTTATTTTTAAAAATTCACAGGTTCTTTTAAATAGATCGGCTGTGAAATTTGTACCCTGATCAGTTAATATGGATTTGGGAATGCCGAATAATGATATAAAATGTACTAAGCATTCACATGTCTCTTCTGCTGTAGCATTTGAAATAGGATAGGCAATTGAAAATTTTGTTAAATCGTCTTGAAGAGTAAGTATAAATTTTAATTTCTGCAGCCCGGCTTCTGGTAATGGGCCTACGATATCGAGACTAATTCTTTCGAATGGTCGTGTAGAATTAGTTGTTATTTGCATGGGAGATCTGTTGATTTTTCTAAGTGGTTTGTTAGTTTGACACAGTTTACAATTTTTTACATAGTTTTCAATATCTGTACGCATATTCTTCCAGTAATAGCGTTCTTTTATTCTATTATACATTCTATTTGAACCTAGATGTCCTGCTACTGGAATATCATGGTTTTCTTTCATGATTTTTAAAATTTCAGTTGGCACAGGATATATAATAGTGTTATGATGTATGTTTATTGTTGTATTTGTATTATTAAACAGGTACATGAGCATACCATATATTTTTACAAAAGAAAGTTGTTGAAAAGGATTTTTAAAGTCAGATATTGCAATTTCGTTTATCTCGCCCTTAAGTAAGATATCGTCGCGTGCACTCTTAAGAGATTTAAATATTTCAGGATATGTGCAGTTGTCAAAGTAATAATGTTTTATGAATAGGAAGTAATAAACTTTATCCTTAATTTCTACCCTTTTGAAAGAATTAAGTTCACGCTCGTCGTTGAGAATTTCAGAAGGATCATCTGTTGTTGCGAGAATATCTTGGACATAGGGATTTGATTCGTCAAAGTCAATTGAAATAGGGATTAGAATAGTTTTAGAGCTACTTTTAAGGAGACTTTCATTATGTTCTTTTATGTAAGTATTAAATATTACATCTTTGTTCGTAAATGATTTTCAGAAATTGTTATAGTCGTCATTATGACGATTTTCTTTATTTGTTTCAGGATCAAGATTAGAAGGTGAAGGATTTTGTTGTTCTTGAGGTAAGTTGGAAATTGAAGGAATTGTATTTTCAGGATCATATACATGGATTGGAATATCGTCATTATCTAGAAGAGATATAGAAGGTAAGTCATTACTATCTAAATCGAGGGGACTCGAAGGAAGGCGAATATCTAAGTCCTCCATTGTTATAGGACTGAACGGGAGAGAATCATCTGGATTTAATACAGGTTGTGGATTTTCGAGAACGTCATTATCAAGTTGAGATGGACTTTCAACAGGCTTTGAATAATTATTATTTTTAGGAAGAACAGGATTGACTGGATATCGAGATAATGCATCGGCATTGCTATTTATTTTACCCTTTTTAAATTCTATTTCATAATCGAACTCTTCTAGTTTTAATCGCCACCTTATAAGTTTGGATCCCGGATCCTTGTGATTGAATAACCATTTAAGTGGTCGGTGATCAGTAACAATAGTAAATCGGCGGCCATAAAGATATGGTCTAAAAGTTTTGGTACCAAATATAATTGCTAGGCATTCTTTCTCAGTTGTGCTGTAGTTACTTTCGGCTTTATTTAAAGTTCGTGACGCATATGCAATAGGCCTATCATTACCTATAGGGCCTTGTGAGAGAATGGCTGAGATAGCAAAATTAGAAGCGTCGCAAGTTAAAACAAAGGGTTTTGCGAAATCTGGGTAAGCCAAAATAGGAGCGGAAATTAAACAAGTTTTTAATTGTTCAAAGGCTAACTGGTGTTCGTTTTGCCAATGAAAAGTGACGTCTTTCTTCAAAAGGTTTGTAAGAGGTTTAGCGATTTTGGATAGGTTTGGTATAAAACGACGATAATAGGATACTAAGCCTAGGAAGGATTTTATGTCTTTGGGACATTTAGGTTGAGGAAACATTTGAGCGGCTTTAGTCTTTTCTGGATTAGGTTTTACTCCGTGATCGGTTATGATGTGACCAAGGTAAGATACTTCTTTACGAAGAAATTCACATTTATCAGGCTGAAGCTTTAAGTTAAAATGCCTGAGTCTGTCGAAGACGTTAGAAAGGGGTTTTATGTGAGAATCAAGGTCGAATGAATAGATCACGATATCGTCTAGATATACGAAGCATTGTATGCCTTGTAGGCCTGAAAGAGCCGAATTCATTAACCTCTGGAAGGTAGAAGGTGCATTTTTAAGGCCAAATGGCATTCGAGTAAATTCGAAGTGTCCTTGTGGGACAGAAAAGGCTGTTTTAGGTGCATCGCGTTCAGACATTTTAATCTGATGAAAGCCAGATGCAAGGTCAAGTGTACTGAAGTACTTACATTTACCTAACTGATCTAAAATTTCTGATATATTGGGAATTGGATAGGAATCACCTATTGTGATATCATTTAGACGACGGTAGTCAATGACTACTCGCCATTTACGTTGGCCAGAAGCATCTGCCTTCTTGGGTACCACCCATATAGGAGAAGACCAAGGTGACATTGAAGTTTTAATAATTCCTTCATCAAGCATCTTATTTATTTGGGTATGTACTTCTTGTTTGTGTACATCAGGAAATCGATAAGATTTGGTATTGATAGGATCAGAAGAAGATGTAGATATTTCGTGTTGTATAGCGTCGGTATATGAGAGGTGTTCGTTAGGACGGTGAAAAATATCGGAGAATGTAGAACAGAGTTCATATAAAGCATCTGTTTCTTCGCGATTTAAATGAGAGACTCGCAAAAGGTCGAGAATTTGATTAGTTCGGTCTAGAACGTTATTTGAATTGTCGTAAGGATGTATAGTATTAATAATTTGACACTTGTTGTTTTTATCTAATGGCGATATTTTTAACTTTAAATTGGAACCTATGGTCAAAGGCGATTCGGAAATATTGACGACAGAAATGTTTATTCTTCGATTTGATTTTACTTTTACAATGCAATTGGCTATAAGGAGTGATTCAATAGGATTTTGATCTATGATAAAAGATAAAGATAAAATATTCTTTATTGTACACCAAATTAACAATAAAAGGACAAACACAAAGTAACATACAATTGGCGGCCTTATCGCTAAAAAGCAATTTCTTCCAGGCAACCGTGTTGGACTGGATAGAAAGTAAAATTTTAAGGGCAGTTATGGTGGTTCAATATAAATTAATTAGACATAGATAAACAAATAAAAAATAAATAATCATGCTTAAGCATATCAATAACATACATAGATAGTTACATAAATAAATACTTATAAAGTTTTCTATCTAAATATACTAAACTCATAAAGACGTTGACAGTGACAGATAGTGTTCTCTAACCAGTCGTTTAAAGCTGTCCAAGGATTGGGCACGCTTAATATCTGTAGGCAATGCATTCCACAGACGGGCAGCTAGAACGGTAAAAGACTTATCGTAAAATCTGGTGGAGTGCATAGGTATTTCCAACTTCAAGTTCTCCGATGATCTCAATACACGAGAATGCGTGTCATCAAGGAAGTTAAAGCGTTTCCTGAGATAAGGGGGGGAAAAGGGATTGAACAGAATACTGTAAAGCAGGGAGACGATATGTAAATTCCGGCGAAGGCGAATTGGCAACCACTTGAGCTTAGTACGAAATTCGGATACGTGATCATATTTGCGTAAACCAAATATAAATCTAATACTAAAGTTCTGAAGACGCTCAAGCTTATTCAGTTGCTCTTCAGTGAGGTCTAGATAGCTGACATCGGCATAGTCTAAGACGGGTAGAAGAAGAGATTGTGCTAGCGCAGTTTTAGTGGCCATTGGAAGGAAATTGCGCAAACGTTTCAGGGATCCGGCTGTTGCAAACATTTTTCGGCTCACCTGTTGTAGCTGCGGTGCCCATGTTAGATTTTTGTCGAATAACACGCCCAGGTTTTTAACGCTGTCAGTAGGAGACAAAGAAACGCCATCAAAGGTTATAGAAGGCAAATGCGACCAGTCAATTCTACCTGTCATTGTGGAGCTGCCTATGAAGATGATTTGAGTCTTGGAAGGATTTACTTTCAAACCATATGACCTGCTCCACTCGCAAATCATGTTTAAGTCACCGTTGATGATATTGATAGCCTGAGGAAGCTGGTCAGTAGAAGCTTGCGTGTAAATTTGCAAATCATCTGCATAAAGGTGGTAGGACGAAGTTATTTGAGAGGAAATGGAATTGATAAAAATAGCGAAAAGTAAAGGAGATAAAACGCCACCCTGCGGCACCCCAGCGGAAATGTCACAAAAGGTGGACAAGGAGTCCTCAATGCGAATCCGCTGTCGGCGTCCAGACAGGTAACTATGAAACCAGTCAATCACCGCTGGAGATATGTTAATAGAGCGGAGTATGCCGAGCAGTACATCAAAGTCGACAGAATTAAAAGCATTGCTAAAATCTAGCAAGGCAAGAGCTGTTACTTTACCGTTTTCCATGCCTGACCTGATATCATCAGTGACATTCACTAGTGCCGTGGTAGTACTGTGGCCTGTACGAAACCCGGATTGGTATGGATTAAGGAGCTGGTTTTTAAGAAGGAAAGTGGACAATTGGGTATGGACAAGGCGTTCCAGAATTTTAGAGAGGAATGGTAGAATAGAGATTGGCCTATAGTCGGAGAAGGATGACGGTTTGGAGTTTTTGGGTAAGGGAGTGACTTGAGCATCTTTCCAAGTGCTTGGAAAGACACCTGTATCGATGGAGTAGTTAAGGATATGAGAGATGATGGGAAGGATTTCGTCAAGTATGAGCAAAATCATTTTGCGACTGACACAATCATTGCCAACAGCACTAGAGGTGATTGACATTATGCTCTTCTTAACATCACAGTCGGTGAATTGACGAAAAGAAAATGACGAGTAATCTGGACAAGGGAGAGAGATAAGTCCTTCTTTTATTTCAGGATTTAGTACTGAACATTCTATGATTGTTTCTGTTCGAGGTGCAATGGTATAAATGGGTTCATTAAATTTAAGTTTAAGTTTTTCTTTATCAATTATTAGTAAATCCTTTTCGAAATCAATTTTACTGTGAGATTCAGATAAAAAGTCATTTCCTATGATTCCATCATATGGAAAGTCTAAGCCGGCGACGAGATGAAATTGATGACTTAATGAATCGAATTCTACAAGAATAGAACCTTGTGACTGCATAGGATTAATTGTTGATCCTATTCCAGTAAAGGTTGCAAAGTTTTCTAGTATTTTGTTAGGCATTTTTTCTACAGAACATAATTGAATTAAGCTTATAGATGCTCCACTGTCGACTAGAAGTGTTAAAGGCTTAGAGGATACTGATGTCTGGACTTCGATAAAAGGTAAGTATTTTCTTATTGGATTTGTAGTAATATTGTATATGCTAACTTTCTCTTTTTCTTTTTCAGGTATGCTGCGAGGAGTAGAAAGAGAATATTCAGACGTTGATATCTTGTCATTAGTAGGTAAAGTAATGGAAATAGATTTTTTGACACCACTATGAATTTGGGGCTGATTACCCTGTTTGTTAGTGGGCTGTTTAGAATTAGTAAGATCTCTACCAAAAGTTTGGGGCTGGTTACCCTGTTTGTAGGTAGGATTTGAATTAGTAAGATCTCTACCAAAAGTTTGGGGCTGGTTACCCTGTTTGTAGGTAGGATTTGAATTAGTAAGATCTCTACCAAAAGTTTGGGGCTGGTTACCCTGTTTGTAGGTAGGATTTGAATTAGTAAGATCAATACCAAAAGTTTGGGGCTGGTTACCCTGTTTGTAGGTAGGATTTGAATTAGTAAGATCTCTACCAAAAGTTTGGGGCTGGTTACCCTGTTTGTAGGTAGGATTTGAATTAGTAAGATCTCTACCAAAAGTTTGGGGCTGGTTACCCTGTTTGTAGGTAGGATTTGGATTAGTAATAGAATTAGATATAGAATGAATTAGAGAATTAGATCTGGTATCGATTTTAGCGCTTAAATTTCTCGCACGGTACCGGACGGGAAATCTTGCCCGTTTAAATGATTGTCTGTTTCGTCAGTACCTTGTTCTTCTGAGTTAACGACATGAATAGGCTGATTACGACTTTGAAAGTTAAAATTAGGCGAAGGACGATTATTTTGGTTAACATTGTTTTGGTTATTTTTAAAGCGTCTATTATTATATTCGCGTTTACGACAACGCTCTATTGTGTGCCCTGGAATTTGGCAGTATCGACACACTGGCGGATTATATCTGGAAGTAGAAGGCATAACATTTTCATGATTAATTTGATTAGTAAAATTCGTGCCACGCTGTGTAAATGATCGATTATGATTGAAGTTCGGCGATTGTCTATTAGGTCGCCACTGATTTTGAGAAAAGCTAGTATTAGTCTTGCGAAGAGTAGATTGAATGATTTTTTCTTCCGACAAGGCAGAATTGATTGCGTCATTTAACGTCTCTGGATCGCGGCATCGAACTACTGTTGACAGTCTGGGGCTCAAACCCAAAATAAAAGTATGCAGAGCTAGGTCTTGCATAGCAGCGACACGGCCTGCCAGTTCGGCTTTCTTTTTAGTTGGAATAGATATGTTGATTTCAGTTAATAATTTGGACAGGCATGATTCTATCCGAAGCGCGAACTGATTGACTGTTTCGTTAAACAACTGATGACACGCTTGAAGGTCTGAGAGCAGTGCGGCGTAGTGTTTTCGTTCACCGAATTGCGATTTTAAGAAATCCTCTAATTGTTGGTATGTTTCGAATTCTTTAATGGAACAAGCGGTTTCTGCTCGTCCCTCGAGTTGCGAAATAATATATTTTAAAAGAATATCTTGCTGCTGTGTAGCAGCAAGATTAATTGCATTTCTGCAATTGTTAATGAATGCATTTAAATTTTCTCGGTTACCATCGAACTTCTTAATAAATTTACAGAGGATATTTAAGTCTATTTCTCTAGCCGGTTGCGTCATGCTTTGTTCGTCTTTGGGCATCGGTATTCGTTAATATAAACAAGCGATAAGACGCCGGACGCGGACCGCGGGCGATAACGCTACACTGATCTCAGATTGAAACAAAGGATTAATAACTTAATGAATAACTATTTTTAGAACAATGGAAAAAATGTTTTAAGCTTAACTGAACTCTTAAAACGAATTTAGTTTTATGCACTTTCACTTTTATATTCACTTGACTTCATAGACACAGATGTAGAATAGTTTTCACTTACAGGAACGTAGCGATGATGGTGATCTGGCTCATGATTACCAGGTTGCAGGTCTCTGGATACAACAGGAAGTAGTAGTCGATTGACGATAAATCGTAATTAGCACAAAATAGTATATTTGATAACTGGATATGGAAGTAGATCGCGTTCACTGGAATCAGCTCGGATGGGTGACCGTTTTGTTGAGGTCACTGAAAATGGTTCGGATGGGTGACCGTTTTTTGGAGATGAGTTCAACCGGTTTCAAGAAATCACTTGTTGAGACACTCGCGTAACTGGACTCACTTTCACGGAACTGAGGCGAACCCCTGGATCTTCAAAGATCCCACCGCTGCCACCAATGTTATACGAGAAACTCACAAAGGGTTTTTAAAAAAGATTTATTAATATTAAACGCGAGTGTGTTGTACAAAGGTTGCCGGTTGACTGGTCGGCCAGTCTTCCAGTTCTAACTACGTAATATTCTAATGATACAATGTTGCAGAGAGGGCTGACAAAGCATTCTTTGTCAGCACAACCCTTTACAAATCACGGATATAACAGTACCAAAGAGTTTGGACAATCGTTCTTTTGCCGAACAACCCGTATGTGGACTGCGCTTCCCGCACACGTGTTTCCCTCCTCTTTCTCTCCCGGGTTATTTAAGCGGGGCGTAAAAAAGCATTTATGCAGGCCGCCATAGTGTGAGCGTTTGGCATAGCGTGGTAGAGCTGTGATGAACGCTTTCACTTCTTGGGCTTCACTGACTGCTTTTCATCAGGCAGAGTGAGGCCATTATGGCGTGCCACGAAAAAAAATGTCAAATCCTACTGATCTTGCGTTTGCTTGCAGGGGCTGGAACATTGCGGGCAGACGGTGTGGAGGTTTTCAGCCCTCGCCCGCATCATAAAAAACTCGCGGATTGGATTGCGTGTGAAGATTGCGGATCCACTTCCCGGATATTGCTATGTAGGTATCTTTATCTTTTCATGCAAGAACATCCTAACTAATATTTAAAAAAAGCAATGTGTATTTAGCTGTTACAGGTTGTTACGCTTTTTAGCTAAAACCGCGGAACCGATTTTGATGAATTTTAGTATAGAGGTAGATGGAGTCCTGGAAACGGTCATAGGCTACCAAAGAATGTTTTTGTTTATTTTTTTTATTCGGCAACGGGTAAGCGCTTGGCCTTCATCTCACCTGCTGGTAAGTGACGATAAGGCCGAAGGTGGAAGCGCGCTTCACCCGGAATCCTCAACCACTGAGGAACTGGCTATCTTATCTTAAACTGTCGGAACACAACAATGCTATAAACATCGTTGTTATGGCGACACACTTAGATAAGATGGTGGTATCTAGCCAGGCGGACTTAACAGCCCTACCACCAACCAAACCGAGCAAACAAGAGAACCCGGGACCTCTGGGTCTGAAACCGGTGGTTTAGCCACTAGACCACAGAGGCGGGCAGAAGTAATAAAAAAGCCTACAAAAAAGTGTACTTAGCATGTTCAGAAAATTTTCTCGACCCGTTTTCTCGTGTTATGCCTGTACACGTTAAGTCTGCGGGCACGAGATTGGCAACGGGGCCGAGCGATAGCGACGCGACGGCGACGCGACAGGGCGGAGCGGGGCGACGAGGCGCGATATCTCGCGTGGGCACGAAACTTGTCGCTCCATGTCGCTCTGTAGTGTTGTGAGCAACATATCACGTCATCATAACACAACTTTACGTCAAAGAGAAAAATTGGAACCAAGTCTACTAATGAGAACGGAGTTATTATTACCTAGAGATGGTGTTCATCCAATAAATGAAGGAAGATGTACTCTCACCTAATATTAGTTTTTGATTGTATGTGGTATTTTTGTCTACAAACCCCATGGACGTATAGTATATTACGTCCATGACAAACCGTATTGCACCATTTACACGGAGCCAATACTTGAGACAATCCATTAAGCCAGTCCAATAAGCCAATGCTAAGCTAAAATGGCTTGAGGACAATCCAACGTAGTGGACTGTCTGTATTTACACGATGCCAATATTGGACTGGCTTAGTGGATTGTCTCAAGTATTGGCTCCGTGTAAATCAGACATAACATGCAACCTCAGAATTTTTATTCTATGCAGGCAACATAATTTTATCGAATTTTGACAACTGTGTAACCGAGATAGTTTGTCGTTCCCGCCATCGAAGGAAAAGAGATTATCGTCGGCGCGACATAATTCGTGTTGCGCATGCTAGGCATACAAGATGCCATTACAGAGTACACTACAAAGTAATCATCATGGACATCCTGCGGCTCATTGAAAAACTGATAAAAACTTTATGGTTGAAACAGCATACAACCAATATAATCAACAAATTGGTAAATAATAGTTACTTAGTTACTAAAAACTAGGTTGTATGGGCTAAATCCCTTTGTATTCACTTCTTCTTCTTCTTTGTTTTGTGGCGTTTCCATAAAGATTTCGCCAATATCCAGTGTTCCGCTTAGGAATTTTGAGTTTGTACGGTAAAGTAAATAAAAAAGATCATGGCTCATCAAGCGGCATGTCTGCCATCATGATAAACCCTATCTCTTTGTATTCACTAAATGTAATCTTAAAAAAAAATTTACCAATTATTGACGGCTTCTTGGCGGGAAAGTGAAGCGTCATGTCTGCAGTTTTGTTTTATTTTCTAACATTTGTGTTTTTTCGAATATTAATGTGAAATAATAGTGGATTATTAACCGTTAAGTGTTTGTGAATGTGCATGAGTGTTGGCAAATGAAACAAAACAGTGCAACATCACTTTTCAAATTCTCTCAAGTAGTCCGCGTGAGACCTCGGTAAAGTCCCACATCTTTACTGAGAACTCAAGGGGTTTGGGGAACATCATTTATCATTCATCTTAATCACCACTCATTATCATCAAGGGAAAAATAACAAATAAAAAACTAATGACTAGGCAGTATGGCTCAGACCTTAGCCTGTTCCTTCATGGAACAAATATATATATATATAAATACCAATTATTGACGACTTCTTGGCGGGAAAGTGAAGCGTCATGTCTTCAGTTTTGTTTTATTTTCCAAAATTTGTGTTTTTTCCACAGACATATATTATATGTCTGTGGTTTTATCGAACATTAATGTAAAATAATAGTGGATTATTAACCGATGTTTGTGAACGTGCATGAGTGTTGGCAAATGAAACAAAACAGTGCAACATCACTTTTCAAATTCTCTCAAGTAGTAGTCCGCGTGAGACCTCAGTAAAGTCCCACATCTTTACTGAAAACTCAAGGGGTTTGGGGAACATCATTTATCATTCATCTTAATCACCACTCATTATCATCAAGGGAAAAAAACAAATAAAAAACTAATGACTAGGCAGTATGGCTCAGACCTTAGCCTGTTCCTTCATGGAACAAATATATATTTTAAAAAAACCAATTATTGACGTTGACTGACATTGCCATTGACACTTGACAGCTCGGACCAAATTTGACAGTCAGTTTTTGACATTGGAAATGTAAACTCATTTACATTCTTGTGATTGTATGAATTGTATTGTAGTCTTCCTCAATAAAATACCGACGCTAAGAAATAACCATCAAAATGGGCAACTGGAAGCTTGAAGTTGGGAAGATGGCAATGTACATGTCATTCCCAGTTTTTCTTTTTCACTTCTTCAACCAGCCGACGTATTTTGAGGAATGGGTTACCAACACAAAACGACAGATCTTCCCTCCAGAAAATGTACGTGATAGAGAAGACATACAAAACCTAATACGAGAAATGCGGAAAAAACAAATGCAAAATCTTGAAAACGAGTGATCATTAGTAATAAATTTAGAATAGGTTTTCATTTTAATGTCAAATGTAAGTAACATATAGTTTATTAGGTATATATTTATTGAATTTTATTGTACAATTTAAAATTTCACGTTTTCTTGAATAGTAATTACAAGGTGTCTTATTCATAAAGCCTTATTTTTTATGTCCTAACTTAATACCAAAATGTAACCTCACTGTAAATTATTTTGATCTTAGACAAAAATGTATTCCAATATGGATTACAAAAGTATATTACAGTTAAAATATAATACAAATATGACATTGTATAAATTGATATAAATATTTAAATATAATTCAACGAAAACTCAATATAACAAAAAAGTAACAACAACATCAATCTACTTTTAATCTGTTGCTTTGACAATTGTAACTCAATAACAGCCCAAGTAAAGTTGAGAAAAATGATGCATAAATTACATAAGTCACCCCTAAATATTGGCCAATCAATCCCGCTACCATAGGAGCCACAACTCCCGACAGTGATCTAACACTATTTGATGCACCTATCAATGTGCCTCTATGTTCACCACAACTGCGTATTAAAATCATTTCTAACGTGACTAATCTGCCAACGGCATTACCAATAGCAAGAGGTATCAACCATATCACATACATGTAAACATTAGATGAGAATATCAATCCCAGCAATGCCGAAGTCAATAATACAAAAACATGAAAGGTTCTTATACTGAAATCGGTATCATGAGTGTAATAACTATTAATACAACCAATAAAAAAACTTGATATAGACCCTATAACTCCTTGGAATGATATAACATAACCAACATACTTTGGTGATAATGTATACTGAGCTTTTAAATATGTGGAATAATTTGTATAATAAACTCCCATAGCAAAACCTATGAGTGCTTTAAACATAAAAATATCCCAATATTCAGACCACTCCACTTTAAACAACTCTATTAGAGATTGTTTAAAATTATTATATAAGGAATGTACTAAACTGTCTTTAAATTTCTTGATTTTAGGTTTCTTTTTCGTTTGTCCTTTTGCTTTAAAGAGAAAATACACTAACCCTGAAATGTAATGAAATATGATTAAAACAAGCTTGTTGGAATATGTACAAACTAGTTTTGAATAGCTTGTCATAATTTTGTTACTTTACCTGCATTGGCTAGAAAGCAAATCCCAACAGTGACAGATATCATTTTAAATCCGGTATCGGGATAATCCTCTAATACGTGTCCACCGATTACTGGACCCACAGTGATTCCAATACCGGAAATGGCTGCCATTCGTCCATAAATAGAAGATTGTTCTTTTGTACTTTTCTCAAAGTCTGGTACTAATGCTCTTGTCAACATTTGGGTTTGTTTGAAAAGACCTATAAAATTAAAGATAATTCGTAGATATGCAGTTTCAGATTAGTATTATAGTATTGTAACCAATATACCTAAAATGGAATAAAAAAGAAAAAGTTAATTGATACATTAAGAATAAATACAAAACAGTAGGTACACAATGGCATTGCTGTAAATTCATGTTTTAATCTTATTCTATAAAAATGAATCCCTATTTCCCTTGGTCACGACATCACGCGTGAACGGCTGGACCGATTTCACTAATTCTTTTTTTGTTGTGTTTGTTATTGTCAGGAAAAGGTTGTTATGAATGAAAAAATTAAAGTAAAACACTTTTTTAAAATATTTTTATCAAAATTCATAATTAAGAAAGGACAATGTGTGTCGGGTCAAAAAATAAATACAAAACAGTACGTACACAATGGCATTGCTGTAAATTCATGTGTTAATTACTTATATAAATTAGGTGTTAAGGCATTTCAATTAATTAAATGTATTACCTTGAACTGCTCGAATAACCAGAATAATTAAAACTGAATCTGTGAATCCTAAAAGAGTGTATGCTGCAGCACATATCAACAAAGTGAATATAAGAATTTGTTTTCTACCTTTTATATCACTAAGACTTCCCTGTGAAAAATTACGAATGTAAGTAATTAACAGGGTTATATTGGTATGGAGTTACAGACCACAAAAATAGTATCACTGTTATTAAGGCATAGAATAAGCTGAGAATGATAATAAATAAGTACTTACAATAACAGGCCCAGAGCCTAGTTGAAAACCTGCATAAATAGATCCAAGTAAACCAATGTATATGTAGCTAGCGCCCATTTTTCGTACATGGCCAGATACCAAGGGTACTATGAGACCAACTGCTAAAAGATCCTAAAAAGTTAAAAAAGGGGTTTTTTTTAATTTTTAATCGTCTAGTCTGTAAGTTTCCATTGTTGTTGGAATGACTAATGAAACTGGATAAAATAAGACTAGGTACTAGATACCTACTAAGAAAGACATCGCTTGTAGAACACAAATTGGAAAATTCATAATGCCGTAGTTAAGTTGGATTTATTCTATTGAAAGATCTCAGCAGCTCAGCACTATTTACAAATTTATTATGACACATTGTTTTTTTAAATTTTCATATTTGATGTTTCCACGGACGAATAAAGCAAGCAACTAATTAACTAATTTATTGCTTACAAACTTTCATGAATGAGTTTATTTGCATCAATATTTTGACAGGAAGCACAGACTTAACCACAGACTTAGTAGAGATGCTACGCATCAGACGGAAATCTCCGGTACTAAAAAAGTGGCCAACGGGAACCTCAATGAATCATTTTGACAAGCATAGATTAAAAATAATTATTTCTTGAACAGGCATTTCTTTTTTTTTTAATATCTTTTTGGGTTAAGGAACTCATTCTTTCAGCCAAGTCAATGTTTTCTTGGGAAGATTTAAAATTTTTATTCAGAGATAAACAAACTTAGTGAAATAATTCAAAAATTGTATTTTTTCACGAAACTTTCAATATTCTTTCTTAGTAGGTACGAAACTATTGAAATTATTCGGAAAAATTACAATGATTGAAATATTTCACTAAGTTTGCCTATCGCTAATTAGGAAATAAAATAAACAAAAGATGGTAATTTACTTTTTTTATTTTTCAGCTGTTTTATAATTCATGTACGCTTTTAATTGCATTGTAAGCAAACATATGTTTTGGAGCCTGAAAACATCAGTACCTTGTAAAATTTTATTTATAACTGTGCACCAATTGAAAATTGTTAGTTGTACTGATCAGTTAATAAAAACATCGGATTTATTTGAAAGAAACATTGTTTATATTATGTGCTTCACACTTCAAAAAATCCAACAAATATTTATTGGTTTTAATTATTTCTTTTATTTATTTAATTTTTTGCTCTGTTTATTTTTCCAAATATTCGTTGAATATTTTTGTTACATCTGCATCAGCTTTTCGGTTGGGTGGGTCAATTTATTTTTATTTTTGATATCATTTTGTACTCAGGCTATGAAATCCATTTATGAGTTTGGTTTTTATCTTTTGTTATTAGCAGTTACTATTTTTTTATATTTTTCTGATGACCCACCCAGCTGTATAGCATGACAATGTACCTACATTGAGTCTCTTGCACACATAATATTTGAAATTCTTTGGGTTCAAAACTCTGCAAGTTAGAAGAATCTGGCGATGCTTCAAAAGTCTCTTGTGTATTTATGGGATAAATATTATGAGGCTGAAAATTGCATGGAGTTTTAATAATTGTTCGCCTGAATCTTCTTCACATTATAACTCTGAGAGTGAAATTTTATTAACCTCGTTTTCAGTAACGCCCTAAAAGTGCCTTTAAACATATGACAATTCAGGGTTATTATTTCTAAAATTGTATGATCTGTACAAAAAAAATTTCAAGTGGGTCCGAGTTAAAATATCTTGAGCGCAGCATTTTAATATTTTGTTTTATAAAATTCCCACATTCCCAATTTTTAAGGGTTGTTTGGATTACCCAATTATTTAAAGTAGGTACTGATGTTTCCTTACCTTGTTTATCTATAAATTTTATTATTTGAAGATCAATGATCATTTCCACACCTCATGATGTTGTGAGTTTTTGTTCACCGCGGTCCTAAGGATTTTTGCTTTGGCTGCCTTATAATTGCTGGCTGCACCATTGACAGAGTCAAATAGGTCGTCAAAGTTTACCATTACAGACATATTTTTTAAAGTCTGATTTACAGCTTTCCCATCCAATATATTTGCTAAAAAAAAGAAAATGGGTTAATTTTTTGTAATAATTATTTGATTAATAATTTTGTTTAAACTTCTTAAATAGGTACTTACAAAACTCAGCAGTGTATGACAGGGGTTGCAACTGCAGTTTTGCTGAATACGCCAGCACAATGCTTTACCTAAAACAAGAAGAGTAGATATAATTATCAAACCATGTTCAAAGCCAGCAAACGTCTTCATTTGGACTTAAGTATGTTCGTCATTTATAGTTTGTGCATAAGACGCTTCTGTGTGTGGTTACAATCTGATTTGTAGACTTCTACTATAACACTTCATTTGGTTAATCAAGACTAATCTAGACTAGATAAGAGACTAGATATACATAGGTACATACATTCATATAATCACGTATAATATCTTCGAAGGGTTAGTCAGAGACTAGGCAATGAGGACAGCAAAAGCAGTCCTCTACCATAGCCCACTCTTCACCAAAAGCGACTGCACATGTGCTCAGCGTAGCAGGTGGTGAGCCCATCGCCGTTCTTTGCTGCTGGATGTATGTGCACTGCACGGTCTGCACTGTGTAGTCCCTAGTCCGTTAGTCGCCTTTTATGACACCCAAGGGAAGAGAGGGGGTGGTAGTATTCTTTCACCGGTACGCAACACGTTTAAGTAGTACTAGCTAAAACTTAATTTATATGATTAAAATCGTTAAATGTAACTACACTTACTGTTTTCAATGGGTGCATTGGACAGTCCACTGGCTATTTCGTCATCAATAAACAAAGTCCGATATGCCCCGAGATGCAGCCGAGACTTTGAAGAGAAAAATCTTTTCTCGAAATGTTTCGCGCAAACATAATGGGCGATTTTCTGACAGCCCAAATTAAAAAGTAAAAATTAGTTCAAAAACACCCGATAGATGTCGTTTTATGAAAGCCGTACCTACCTAAGGGCTGTAATAAATTCTACACTTTTACTTGTCTACCAAAAGAATAAAAAAATAGTATTTACTTACCTATTTATATTCAGGACATCCAGAACCTATTTCTATTTTGGAATAGAATAAATATTACGCAGCCATACACGTGCTCTTCATGAACCCGCCTTTTATAATGCGCCATACTAATCTATGCTAAGCGCCATCTATGAAGTCATTTACGAACCAATTTCTTTTTTTTTTTGATCTCGGAAAATCGCCCATTGCGCAGCACATCGTCACTTTGGCCAAATTCACCACTTTAACCAGTTTTGGAGTTCTATTCTATCTCAGTCTTTTGGAATTTAAACAAAATCACGACTTTACGTCTGCTGTTGCAGCCCACAACACTATTAGAGCTTGAGATCAAAATGATAAAATGATCAAAATTACAAAATCAAAACTTTATCGGCAATGACGGGCGATTGTGATTCTCATCTCAAAACAAACAAACATGGCGCATAAAGGAATGGCGGCGAAGGGGCGAGGAAGGAGAAAGAGGGGTGAAGTATGTGTCAAAATCGTTTATTGAGACCATAGACACTAAGGCTAGAAAGAGTTGTATGAAGATTACCGCCCGTGGACTTAACTTAGTTTATGGCTGCGTTCCGTCGCTTCGCTCGAGTGCACTCGAGCGCACTCCGGCGCGCGCTCTAACCGTTCCGTGGCTTGGTGAAATTTTACTCTGATGGCTGTTTGTTCCCCAATATATTATTTTTCTCTATGGATGGCAGTCAGAGCGTAGTTTCGTCCGTTCCGTGCTCGGACCAATGGTCCGAGGTTCCGTGGCTCAGAGCCACAGAAAACAATTACTACTCAGAGCGCAGCAACCGAACAACCATCAAATCGGATGGTTGTTTTTCACTCTGACAGCTATTTGACGTTCAAACTATTGTTCTAAAGTGTCAAAGTTTGCAATTTATGTCAAAACGTTTTGAAAAATTCCGCCTGTTGTTTCGTAATGTTTTACTTTTTAATACGTGTTTATATAAAAGTGGAAAAATGTTGACAAAAGAAGAGTTTTCTCTCGTTTTGGACAGGAATACTTCAGAAGAGGTTATAAAAACAACTCGATCGTTCCGTGGCTCAGTTGCAACTCAAACGAGTTAAACTTTAACCAAACAACTACACCCAGGAGTGCGTTCCGTCGTTCTGGGTGTAGTTGTTTGGTCTTTACTGAGGACTCAAGGGGTTTGGGGAACATCATTTATCATTCATCATCATAATCGCCACTCATTATCATCAAGGGAAAAAAGAAATTAAGAAACTAATGACTAGGCAGTATGGTCTCAGACATTACCCTGTTCCTTCACGGAAAAAAAAAATTATAATAAAAAAATCAAACAGCCAGTGCTTCCACCTCGGACCAAATATCACAATGGACAGAGTCTTTGGATTTTTAGCATGTCCGTATTTTGTTAGTGTGCAGCTTTCTATCTGTACATGTGTGCGTGACTAAAGATGTGACTAGTATATCGATATAATCACTTTAATGTGGTGTGTACCTAGTTCGTTATTATAATTGGGGGTTAAAGTTACTCACGTCCGTAGGTTTACCGTTTAGACCCTACACGTGACACGTGAATGAGTGACACTGACTGAGTGGTAGAGCCACGCTGCGTTGCAGCACGCCGGGCACGCTGGGCCGGCTCGCCCGGCGTAAATACCAACCTCTCACTAAGGGTGTTACCCGACCAATCGATCGATCGTCTATCGACGGCATCGATCAACGTCGATCGAAGTTGATCGACTGGTCTGGTAGCTTTAATCGATCGACGGATACCTACCGTTTGACTAACCAATCGATCGACGACGGTCGGTCGACGTTTATCGATAGGTGTCGCAGCTTTAATCAATCGACGGATACCGTTCGTCTAACCCATCGATCGACGGTCGGTCGACGTTGATCGATTAACCCTGGCTAAATTCCATCAGTTTCTTTCGAAATGTATTCAGAAAAGGACTCGTTGTTCTTGGCCAGTACGATGTTGCTCGTACTATTATTACGGAGACGCAAACGCAGAAGAATCTGGATGCGGCCGTTTTTTAAAGCCAACGATCGCTTATTTTATCCAAATGACATTTTAAGCAGCGGTTTTTGTTTTTGTTTTTTTTTGCGTAGCGATTGTCATGAATTTCGAGGTTAGTAGTTTCGAGGGAGGTAGAGAGGAGGGGGATGGAGGGGGTACGGTAATGGTAACTTAGTAGAATATTTGTTTTTTTTCCCAAAAATAACCTAAAATAACCTCAAAATAAAAATATCTTGAAAACTATGCATTTTCGCACTTTGGCTCCCCTTCCCCCACCCCTTCCCCCCTTTTGCGGTGTTGCTTAATCTTAAGTGCTTCCCAAGGTGTTTGGGGGAATATCATTTAGTATTTAAACGTTCATATTATCATCACTCATTATTATCAACATAAACATAATCGAATATTACGATTATTATCCATGGGCACAAAATATTTTTTTTTTTGTTTATAAAAGAGGGAGGCAAACGAGCAGGCGGGTCACCTGATGGAGAGTAATCACCGCCGCCCATGGACACCCACCCGCAAAACCAGAGGAATCGCAGACGCGTTGCCGGCCTTTAGGGGAGGAATAGGTTTAAGGAAGGAATAGGAATTGGGAGGAGGGGGGGGGGGGGAAGGGGCCTCCGGAACCCTCACTAGTCGGACGAAACACAACAGCACCAAGTGCCATTATTTCACGCCGAATATTAGAGAGGGTGGTATTACGCCGGGCGAGCCGGCCCAATGCGTGCAACGCAGCGTGGCTCTGCCACTCAGAAAAGTGAAGCGGCCGGTGCGTCTAATCAAACAGCTCGATTTAACACCCAATCCATTTTACCGGTCGATTGTCGATCGACATCGATCGACGTCGACTAATCCATTCTACCATCGATCGACGATCGATCGATTGGTCTGGTAACACCCTAATATCCGGCGCGAATAATAGCCCTTGGTGACATTGTGTTTCGTTCGGGCAGTGAGGGTTCCGGAGGCCTCCCCCCCCCCCCCCCCCCGCTCACAATTCCTATTTCTTCCTTAAATGCCGGCAACGCATCTGCGATCCCTCTGGTGTTGCGAGGGTGTCTATCAGGTGACCCGCCTGCTCGTTTGCCTCCTTCTATTACAAACAAATAAAAAATAATAATTTGTGTAGTAAAGTGAAGAGCAATACTTTTTACTATTCATATTCCCGCCCATATTATTAAGATTCAATTTTGAACTAAGGCTAAAACTTTTACTGTAAAAAAAGATTTTTCAAAATGTTTGAAACAGAGCCTTGAATATTTTGTAGGCTCTCAGTTATCACGTCTAATAGCTTTAACCCATTCACGTCTTATTTCCGGGCATTTTGGAAACCTAAAAAAAGAATAATAAAAAGAATATTAGTAATATCGATAAAGCTTCGATACACAAATACGTACATCACTAATCATTATGCCAAAAACAAAGCCTTTAAATTACATTTAATTAAGGTTTAAAACCTGATTCTTATGAATAGTGTACGATATAGTATGATTTAGAATTAGCAAAAATTAATGCTTTGCCGTTTTAATTATTAAAAAACTCATAGTAAAGCATACATATTATGAGAAATTACTAACGTATGAAATGATAATTCCTGGTCCCTCACACCTCCTTTTGTTGTTCTTGACGAACAATAAACAGCAGAACAAGACATTATGTCAATTGTATATCACACAAATAACACAAACACTAAGATTTCTTAATATTTCACTATTATTTCGCACAATCCAGCAATGTTTTGACCTAGTAGTCGGTCATGAAATGACACGTCTTACACCGACAGTGCGTCGTTGCCAAACGTACATTAACTATCTCTTTTACTCATATCACACTACAGTCATACAGACAGAGATACAAATACTTTACTTTGATACACGTATGTAAAAGCGGCAACGTCGTAAGACTCTGTCCATGTAATATTTGGTCCGAGGCTTCCACAATGAGGGGAACTTCCCCTTTTGAGGGGAAATTAGGGTCCAGAGGGGAAGAAAAAGGGAAAAGAGATGAATAGGGGAAATCGAGGGGAAATCATGTTTGCGGAAAGGAGACCCGGACTTTTATGCTTACGTTGTATACTTTTTTAATTTTGTACACATTTGACATACCTTTTTAGCCTTAAATGTGTCATGGGTAACGGGGACCAGCTGACGTACCTTTTGATCTCACCCAAAATCATTAGATTTTTTTTATTTTAACTGCCGCCAAAAATGATTATTATGAACACTGCATGTTACGGAACGTAAAACAATCATGCAGTATATTTTAAGGGGGCCTTAGGCTGTGAAAACGGAAAATTGGCTGTTTTCTATTAGTTTTTATTCAAGATATATTAGATATTTCGCACTGAAACTTTCAATGTGTATTACAGAGCGTATGTTTGAGGGGGTGAACGAAGTCAAAACGCAATGGGCAATTTTCTGACAGCCCAAATTAAAAAGTAAAAATTAGTTCAAAAACACCCGATAGATGTCGTTTTATGAAAGCCGTACCTACCTAAGGGCTGTAATAAATTCTACACTTTTACTTGTCTACCAAAAGAATAAAAAAATAGTATTTACTTACCTATTTATATTCAGGACATTCAGAACCTATTTCTATTTTGGAATAGAATAAATATTACGCAGCATACACGTGCTCTTCATGAACCCGCCTTTTACTAAGCGCCATACTAATCTATGCTAAGCGCCATCTATGAAGTCATTTACGAATCAATTTCTTTTTTTTTTGATCTCGGAAAACCGCCTATTGGAATCATTTGGCTCTATAGAAAAAAAACCTAAAGTTACCTCTACAAGGAGAAAGAGAAACGGCATTTTCCATAGAAAAAATGCTTAACATTTATACAATAGAATTTGGTAATAAAGTAAAGCTAATATTATTTGCTACCTAAACCAAGTTTTGTCTTATTTTTATCGAATCGCGGATAAGATTTATTTAATTATTAATATTTTTTAATATGGAAACACTAAGTCTTCAAAAACAGACGTTTTACTTTAAAAATGCCTAACATAGCTGCATAAACCATAATTTTTTTGCTTTTAAAAAAGAGAAATGTCAACAATGCCGTCACGTCATGTTTGATTTGACAGCTAGCGGCTGTAAAACTGTCATTTGTTGACAGATATTGCGAAATAGATATTGAATAACAGATTAAAAAATTTAAAAAATATACAACCCAAGCATAAAACGCCGGGTCACCTTTCTTATAGGGGCTCGGACGCTTAAGTGGTTATAAATGCACATTACGACCGTGTGTTACAATAATAAATCATATAAAATCATAAAACATAGGAATTTACCTTTCCGATTTCTTGACTGATTTGGAATGTTAAAAAAAAACGTTTTTATTTACTTTTTAATAAAAATGTGAATGGCGCTTACGAATTGAGGCTTGGAATTTACAAATGAGCAAAGTGCCAAAACACAATTATTGAGAAATAAATAAAAATTAATTTGTTTTTTAGTCATCATTTTAAAGCGGCATTCTATTATCAAAAACTAAATTAAACAGGTACTGTTTATACTATACTTATTATTCACATTACTTTTGAACATATTTTTATAAAAAAACCTTATTTTTAAAATCAATTAAGAAATAGGTCAAAATGCAAGATTTAACCTTTCATTGGGGCTAAGTTTCATAACAAATGTCATTGGAGCAAAGTGCCCTTTTTTTTAAATTATTATTATTATTTTAGTTAGTGCTTAGCCCCTATGCTGCATTTTGACAAATTTGTGTAACTAGTAATTAAACTAGTTTAATTATTACACAAATTCCTATAGAATTCTTGATGTTCTGGTGGTAATAGTAAGTAAGCAATCATACTTTCCACTAGAAAAGTTTCCTTTTCACCTTTTTTTCTTTTTTTCTTTCTTTTTTTTTCTCTTTTTTCTTTTATTTATTTTCTTTTTTTTTCATCGGTTCTTACATTTACATATTTTCGATGCGATTGCGATTTTCTGACAGCCCAAATTGAAAAATAAAAAATAGTTCAATAATACTCGATAGATGGCGTTTAATGAAAGCCGACCCGTTCCTACCTAAGGGCTGTAATAAATTGTACACTTTTGCTTGTCTATCAAAAAATAAAAAAAATAGTACTTACAAATTTTTATTCAGGATCTCCAGGACCTATTTCTATTTTGGAATGGAATAAATATAACGTAGCCATACACGTGTTCTTCATGCCTTTTACTAAGCGCCAAACTAATCTATGCTAAGCGCCATCTATGAAGTCATTTACGAACCAATTTATTTATTTTTTGATCTCGAAAAATCGCCCATTGTAAAATTAAATGAAACAATATTAAAATAAATTAACAATAACAATGTAGGTACTGACCAGCATAGAAGGTGACCTTTTTGCCGGAATAACTTTTCTTTTCCTGTTAACATAATTCTTTCCTCGTACCTACTTTCAAAGATTTTCATAGGTAAAGAAGAAAAAAAGTTTGGCACTTACACCCAATGCCATCTATGAAAAAATCTCAAAATTAGAATAAATTTTTGTAGGCGCTTTGCACTTTTGATATGGAATGGCTGTCCAAAGCAAAATCTCGATTTTGCCTCAATTACCGCGAACCCCCCCCCCCCCCCCCTTTCGCTTACCGCGTAAGTTTTTTTTATAGTATTAATTTTGAGGGGAAAAAATCCTGAAAAGGGGAAATCTCAGTTGTGGCGTGGGGAAAAGAATTCATGAAAGTGGAAGCACTGGAAACAGCTGATATAATGACACTTCTTTCTGTGTTCTGTCATTACAGAAGTGTTGGTTGAGGTTATAGAAGAAGAAAACAAATTGCGTTTTTCTATTATAAGCAAATAAAACGAAAGAATTATGAGCAATCTTAGGCAATTGGTAAGTTACTACAGTTAGATTAGAAGTTATCTGCTACAATTTGGCTAATGGTTTTGTATTTTTAGGTGTTACAAAGCTTCAAGAAACTGCATCGTACAAGAATGAAAGTGTTTGCTGGAGACGAAAAAGCATTAACAGCCGCCAAAACTAAAATAAACGATGAGTACCATAAAAACAAACATGTAAACGATGAGGAAGCTATCAAAGCGGTATTTATTCCTTTTATAAGGTGGCCACCTTAGCCACTGACGATCAGTTTTTCCCATCAGTTGAACTGACGTCAGTCGTCCGCAGTTAAGATATATATTTCTCAATCCAAAATTTGATCCTGAATGTCGAATCGTCACTCCAGAGTTTTAACTGACGGCGCGACACGGAATTTTCCGTAGCTACCATAATCCAAGCTGGCGCACAGTGGGCGAGAAAACCTGGCTCCGTTTCATAGGATTTTAGAAAAAAAAAATAGCTTGCATTATCAGTTTTTGGTAATCAGTTTGATTAATTACATCAATTTATTGAAAAACAATATAGTCTCGGGATTCCCAACTTAATTTTATAACAGGAAACCCGCGCGCTAAGGTTACAAATGTATGAAAACATAATTTGTTTTGGCCATATCTTCTTTCGGTCTTGAATTGTAAGGCTGGAACTCATAGGGATTATTTTTGAGACTGTTACAAAGCCATGTGAAAAATGACCTTGGTCCCGAACGACCCCGTTCAAAAGATATGATTTTTTTAACTGCTCGTTTGGATACTTCTGTAGTATGGGCCTTAGGGGTTCAAATTCTGTTTTTTTGTGTTTTCTGCAGAGTACTTCGTTATTAATACTGAGTAGCTCATTATCTACTATGTGGCTTAGGTACATAACTAACCCCATACGCAATAAATTCAGTCAAAGTTACCCCTATAAAAATAATTTGAATAGCTGTTCTTAACTAAACTACTATAGTTAAAGGACAACGGATGTGTTGTTTACTTGCTTGATTAATTATTATATATTTGATTATTTTTATTTGACTATTAAATAGAAAACTATTTTTTAGTGGACAACTTTTTATTTACAACTAACATTAAATTTAATAAAATAATAATAAAAAAAAATGTTACGAAGGTTTCAGTATACAAGTTTTATTTATATCTGACATTAAATCATTTAGTAACTTTACCTGAACTGTTAAAAAAAAACAATGACAGTCAACATAATATTACAACTAAAGTATTTCGATCTTCATAACCTCGTCTAAAATTTAGTACCTACTGTAGTCGCCACGTCTGAGTGGCGATTACGCGACGTAGGGAACTGGTAGGTAGGTAGGAAGGCTTACCTGGGATGATGATGGGTGATCGGGCAACTGTAGGAGACGGGGCAGCGAGCTGGCGGGCGGCGATGTAGGCGATTTGTCACGGCACAGCACAAAGTCACTTTACGTTATCACAGGCACTCAGGCGTTCTCTTCACATTGGGTTCAGGATACCAGCGCGCGTATTTTGTGGGCGTCTCGCGGTAGTTCACAGACAGACTACTCGCGCGCTCGGCTCACCAAGCTAGCGGCGGCGGGTCGCGCAGCGGTGGCGCCGCGGCAGACAGGCGGACGCGGTCGTCAACAACCGCTGAGTCAACCGCCATACCGATGGCGGTACGGTTTGAAAGGCCGTCCCGGCTTTGGCGGGAACATCCTCCGGGGGCCAGGGGGGGCTCATCCACTGGGAGCCTGGCGATCCGGAATACAGGCCTCCGAAGATGTCCATTCGCGGTGTCCAGGTCTACCACCCGCACGACGCCATCCTTCCCAGGCAGGGTGCGAGCAATGCGCCCCAGTCTCCATTGGAGGGCAGGCAGGTTGTCCTCCTTGATGAGGACGAGCTCGCCAACTCGGGGAGGGGAGGATGGGGACAACCATTTGGAGCGGGTTTGGAGGGTATGAAGGTAGGACTGGGTCCACAGCGTCCAGAAGCGCTGGGAAAGAGCCTGTACCATTTGGAATCGCCTACGTGTGGAGATCGGCCTATCTTCCACGGATAGTTCGGGAAGGGCCGTTAGTGGGCGGCCTATGAGGAAATGTCCGGCTGTAAGCGACTCAAAGTCTGATGCATCAGACGAAAGTGGGCAGAGAGGTCTAGAGTTAAGTACAGCTTCGATTCGTGCCAAAAGTGTAGAGAATTCCTCGAATGTGAGGTGCTGTTCGCCAATTACGCGATATAAAAGTTGCTTTGTTGATTTTACGTTGATCTCATGTAACGCACCGAACCATGGTCCCTTAGGGACGTTTAACAACCAAGTAATGTGCTGACCAGCGAGCTTGTGCGCAATCGTATCATTGTTCAAGGCAAGAAAGTTTTGTACTTCGATGAGCTGATTTCTAGCGCCTACATAATTTGTACCGCAGTCCGAGCGGATGAGAACCGGGGCACCGCGGCGTGCTATAAAACGCTGTAATGCCGCGAGGAACGCTTCCGTGCTGAGGTCCGAGACCGGTTCTAAATGAACCGCCTTAGTCGAGAGGCACACGAATATACAAAAGTACGCTTTTAAGAGTTTAACATTACGTAGGGTACTAGATTTAACGAGGAATGGTCCGGCAAAATCGGTCGTGACTTGACTAAATACTGGCTGAGGCGTAACTCTATCGGCTGGCAGGTCGGCCATGAAGGGCGCTTGCGGCTGGGCCCGGCATCGAAAGCATCTAATGCATTTAAAAACTCGGTGTCTAATAATACGGCGCGCGGACAATATCCAAAATTGTTGGCGTAGGATAGCGTGTAAAGTGTCAGCGCCAGGATGGCAGTGTATTTTGTGGTAGTGGTCAATGATAAGGTCTACAAGTGGGCTAGAGCTGGGAAGTATGAGCGGGTGCTGCGCGTCATATCGGATAGACGCATGGGACAGTCGTCCACCAACTCTAAGGAGCTCATCTTTAATAAGAGGTGACAGCCGCTGGAGTCTGACGGAGCAGATTTTGCCAGTTTGAAGGCGGTGGATGTCCTCCGCAAACTCATTGTGCTGGACACTGCGCACCCAGTAAAGTAGGGCCTCTCTTCGTTCACTGACGTACAAGGGGCCTGAGCGTCGCGAATCTGGGTGGTGTCTGCAGTTGTGCAGAAAGCGTTTTAGACAAGCTGTCACTCCGACGAGCTTGTCTAGTGAACTGAACCGAGTGAGCAGGTCAAAGTCAAGACCGGGCACTGTGACCAGCGACGGGACGTGTTTGGGCTTAAGGCCGGGCAGGGCGTGATGGCCCAGAGCTAAGGGCATCGCAGGCCAAGACTCACAAGGCCGTCCAAGCCACGTGGGAGACCACCATAGGTCGTGGGCTGACAGGGATTGCGCAGACATCCCTCTGCTTGCGCAATCTGCCGGGTTGAGCTCGGAAGGTACGTGTCGCCAGGTACATTCTGGTGAGCCTGAGCTGATTTTGACTACCCTGTTGGCTTCAAAGGGTTGAAGACGGTGAGGCGGTGTATTGAGCCAGGCCAGGACTATCGTACTGTCTGACCAACATATATGTTGTTGTATACTGATATGGGCCGATAACTGAACCGACACACGGATCATGAGCTGGGAGAGTAGGGTGGCGGCCGACAACTCTAACTTGGGGATTGTGAGGCGATTCTTGATTGGTGCGACTCGCGACTTGGCGACAATCAAGTGTACTAAAGTATCTCCGGAGGCATTGAGCTCATGGAGATAAACGACGGCGGCAAACCCGGCTTCAGAGGCATCTGCAAACCCGTGAAGCGAGTATGCAGCTGAGCCTTTGCTTGCACAAATGTGCCGAGGGAGGCGAATGCTAGACAACAGCGGCAGATCCTCTGAGATGTGGTGCCACTCCGTTTGTACTTCAGAGGGAGTGGGCTCATCCCATTCCAGCTTCAGTAGCCACAATTGCTGAAGCAGCAGCTTTGCGCGGAAGATAACGGGCGAAACCCAGCCGTTTGGGTCATAAAGTGAGGCTACGGTGCTTAAAATAGACCGCTTTGTGACATGTGTGATGGGGGGCAGAGAGATGCGGTAGGTGAACTCGTCTGACTGAGGGCTCCACTGTATACCCAAGACCTTAATGGACGTGGACTCTGGGTTCATGTCGAAGTCCTTGGGCATGTCGCATTGGTTGTCGGGAAATCTTTTGAGCAGCTTAGGCGAGTTAGATGTCCACTTACTGAGCTGAAAGCCGCCTAGGTCTAGCAGGCTTATCAACTCGTCCTGAAGTGCTTGGGCGGATTCAACCGTGTCATGACCACACAAGATGTCATCAACAAAGATAGACTTGCGAAGAACCTGAGCGGCTCCAGGGTAGCGATGGCCCTCATCATCAGCCAGCTGGAGCAGGGTGCGGATTGCATGATATGGGCTTGATCTTAAGCCGTACGTGACTGTATTGAGGGCGTAGGTGAGCAGAGGGTGATCTGGTGAGGACCGCCATAGTATCAGCTGATACCGTCTCTGGTCTGGGGCAACCAGCACATTTCTGAACATCCTCTGGATGTCAGTGCTGAAAACGACTGCATGCGTTCTGAAGGACATGATGATGTCCACAATGTCCTGTTGAAGGGCGGGGCCTGTGTGTAGGCATTCATTTATGCTGACACCATTGGAGCTTTTGCAGCTACCATCAAAAACAATGCGCAGCTTGTCCGACCCTGACTTAAATACGCCATGGTGAGGGATGTAGAAGTGAGGTTTATGGGCGAATGTATTTGGGTGACAGGGAGCCATGTGCCCTAAGTCGATGTATTCGGCCATAAAGTCGACGTATTTAGAACGCAGAGACGGGTTCGCCATTAGCTTCTTCTCAATATTGAGGAATCTGCGTAACGCGATAGGGTGAGTTTTGCCTAGTTGAGGGGCGTCCTTTAGAAAGGGCAGAGCAACCGTATATCTGCCTGAGGGATCGCGTGTAGTGGTAGAGCGGAAGATTTCCTCGCATTGTTCCTCCAGGGGATCATTATGAGTGTGAGATTGAGGGAGGGGCTCCTCAGACTCCCAGAACCTTTCCAGACTCTGACGTATGTCCTGGGCTGATTCAGCTGAGTCTGGTTGTGAGCTGACGACGTGAGCTGAGTTAACCTGCTGCGCCGGCTGCGCATACAAGTCCTCAATGGGTCCTATCAACGCGAAGTCAAAAATCGTGCCGAAGGCTATGGGCTTGCCCGGGCCCAACGAGACCTTAGTCCCGTCCAACACTTGACCAAGAACGTCCGACCCCAATAAGAGGTCGATCGGGGCTCGTGTGTGGTAAAGCTGGTCAGCCAATGGCACGGGTGGCTGGCCTAGTACGTGGGAAATGTTTGGTACCTTCTCTAAGGGAAGGTAGCCAGTGACGTTTTTTCAAATGTGAGCTGTGGCAGTAATTGTAGGAGTATCATTGTGAGTGGGTCGGCATACTATTGTTATTGCCGCCTTTGACTCATGTTTGTGCTGATTCCCAACTCCTGTAATTTTTAAAGAAGTGGGTTTTGATGGCAGGTTCAAAAGTCGTGCCATGCGTGACGTTATTAACGTCAGCATACTGCCACAGTCCAATAAAGCTCTGGCTGTGTGAAGATGGCCATGTACGTCCGCGACTCTTAGTGAGACGGTTGGCAACAAAATGGGTGTGCCAGTGGGCACAGAAGGTGAGTGAGCTGCTTGAGTATCAGCTGAAATTGTATGAGCTGAGTATGTATCAGCTGTGTGGGCATGGGTTGACTGGGCATGGGCTAAATCTACCTCTTCGCTAGGGTGCTCTGTGATAGTAGGGAGTCATAATTGCTGGCGGCGTTCGCGGGGCCTACCTGGCGAACCGGACCTGGGCGGGCTGGCTATGTGAGCAGAGCTGGGTTGCGCCTGTTTGGCATGTGCGGGTTCGTGCCGCCTGCTGTTTCTGGGACGCTCCCTCGAGTGCTCTGTCAGCTGTGGTGGGGGCACATGTACAGACGATGAATGAGCTGAGTGCGTTGGGCCGTCTGGTCGATAGAGGGACGTGTGGTGGTTCGTACTCCCACAGTTCTTGCATGCCCCCCTTGACCTGCACTCGCTCTCGTAGTGACGGCCGAGACAACGCTGGCAGCGCTCGCGTGCCTGTACAAAGTCCCAACGGCCCTGTGTTGGCTGGGCATTGTACCATCTGCACGTCATGAGCGTATGTCCCCTAGTGGCACAATAGGGACAGTAGGACGTCGAGCGTGAGGAAGAGGACGAGGACGATGATGAGGAGCAGCTTTGCTGGTAGGCCGAGTAGACGGGGAAGGGCTGACTGCGAGCCGGGGAGGTGGACGGGCGGTGACGCATTTGCTGCGCTGGGCGGAACGGTTGGTGAGTAGGCTGCTCATGGGCGCGGTGAGGCGATGGAGCTGAGGAACGGCCACGGTAATGGTCGGGTTGTTGCTGAGCCATCTGAGCATAAGTGCGATGGGGCAACTGAGGAGGCGCGCGGCTACGAGAAGGGCCGGGCTGGGGCTGAATGGGTTGAGCCATGGCTATGTTGGAGAACTCTGTCTCCACACAGCGCGCGTGCTCCTCGAGGTAGGAGATAAGGTCCCTTAACGTGGGCAGGGTGTTACTAGACCCGTGCCTGCGTTCAAATAGCGTGCGGAGCTCGCCCTTGAGCTTCCGCACCACTATTGACACAAACACGTAATCGTCTCCTATGGGCAAGTCTAAATTGTTGAGGGCACACTGAGCCGATATGAGCGGCGTGAGGAACAGTGTGCGGATGTTCGAGCGCGTATGGATGCTTGGCAGCCCCAGGATGATGTCCACAAAACTATCAATGAGAACCCGGCGGTTCTCGTACCGCTTGGTGAGGATGTCCATGGCCACGGCAAAATTTTCATTGGTGACCTTTAAGTGGGACACCATACTTAATGCCTCACCGCTGAGACATGAGAATAGGTAGTGGAGCTTGACTGCGTCCGACAGGGTCGCCATGTCGTCAGTCAGACTCCTAAACAGCGCAATGAAGGAAGGCCAGTCCTCCACTTTTGAGCTGAACCTGGGCAGCGCTATCTTGGGGAGGACGGCTGTGGGCGTATTGACGCCGAAGCTGGGCTGAGCGCTATGGGTTGGGGATGACGTGGAAGAGGGTAAGATTTCCTCCCTAGCCACAAGAATCCCAATGTACGCCCCGGAGGCTTTTGTGTGGTTCTCAGTGTATGCCTTCTCGGTCTTCTCGTCCAGGTCCTCCTCGTCAAGAATGCTATAATACACTGAGTCCAGCTTCTCCTTTATGCCTCTGTGCGAAACGCACGTTGAATTCCGTTATGGAATGTTTGGTGTCGCCAGCAATGATCAGTGATCCCATCTCTAGGAGCTGGTGTAAAGCTTTGGCGGCCTCCCTAAATATCGCGGCTTGTGACTTGGTCGGCATCGCGATGAATAAAAGGAGACAAAAAAAATAATAAAAAATAAAAAAATTTAACAAATTTAAAGGCAGTAAAAAGAACAACACCCTGTATATATTCTATAGTTGGGCTGGAGGTATTTGTTTACTAAGGTAAGGGCAAATGGGCTAAAATTAACGCAACAATAAAGAAGGCAAAACTAAGTTGGGGCGCCTTGTATATGGCCCACGGGTGGTGCAAACGCGTGTGTATGTGTAGGTATGTCTGTGTATATGTATGTATGCTTATTGAACGCGCGTACGTAACATTAGCCGACCGCAAGCAAAAGGCAAACAAAACAACAAAACAAAAAGAATCACGTTATCCGTAGCCCACTGTTGGGCAAGGCGCTCACAATCGGGCAGACCTGTTGCCGACACTGGCGCGAAGAATGAGTCAGTCGCAAACAAAAAAATAAAAATAAACTAATAATAAAAACTTAATTAAAAAGGTTGGGACACTCTGTCTGTGTCCCACTAGTGGGCAAACGTGTGAACGTGTGTAGAAGTACTGTGCTCTTGTGGTCAGCACGCACAAGAATGAGCCGATTTAACACGACAAAAACATAAAAAATTCCTTAAAAAATAAAACGGGAATAACAACAATATCGTCGTCTAGACGCGGGTGTGTTATTACGTAACCAAAGTTATATGTGCAACCGAAAAACGATAAACGCAAACGTAACGCAATAATTTAACTACTAAACCTAATGTATCATTAGACAACGATCTTATTACTTATTACAACGATTATATTACACAATTAGTACACTAGCTCGCTCAAATCACAAAGACATTGTATGACACCATAAAATCAACATCAACAACATAAACACTAAACTTGTTATCGTAAATTAACTAGGAGTTAGCACGAATCGGATACTGGTACGAACTTTTATTTGGAACACGATACCCGAAACACGAATTTTTATTCGTGTAGGTAGGTCAACTTTGCAACGACTGTCGTGCAGAAAAGATTTTGTATGGAGATGAAATTATAAATGTTAGGAAGTGAAATAGATATAATTATGAAATATTATTTTTAGCGGACTGTAAATAATTAATCAAAGTTAAGGGCTGATTCGGGGCTGATTATGGTCGAAAGACCATGAAATTTAGAGGTATTCCGTGCTCGATGGACCAGAAATGTAGTCGCCACGTCTGAGTGGCGATTACGCGACGTAGGGAACTGGTAGGTAGGTAGGTAGGAAGGCTTACCTGGGATGATGATGGGTGATCGGGCAACTGTAGGAGACGGGGCAGCGAGCTGGCGGGCGGCGATGTAGGCGATTTGTCACGGCACAGCACAAAGTCACTTTACGTTATCACAGGCACTCAGGCGTTCTCTTCACATTGGGTTCAGGATACCAGCGCGCGTATTTTGTGGGCGTCTCGCGGTAGTTCACAGACAGACTACTCGCGCGCTCGGCTCACCAAGCTAGCGGCGGCGGGTCGCGCAGCGGTGGCGCTGCGGCAGACAGGCGGACGCGGTCGTCAACAACCGCTGAGTCAACCGCCATACCGATGGCGGTACGGTTTGAAAGGCCGTCCCGGCTTTGGCGGGAACACCTACATACACACTAAAATTAATTACAAAATAAAAATGCTTATCTATAAAAGAACATAAATAATAATAAATACCTATTTATACTTTATATCATCGATAAAATAATTATACTTTTTATTTTATAAAGAAAAAACAACAACATTAGTTAATTAATATCTACGTTAGACAGGTTATCTACATCTACAAATACTAAATTTTCTTTATTCTCAAAGACAAAGACAAAGACTTTTTATTCGCATAAAACATGGTACATAAGTGGTGTTAAGGTAAATACATTGAAGTCCACACATTTCACCAGAAACTGGTACGCAAAAAATAAAATTAAAATAAAAAATAAAATTAACATTTTCAAACTAGTATTTATGAAATTTAAGTTATTTATAATATTCAATTTAATTCAATATATAATTCAATAATATTTTATTCAAAAATAGCAAATTCAATATCAACAGTTGAAGTATTCGTTTAAAGAATAAAAACATTCTTCAATGAGTGGTTTTTGAGTTTGGCTTTGAACATGGTTACTCGTAGCATCTTAAGCTCTTCAGGAAGCCCATTAAAAACTTTTACTGCCATTATGTAACTGTTTCTTGCATATGACGTCGTTGTTACTAATGGCAGTGCCAGCCTATTAGGGTATCTACTGTTAACCCGAGATGATTTTTCAAACAAGTTCTCTCTAGAAGTTAATACAATAACAATTGAGCTTCATCTGAAAGTGCTTTACTTGGTCGACTTATTATTTTAGGCATAAAACTTGATAGGTATAGGTCAGAGGATATTAACAAATTATTATATCCTCATTTGTAGCACTCCTGCTAGTTTTCCGTGTGTGGAAAGTTCTGATTTTTTTAAGGTCTTTATTACGTGCTTCAGAAGCCTTTTCAGAGAGTTTGCCGATGGGAATAAAATTGTTATGCTCAATTATATCAGCGCCATGGATAAGTATTTTATGCACGCTTGAAGGCACATAACACCACGGATAGAGCTCGAGTAATAGTCAAATAATTATTTAAGCAGATAAACAACACACTCTATCTATTGTAGTTTAGTTAAGAACAGCTATTCAAAACATTTTTATAGGGGTAACTTTGACTGAATTTATTGCGTAGGGGGTTAGTTATGTACCTAAGCCACATAGTAGATAATGAGCTACTCAGTATTAATAACGAAGTACTCTGCAGAAAACACAAAAAAAAACAGAATTTGAACCCCTAAGACCCATACTACAGAAGCACCCAAACGAGCTAGGCTTGTTGAAAAAATATCGATACATTGATATATCGATATTTTTTGTTCAATATATCGATATTTTTAGGCGATATATTTTTTTTCGATATATCGATACATCGATACAAATTAAGCAATATCAAAATTCATATCTAAATCGATATTTTTTTATTTATTATCATCGCATCACGATCTAACTTTTTAACTCGTTAGAATTCAAAGCCGTAAAAATAGTAAAAAAAAAATTATTGTTGCTGAATTCCATTGATGTAATCTGTGGTAGTGAGTGTGTAACTGTCACTGTCAGTGCGTTGCTTCAATCTACTTCATGTCATGTGTGCATGTGTGCTACGTATACGCAACGGAAATATTTAACACCTACGGCTTCCTCCGTGCCGTCAGAGAGAGTGGCTTTTACGGTAAATATGGCGGTTCCTAACAACAGGAGCCGACTGAGTTGTTCGGCATGATTCACAGGTTCACTGTCCTAAAAATATAACAATAGGTTATTAAATTGTTATGGCCCTTATGTGGATTACGGAACTGTGAACCAGTTAAAACGATAATTTAAAATAAAAAATCTGTTTTTATTACTGGGCTAGGCTCACCTAAATAATTTTTTAACCGATTTTAAGAAAAAGCAGGTGGTTCTCCTTTATTTAAATACGGTGAAAAATTTGACCGATATATCGATATATCGATATTTTTTCCGCGATATATCGAGCCCGATCTTGATATTTTTTTAAATATCGATATATCGATTTTTTTTTTCATTTCCGGCATCCCTAAAACGAGCAATTAAAAAAAAATCTTTTGAACGGGGTCGTTCGGGATCAAGGTCAAAAGTCACATGGCTTTGTAACAGTCTCAGTAATAATCCCTATGAGTTCCAGCCTTACAATTCAAGAACGAAAGAAGATGTAGCCAAAACAAATTGTGTTTTCATACATTCAAAACCTTTGCGTGCGGGTTTCCTGTTATAAAATTAAGTTGGGAATCCCGAAACTATATTTTTTTTAATAAATAGATGTAACTAATCAAACTGCTTACCAAAAACTGATAATGCAAGTAATTTTTTTTACTTAAATCCTATGAAAGGGAGTCAGGTTTTCTCGCCCACTGTGCGGCGCGTCGCGCCTGACCGTGAGTGTGTGATCGTCACTCCAATCGTGTCAGTTCGAATTTCTCCAATGAATATTGATCCTTAGAACCAAACGATAAAGTTTAAAATACAGTCCGGCCGGTCGAAAACATTCCAATCGCGTCAGTTCTAATTTCTCCAATGAATATTGATCCTTGATATAGGAAGTGCCAAACTTCTAGCTCACTCTGAAGTTGCGACGCGCAGGTGTACAGTTAGCAACATTATAATTAGAGCTTTATAATATTTATACAATAATACTTACATCAAGATAATTTATAAATTAGGTGTTTTATTTATTTTTTAATACCCAAAATTAACAAGGATAAATTAATACCAACAATTAAATTATAAGCATACATATATTTAAAAAAAAATACATTTTAAGAAGCTATGGATGCTGTGTGTTTCCTTATCGGGAGTACGGAAAACTGTCCAAAGTTCCGACTTATTTGCTTCTTCATTAATGCAGTTCAGCTTCTTTCTTTATAAACTTCTTTAAGTTATAAATATTTTTTCTAGCTTGCCAACGTAAAACTTTATTACGTCTAGGCATTTTAACAGCCTTTCTAAAACAAAACTACCTATTTCTACAATAACAGTTACAAAAAAACATAAATCGACAACTTAAAACAATAACGTAACAACAAACAATAACAAACACCTAAAATCGCGACGCGGCCAAAAAAATATACTTGTGACTGTACTTTCCACTGCTAAACCCAAACAAACGAACGAATACACATGGCGAGCGCGGTACAGCGCAGGGGTGCGCGGGGGTGTGCCTCGCCCTCCCTAACCGCTTACGTCCCGCTGATACCCATATTGTGCTATTGCGACGCGAATCGCCTCGTGTTCACACTTCACAGCGTGTTGAACTTCACAGCGAGCTAGATATTTGGCGCGGGTTATACCAAACAATAAAGTTCAAAATTGATTGTACGGAACGGTCGAGAACTGACGAGCCGGAGTGACGCCTGTGAGTGGAGAAATCTGTTTGGCGTAAAACAATTTGGAGTGACGCCACAGTTTTACGCCTCGACTGATGCACAAAACTGATCGTCAGTGGCCACCATTAACTTTATCACAGAAAACATGTTTTATTCTCTGTGAGTTTATAACGATAAAACAAAATATGTGTTTTAAACTAATCTACAATTTGATTTTGTCCCTACTAAGACAATTAATTTTATTATTGACTGCCTCCATTTCAGATGATAAAGTTTGGAGAAGATGTAGCTAATGAATTGAAAACTCAAGTTATACAGGCTAAAGAAATAAAGCCTGGTGTTTATAGTAAGTCTTACATTAACGTTATTTAACCCCTTCCCTGTCCCATGAATCAAATATGATACATAACAATTGATAACCAATTGTTATAATTCTTGGACAGCGAACCTGGGTCAAGGAGGCGAAGTCATGATCAAAATTATTTAAAATATGCAGTGCAATTGAGTACAATAGATTTATATAATTTTTCATCTTATAGGTGCTAAAAATACCTAAAATCTACTGTGGTCGTGCCAGAAAGGTACTACCTAGCACGACCACGGCATATATAAGGTGACTGCTAGAAACCGCAAAAAACTTCTAGGGCTGGTCAGGTCAAGTGTTTCAAACGTGACAAAAATGACAAAAAAAGAAATTCGTGTTTTTTTAAAAATTTTAATTAAATAATTCATTTTGTATATTTTAATTAGATGGTCTTTGAGTATCTAATTTATTTTAAACCAGGGACTGAATAACCCAAAAATTAAGGTACCTTTATATAGCGGTATGGCGTCATACCGAAAAATAGCGGTTACCGGAATATTCCGATATCCAAATTTATATCGGTACCGTAATTTTGAGTTTTTAAATAATAAAGGTTTATTTCGGTATGAAAGAGACGGCTAACAACCGTTTCAAGCATAAGCGACTACTGGTTTGCTTAGAAAGCTTTAGTTTGGATTGTTCTCGTTGTCAAAACACGTGCGCCGCGCATAGGTGTCTAAGTAATTTTTTTCTTGTGGATAACAATGTCAAAAACACACGAAAAGATATAATATCAGCAACAGGTAAGTAGATACTTAAGTAAATTCCTTTAACTAGATACTTACTTATTGTAATAAACACAACAAATAGTGTAATATTTTCGTTATTTTTCATTAACATTATGTGATATGTTTTCCATTTGTTTCTGGCTATTGCAACCATCCAGCACAATAGAACAGTTACGTAATTATATTTATTTAAGTAGAACCACAGAATAATATTGTAGAACAATGCAACTGCCGTGCACACGGACTTTTAAAAGTACGCTTGCTGGTAGGTATATTAACGCCAACTCAAGCTAGTGTCTGCTAATAAGCGGACGGACTTTTATTTATCCCATAACCGATTCATTGCGTATCCCACTTTTAATGACTTTTGTGCATTGCGGCTAACAAATTTTCTGTGACGCCTCCGGGCGTCAGCCGCCACCCATTAAAGTGACGCGCTTGCGCGTCTTCAGCCATGAGTGAACATATTTTGTTTTTGTTATGATTTTGGCTTGTTTACACGTGATTACATTCAGTCGGCATCGGATGTCAAACGTGAAGGGTTTGCTAATTCGTTTAGTGTATTGTAAAGTGACTTATCTACGCGATTTTGCTGGAATGGCTGCTAAGTGATTTATTTGGATCAGTGGTTGTAAACCTTTTGTGTATTTTTAGTAAAAATTTACAAAAGAGTGTGAAAGGAGTACCTTTATTTAGGTTCTATACCGTAGTGTTGCGATGCAGTCACTATAACGAGTCAAAATATAAAAAAAAATTTAAAAATACGCATGAGTAGGTGTCGGAACTCTTGCTATTACAGCGTCAAAAATCTAGCACTTAGGTGGCTGGTAATTAAAATGACATCTACTCGAATTTATTATTACAATTTTTATTTTTTATTTTTATATTGCCTTAGTTTGTATAGTTTATTTATTTTATAAAAGCTGAGCAAATTTATGACATTTAATTTTTATTTTGTTTATTTAATTTCCTAACTGATTAATGATTTTAATTTAATAATGCAATAATTTCGTTTCGATTTGACTACTGATTGCTTAATCTGATTTATGTATAACTAGTCAATAGCGTGGGGCCACGAGCCACCCATTGAGGCTTGGGCTGAAAATCGACGCTGTAGGCAACTGCAGCATTATGTCGAGCCTTGGCCTTTTTAACACCACACCGGTTATTGTGTAATTGATTAATGTGTATTTCTTTATTTAATTTAATTATTTTTTTTAATTATATCGAACTTGTTGTTTTAATTTTACTGTATTGCATGTTATTATTATTTTTTGGTGTATGTGTGTGTGTTAAATAAATCTTTTCTATTTCTATTTCTCATTGTTAATGAGCAATGTAGTCCAATGAAATGGAAAATGGGTCGTGGTGGTTCAACTTCATATTGAATAATCGCTTGAATTTGCGAATAATCGAACTTACTTATAAAAGCAGTTTTCAATCTAGCCATTTTTAATAGTAGATTGATACACAAGTCGCTAAAATGACATATTAAAACGAGGTATTTTAACTCCCGAGCTTAATTCGATTGCGAAAAAATAAAATAATCCAATACAATATTTAAAATAAATAATGTACGGCCACTCAGGGCTTGTTTATTCCCTTCCGGGCTGTTTGGAACTAATCTCGAAATACCCCATTACTCAATACGACTTAAGATCTAAAAGACCTTTTCTCATATGGAATGAAACCCGAATGGACTAACTACCAAAAAGAGCGGTTCTCAACATATACTATTAAGCCAATAAGACTTAATTTCAAATGAACTGAGTCTCATTGAAACTTATTCCCAAAACGTCTCATTCCCAAAATACACTAAAATATATACACATGGAAATATCAAAACACACGATTCCCATAATGACTAATTTTCAAAACGTCCTAGTCCCAAAATACACTAAATGTTTGATTCAGCAGGTTTGAGTGCAAAAATTGCTGTAAGCACCAGATTAGTTCTCTAAGGCGCGAATTATACAGAGGCGAAGGCGCGGCGCAGGCATCTCGCCGCTTCAAAACGTTTTCATATGAAATGTATGAAGGCGTCGTGTTGTGAATTACACTGAAGCGGCGGCGCAGGTACACCCGCTTTGTTGTTCTGTGCCTGCGCCGCGACTTCGCCTTACGCCTTCTCTGTATAATTCGCGCCTAAAAGTGTCGGATTATGGATTAATAGGTCAAGGATTATAAGACCGCCGGCGGTCGCGAAACAATCGATTTTCAATTGTGTCTGGTTTTACGATCCACAAAGGGTTAAGAAAGGCAAATTGGTTTGATTATTGAAGACCAAGGTGAACCGGATCGCAGGGCGAATCGGATCAAGTTAGGAATTTACCTTAAATTAGTATATTTCTTCATTTCGTGTGTAATCCAGAACTTCCAAGTTTTGAAAAAAAAACTGCTTTTTTCGCCAAAACGCAGGTCACCAGGCCTATTGAGAGGCAAACCTAATTTTATAAGTTTTTTTTTGCTACCTAAAGTGTTGAAATTTGACTGATAAGTTTGTCTAGAGAGTATAATAAATGACGGAATTTAGTGTGTTTAGGGACTAGGACGTTTCTAGAATTAGTTTTTATGATAATCGAGTACTTTGATACTAGAATTTAGTGTATTTTGGGAATGAGACGTTTTGGGAATAAGTTTCAATGGGACTCGGTTCATTTGAAATTGAGTCTTATTGACAATAGTATATATTGAGAACCGCTCTTTTTGGTAGTAAGTCCATTCGGGTTTCATTCCTTATGAGAAACGGTCTTTTAGATCTTAGGTCGTATTAAGTAATAGGTATTTCGAGATTAGTTCCAAACAGCCCGGAAAACCTTGTCAGCAGCCAGTACATAGGAACCGTTTTATTAAGGTTTGGCTCTTTTTTTTTAAACAAGGAAAAATCCTATTTACGGATACACAGCGGGCCTGGGGAAGCCCGCTGGTTATGTGGCGACTCTCCCCCCAACGCCCGCTTCCCTGTCCAGGTCCGAAGGCCTCGACAGGGACTCGGGTGAAGAGGGGCCTTACCCACTAAAACTCCTTGTACCATCCCATCACTTGTCGTCAGGGTGGTTCGGGACCACGGACAGCAGACTCCAAATTCCACTCTACGACGGCCCGCCAGTGGGGAGGACGCCCAGGATAGTTTGGGCGCCCTCCAGACTCCCATGAGGCTCGTGCAATGCAACTATGGGGTCTCCCACCCCACAGTCACGCAAGCCTCACTGGCGATGGAAGGAGGTGGGCAAAATGCCGCCTCCTCCTACCGACTCGCCTGCGTCGGATCGGGTCCGCATGGGTTCTGTGAAACAACCGCTTCACTGAACAAGGCCATGGCCCTCCATGATCTGTCGCTGTCTAGCATGGCTTTTACCACGCTAGGCAGCGAGAGGTCTTCCCCAACGACCGACATCAGACTGTGGCGCTGCGCAGCCCACGACCCGCACTCCTCAAGGGTGTGCGTTTCTGTGTCCTGCGCAGCTCTACAGCTGTGGCATTCTGACGTCGGCTTCCTTCTTGCCACTCGGTGCAGGTAGTGTCCAAAGCATCCATGCCCAGACAGCATCTGCACCAAGTGGAAAGATAGAGTCCCATGTCGCCGCTGTAGCCATCTTCCCAATTCTGGTTCGGTGGCTCGGCACAACCGGGAGACGTAAGTCGACGAACGCAAATCATCGGCCCATTTGGCCAGCAGCTCTTGGTCAGCCAAATCTCGAGCCCGTTTAAGCTCTTCCCGAGTATGGTTTCTACCCTGTTCTTTAGCCTCTGCCCGCTGTCGGTACAGTTCCGCCAGCTTCACTGCCTCCAACTCCCATGGCGGGATGCCAGCCACCGCACAAGCTGCAGCATGAGACACTGTCCTGTACTCTCTGAAGGCCCTCAACGCTATTATCCGCTGTGCGGCACGAAGATGTTGTTTGTTGGTAGCGTTGGGGGCAGTCACCCATAAAGGGGCCCCATAAAGGGCCATCGAGCCCACTACTCTAGCATAAAGCCGGCGAGTCAAAGCGTTCGGCCCACCAACATTCGGCATGTTGCATCCCAAAGCGGATGCCGCACTGACGAGAAGAGGGGAGAGTTCGCGAAAGTGCTCCTCGAAGCGCCAACGCCCGTCCAGAATGAGACCCAGATACTTCATCCGGACCCCAACCCGGATCCTATGCTCGTCTATTTCTAGGTGGGTTCCAGGCGGCGGTCCTCGTCGAGGCCCATGGAAAAGAAGAGCCTCAGTTTTACCGATCGCTATCTCGAGCCCCAACATACTGTCCACCACCAGAGATATTATGACGGTGGCCAGTCTCCCTGCCTCTGCGCAATTTCCGCCCCGGGCCGTGATCAGAGTATCATCTGCATAACAGATTACATCGGCCCGTGGGCCTACCCAAACCTTAAACAAACCTGTTTCTAAAAAAACAAAATGGGTTTTGAACCAATTAAACGGTTTAAAGATGTTTTTTTCTTTTTATAAGTACCTAAACACAACGGGACAACGCGAGCGCGCGAGTGGCAAAGCGAATAGCAACCTTCCATACGTAGGCATGAATTCTATTTGCCTGAAATACCGCTCTCCCAAAGCGAGCGCGCGAGTTTTAAATCGACTAGCGAGCTTATGTCTACACACGAAAGGTTGCCATTAGCCTAATCGCCTCGCCAGCAGTAAATACATTTCGCAGCTTTGGATTAAACCGGTTTATTTAGGTTTTTAAAGCCCTCTCATATACATTGGAAGCAGTTTTTGTAAAAACCTTAATCAATAACCGGGATTTTTTAAACCGGTTCCAAGCTATATCGTCACTAATTCAATTTATAATTAGAAAATATTAATAAAAGAAAGATGGCGAGCCAGTTTAAACCTTTACATCGTTGTTCCATAATAAGTCTTAACGCGTCAAAAACGTATGCCGCATAATCGCGTTTATCGTCCGGCATAGAAAAACGCGTAGCGAATTATTTATAACATCAAGCAAATCCGCAATATAATGAAAGTTCTGCTAATTAGAACTCTCTAAAAAGTAATTTTACAAAGTTTCAGTGGAATTTTCTTTATGACGCTAAGTATGTGGCGTCATACGCCATACACAAAAGAAGTAAAATTAGGAAACAAAAGGTTTGCACCACTGAAGTTTTTTAACTGGCACTAGCTCTTAAAACGATCCATACAGGCATAATCTACGTGTCAAATAATGTAAGTTCTGTTAATTAGAACTCTCTAAATAGTCATTCTATAGAATTTCAGAGGAATTATTTATGACGCCATTTGGCGTCAAACGCCATACGTAAAAGATATCAATGACGGTCCATGGTGTCATACGCAATGAATCGGTATGCATGGCAAATGGCAACACGTAATGATGGACTTATTATACTAGTGCAGTAAGTTGGTTTTCACAGACGAGTAGACTAATGTAAAGCTTACTATTGACATGAGTTTGTAAATACCAATTTCCGCATTAGTGTAAAATGATGTTTACACGCGCACATTTTTTACACATTTTTTTTACAAAAACAGGTTTTTACTCGTCGCCTCGCAAGCAAAAGCAAGTCTCACCCCTCACCCTGCGCCCCGCAACTGTCAATGCAACGTTTTTCGGTACCGATATCGCATAAAGGTTAAATAACGGTAAAGCCTTACCTTTATTTTATTAAGGTACACTTATTTTTTACCGGTAACGTAACCTTATACCGTAACCGCTTTCAGTCCCTGTTTTAAACCAATAACATAAGAAAAATAAAATTAAAAACAATTAAAAATAACGATTATTTACAACGCGCGGGCAACGAACTGCTGGCCGGCCGACTGCTGACCCGTAAGCGTTGTCAGCTGGGCGATAAGTACCTACGTTAGTCTGCAATCACGAGACCCCATTTATTTTCCTTTAATTGAAATGTGCGTAAGTATAAGGTGCAGTTAAGTCCAACGCCACTTTTTAACTGTAATTATGGTAAGTGTTATGATGTATGAACGTAATTTCAATTCAATCCTAGTAAATATCTATCACACCACACATTATGAGAAGTTACAATTATCTTTCCTTACAAATGAAAGATCAATGGGTAGTTGGGTAGTTATCTAAAATCGCGTCCGCACGCTAAGCACTTGCCGCTAACTCCAAACCAAATGACCAGATGACCTTTCTTGTCCTCGCCAACTAAACAGCCTAAAGCATTGTGATAAGTTACCGATGTTATGTTGTTGTTATTCAAGCGGTTATTTTACTATTCAGTCTTACTTATTTATTTACACTAAATTAAGTCAAACTTATGTCTCGCATTAAAGGCAACGTTAATACCTAAAAAGCTGCGTAATTAATAGGTGTCGGTAGGTACTTACTTACATGGTGTTAGAAGCATTCCAGTTTATTACATCAGCGAACAGGAAAGGTGATAAGCTTCCCATCACACCTCACAGGCTTTGACTGTCAAACTAATGTAATATTACATAAAAATTAAACCTTCGCCAAAATAACGTAAGTAAAATAAAATTTATTAAAGGACGAACTAAAATAACTCTTGTGATCGGCACATTATTATTACACTTATTTAACGTGTTTAAAAGAACACCACCTGTTCTACCTACAAGTCTAACACGACTTAACACCCATTTGTTACACAAAACATTAATTTGTTACTGAACTGATTACTTTATTCACGGTAGCCTATTCATAATAATACTAATCCTTTACTAATTAACTCATACTAGTTATTAGTTTAATCGCCCACACACAAATGCACCTCACATACACACTACACACCAAAATTTTCCCGAGGAAACTGCACACACCTGCTGCGCTGCGCTGCGCAAGAGACTCAAGTGAGTTCAGTGATTCGACTCAGCACAGTAGTGCCACAGTGCGATTCTCTAAGTAAAGCCGTAACGTTGGTAGAACCGCCTGCCGCAGCGATAAGAATTTACTCTGTCTCTTTCATATTCATAGAATTGGAAAGAGACAGCAGATCGTCTACGTGTCGCTCGCTTGCGCATCTTGCATGTTTGATTTTTTCGGCAGTCAACTTATGCATTCTGTCTGGTGCATTCGCGTCGCGTGTGCGTAAAAATGCCTAAAGCACGCCGAATTAGTGTAATAATAATTATGTGCCGATCACAAAAGTTGTTCTTGTTTATCCTTTAATAAATTTTAATTTATTTACAAAATTTTAGCACAGGTTTTCACTTTTATTTAATCATTATTACATTAGTTTGACAGTGGGAAGCTTATCACCTTTCCTGTGAGCTAATGTAATAAACTGGAATGCTCTGTAACACCATGTAAGTACCTGCCTACCTATTAATTACGCAGCAGTTTAGGTATCAACGTTGCCTTTAATGCGATACATTAGTTTAACTTAATTTAGTGTAAGTAGGCAAGACTGAATAGTGAAATAACGCTTGACTAACAACAACACAAAATAGGTAATACATACTTATTTTAGTTTAGTTGTCGAAGACATGAAAGGTCATCGTTCGGTCGTTGGTCGTACCTTAGATAACTACCTACATTTGATCTTTCATTTGTAAGGAAAGGTAGCTGTACCTATCTTCTCGTAATGTGTGATAGATTTTTTTTTGTAAGACGTAGGGTAGGATTGAGTTGAAATTACGCTCATACATAACACTTATCATAATTACAGTTAAAATGTGGCCATAACTTGATGCAATCGATAGTCGTTGGACTTAACTGCACCTTATACCTACGCACATTTCAATTAAAGGAAAATAAATGGGGTCTCATGATTGCAGACTAACGTAGATACTTAACGCCCAGCTGACGACGCGGACGTGTCAACCGACGGCCGGCCGGCAGTTCGTTGAACTTCTTTCCCCTCGCGTTGTAAATAATCGTTATTTTTAATTGCTTTTCATTTTATTTTGCTTATGTTATTGCTTTAAAATAAATAAGATACTCAAAGACAATCTAATTAAAATTTACAGAATGAATTATTTAATAAAAAATGAAAAAAACACGAATTTCATTTTTGTCATTTTCGTCATGTTTAAAACATTTGACCTGACCAGCCCTAGAAGTTTTTTGCGGTTTCTAGCAGTCACCTTATATGCTATAACAGCAAAAATATGAGAGTACATTTTTTAAACTCTATAGGTACTTACACTTTTTTTCATGAATATGTAGGTACCACACTAAAATTATGGTAATCATTTGTGGTCGTGTTGGGAAGCATCACACTCTGAGTTCAGGAGTTGTAATGTAAACCATGCTAGTACTTTTTTTAAGAGCTAAACCAATGGGGCGATTATTGGGTCGTTGAATAAAATAACTTATATAAGAAAATAATTAAGTATACTACTTTGGACAGTATGCTCTCGTGAGGTAGAACGTAATCTTACTACTTATAAAGTATAAAAATTTAAATAATAAAATGATTAGTCAACGATGAATGAACGGAAAATGATGAATGCTGAAATAAAAAGAAATATTATGACATTGCTATCACACCATCCTAGTATTGACTGGACGTGGATGTATAAATATATATCATCTAAACAATAAAGCATTTTTTTTTGCTTAACCGTAATACAGTACTTACCACCATTACGGCTTGATCCGAACTACTACTTACGCTGTAGTCCAGTGTTGCCAAGTGTTACCTCCAGCTAGTAGCTAGACGTATTGCAAAAGTAGCTATATTGCTCGAATTTTGTAACCCAAATAGGTGCCAGAAGTAGGTAAAAGTTTCAACGTTCAAGTAACAAAAGGTGTTAGAAGTTGCTAAATGTTTCTTTAGTAAACAATTAAACGAAAAATTTATGACAATATCGGTTTTTAAATGAAATTAAACAGAAGTTTAATGCTCTAATGTTTAATAAGTCAGTTTACTTGGTAATTTTACAAAAATGTGAAAATCTAATTAATAAATAAATATCAATTACAATTTATTAATTGTGTAGTGAAAATTGTGCACGACTATTATCCCCGAAGGGTTAGTCAGAGACCAAGCAATACTACTTCTCGTGAAGTAGCTAGAAAAAGTAGCTTTAAGTGTCATTAAATTGTAGCTGCCTGGCTTCTAAAAGTGGCTAGATCTAGCTACAAAGTAGCTGAGTTGGCAACACTGCTGTAGTCGCGTTACCATCGACAAAAAGAGCGGATAATAAACAAACTAGACGAGGAACAAAGGGGAGGCACTGGCAGTTAGTTTGGACGTAGCGAAAGCCTTTGACAGGGTATGGCACAGGGCTTCCTGAGAAATTGTGTTCATGGGTTTCCTGCTTTCTTACTGGGCGTTGCATCAGAGTCGCAGTCGACGGTTCGTGCTCGGACATGAAGCCCGTGAATGCTGGAGTCCCGCAGGGGTGTGTGTTGTCCCCTACTCTGTTTCTTCTGCATATCAATGACATGTTGCATAACAACCGCATTCATTGCTATGAAGACGACAGTACTGGGGATACGCTCTACACCGAGCGAGCTAATATTTCTCTGGAAAGCGTCATTGAAAGCCGGAATAAACTTGTGACTGACACCGAGAACATGTTAAGTCATGTCTCGAATTGGGGCCGACATAACCTAGTCCACTTTAATCCCTCCAAAACACAAGTTTGCGCATTTACCGCGAAAAAACATCCCTTCGTCGTACCTCTGAACTTTGAGGGAGCTCCCCTTGATACCAATCCGACTATTGGAATCCTGGGCGTCGATATTTCGAGTGACATGCAGTTTCGTGGTCATTTTGAAGGTAAAGCTAAATTAGCTTTAAAAAATCTGGGAGTGCTTAATAGAGCGGGTCAATATTTCACGCCGGCCCACCGTGGACACTTGGGAGTTGACTTTAGAGTCGACGACCCGAGCAGTGGCAACTGCGAGTTGTGCCCTTCGTGCAACGAGAAGTAAGCGAGCTTGACAGCTCCGGTTACCTATCTGGACAATAGGCAGTGAACTACACGTGTTCACGGGGAAACTCTCCCAAGACACTAGTCTTATGAGTACCGAATTAAGAGCGCGCTTCGGCGGGCACTGATTTGGCGTCAAGACCTAACGCAGATGGTCTCCTGCGCGAGTATTTTGCTGGCGCAGGGACGTCTGGCACTTCTTGCATAACCTAACGGTTGGTCTCGAGGTGCCAGTACAAATAAAACTTAGTGTTGTAAGGAGAGGGGATGTGCCGGAACTGTGACTTCACTGACATGTGTGAATCAAGCTTTAAAAACTTCATACACAGAGAAAATGAAAAAAATGGTGGCTCTGCACACTATGATTATTTTCTCCACTACATCAATAACAACAACAAAATGTTTGCAACCTCTGCTTTGGGGGAAGACCGGCATTATGTCTGACTCCCTCTGTTGACGATATACGAACTTTCCCACTCGGGAATTTTGAGGTAAGAAATTTTCCGATGTCTACAATTCAGAAACTAGCTAATTATTCGGTATTTCAATCGAAAAAATTGCTTGAGAAAGAAGTAACCAAAACACACTCACCAACACCAAGTTCTTAGGTAAATCTTATGTTTTCGGGTAGAATTTTATTTTTTCTTGTACACATGGCACCAGAGTTCAAAGTTCAAGGCGTCACTAAAAAAGGCGATCGTTTATTTTTGGAACGTATGTATCGTAGCGACATCTAGCATAGTTTGTAAGAACTGTTATTGATTACTGTTTTAACAACTAACTAAGAACTGTCTAGTGGTGCAAGAAGTTATACAAATACCCGGTAGATGGCCTTGGACCGTGTGCGGACTTCGCCCCCCTGACCTTACCTAAGCATATATTTGATTTGATTAAATAACATTACTTACAGTTGTTTTTCTCTCTAATACCCATAAAGGGAAGGCCTGATTAGATATCGGTACCTAGTATAAAAACAATCAAAGTTACAAAGCATTGTTATTTTTTTATCTAAAATAGTAATGTCCGTGACTCCAGCTGGATAACCCCTTTAGATCGGCTTTCAAATTATGCACCGATTTAGTTGATAATATGTTTAAATGTGTTAGCCAATACCAAAATTTGTTGATCAATTGTTATCGAGATATTCCATGTTAAAGGGTATCCCGCTGGAGTCACGCTCGTCAAAGTTATTTGACCTAAAACGAGCAGGAACGAAACACGCTACTGATATAGCTATTGTGCTGTCTTTTTGTTGATTCAATTACGAATCCATCAGTGAAAATTCCAGGATTCTACCTTCTGTAGTTACCGAGTAATCAAATACCTACTTTTTGTCAAAACTCCTCTGAAGAGTAAGTTCTAGTTGAGGTATAAAAAAAGGCTACATTCATGAAATTTGGGGAAGATTTTGTGGACTCTGAGAGAAAATTTGTTAGACAAAACGAGAACTCTAGCGGAAAAGAATGTACCGATTCTTTTCCGTCCGGTGGGTGTCGTAAGAAGCGACTAACGGACTCTTTCGAGCGATGATCTGCTGCACTGGTGGTAGGTAGGGCTTGACCCGTCTGGTTGGTGACCACCGTACGCATGGTGTAAAACCCGTCAAGTGACTGCTTGTCGGTCGCGTTTCGGGATCAGCCAGCGTATAACCAGAGCTCGAGAGGATGATGCTGCGATGTATTTGGTCTGTGGAGGCTTCCGTCAAACCAGTGCCAGGAGGACTTCGTTAGCCTGCCGACCAGGGAGACCCGTAGAAACGGTTGTCCCGCTGGCCGCCCGTGGAACAGTACAGGGGCCCAAGCGAGCCAAACCAGCTCGTGAGGCTGCCTCACCATGCCACGCATAATCTTGGGGTGGTCCGTCGTGCCGGTTGGTGACCGGAAGATGGGGTCCCGGTGGCCATTCCCGGGGGGGTCCGAGGGCCCGCCGGTATTATTAACCTGCCGAACGTAAGTTCGGCAGGTTAATAATACTCGTCTGTGGGCAGATTCCTGGGGAAACAGGCCACCACACTTTGACCATTCACATCGCGGCATCATTTTCTCGATTCACGCCTCTCTCTTTCCACTCCTAAAATGACAGCGCCTAACAATAAAACTGGTACTACAGCGGTGCACACCCCCACCACAATCTTGAATCTTAAATCAGTGCCCTTGGCATCGCGCCCGCCAACAGCGGTTTCGAAACGCCAGATTTGGCACTACGCGTCGGCAGACTGGGACGGTATGCGGAAGTATTTTGCATCCGTCCCTTGGAGGCAGCGCTGCTTCAGTGGGAAGGACCCGACCGCTAGCGCCACTGCTGTTGCTGATGAAATAGTATTAGGAATGGAATACTATATTCCACACTCCTATGTCATCAGCAAAGGCAGGCGCAACCGCTGGTTCAATCGCGAGTGTGCCAGCGCTGTTAAGAGCAAACAGACGGCATACCGCGCTTGGATCTGAGGTAAAGCTCATGGGGATCCCGAAACTTGCTCGTTAAAAGCAGCTTATAATAATGCCACCAAGTCGTGTAAGAGGGCCTACATTAGAGCTGATGCCCAGCGCGTTGCACGAGTAGGCCAAGAACTCCTGACGCATCCTACGGGCAGCCGTAGTTACTGGCGTCTGGCCAAATCCAACTTCTGCCAACCCTCGCTGCCACCACTGAGATGTCCTGACGGAACTTTAGCTCACAAGCCGCAGGAAAAGGTCGATCTCCTGGCCAAACTCTTTGCGGCTAACTCCCGGATCGATGACTGTAATGCACAGCCACCCTCAATTTCTCACAGTGGCCACACAATGTCTGATATTAAAATCAGGCAGTGTGATGTCCGTGCGGAGCTGCAGTCAATCGATGTCCGGAAAGCTAACGGTCCTGATGGCATCCCAGCAATAGTCCTGAAAATGTCTGCAGCGGAGTTGTCCCCTGTGTTAACGCGTCTGTACCGTCTCTCGCTCTCTTCGGGTTGTGTACCGGAATCTTGGAGAGAAGCTAATGTGCAACCGATCCCTAAAAAAGGAGATCAGTCAGATCCGACTAATTACCGCCCTATAGCCGTAACTTCAGTGTTGTGCAAGATCCTAGAACGAAAATTGTACAAACAGCTTATTCGATACCTAGAAGATCACTCCCTAATTTACGATCGTCAATATGGGTTTCGGCCAAAACGGTCAAAAGGTGAAAAGGTTCTAGCGTACGTCACACATCTCTGGGGTGAGGCTATTGACAAGCGTGGCGAGTCACTGGCAGTTAGCCTTGACATAGCCAAGGCTTTTGATTGGGTCTGGCACAAAGCTCTTCTCTCCAGGCTCCCGGCATACGGTTTGCCTGCTCAGTTCTGTACCTGGGTTGCTAGCTTCCTGCATGAGCGTAGAATCCGTGTCCTTTCGGATGGATGCGCTTTGCGGTTCATGTTAGTGAACGCTGGTGTTCCTCAAGACTCCGTTCTATCCCCCACGCTGTTCCTTCTGCATATCAATGACATGCTTCCTCTTGAAAACATTCATTGCTATGCAGATGATAGCACAGTGCATGGGGGATATAACGGTAACCCAACGGCTGGGCGGGTAGACACCGAAATAAAGCTAGCAAATCTTGTCATTGAGCTCGATCGGGTGTTGGACCTCATTTCTAAATGGGGCTCCGATAATCTGGTGGAGTTCAATGCCAAGAAAACTCAGGTGTGCGCGTTCACAGCGAAAAAGTCGCTATTCCTTCCCCTTCTCTCTCTTCAGGGTACATCTCTAGGCCTGCAGAGCAGTATTAACATGCTCGGTATGGATATCCGCTGCGATCTGAACCAAAAGGACTACATCGAAACCGTGATTAAAAATGCCTCACGTAAACAAAGTGCGGCGATTCTTCACGCCTGATCAGTTGTGTCTATTATACAATACACAGGTGCGGTCTTGCGTGGAGTATTTATCTCACCTTTGGGACGGCTCCGCAAAGTACCTTCTCGATGCCTTGGACAGATTGCAGCGCCGCGATGTGCGCATTATCGGCAATGCAGAGGTCAATAAAACTCTCGAGCCTTTGCAATTGCGTAGAGATATTGCGTCACTCAGCGTCTTTTACCGTTTATACCATGTTTGACCTCATCTCTCCTTCTCCCTTTCTCCATAGGAGTACGCGTGCTGTTCTCCGGAGTCACCAATTTACAGTCTCTAATATTCCATCACGCAAAAAGAAATTTGGTGACTCGTTTCTTTGTCGCACTTCCAAAAGATGGAATAGTCTACCAGCACACGTTTTCCCTCCTACCTATGACATAGGGTCCTTCAAACGAGGCGTGAAGAGGCACTTTGTGGGCCGGCAGAGTGAGGGTGACTGATGCTACGTCTCTTACGCTGCACCAGTTGTCCTCGCGCCTGGACTTCATTTCCACTTAACATCAGGTGGAGTGGGGTCATTTGCCGGGGTTAGTATAAAAAAAATCCTGAGATAGGAATCCTCATCAGTCATCATCCTGGAACATAGGTATTTGATTACTCGGTAACTACAGAAGGTAGAATCCTGGAATTTTCACTGATGGATTCGTAATTGAATCAACAAAAACACAGCACAATAACTATATCAGTAGCGTGTCTCGTTCCTGGTCATTTTAGGTCAAATAACTTTGACGAGCGTGACTCCAGCGGGATACCCTTTAACATGGAATATCTCGATAACAATTGATCAATAAAATTTGGTATTGGCTAACAAATTTAAACATATTATCAACTAAATCGGTGCATAATTTGAAGCCGATCTGAAGGGGTCATCCCGCTGGGGTCACGGACATAATGGAGTACCTGCAGTATACACCAAACCAATTCCTCTGTCTCTTCATCAAAAATCATTGCAGGAGCACTACTTTTTCTTTCTTTTCTTTTTATTTTATAAACAATGCATCATTATTAATAAAAAAAAATCATTCTTTCTAAACTTGTAAGTGTTTAGATGTGATTGTTTAATAAAATATTTATTCTTGTTACAGTGGCTAAAATTACTAATGATACTGTCAAATTCAAAAACATACAATTTAATGACAATGCTGTTTTAGATGAAAATACTAGTGATAATAAACCTTGTTGTCAAAATGAAGCACAAAATAAATAATATTATAGGTATGTGCAATATGTTTATAGTTAGTGGAGTAGTTTATTTATTATGTGTAAGTAACTGTAATAGTTTATCTATAAAATAAAATGTAAGTAAATTAAATTAACGGTATTTTTATTTGCATAGTTTTAAATCTCAAGTTGTAGTAGGTAATATTGTTTACTTATAACCCCCCTCATTTACACTCTCGCGCGAGTGGCGAGATGAGCCGCGAGGCGAGATCGGTTTTGTGGACACGAGTCAAAGGGCCTCGCGAGGGAAGCGAGCGCGGTGCTTACACTCGCGCTCTCGCATCAGTTGCTTACTGGCGTTCTGTAATTTAACACATTTGTATAACAATATTATTTAACCGTATAGAAAATAGTAGGTAGCAATTTAATTAAAAGTTAAAAAACTTTCAGGGTTCTATTGCAATGAATACTGATATCATCCACCATCTTTTTCGACGACGTATTATTTTTACTTTTCTGTTTTGTAAATTATTAACGTAGCTGTGGATACTTAGTAAACCTAGAGTTGATGCCGCTAATAATTCGACCATTATTGCTGGCTCGAAACAAACGGAATGTTTCGCGAGAGCACACGAGAGTGTGACAGACATGCATATCTCGCAAAAATCACACGAGTTGCGAGGCGAGGTCGAGACGAGCCGCGAGGCGGAGGTATCGCAAAAATCACACGAGTTGCGAGGCGAGGTACGACTGATGGTTCGCGAGAAAATTCTCCAAGTGAGAATATTCATCATCATCATCATCATCATCAGCCTATTAACGTCCCACTACTGGGCACAGGCCTCCCACGTGGACAATAGCACGTGGGGCTATTGGGCCATAACCCACCACGCTGGCCCAATGCGGGTTGGTGGGTTTTAACGACTGTCATCTTACGACAACAACCGGGACCAACGGCTTAACGTGCCTTCCGAAGCACGGAGGAGCTCGAGATGTTTTTAATTTGGTCACCCATCCAGCGACCCGGCATTGCGAAAGTGGCTTAGCAAGCAAGATCGCAAGCCGAATGCGCTAGCCGCTGCGCCATTGAGCTCCTCACCAATCGAGAATATTCCCCAATCGATAGTATTCTAGAATTTTCCTTTTAATTGAGAATATTCTCAGATCAAGGAGAATTTAAGAGAATTTAAAATGAAGATTTTCTTATTTTTAGGAAAAAATATGTATTCTTGTAGAGGTTTTGAGCTACGATGGCAGTATTGTATAAAATAAGTAGGTATCTCAGTTTATTTAGCTAATAATTATCACAACACCATCGTTTTTGCCGATAACCTTGCGAGTAAATATTATTGATTTTAAGTTTCCACCGCAATATTTTTTATGTACCGCCTCTGTGGTATATTGGCTAAGCCACCGGTTTCTGATCCAGAGGTCCAGGGTTCGATTCCCAGCGGGGGGTACATCTTTGTGTGCTCGGTTTGGTTGGTGGTAGGGCTGTTAACTCCGTCTGGCTAGCTACCACCATCTTATCTAAGTCTGTCGCCATAATAACGATGTTTTTATAGCATTGTTGTGTTCCGACAGTTTGGTCACTACGAATGTTTTGAGATCTCAAAATTTATAATGGCCGCTCCACACTTACCCCGCGATACGCGCGCGAGAAAGTAGCGCGAACGCAGCGCGACGTGGACAAGGCTCCACATTTGCAATATTCGCGTAGTTTTCACAGTAACGTTCGCGTGTTGGAATGTGATGGACGTCGAAAAACAAGAAGTGTGTATCGCTGCGTCTCTCGTTTTAGCGTACTACAATTACGAATAAAAATAAGGAACATTATTAAATTTAATTATAGCAATTGCCAGAAGATTCAACTTAAGTTATAACTTTTTTTTGTTTTAAAATTTCAACTGACATTTCCATCAAGGCACTGATCCACGCATCCCACAAAATTGGTTCAGTTTGATAGTATTCCAGAAATTGCAGCTTTATACGGTTCGTCCACTGTACGCTCATTTTTTCGGTAGATACCTACTGACACGACCAGACGCCGCCGTTGCTAACAGCAAACTGAGCGACGCGCGAGTGTGGAGTCTAGACGTGTTCTCGCAAAGTTCGCGTACGCTGACCCTTTGTCGCGGGTCAAAAAACCGACAATAAACGGAGAAACAGGCGCGAAGCCGCGAAAAACATGCGACACGGCACGGCTCCACACTACGTGTTCTCACACCTTTCGCGCTTTCTCGCACGATTCGCGGGGTAAGTATGGAGCGGGCATAAAAAGAACGCAACTAGATTGAACCTTTTTTTAAAGATAAATTATTTGTAACTCGAACATAGAAAACCATTTGATCACATATTTAAAAATAAAAAAAGACGTTTGATTTTTGTTTCAATTCCGCGGGCTTTCATCATCAACTATGGATTTTAAGCGAGAACATTTTCGTGCGATGATTTTGTACGATTTTTGGATTAAATGAATGTGAGTGCAGAGAGCGATTAGTTTCGGCGTTTGGGGACTATGCAGATGCACCATCGCGTGCAACAGTTTTCAGATGGTTTGCTCAATTTAAACGAGGGATTTTCTGCTTAAATGATGATGAAAGAAGTGGCCGGCCCGCGACTTCAGTTACAGAAGAAAACGTCCTAGTTGTGAAAAAAATTATTAAGGAAGACCCAAAAGTGACTTATAAACATATAGAAGAGGTCATGAAGATTTCATCGCCAGCTATTAATGAAATTTTACACAATCGGCTTGGAGTCAGGAAATTATGTTCACGATGGGTGCCTCACTCGCTGACTTCAGAACAAAAAGAAGCTCGCGTGACATGGTGCAAATATATGCTCAGAAAATTTGATCACGGAGAAGGACGGTCAATTTTTAACATTATTACTGGACACAAGAGTTGAATTTGCCAATATGGTCCACCGACTAAACGGCAATCGACAATTTGGGTGTTCCCCGATGATGAACCTCCAACGAAGGTGAAACGCGGGCGAAGTGTTGGGAAAAAAATGGTGGCCACATTTTTTTCTGCAAGTGGTCATGTGGCCACAATTTCCTTAGACGACCAAAAAACTGTGAATGCTAAGTGGTATATTGAAGTGTGTTTACCTACTGTATTTAATAATTTAAAACAAAAACGACCTAAAACTGGTTTGAGGGGGCTCCTTTTGCATCATGACAATGCGTCGCCGCCCAAGGCCATTGTCACCAAGGATTTTTTGAAGAGTACAGAGATTGAAAAATTGTGTCATCCTCCGTATTAGACATGGGCGCCGCCATGGCTCGCCGCCGCCGTTTAGGTATAGCGCCGCCGCCGCCGCCGACTGTTCAAAATTTCGCGCCGACTAGACTGTTTCAATGTGTAGGCTCTTGTAACAATAATCTCAGTTTATTCTTTACTCATGTGGGCCGTGCGGGCGCCGCGCGGGGCGTCAGCTCAGGTGCTCGATGAGGACAAAAACGACCCCATTTCCGAACAAGAGGGAGAAGAATCAGAAGAACGCCCTTTGTTTGGGGACTTCGCGAACGTGCCTAGCATTAAGACGTCCACACCAACGCGTTGGCATAGTATCTTAGAAATGTTGAGGCGTATGGCGCCGCGGACATGAAGCTCCCCCCTAGAGGGGTCGGCTATAGGTAATACAAATGGATGCGAAACATTTGGAAATACATTTCCACGGAGAGCTTTGAGTACCTCCCCGCCGCGGACATGAAGCTCCCCCCTAGAGGGGTCGGCTATAGGTAATACAAATGGGTGCGAAACATTTGGAAATACCTTTAATTAGTACGCCGCTGCGAAAATCTGGAATGATTTACCTCCACCGATTAGAGCCGCCGTAGAGCTATCTTTACCAACTTTTCGGCAAAGATTTCGCAGATGGCTTGTGCTGGAACAATCCCTGGCGTTGACCTCTGGTCGTCCACTCCCCAGTCATATTGTGTAGGCACTTTTTTGTTTATGTTTTTTCGTTTTGTTTTGAGATAAGTGATTGCTTTGTTTTGTTCCGTCCAGTGATATGGCGACTTTTTAATTGGCGAATTTTTATAAAAATTTCGAAGCGTGTGTCGCAATTCGCAACTCATGTCGCGTTTTATTACTATGTACATTTTTTTTTAAAAGGTTGTGGCAGAATAGCAGAAGCTGTGGATATTTACTATCTGCGGCTTCTGAGCCATAGACCGTTTTGTTCTTCATTTAACTTTACCATCTGCGTACTAATGTTCCCTGTGTACTTTGTATTTTAGATTGAAGACAAATAAATTCGTTATTATTATTATTCTCTTTATTTAACATTATTCTTAAGTTGAATTTTTTACAATATTTTATATAAAAACCTATTTACAATATAAAATATTATAAAAAACTTAACCTAGGTTGCCACCGGCAGCGGGGATAGACCCAAGCTATCGGTGGTTAGGGCTGCAGAGTGAGGAACCTCCTGACAATACGTGCCGTGTCAAAGAGTACTGCCTTTTGCATCTGACCCTTGACCCAACCTTTCAGCGAGAGCCTCTCTAGGTGTTGATTGAGGCTCTTCGCTATAAGGCCGTGTGCCGAAACGACTATCGGTACAATAATAGTTGAATCCACATCCCACATGGCGGTAACCTCGTGAGCCAAGTCAAGGTACTTACTGAGCTTGTCCTTCTCGGCTGTCACGAGGTTCTCGTCATGAGGTAATATCAACCAATATTGCTTGGCGCTGAGATCGGTCGATCACCACGATATCAGGCTTATTAGCGACAATAGTCCTGTCCGTGATGATAGAGCGATCCCAGTAGAGCGTTGCATGACCATTTTCGAGAACTGGCGCAGGTGCGTACTTATAGTACGGCACCTCTGATTCAACAAGGCCATATCGAAGAGCAAGTTGCTGGTGAATTATTCTGGCTACTTGGTTGTGTCTGTGCAAATACTCTCCGTTAGCAAGATGAGAACAACCGGAAATAATATGTCGGAGTGATTCTCCAGGACGGCGGCATGCCCGACAGATGTCGACCGTACCGTCCTTCATAATATATTTCCGGTAGTTATTCGTCTTGATAACTTCATCTTCAATGGCACAGACAAAACCTTCGGTTTCCCCAAAGAGGTCACCGAAACGTAGCCAGTTCACCGAGGCAGGCAAATCTACATCAGGCCCAGTTAGAGCCCGATAGTAGCGCCCGTGTAGCACCTTGCTCTTCCATATGTCCTTGCGATCGAGAGTGCTTAGCACCACTGGTTTGCGCCAGTTTTCTGTTGCCAAGGAGAGCGGCGTGAAGTGTCTATCAACTGCCACGACATCCAAATGCATCCCGCACTCACTGTAAAGGAAATAATCCCTGAGACTGCACACCTCACGGTTATGTAGGTCCTTGGCATTTAAAAAGCCGCGACCCCCACATCTCCGCAAGATGTACAGCCTCATAACAGATGAGCGCGGGTGTAGCAGTCTGGAAGTCGTGAGCATTTGACGGACTCTTCTATCCAAGGCGTCCAATTCGGTCTGAGTCCATCTTAGTATGCCAAAGGAGTATGTGAGCAGAGGCATAACCCAGCCATTAAAAGCACGCGTCTTATTGCCACCCGATAAAAGACTGTTAAGTACTTTTCTCAGGCGGCAAAAGAATCGCTGCCGTAATGACTGTTTTATGTCCCCATCCTCAACACCCAAAGACTGTGACATACCAAGATATTTATATGTTTCAACTTCGGAGAGAGATCTGAAGTTTATCGTTTCGGAGAGTTGTAAATTGGTTGAATTTACTACTCTCCCACGCTGTACATGCATAACCGCACACTTATTCACACCAAACTCCATCTTGATGGCACTGCTGAAAGTCTCAGTAATTTTCAGCAGTTTTACCAAGTCTTGGCGGTTTGGTGCGAATAACTTGAGGTCATCCATGTACAACAAATGCGACATAACTTCACCCCCTCTCTGCAGTCGACAGCCTAACCTTGAATTTCTCAATAAAGTACTGAGAGAATTCAAAGCTAGGCAAAACCATAAAGGACTCAGACTGTCGCCCTGGAATATGCCACGCTCTATCCTTATAAGATCCTGCGTGGCAAAAACACTATCTCGACATCCTGGTTGACGCAAGACCGTGGTCCACTGCCGCATACATGACATCAAAAAGGATTTTAAAGTTATATCAATTTTATATAACTCTAAAATCCTCACCAACCATGTATGCGGCACCGAATCATAGGCCTTCTTATAGTCAATCCAGGCTGTGGAGAGAGTCCCTCTGCCACGCCGAACCTTCTGGCATATGGTCATGTCAATGAGGAGAAGCTCCTTAGTACCACGGGACCCAACCCTACATCCATTCTGAGTCACGTCCAAAATATTATTTGCAACAATGTGCGAGTTAATTTTTGTTCTCAGAATGGATGTAAGGAGCTTGTATAAAGTAGGTAAGCACGTGATGGGTCTATAATTTTTCGGTTCCGTGGTACTACCTGATTTATGGAGCAGAAAAGTGACACCAGTAGTCAACAAACTTGGGAGTGAGCCGAGCTCTATGGCTTCTTGGAATTGTGTTGCCAGTAACTCGTGTGAACATCGAAACCATTTGATCCAGAAGTTGTGCAATCCGTCCGGTCCTGGGCATTTCCAATTTTATTATTATTATTATTATTTCCACCGCTGATAAAGCCTGACGGCTCACTTGCCCACACTGCAGCTGAAAAGGTAATTCCACTCTTTTTGCAAAGAACTCACGTCTGGAAGTCGCTAGCAAGGTTCCACCTAAGTTGCCTATAGCCGACCTCTTCATGGGAGAACCTCACATCAGCAGCAAAGAGGTACTCAAAGCTCTCCGTACTCTAACGTGAATAAGGCTAGTGGTCCTGATAGAATTCCGGCCATAGTCCCACGTAAGTGTGCACCAAACTTGTCTACTGTTCTAACACACCTGTATCGCCTCACACTTGAGACTGGTCTAGTTCCTCAGTCAGGAAAGCTGGCTAATGTGCAGCCTGTGCCCAAAAAAGGTAGCCGTGCCGATCCATCTTACTGTAAGACGATTTTAGTCAAGTCCATACTCTGCAAGAATACGGAACGTGTACTGAACTCTCGGTTGCTGGCATACCTTGAGACCAATGATCTCCTCAGTGACTGCCAGTTCGGATTTAGCCTATTATAGATCTGAGAAGTTGGAACTCACTGGCGCATTGGACCTAGAAATAGTGGACAACTTTATATACCTGGGTTCCAACATCAGTAACGATGGTTCGTGCAAGAAGGAAGCGCGCAGGAGAATTGGCATGGCTAAGAGCGCCATGTCTCAGCTTGCAAAAATCTGGAGAGATCGCAATATTTCCGTAAAAACCAAAACCAGACTGGTACGGACTCGTGTCTTCTCGATCTTTTATACGGCGCTGAGACTTGGACACTAAAAGCTGCAGACCGCAAACGCATTGACGCTTTTGAGATGTGGTGCTGGAGAAAGATGCTCCGTATTCCTTGGACAGCATTTCGGATTAACGTGTCTATATTGCGAGAACTCAAAATCTCCTCGCGGCTGTCATCCTCGGATGTCTTCGCAAAATTTTAGAATACTTAGGTCACATTGCAAGGAAAGACGGTGACAAACTCGAGAAGCTCATAGCGACCGGCAAAGTAGACGGGAAACGGCCTCGAGGACGCAGCCCAATACGTTGATCTGACCAGATCCGCACCACTCTTAACTCTTCAGTTCACAGCGCCCTCCAGACCGCCAAATACAGAAACAGATGGAGGAAAACCATAAGAGAGAAAGTGATGCATAAGGGACGTCACGACCCTCAGCATTTGACGAACACGACGCAAGGAGGAACTCCATTATCAATTTTAATTACTTAGTGACTTTTTGCTCTACGGCGACGATATAATGTTTTGTTGTTGAAATCTTTGTGAAGTGTTGGTTTTATTTATCACTCTTATTTCTACCTTTAACTACATAACCAAAAACGACTTCAGAAATCCCACGCCGCCGGCTTCACGCCGCCGCCGAGCATATTTTTAAGGCGCGCCGCCGCTGTATTTTTTTTACTCGGCGCCCATGTCTACTCCGTATAGCCCCGATTTAGCTCCTTACAAATTCTTCCTCTTTCCGAAAATCAAACTCGGACTTCGTGACATGCGAAATAACAGTCCTGATAATGCACAGAATGCCTACTTGCAGGCCGTAGGAGACCTCCCTGAAGAAGAGTACCGGGAATGCTATAAATCATGGTTTAGGCGGATGAATCGATGCATAGAAGCTAATGGAGAGTACTTTGAGAAACTGTAATGAAAAAAATTTGAATAACTTTTATACTTTTTATGTATCTCAAAACTTTCGTAGTGACCCACGTAGCCAGTTCCTCAGTGGTTGAGGATTCTGGGTCCTTCGGATAAAAAAACGTTTTGTTTAGTTCATGAACTTATGTTCATGGTTTAGTCGCGCTAGTAGCGTAGCATATCCGCGCCCTCTCCCCCCGCGCCTCGGCCCGCCAGCCACGCACCGCCGCCATTTTGTTTACATCAGTTGCTTCCCTGCCGTCTACTGTTTTTCGTATTTCAGATTACATGTTATTAAAATTTCTTGTCATGATTAGTCTTTTTCATATTGATTTTGAAGAATTTGAATAATTTAGAGTTCTTGATATCTTTATTAAAGCTGATTGTTTGAAAATACTGATGTGTCTATTTTATCACCAAAATTTATTTATTTATTTATTTATTTGAAATTTTGCAACATAACATTACATGGCGGACTTAATGCCTGAGGCATTCTCTACCAGTCAACCATAGGGTGGTGCAGAGATGACATGGTAGGTGCAATTATCTGCGGTGAACAAAGTTTGATGAGACCATTAAAAATATTAAAACATATAATACTTATATAGTAATAAACAAAATATACATACTCGCAATACATAAATATTTTATAATATACCTACATACACTACTTGATAATATAATATATAAATAGGACGTTATTGATATGATTCTGCCATGGTTCTGTCGAAAAGGAGCAAATGGACTTTCTTTTTAAAAGCGTCACGACTCGCAGCCATCCTGACTTCCTGAGGTAGCGCGTTCCAGAGGAGTATGGACTGGATATAAAAGGAGGAATGTACAAAGCCAGAAGAGTGGGAAGGAGAGAGAAGGAGAAGGTTATTTGAGGATCTGAGATTCCGGTCATGAGAGGAGCAAAGATATTGGAAGTGGGGAGTAAGATAAGATGGAGCATTTGGAGAATTTAGAAGAGAGAAGAGTGTGGAAAGGGCGCGCCAACATCTCCGCTGACGAATTGGCAACCATTTCAGCTCAGACCTATACTTCCTCAGATTGTAGATGAATCTGATACTGTTATTGAGCAATCTGTCAAGCTTATCTAGCAAGTCTGAGTTTAGGTCGTAATAACACACGTCACCATAGTCGATCATAGGAAGGATTAAAGTTTGCGCAAGCATCACCTTCGTCCTGAACGGCAAAAAGTTCCTCAGGCGATTTAAAGAGCGCAGAGTCCAGGTTACTTTTTTGCTAACATTAGCAACCTGAGAATGCCAGCTAAGTGTAGTGTCGATACGTAAGCCGAGATTTTTAACGGTCGTGCTGAATGGTATGACGGTTCCGTCAAACACTACAGCTAGGAGTAATAGAGCTAATCCCCACTTTATTTATCAATCTCGAGCTGCCAACAAGTATCGTCTGACATTTTGTAGGATTTACAGCCACACCAAACTTACGCGACCAGTCGTTAACAGCTTCCAAGTCCCGATTTATTTTTACAATAGCGTCTGATAAGTCATCTACGCGTGCATGGGTGTAAAGCTGAAGGTCATCGGCGTACAGATGATACACACACTGAAATAAATTATTAAACTTTCCAGGAAATTTAAAAGAACTTACGAGAATTTTCTTCGAAATATTCTCGAGAATATTCTCGCTTAGAAGAATTTAACTTTTGAAAAGACAATAATTTAAATTTTCTGTGTGAAATATTTATAAATAAAGCAGAAATACAATCGCAGTTCTATTAATTTAGTCATCCAATTTATAATTTCTCTTAAATTCCCTTCCAAAAGAATATTCTCGAGAACTTAACAGCAAAGTTTTCACTGAAAGAACATTCTCGGGAATTTTCCATCATTACCTACATCAGATATTAAAATACAAAAGGCATTTCAGGGTACCGTGCGCGCAACGATTAAACCCTAAAGAATAGAAAATAAGTTCGTTTTGCAGTTATTAATACTATTAAGGCTTTATTTCTTTGTAGTTATTAGATAAGTAATGTAGTTTAAAATAACATTTAGAATTAAGTTAATTAGATTAGATTAGATAAATTATGTTTGTTTATTTATTACTTAAATTAAAATTTTATATAAGTAAGGTTTTAATAACTATACGTTTATAACGTCACATTGCCCCCTTGCGTCACCAAGGATTTTATTCCGTGTGCTTCAAGCTATAATCCTCATATTTGAAATCTCAATGAAAACGAATTTTGACAACGCTAAAAAATAGTCATGAAATAGTCATATATAGTCATACATGTAAAAAAAATAGTCGTATTATAGTTTCGGCGTTATAGGTATAGGTTAGTGAGGATTATGGCTTGAACGTCAAGCTGTAGTCCTCACTTCTGGTGCAAGCAAACGGTAAAATCTTTCGAATTGGTTTAGGTTCCAAAAAATAGTCATGAAATCGTCACAACGACATGCAAAATCTCAGAAATAGTCCTTAAAAGATTCCAGAGATATAAAGGTATCCTGGTGAGGATTATGGCTTGAACATTTGAAAACTTCAAATATATCCGTAACGCCTACGATTTTCGGTTTAAAGTTTGTACCAAAAAATAGTCATGAAATAGTCGTATGAAGTGATAATAAATTTGAGCTGATTTAATTTGAAAATAAAAAGTTTTTATTTACCCTACATTTCTATGGATACAGTCGTGTTCAAAATTTTTAACTTCATTTGATATGATTGATTAGGCGTTTTCCATGGCAGCTGTTATAATTAAACAAAAAAACAAACATTTATATATATATTTTTTATATAGTAATAGAATATAGTAGTGGCAAACGAGCAGACGGGTCACCTGATGGAGAGTAATCTCCGCCGCCCATGGACACCCGCAACACCAGAGGAATCGCAGATGCGTTGCTGGTCTTTAAGGAAGGAATAGGTTTTAGTAAGGAATAGGAATTGGGGGGGGGGGGGGGGGGAAGGGCCTCCGGAACCCTCACTGGCCGGACGAAACACAACGGCACCAAGTGCTATTATTTCACGCCGGATATTAGTGTGAGGGTGGTATTACATCGGGCGAGCCGGCCCAATGCGTGCTGCAACGCAGCGTGGCTCCACCACTCAGTCAGTGTCACTCATTTAGCACCACCCAGGGGTCACGTCTAGAGTCTTAAGGGTAAACCTACGGACGCGAGTAACTTTAACCCCCTTATCCTTATTTATTACAATCGAAAGCTTGCTTTTTTTATAGCAGAAGGCGGCAAACTAGCAAGCGGGTCACCTGATGGAAAGTAATTACCGCCGCCCATGGACACCCGCAAAACCAGAGGAATCGCAGGCGCGTTGCCGGCCTTTAAGGAAGGAATAGGCTCGTTTCTTGAAGATGACTAAGTCGTAACGGTCCGGAAATACCGCCGCCGAGAGCTGGTTCCACAACACTGTAGTTCGAGGCAAGAAATTTCTTGAAAAACGCACAGTAGTAGACCGCCATCCATCAAGGTGATGTGGATGGAATGACAGTTGATTGCGTGTAGTGCGGTGAAGGAAATCAGCGGCAGAGATCAAGCCGAACAATTCCTCAGAACATTCCCCATGATATATATAGTACAATATACAGAGAGACGCAACGTCTCTTCGAAGAGCCAGTAGATCGAGCCGTCCTGCAATAACCACGTCGTCGACAATTCGAGCAGCTCTGCGTTGAATGGGATTAGTCTACAAATGTCAGATTCTGGAAATGTCAGACGAGTATAATTTTTTTTTTTTTATTAATGAGGGAGGCAAACGAGCAGGCGGGTCACCTGATGGAGAGTATTCACCGCCGCCCATGGACACCCGCAAAACCAGGGGAATCGCAGAAGCGTTGCCGGCCTTTAAGGGAGGAATAGGTTTAAGGAAGGAATAGGAATTGGGAGGGGGGGGGAGAGGCCTCCGGTACCCTCACTGGTCGGACGAAACACAACAGCACCAAGTGCCATTATTTCACGCCGAATATTCGTGAGAGGGTGGTATTACGCCGGGCGAGCCGGCCCAATGCGAGCTGCAACGCAGCGTGGCTCTACCACTCAATCAGTGTCACTCATTTAGCACCACCCAGGGATCACGTGTAGGGTCTCAAGGGTAAACCTACGGATGCGAGCAACAATAATACGCCAGATTCTATGAATGCCATATTCTACAAACGGCAGATTCTACAAATGACAGATTCTAGAAACGCCAGATTCTGATAATGCCAAATTCTATAAATGCCAGATTCTATTAATGTCAGATTTGATATCAATTGCAAAAATATTAATTGGTTTAAGTGTGCATTCAATTTTCGACCACTTTGAAGGTGTTGGTAAAGTAATGATACAAAAATCATGTAATAACTTAAAAATTAAATCATTTATTCAAAAAATAAATCATACAAAAAAAAGTTTTTACTTATAATTCCTTATTGTTTTCTGAGGTTTAAGCGAGCACTACACATTGAAATGAAACACTTTTTTACGGGTTAAAAAGTAACAGAACCTTCCACTCCAAGAGTAGCGTCTGTTGTATCAATCCGGGATCGACCAAATAAACTTACATCCTCTTAGGACCAAATAGCGATATATTCTTGTCTCCATCGTTAACGGACGAAACCGGACGGGCGGCTTGTTAATTGTAATCTAAGTCGAAAGTACGTTTTATACTCACAATAACTTCAAGAACGACACCCCGTCTTCGTAAAAGTTCATAAATTCATTCATACGATTTCTTTAGCACTTAAAAATATCACTGGACCAAATAGCCATTTTTTTCAAAATTTTGCGAATGCAACAACCAACACCGTGATCTATGACCTTGACTTACATTCAACTGAACTTGATAAAAACATAACAAGCAAAACAAACTTCGGCCTATCGCACTGCGATCGATGCGTTTGAGTGGAGACAAGGATAGCGCTATTTGACCAATCCCGAGAAACAAAAACGCGCTACTGAAATTAGCTTACTTACTGGTTTTTGTTGGAATTATATATGTTAACATAGTTATTTAATAACAACAAATGTGTGTTACATTAAAGTTTCAAAGAGACAAGTTAACCTTTTTTAAACTAAATGCAGTTTTTCTTCATAACATGCATAGGTATAAAATAATGTAAACATCTTAGATAGTTTCACCACCCTGTACCACACCTGTACCTTGCTGCCGCTTTCAATTTCAAAAAGTATTATCTAGAATGCGTTGCCGTTAAAATTTGAGCCTTTTTGTCTAGGTGGTAAAGTTGCTATTAACATAAAATATTTTGTTGTTTATGCGTTTCGTTGTGCACTACTATAAGCAGTCGAACTTAACAATAGATAACAATACCATTCATTGGAAAATAAGCTCTTAAGTGGATTCCGACATTTTAAAAATTTTCTACTATACTAGTTGCGATACCTAACTTTTGTAATTTAGTAAGTCATTTTTATATATAAATCAGTTCGTTCTAAACATGAAATCGATTTCAAGTTTAGTTATTTATCACTCCACACAAGTCTCCTAAATTTTATACACGACTGTACATCCATTTAAATGTAGGGAAAATAAAAACTTTTTATTTTCAAATTAAATCAGCTCAAATTTATTTTCGCTTCATACGACTATTCACGACGATTTTTTGGCACAAACTTTAAACCGAAAATCTTATTCGTTCCGGAGAAATTTAAAGTTTTTAAATGTTCAAGCCATAATCCTCACCTGGGTACCTTTATATCTCTGGAATCTTTTAAGGACTATTTCTGAGATTTGGCATGTCGTTGTGACTATTTCATGACTATTTTTTGGAACCTAAACCAATCAAGCGGGGCCAGCCTTAATCCAGGGTTTCAAATTAACCCTAGTATCGACCCTCTTTATATACCCTAGTAAGATAAGCTCAATTTAATTTGTTTTTGCATTTACAAACAAAGTTAATCTGTCGTTAATTTATAATCAGAACAAGCTAAAGCCATCACTAGCAGGGTCATGAACTCTGTATGATATACTGCCTACAGTGCAACTCCTGTTTAAAAAACTGCGTGCCCTAGTCAGCCACGCCTCCGCCCCCTACCAGGCGCACAGTTTTACAAACAAGAGGTTTTACTGTGACGGCGGCGGGCGGCGAAAATCAAAAACCTTTGACCATGGCGGCACATTTGACACAAACAACCCGCCTGGGTTGTTTGTCGGCAATCAATATTGATCCTTAGGACCTAACAATAAAGTTCAAAATTGATTGTACCGGCCGGCCGAGAACTGACGAGCCAGAGTGAGGCCAGTGTTCCCGCCAAAGCCGGGACGGCCATTCAAACTATACCGCCATCGGTAAGGCGGTTGTTGACGACCGCGTCCGCCTATCTGCCGCGGCGCCACCGCTGCGCGACCCGCAGCCGCTGGCTTCGTGAGATATACCGCGCCGACGAGTCTGTCTGTTAACTACCGCGAGACGCCCACAAAATACGCGCGCTGGTATCTGCCCTTATTTATAGTGACTCCTGAACCTAATGTGAAGAGACCGCCTAAATGCCTATTGTGTAGTGTAGTGACTGTGCGCCAGGAAACCAACCTACATCGCCGCCCGTGGTCAGCTCGTCCCCCGGTTCCTGTGACTCATCATCCCTGTAAGTACTTCACTATCCATACCTACCCAGCCCACAACCTTTATTTCGTCGCTGTTACTGCGAACGCCTTTCGCCGTAACATTCTGGTCATCTTCGAACCGGTAATATTAATGCCGGCGACCTTCCCGTAACAAGTATTCTTTTACCATTTCACCATAACTTGGTCTCACGTTCCATCAGCTCCTTTAATTACAGTCCACTAAAAAATAATCGTTTCCGCCCATAATCTAATTTGTGCCATCATTTCGGAATTCATTTGTTCACATAACTTTACCCTGCCCCAATAAAAATTTGGTGAGGTAGGTATAATTTGTTTGTGGTAGGATTGCGACCACACAACATCCGAATTATCTTGACGCAATTATTTCTGCATGTTGTTTTTATGTTGCTTTCGTGTATGCATCCGGTATTCTGAACCAGGATCACAGATCTATGGTGTCATACAATGTTTTTGTGATTTGAGCGAGCTAGTGTAATACTTGTACCTACCTATACGATCGTTGTCTAATGATACATTAAGTTTAATTAAGTTTAGTTAAATTATTGCGTTACGTTTATCGGTTGCACATATAATTTTAGTTACGTATAACACACCCGCGTCTAGACGACGATATTGTTGTTTTTCCCGTTTTATTTTTTAATGAATTTTTTATGTTCTTGTCGTGTTAAATCGGCTCAAATCTCGTGCGTGCTCACCACATGAGCTTAGTGTGTTTCATTTAGCTTCATCAGTTTTTTTTTTTATATCGCTTACGGCTATTTGCGTGCGTCGCCTTCGCTTCTACACACGTTTGCCCACTTGTGGGACACAATTGTCCCAATTTTTTTTAATTAAGTTTTTATTATTTGTTTATTTGTTTATTTTGTTTACTTATTTTTTCTGCGACCGACTCATTCTTCGCGCTAGGTTCCGCTAAAGGTCTGTCCGACTGTGAGCGCCTTGCGCAATAGTGGGCTACGGATGACGTGATTTCCTTTGTTGTTTTGTTTGCTGTTTGTTTTGCGGTCGGCTAATATTGCGTACGCGCGTTCAATATACACAGACATACACATACACGCGTTTGCCCACCCGTAGGCCATATACAAGGCGCCCCAACTTAGTTTTGCTTTCTTTATTGTTGCGTTAATTTTAGCCCATTTGCCCTTACCTTAGTAAACAAATACCTCCAGCCCAACTATAGAATATATACAGGGTGTTGTTCTTTTTACTGCCTTTAAATTTGTTTAATTTTTTTTATTTTTTATTATTTTTTTTGTCTCCTTTTATTCATCGCGATGCCGACCAAGTCACAAGCCGCGATATTTAGGGAGTCCGCCAAAGCTTTACACCAGCTCCTAGAGGTGGGATCACTGATCATTGCTGGCGACACCAAACATTCCATAACGGAATTTAACATGCGTTTCGCACAGATACAGGGCATAAAGGAGAAGCTGGACTCAGTGTACTACAACATTCTCGACGAAGAGAACTTAGACGAGGGGGTTGAAAGGACATACACTGAGAACCACACAAAAGCCTCCGGGGCATACCTGGGGATACTTGTGGCGAGGGAGGAAATCTCACCCTCTTCCACGTCGTCCCCAACCCATAGCGCTCAGCCCAGTTTCGGCGTCAATACGCCCACAGCCGTCCTCCCCAAGATAGCGCTGCCCAGGTTCAGCTCAAAAGTGGAGGACTGGCCTTCCTTCATTGCGCTGTTTAGGAGTTTGACTGACGACATGGCGACCCTGTCGGACGCAGTCAAGCTCCACTACCTGTTCTCAAGTCTCAGCGGTGAGGCATTAAGTATGGTGTCCCACTTAAAGGTCACCAATGAAAATTTTGCCGTGGCCATGGACATCCTCACCAAGCGGTACGAGAACCGCCGGGTTCTCATCGATAGTTTCGTCGACATAATCCTAGGGCTGCCGAGCATCCACACGCGCTCAAACATACGCACGCTTTTCCTCACTCCGCTGGTGTCCGCCCAGTGTGCCCTTAGTAATTTGGATCTGCCCATAGGAGACGACTACGTGTTTGTGTCGATAGTGGTGCGAAAGCTTAAGGGTGAGCTCCGCACGTTGTTTGAACGCAGACACGGGTCTAGCAGCTCCCTGCCCACGTTGAGTGACCTCATCTCCTACCTCGAGGAGCACGCGCGCTGTGTGGAGACAGAGTTCTCCAACATAGCCCAGCCGCAGCCCATTCACGCCCTGCCCGGCCCTTCTCGTAGCCGCGCGCCTCCACAGTTGCCCCATCGCACTTGTGCTCAGATGGCTCAGCAACAACCCGACCATTACCGTGGCCGCTCCTCAGCTCCATCGCGTCACCGCGCCTATGATCAGCCTACTCACCAACCGCTCCACCCAGCTCAGCAAATGCGTCAGCGCCCATCCACCTCCCCGGCTCGCAGTCAGCCCTTCCCCGTCTACTCAGCCTACCAGCAAAGCTGCTCCTCATCATCGTCCTCGTCCTCTTCCTCACGCTCGACGCCCTACTGTGCCTATTGTGCCACTAGGGGACATACGCTCATGACGTGCAGATGGTACAATGCCCAGCCAACACAGGGCCGTTGGGACTTTGTACAGGCACGCGAGCGCTGCCAGCGTTGTCTCGGCCGTCACTACGAGAGCGAGTGCAGGTCAAGGGGGGCATGCAAGAACTGTGGGAGTACGAACCACCACACGTCCCTCCATCGACCAGACGGCCCAACGCACTCAGCTCATTCGTCGTCTGTACATGTGCCCCCACCACAGCTGACAGAGCACTCGAGGGAGCGTCCCAGAAACAGCAGGCGGCACGAACCCGCACATGCCAAACAGGCGCAACCCAGCTCTGCTCACAGAGCCAGCCCGCCCAGGTCCGGTTCGCCAGGTAGGCCCCGCGAACGCCGCCAGCAATTATGACTCCCTACTATCACAGAGCACCCTAGCGAAGAGGTAGATTTAGCCCATGCCCAGTCAACCCATGCCCACACAGCTGATACATACTCAGCTCATACAATTTCAGCTGATACTCAATCAGCTCACTCACCTTCTGTGCCCACTGGCACACCCATTTTGTTGCCAACCGTCTCACTAAGAGTCGCGGACGTACATGGCCATCTTCACACAGCCAGAGATTTATTGGACTGTGGCAGTATGCTGACGTTAATAACGTCACGCATGGCACGACTTTTGAACCTGCCATCAAAACCCACTTCTTTAAAAATTACAGGAGTTGGGAATCAGCACAAACATGAGTCAAAGGCGGCAATAACAATAGTATGCCGACCCACTCACAATGATACTCCTACAATTACTGCCACAGCTCACATTTTAAAAAACGTCACTGGCTACCTTCCCTTAGAGAAGGTACCAAACATTTCCCACGTACTAGGCCAGCCACCCGTGCCATTGGCTGACCAGCTTTACCACACACCAGCCCCGATCGACCTCTTATTGGGGTCGGACGTTCTTGGTCAAGTGTTGGACGGGACTAAGGTCTCGTTGGGCCCGGGCAAGCCCATAGCCTTCGGCACGATTTTCGACTTCGCGTTGATAGGACCCATTGAGGACTTGTATGCGCAGCCGGCGCAGCAGGTTAACTCAGCTCACGTCGTCAGCTCACAACCAGACTCAGCTGAATCAGCCCAGGACATACGTCAGAGTCTGGAAAGGTTCTGGGAGTCTGAGGAGCCCCTCCCTCAATCTCACACTCATAATGATCCCCTGGAGGAACAATGCGAGGAAATCTTCCGCTCTACCACTACACGCGATTCCTCAGGCAGATATACGGTCGCTCTGCCCTTTCTAAAGGACGCCCCTCAACTAGGCAAAACTCACCCTATCGCATTACGCAGATTCCTCAATATTGAGAAGAAGCTAATGGCGAACCCGTCTCTGCGTTCTAAATACGTCGACTTTATGGCCGAATACATCGACTTAGGGCACATGGCTCCCTGTCACCCAAATACATTCGCCCATAAACCTCACTTCTACATCCCTCACCATGGCGTATTTAAGTCAGGGTCGGACAAGCTGCGCATTGTTTTTGATGGTAGCTGCAAAAGCTCCAATGGTGTCAGCATAAATGAATGCCTACACACAGGCCCCGCCCTTCAACAGGACATTGTGGACATCATCATGTCCTTCAGAACGCATCCAGTCGTTTTCAGCACTGACATTCAGAGGATGTTCAGAAATGTGCTGGTTGCCCCAGACCAGAGACGGTATCAGCTGATACTATGGCGGTCCTCACCAGATCACCCTCTGCTCACCTACGCCCTCAATACAGTCACCTACGGCTTAAGATCAAGCCCGTACCATGCAATCCGCACTCTGCTTCAGCTGGCTGATGATGAAGGCCATCGCTACCCTGGAGCCGCTCAGGTTCTTCGCAGGTCTATCTTCGTTGATGACATCTTGTGTGGTCATGACACAGTTGAATCCGCCCAAGCACTTCAGGACGAGTTGATAAGTCTGCTAGACCTAGGCGGCTTTCAGCTCAGTAAGTGGACATCTAACTCGCCTAAGCTGCTCGAGAGATTTCCCGACAACCAATGCGACATGCCCAAGGACTTCGACATGAACCCAGAGTCCACGTCCATTAAGGTCTTGGGTATACAGTGGAGCCCTCAGTCAGACGAGTTCACCTACCGCATCTCTCTGCCCCCCATCACACATGTCACAAAGCGGTCTATTTTAAGTACCGTAGCCTCACTTTATGACCCAAACGGCTGGGTTTCTCCCGTTATCTTCCGCGCAAAGCTGCTGCTTCAGCAATTGTGGCTACTGAAGCTGGAATGGGATGAGCCCACTCCCTCTGAAGTGCAAACGGAGTGGCACCACATCTCAGAGGATCTGCCGCTGTTGTCTAGCATTCGCTTCCCTCGGCACATTTGTGCAAACAAAGGCTCAGCTGCAAACTCGCTTCACGGGTTTGCAGATGCCTCTGAAGCCGGGTTTGCCGCCGTTGTTTACCTCCATGAGCTCGATGCCTCCGGAGATACTTTGGTACACTTGATTGTCGCCAAGTCGCGAGTCGCACCAATCAAGAATCGCCTCACAATCCCCAAGTTAGAGTTGTCGGCCGCCACCCTACTCTCCCAGCTCATGATCCGTGTGTCGGTTCAGTTATCGGCCCATATCAGTATACAACAACACATATGTTGGTCAGACAGTACGATAGTCCTGGCCTGGCTCAATACACCGCCTCACCGTCTTCAACCCTTTGAAGCCAACAGGGTAGTCAAAATCAGCTCAGGCTCACCAGAATGTACCTGGCGACACGTACCTTCCGAGCTCAACCCGGCAGATTGCGCAAGCAGAGGGATGTCTGCGCAATCCCTGTCAGCCCACGACCTATGGTGGTCTCCCATGTGGCTTGGACAGCCTTGTGAGTCTTGGTCTGCAATGCCCTTAGCTCTGGGCAATCACGCCCTGCCCGGCCTTAAGCCCAAACACGTCCCGTCACTGGTCACAGTGCCCGGTCTTGACTTTGACCTGCTCACTCGGTTCAGTTCACTAGGCAAGCTCGTCGGAGTGACAGCTTGTCTAAAACGCTTTCTGCACAACTGCAGACACCACCCAGATTCGCGACGCTCAGGCCCCTTGTACGTCAGTGAACGAAGAGAGGCCCTACTTTACTGGGTGCGCAGTGTTCAGCACAATGAATTTGCAGAGGACATCCACCGCCTTCAAACTGGCAAAATCTGCTCCGTTAGACTCCAGCGGCTGTCACCTCTCATTAAAGATGAGCTTCTTAGAGTTGGTGGACGACTGTCCCATGCGTCTATCCGATATGACGCGCAGCATCCGCTCATACTTCCCAGCTCTAGCCCACTTGTAGACCTTATCATTGACCACTACCACAAAATACACTGCCACCCTGGCGCTGACACTTTACACGCTATCCTACGCCAACAATTTTGGATATTGTCCGCGCGCCGTATTATTAGACACCGAGTTTTTAAATGCATTAGATGCTTTCGATGCCGGGCCCAGCCGCAAGCGCCCTTCATGGCCGACCTGCCAGCCGATAGAGTTACGCCTCAGCCAGTATTTAGTCAAGTCACGACCGATTTCGCCGGACCATTCCTCGTTAAATCTAGTACCCTACGTAATGTTAAACTCTTAAAAGCGTACTTTTGTATATTCGTGTGCCTCTCGACTAAGGCGGTTCATTTGGAACCGGTCTCGGACCTCAGCACGGAAGCGTTCCTCGCGGCATTACAGCGTTTTATAGCACGCCGCGGTGCCCCGGTTCTCATCCGCTCGGACTGCGGTACAAATTATGTAGGCGCTAGAAATCAGCTCATCGAAGTACAAAACTTTCTTGCCTTGAATAATGACACGATTGCGCACAAGCTCGCTGGTCAGCACATTACTTGGTTGTTGTACGTCCCTAAGGGACCATGGTTCGGTGCGTTACATGAGATCAACGTAAAATCAACAAAGCAACTTTTATATCGCGTAATTGGCGAACAACACCTCACATTCGAGGAATTCTCCACACTTTTAGCTCGAATTGAAGCGGTCCTTAACTCAAGACCTCTCTGCCCACTTTCGTCTGATCCTTCAGACTTTGAGCCGCTTACAGCCGGACATTTCCTTATAGGCCGCTCACTAACGGCCCTTCCCGAACTATCCGTGGAAGATAGGCCGATCTCCACACGTAGGCGATTCCAGATGGTACAGGCCCTTTCCCAGCGCTTCTGGACGCTGTGGACCCAGTCCAACCTTCATACCCTCCAAACCCGCTCCAAATGGTTGTCCCCATCCTCCCCTCCCCGAGTTGGCGAGCTCGTCCTCATCAAGGAGGACAACCTGCCTGCCCTCCAATGGAGACTGGGGCGCATTGCTCGCACCCTGCCTGGGAAGGATGGCGTCGTGCGGGTGGTGGACCTGGACACCGCGAATGGACATCTTCGGAGGCCTGTATTCCGGATCGCCAGGCTTCCATTGAATGAGCCCACCCTGGCCCCCGGAGGATGTTCCCGCCAAAGCCGGGACGGCCATTCAAACTATACCGCCATCGGTAAGGCGGTTGTTGACGACCGCGTCCGCCTATCTGCCGCGGCGCCACCGCTGCGCGACCCGCAGCCGCTGGCTTCGTGAGATATACCGCGCCGACGAGTCTGTCTGTTAACTACCGCGAGACGCCCACAAAATACGCGCGCTGGTATCTGCCCTTATTTATAGTGACTCCTGAACCTAATGTGAAGAGACCGCCTAAATGCCTATTGTGTAGTGTAGTGACTGTGCGCCAGGAAACCAACCTACATCGCCGCCCGTGGTCAGCTCGTCCCCCGGTTCCTGTGACTCATCATCCCTGTAAGTACTTCACTATCCATACCTACCCAGCCCACAACCTTTATTTCGTCGCTGTTACTGCGAACGCCTTTCGCCGTAACAGCCAGTGTTATATTCTTTGGTAAAAGAACAATCAGTAGTAATAGCTAAAAGTTTTTTCTTTAACTTTTTAGTATTTAAAATTACTCGCAAACATTACACTTCGATATTTTCATACTGTCAAATTGCCCATTATAAAAGTTTGACTTACGATATTTCTATGTTTTACAAAAGAAGTATATTAATGTTAAATATTGTTAGATTGCTTAGAATCTTTAGTTTAAAAGAACGTTACGTTTTTATCAATAATATTTTTGTGTAATTTTTTATACATTTTTAAGCAACATAAGGATTTTTTTCATTTTCTTATATTTTGATTGGAGGTTTCGTTGTTGCCTACAGCTGTCTATGTCGAGTTAATCACTTTTTTAAATTTCTTAACTATTTAGTGAAACGACGAAATAAAAAAACTTGCGTCATTGCAGCGCCATTTTGATATAGAAGCAGAAATGTCAATGAATAGAAATAAATAAATTTTCAAAAATAATTAATTGTTCATTTTTCTATTTATTCATGTCATGTACATGACCATGATAGACGCGAAAGTTGCTTAGGTGTTAACACATACATCATCCAGTGCTACGTGCACGGTTTGTAGTGCAACCCCGAGACAAATGAATTAATTATATATATTACAGTACAAGCAAGAGTTGAAAATGAAAATTCATTTAAATATGGACTATATACCTTACACGCATGGATAAGGTGTATGGAATTGATTCTTCATATATCCTATAATTTAGGTTTTCAAAAGTGGACTGCATGGACGCCAGAGAACAAAATAATTAGAGAGGATAAAAACTAGCACGTGCAAGCTCGTTTTCGGGAATTGCTTGGTTTACACATTGATAAACCACGTCAAAGTTCCGGTAACAGCAATGATGGAAATACGGCAAGGAGATTCTTTCAAAATTATCAATGTTCTGCAGAGTTTACGGGTGTGGATGAAGAGCTAATTAAGAGTTTATACATAATACTGCAGACCATGTCATTAGGATTTTCTATTAACGCCGAAGAATTCGGTCAATATACGCTGGAAACTGCACAGTTATATGTGAGCAAATATAACTGGTACTATATGCCATCTTCAGTGCTCAAAGTATTGATACATGGAGCAAAAATAATAGAACATTATGCAGTTTTGCCCCTAGGTCAATTATCTGAAGATGCTCAAGAAGCAAGGAACAAGGATTATAAAAAGTATAGGTTGCATCACGCTCGGAATTGTTCCCGGTCGGCTACAAATTATGAGGATGTGATGCACATTTTGTTATATACATCTGATCCTTTTATATCGAGCATAAATAGACCTAGTTTTATAATAGCAAAAGAATTATTTGACGAAACCAAAGAGTTGTTAATAATGACAAGTAATGAGTAGGATAGGTATTGTAATTTATGAAAAATATACTTAAATTTTATTTTATGTCATGTAACTAGTTATAGTATTATTGACGTGACAACGTCTTATAAATTGGTTTGCCGGGTGACACTTCAAGAAACTGCGTTACGCTCCGCTCACGTTATGCGCTCACAATGAGAGCGAGTGAGAGGCACGCGTCCCTTCCACTCGGGCATGGTTAGCCCGCCTAAGAGCGAGAGAGACAGACATAAAAAGTGAAAGGCACGCGTCCCTTCCATATAATTCTTTGTATAAATAAATGTTTTAAATTGTTACTATTATTTCATCCTTCTTCCTACTATACGAATGAATATTCACATTAAAATTATTTTACTACTCAAAGTCGTTGTCACGTAAAACTTTCGCCCGTATACCGACTTTACAGGCAACCAATTTTTTATAATTCAAAAGTAAACTTAATCTAAGAAAAAAGAGTTATTTTAAATATTCATCTTATTATTTTTGTATGAAAAAATATGTAGGTAATTTTATTTTTAACAAACTGTCACGAAATAAATATTCATTTAACAATGATGATGTTTTATTTTTCTATTAGCATACATATTCAGGAATACGTGTACAAAATTTCAATCCAAAATGTCAAGAAACAAAAAAGTTATAGATTTTTGAGACACTTAAGACCGCTTGGCCCCATAGTGCGCCGGCCGCCCACCGTGAGCTCCGTTGCTCGCGCGCAAGTTATTTTAACTTACATACATCCCATCGTCCTTAGCCAATTATGACAATAGCACATGTTTTGATAAGTTTCCCTGAGTTTAGCCGATACTATACAGCGAGATTTTTCATTGGTTTTGGAGCCGAAAACGTTATAATACCAAAAAAAGTGTTGTACCTATTTAAGAAATAATAATCGCTTTACGAGCAAATATAAAAAAGTTGTAAAAGTGACTTTTTGTCGAAAACACGTAGTAACGTTCTCCTTATCAACTTGTACACACCGTGACCGTGACCCCTATGAACTCACGCATTCGAGCGCAAGTCGCAACTCGCAGTCGATCGAGTGTGCGTATGTACCTACTTACACGCGCGTTGTGGAACAGCTGATTTTTGTGATTTTTGTTCTATTTGTTATTCTAATCACTATTGAAATACGATTCAAACTTTTCCTTCATACTTTTTACGGGCATAGGACCGTTAGAAATAAGTTAGGTAAGTACTAAATTACTTTAAAAAATACGAATTTACTAAAATAAGTACGTACCTAACTACTTTTTATTACATTCATTATTTACGAGTAGTACTAAACGAGTTACTTATTTCCGGCGTATTTAAAAATTTGAATCGACCTATTTACAATAATTAATAATCAATTAAATTACCTTAATTTGGTGAGTTTTTTATAAACACTAAAACACAACTTTACACTTCTCTGTACCGTAACAATTGTTCAAAATGTCTACCATTAACTTGGATGCACATTCTCGCACGTTTAATTGAATTGGTTTTTAATCTTCTTAGTGTGTCTCTAGTCACTTTTTACCACATTAAAAGCGCCCACTATCGCGACTTGAGGAGAGCGAATCCCTTGCATGCGCAGCGACTGCAGATGCTCGGGTGCTGCGTAGCGTCGCCTGGCTTCGTTAATGTTATCGCCAGATAAGGCATAAAATCGAATCATCACTAAATACTCAATGTTTGAGTATTCATAGTGTCGATCCATTACAACGATGCACTCGCGGCGAAACACTGACTACAGCCAAAATTACGTACGACCTGTTAACCTAATTTCGCGTGTACCTACGCCTGGCGTACTCACCATGGAATTCTGTTATTTCAAGAATGCCAAAAAACTGTACCCAAATAGTACCAAATAGTGCCCAAAGGAAATAAATAGTACCCTTATGGTTCAAAAGTTATAGACATAGTTTGGTGAGTACGCTAGGCGTAGGTTACGCCTAGCGTACTCACCTCAGTTTGGGAAATCTGAGCAAGCTACAACTTTAATTAGTATGTCAAAAAACTGTACCCAAATAGTACCAAATAGTGCCCAAAGGAAATAAATAGTACCTTTATAGTTAAAAAGTTATAGACATAGTTTGGTGAGTACGCTAGGCGTAGGTTCTACGCCTAGCGTACTCACCTCGTTGCGCCAAAACAGAACCAGCAATGGCTCTCATTTCTATCTCAATAAATAGTACCGGAAATAGTACCCTCTAAGAGTGTAATTGTTATTTGACTTTTACACTAGAAAGTCGTTAAGAGGCCTATTACATCTTAACTGTGATTTTTGCGTAAAATGGCCAACTTTGGCGTTATGGATCTCAGAAACGAAAATACATTAACAATTATGACTTATTGAATAGTGTAGAATAGCTATTGGAATAGTGCTTAGTGGCCTCGCTTTTTGTAAACTTTGCTTAACTTTTTAATTAAACCCAAAATTGCAGAGAAAGACTTTCATAAAGTGCGCGAAGGCACTTTTTTGAGCTCATCGATTGAACTACTGTTCTAAACAAGTGAAATAAAAAAATTATAATGCTATCTCTTATATAGTCGAATAATGCGTAGTGGCCTCGGAATTTTAAGATATTATTGATTTTATATAGGAAAAAAATCTTATTCTAAACCAAAAAACTTCGAAAATTGCTATAAATTAACTGTGAATATCTCCTATCTGCGATAATATTATTGAGCAAAATTTATACCAGAGTAACTGTTACTTCATGAGGAATAAAGATTTTATAATGAATTTATTATCCTATTTCGATAAAAACGATAAATACAACTGCAAAATTACTACAAAATGCGATGCGCCGGCCGTCCGAATTCAACTTATGCTCACAAAATGGATATTTGTAATATTATGCACAAATTTATTATCCTATTTCGATAAAAACGATAAATACAACTGCAAAATTACTATAAAATGCGAAAATAGGCATTTTACGCAAAAATCACATTCGAGATGTAATAGGCCTCTTAAAGATAGCAAACTTCTACATACAAAATTACGTGTGGTACAGTCGAGCACAGTGAATGGTAAAATATTATTTTTATTACCAAAGGAATTGAGATTGAAATAACTATGGAGTTCACTAATAGACGACGACCTAAAATAAAATAGGTACATATTTAATAACAGTAAACCAAGGCTGGCCAAAAACGGGGGGTCCTGAGGTTGGTGTGTCTGTCTTTGGCACCGTAGCTCCTAAATATCCTAGATTTGGATGCGGATTTTTTTATATGAAGGCTGGTTTTTAGCGGTGATCCTTACTTCGACTATAAATCTAGTGATAACTGTTATAAATCACAAAATTTGTAGTCGAGGGTGAATGAGACCCACTCCAACTTATATCTATGTATCAAGCATTGCTTATTTATGATTTGTTGATCGTGAATTACCGCCCGCCCGCGACTTTGTCCGCGTGAACCCCTTACCCCGTGACGAATTTACAAAAATGTTTATTTTTATACAAACCTTGTCTCGACAATTACAAATACAACAAAAAAGAATTAGCTAATTTGGTGCAGCCGTTCTGAAGTGATACGCGTACAAACATTTTGCCAATTGATTTTTATTAATATAGATACATACCTACATAAATAGCGACTGCACATGTGCTCAGCGTGACAGGTGGTGAGCCCATCGCCGTTATAAGCTGTTGGATGTATGTGCAGTCTTTAGTCCGTTAGTCGCCTATTACGACACCCAAGGGAAGAGAGGGTGGTAGTATTCTTTCACCAGTAAGTACGCGACACAGTTAACACTTTGTACAGTCCAGAAAACTAAGAATATGATTTAATTTGTTATTCTACGATTCATAAAAAAATAACGTATTTCTGTAGGTAAGTATATATAATATATTCAAACTGAGTAGGTACCTACCTAGCTAATGAAAGATCAACTGCAAATCGACATGAACATAAAATGCTATTACAGATGAAATATACATAGGTTACTTACTCATTTAAAGATCACTCACATCACAATGAAACAAAATTTACAAGTTTTTTCATTAATTGTTTCACAAATAAACTATTCGCAAACCTTTGCGGTTGCGGTGGCAAGGCAAAGTAAACGACTAAAAAAAATCGGTTTCCGAAAACTATGCGTTCCCACCGCGGCGTCAAGCAAATTGTTGTGAATTGCAATATTGATCTTTAGCACTTTCATAATACAGGTCAGTTTGTAAGTAATTAAAGTAAGAAGTGTGATAAGCGCCATCTATTGTAACTTGTTTATAACTAAGATGCATCGCTGTCGCGCGCCGATAAGTTGCACTATGATCAACAAAAGTAACAGATTGTTCTCGCACAATATTGAATATTATATAGAAGGTGTTCAAACGATTTTGGTCCTTCGAGAAATTTGATCCTGTGAAGTTAATATAAATTACGCGATCCTCTTACCCCCCCTAGGGACTGACAACTTTGGAAAGTTGCGTACTGGTGTACTCAAAAAAGCATCAGTTTCGTAGCAATCCGAAGTACTAAGTACATAGTGTATCCTGTAGGAAAGCTGTTGGTACGGTAGCGGTTCGGTCACTGGCCTCCCAGAAGCGGGTCTCACCAGCTGATTGAGAAGTCGCAAAATACCGTAACAGGAGCGCAGGCGCATTGCGTACTGACAAGTAGATTGATAGGAGTAGGGTAGGGTAATAGGGATAGTAAGAAGACAAAAAGAGGAAAACTATGGAGATTCAAGACGTCAACGAACGAGTCAAAGAGCAAGAGCATTTCTACAATGAGATCACAAGACTATTGGCGAATATGAAAAAAGATTCAGCCTCACGACAGACCCAACAATATTTAGACGACAGAAGGAGTCGTTTAAACGACATTTTTGATCAAGCACAAAAAAACCACTTGGAATTACAAGATCAAGAAATACTTTCTACTCATAAATACATGACATTAAATTACTTTGGAAGCTACATTAAGAAGAAATATGATGAAGCTACTGACTATTTAAGAAAAATTGAAGGGCGACTACAAACCGTACAACAGGAGCTATACGAACCTAAAGACGTACCACAAGAGGATTTCACAGACGCGACAAAACAGAGTCCAAAATTATTTATACAGAACTATCGCATTTCACAACTAACGAAGAAGTTATCTCAAGCAAAAATTGCAATTACTGACCAGAAACCTACTTGGCATTTGCAGTCATTATTACAAGTAATTCAGACCCAATGGCAAGAAATCGATAATAATCACCTAGACCTGCTAATTAATGAAAATACGTACGAACTTGATTATTTCAAAACTAATTTATTCGATCAAACACAGAGAAATTATGAAATTACTACAGAACTCTTACAAGAAAAAATATTTGTAAGTCAACCGACCGGGACCAATATGGGTCACAGTCACAGATCATCCGGGAAACTACCACAAATTAAAATTCCAATATTTACCGGAGATTACAACACCTGGAGTACGTTTCAAGATTTGTTTACGAAGATAATACATGAAGATCATTCAATATCATGTTCAAAAAAAATGCAATATTTAAAATCACATGTACAAGGCGAAGCGGCAAAAATAATTCAGTATTTAACAATAAGTGAATCAAATTACAAACCAGCTTGGGAATTGCTTACAAAAAGGTTTGACGACAAGCGAATGATCGCAACTAAGTTCATTGACAAATTAATTGATTTACCGACTATAAAGAGAGCTAATTCGGCGCAATTGCGAGACATGCATGATACAGTACGCGAATGTCTAGAAGCATTAAAAAATCAAAGTATTGACACCACAGCATGGAGCCCTATTCTGAACAGATTAATTACTCGAAAATGGGACGTAGAGACGAACACCAAGTATGAATACCAACTAGAAGACAGCACTAAAATCCAAGACTTCGAGATGGTTATGAAATTTTTAGAAAAACGCTTTAAATGTTTAGAAACATCGCTTAGTCCGTCAACATCATTGTCAACATCGTATACACAGAATAAGCAGTCATACTTTCAAAATAAGCCCACGGCGCCATACTTCGAGCAACGCACAAAAGAATGTTGGTATTGCCAAAGTAATGACCACCATATTCATCTATGCTCAAAGTTCAAATTATTAGATGTAAATGAACGCATGAAAGTAGTTAGAAACAAACAAATATGCAACCAATGTTTGAATCATAGTTCATCAAAAAAATGCAAGAGCGTAAAATACGTAAACTGCGAAGTGTGTCAACGACCTGGCCACCACGCATTATTACATCGAAATTATACAGAAAACGTACGTGTAGTCGAGACAAATAATCACGCTAAACCAATTGACAAAAAGAAGATACAGTCAAACGTATCAGAGACAACTTCAAGACAAAATGTTCTGCTAGCAACAGCCTTAATTCAAACAACGACCAACGATGGTATGCCACAATTATTACGAGTACTGTGTGACCAAGGCTCAGAGGCGTCTTTCTGTACCGAAGAAGTAGCCCAACTGTTAGCCTACCCAAGGACAAAAATCCATGCCGAAATCAGAGGCATTGGAGATGACAAACCAAAGACTTCTAACTATACAATTAATATAAACATACGACCACGACATTCTAGTGATTATAGTTTACCTGTAACACTAATAATCCTACCGAAACTTACGAGTTCAATACCACGACATGACCTGCAACCGCTTCAGGTACAAAGCTTGCAAAATAAGTTGATTGCGGACCCGACATACTACAAAAAGGGACCTATAGACATAATATTAGGTGCCCATGAATACAGCAAAATACTTCAACAAGGATTTGAAAAAGTTCAAAATGGTATAATCGCCCAGAATACTAAATTGGGGTGGATTTTATCAGGACTCTGCACTACTGACACAAATAATGAGATAAAAATACTTAGTATGACTGTACGCACGCAAGAAGTGCAACAAATGACAAAGTTTTGGGAATTAGAAGAAATCCCGGAAAAATCCTTACTAACCAGAGAAGACGAAATATGTGAAAAATACTACCAAGATACTACTAAAAGAAATAAAGACGGAACATACACTGTACGACTTCCTTTCAAGGATCCCGACTTGGAATACGGAGCATCCCGGCAAAGAGCTGGGGCAAGACTGTTACAGCTGGAACGACAATTTAAGAAAAACGACCATTTACAAAAGCAATATCACGAGTTTATGTATGAATATTTACAAATGGGGCACATGAGAAAAGTTGACAAAAAGGACGATAACAAAGGAAAATATTATATTCCACACCAAGCTGTTATTCGCGAAGATTCACTAACGACAAAATTAAGAGCTGTTTTTGACGCAAGTAGTAAGACAAGCATGAAAATCAGCCTTAACGACAATTTATACAAAGGCCCACGACTGCAACAGGACCTAGCAACCATACTCTTACGGTGGCGCACTTACAAAATTGCATTCATGGCGGATATTATGAAATGTTACCGTTTCATAAAGATACATGAAGACGATATGACATGTCAAAGAATATTGTGGAGATTTCACCCAGACCAGCCAATCGAAGAGTATGAACTCACCACGGTCACCTATGGTACCACAAGCGCACCATACCTAGCCGTCAAAACTTTACAAAAACTAGCTTTAGACGAAAAGGATAATTATCCAATGGCTAGTCAGACGACACTACAAGATTTTTTCGTTGACGATATTTTATCAGGGCACGGAGATTTGGAAACCGCAAAAAGATTACAAAGTCAGCTTATAGCTATGTTAAAAAAAGGTGGTTTCGTGTTGCGAAAATGGTCTTCAAACAGTGCTGAATTACTGGAAAATTTACAAAATAAAAACCAAGAGGAAACATTACTGAAACTACCATTTGATGAAAATAGAAAGTCACTAGGAGTGGCGTGGTCACCATCAGAGGACAGTTTCTATTTTAACATCAACATCACAGAAAATAATCAACCTACGAAACGATTTATCTTATCAGAAGTGGCAAAAATATTTGACCCACTTGGATGGTTAGCACCTATTATTATAACAATGAAATTATTGGTACAAGAACTTTGGATAAACGGCACAGACTGGGATGAATTAATCAACGAAAAACAATGTAAACAATGGAGTGAAATACAAAAACAATTAAAGTGCATTGAGACGTTAAAAATAAACAGGTGGTGTCAAATAACAAAAAACGTGATAATTGAATTACACGGTTTCAGTGACGCATCCGAAAAAGCCTACGGTGCAGTAGTCTATTGCAGAGTAAAGTGCGATGACCGCTATTATGTCACATTACTACAGGCAAAATCGAAAGTAGCACCAAAGAAAAACAAAACCACATTACCAAGATTAGAACTTTGTTCTACACTACTGCTAGCTAAATTGATAAAAACAGTTAAAGATGCTTTAAATCAACCAGATGTCACCATATACTGCTGGACCGATTCAATGATAACTCTTGGATGGATCAGAGGAGAGGCTGCACGTTGGCAAACCTTTGTCGCAAACAGGGTGTCAGAGATCAAACGACTTTTACCTAACGCCCACTGGAATCATGTACTATCGGCTGAAAATCCCGCTGATGTGATTTCTAGAGGAATCGAACCCGGGAAACTTGAGAACTTTTTACTTTGGTGGAATGGTCCTCATTGGCTAAAAAACAACAAATTGCCGATTACAAAAACTATTCCTCAAATATGTATGGAAATAAAGCAAAGTTATACAACAACAATAGATAAGCAAGTATCAAATGACATCTGGGAGAGATTTTCAGACCTGGGTCGTATGTTAAGAGTGCTAACATACTGCTACAGATTTTATTACAAACAAAGACCAAACGAAATCTTATCACGAGACGAAATAAATCAAACCACTATAAGAGTAATCAAAATAATGCAAAATGAAGTTTTTTACCAAGAAATACAAAGGCTTCAGAACCAACAGCAAGTAAAGAAAGGGAGCAAACTTTACACGTTAGATCCATTCATAGACAATAGTGGACTATTACGAGTTGGAGGAAGACTTCACAATTCACAGCTTCCATACAATCAAAAACATCCCATATTATTACCGTATGACCACTATGTGACGTCACTTATTATACGTGACTCACACTTGAAAACACTCCACGGAGGAAATAAGCTTACTTTATCTTACATACGACAAAAGTACTGGATAATCGGTGGTAAAAGGAAAGTTAAAAGTTTAATTAACAAATGCGTAAAATGCATTAGATACAAGGCCACCACAGCATCTCAAAAAATGGGAATATTACCAAAACCACGAGTTCAGTTATCACATCCGTATAGCCACTCTGCTGTGGACTTTGCAGGTCCCATAAAAATAAGAACTATGAAAGGGAGAGGACACAAGTCTTGTAAGGCATACATTGCGGTGTTTGTATGCCTATCAACAAAAGCAATACATTTAGAACTAGTCGGTGATCTATCGACTCAGACGTTTATCGCTGCACTGCGTAGATTCATGGCGCGAAGAGGTCACGTTTCACATATGTACAGTGACAATGCTACAAATTTTGTCGGGACAGCAAATGTACTATATCAAGAAATACTTGAAATCACACAATCGCCAAATTTCCAAAACGCAATGGTCAACATCGGAACCAATTGGCATTTCATTCCGCCATCATCACCTCATTTCGGAGGAATATGGGAAGCGGGCGTAAAATCAATGAAACATCATTTAAGACGTGTGGTTGGAGACTCTACACTAACCTACGAGGAAATGACAACGTTGTTACATCAAATTGAAGCATGTCTCAACTCAAGACCATTATGTCCTTTAAGTGAAGACATAAACGACAACATAATACTAACACCAAGTCATTTTTTGATTGGCCGTGAAGCAGTTGGAGTTCCAGATCCTATTACAAACACCATTACAGATCTGGGAACCAGGTGGAAACTAACTCAAAAAATGAAAAAAGACTTCTAGTTGGTCAAAGGATTATTTGCATCAGCTACAACAAAGATACAAGTGGACAAAAAATTATGAAAATCTAAAAATAGGTACCGCGGTTCTCATTAAAGACATAAACATAACTCCAAGTAAATGGCCTATGGCAAAGGTGAAAGAAATTCATCCTGGACCAGATGGTGTTACGAGAGTGGTCACCCTACAAAAGGCAACTGGGGCCGAATTAAAAAGATCGGTTCATACGCTCATTCCGCTTCCAATAAATGAAAATTACTACGATTCACAAACCTTGACGAAAGAAACGCCTGTACTAAGTAACGTAGCAACATCTCACAAAAACTATAAACGATATAGGAATATACCAAAGGCATTCACATTACTACAATTCATGTTTATGTTATTACTACATATAATTGGTACAACTGCACAAACTACATCAAACTGGACGTACACCATAAAAAATATCGATCCAGGATTATACATAGAACAGATTGGGACAGCTACCATAAACCGCGGAACATTCAGAATTGAAACAGCATTCGACCGAGCATACATGAAACAACAGTTAGATCGAGTTGTTACAGTAACAAATCAATTTAAAAACCTCTGTCACAGATCGCAAAATTTTACTTATGAAACGCATTGTAATGAATTCTACCATCACTTAGAAGAAGAAAGAACGAAGTTTGAAAAGTCTATTCAATCCTTAACCAATACAGAACATACAAGGAAGAAAAGGGGTTTGTTAGGCCAATTTTTGACCTCCGTATTTGGAGTTAATGATGAAGTTTACAAAGATATAAACACACTACAAGATAATCAACGTTTATTAATTCAAGCATCTAACCAACAAACAAAATTTATGATATCCACTATCTCGACGGTCAATCAAACTGAAGAGAGAATACACAATAAACTACAAAAATTTCAAACAAAATTAAATCAAGCTATTGAATTCATAAACAACAACAATGTTTGGTACAGATCTGTAGACGGGAACCATATTAAGATCCAAGTGATGCAAACCTATCATCTAGCAAACAATTACATCTCTGAAATCATGGAGCATTACGAAAATTTACTAAAGATTTTCCTAGATAATGCATCAATTTACAATGTTTTATCGCCACAACAAGTCGGAAAAATAATAGATTCGGCGAACAAAAAGTTGCCGCATAACTTAAGAATCACACAGACGCAACTACTAAATACTAGAATAACAGAGAATAGCACACACATTCAAGTGTTTGCCAATTTTCCAATTCATGACATCACGAAATACGTATTAGTACACGTCACACCTATACCCGTGAAAAATGAAGACAATACATTTCAAACTATTTTGATAGAGCATACCTTTATGGGCTTTGATTATAACAACGAACACTATATTGAATTAAATCGTGAAGAGTACAATGACTGTATTCAAAAGGATATGAACTTTATTTGTAGTCCTGTAGCCGTGAAGAACATGCAATTTAATACGAACTGCATAGTTGAACAGCTGTTTAAGAGCATAAAACACAACCAAACACATTGCCATTCAAAAACCTTTAGGAGTGATTCTGACGTAATATGGACACAACTCTACATGGCAAATACGTGGCTATTTATATCAACACATTCAAAAACTGTATCTATAATTTGTGACGGCCAAAGAGAAGAAGTAAACATTCACGATGTTGGTGTTCTTAGGATCTCCGAAAACTGTATAATTAAAACACTGAACAACGTAATATCTGCTAAAAGAACTGAAAAAATCACAGTTACAGAATCCTTTTCTAAAAGTTTCAATTTTTCTATAAACACTGAAATAACGACAACTAAAATAGAAGACATTCCGAAAGAGAAGATAATAGACAGTTACTCTACAGATACCTTCCAACACTTAATAAATTCGGAACAAAATTTACAAACACAGTTAGACAATACAGTTTGGGCACAAATAGAATCTCATTCGTATTTAGCCAGTTTCGTTACTACAACTACTCTTATATTACTAGTTTTACTAATATATTGCTGCGGTCCACAGTTAACCAAATGGGTTCGAGCCAAGATCCCTATCCGACGGGCTGCAGTCGAGCCACAGGCGCAGATCTACAGCATCCCACACAGGACGACCAAGAGGAAGTCGACAAGACCACCTCCCAAACCCCGACGTCAGGCAACGAGCACGGTGCAGCCACCAGTACCGACTGAAACGATCGAGCTGTACGAGTTGGATTCCTGCATCTTGGAGGCGCCAGGATGTTCAAACGAACTTTGAACATTTGGTCAGCGACGGACGCTGGCCTACTTCATCCGACTGCAAGAAAGCGCTACGTTGCTAGATACACGGACAAAACACTAGTCAAATAGTTATTTGTGTGTGTACAGTAATCTTAGTATATAATGTTATAGAAATTGTAAATAAAGGGCTTTGTTGACTCAACCACGGACTACTTCATTTCGACTCTCACTGGTTTGGTAACTATAATCCCCTCACTGTGGCCAAGACACCCTTAGCCGTCAGTTCTGATCAGTCTTGTGAGTCTGCTTGACTGGCAGTGAGATAACCACCGCCTAAACCTTATTCCTCACCACCTTCCGTCTGTTACCTTAGGTCTCATGGTGCAGACATCCCGTACTTATCTATATATTTATTTATCACACTTTTATACTGTAGGTTAGGGCTGTAGGGACTTAGGCTCCGTAGGAACTTAGGGACTTAGGTTCTGTAGGGATTAGGGAATTAAATAGGGTAGCTCTAGTCCTCTTCCTGTCGTATAAAAGTTTCATGTGTAGCTAGTCGGTGCCTTGACAAGAGACCACACATTCATACACTCTGACACATAACACAATTACAATTACACTAGTCGGCAGCTGCACAGAAGGTGCTTTTACTTTATGAAATCCGGCCAAAAATACGATAGTCAATATTTAGGAAAAGATGGATCTTAATCATTAGAAAAATAATTATAATCAATTATATAACTGATATTAAACTTCCTCGTTACGTAAATACACGTATTTATTTCAACAAAACTAAAAGTAATATGTATGTACCTACGTACATAATATGAAATTTAATAATATTAAAATTATTATGAGTTCGCCTGTACCTCATGTCAATGTATGTAGAAGTTTGCTATTAAATTTAATGACTTTCTAGTGTAAAAGTCAAATAACAATTACACTCTTAGAGGGTACTATTTCCGGTACTATTTATTGAGATAGAAATGAGAGCCATTGCTGGTTCTGTTTTCGCGCAACGAGGTGAGTACGCTAGGCGTAACCTACGCCTAACGTACTCACCAAACTATGTCTATAACTTTTGAACCATAAGGGTACTATTTATTTCCTTTGGGCACTATTTGGGTACAGTTTTTTGGCATTCTTGAAATAACAGAATTCTATGGTGAGTACGCCAGGCGTAGGTACACAATTTCGCGAGACTAGCCGGCCGGTAAAAAAATGCACTTTACACTAATGCAACGGCCTGCGCCGGCGGCGGAGCGGGGGAGCCCGCCCCGCCCCGCCGGGGGGTAGACGGCGTCACGGCGCGTTTGAAGCGCCTCGGTCGTTGACTCTGATAAGATCGTCCGGTACTAAGGATTCTTACATTTTTTATTGATATTTTTTTAATGATTTTTTTATGCTCATATTTTGAGTTTTACAAGCTAAATAGCTTCTACTGATGATAAACATGAAAAGGGTTTCGGCTCCAAAACCAATGAAAAATCTCGGTGTATACCTAATAAATAATTATATTCTGTTATCTTTTTTTATTAAAAACGGTAGGTACTCTCACATAATAATAGATAATTTGCCTTTAGTTAATAATATGTTTTGCTGAATCCCGAATCTCAGCAGCATCATCTTATACTTATAGTCCCAAAATCCCGATATTACATAAGTAGTTCTACTTTGTGGTTTAAGACAGTAAAAATGTTACTTACCTACATTTTTTTTTTCAATAGGATAGAAATTAGAATGTGTGATCACGTAAGCGAATGTGTAAATTACGCACAGACATATAATATAATAGAAGCAGACCAAACATTACAACGTGCCCATTACGCCTACAGACAAATTTCATGCACACATTTACAATAAAAGGGGCTGAACTCAGGCACGCAAGGGACCTCAAGTACCTACATCTATAATAATGTTATACCTACGTAAAGAGGATAATTTTATATTTTATAGACAATTAAAGATACTCATTAAATTAAAAAAAAATCACCAGTAGAATGCTAAGTTATCTATCATGCGTGCTGAGTGCCAGGCAGGCTATGTCTGTATCTGTATCTGGCTGCGACGCCACCTCATTAACTTAATAGGCCTATTACATCTCGACTGTGATTTTTGCGTAAAATGGCCAATTTTGGCGTTCTTGATCCAAGAAAAAAAATACATCATCAGTTTTGACTTATTGAATAATGTAGAATAGCTATTGGCATAGTTCGTAGCGGCCTCGCTTTATGTAAATTTTGCTTAACTTTTTTATGAAACCCAAAATTGATGAAGGTTTTCATAAAATGCGCGAAGGCACTTTTTTAAGCTCCTAGATTGAACTACTGTTCTAAAGAAATGAAAAAAAAAATAGAATGTTATCTATTATATAGTCGTATAGTGCGTAGCGGTCTTAGTCCAATCAACGGGGCTTTTGTAACCCGAAAAATTCCTCTGCCTCTGAAATTTGGCATGTGTTGAAGTTAGGTAATACAGATTACAGATGTACAATAATCCAACAAAATTTGTTACGAGAAGTTAGGTATTTTTACCAAAACACGAAAATCGCTTATAACTCTCTGTGAATATTTCCTCAGGCTGAAATTCTTTCTGTATACGTACGTATGTACTAGTTAGAATAAGTGTGTCAAAGAATCCAACATTTATTCCATTTCAGAGAACCCCAAATTTTAATTTTTAACATTTTCCACTATAACTTCCACTGAAAAATTGCTCCGTCCATTTTTATTTTTAATATGTGTTTATATTGTAGCCGCACACTCACAATAACAAGCACAGAAGATGTAAAGCAAATCCATTTAATAGAATGTCAGACGGAAGCCTTTTCGATATGAAACAGGGACATAGCTCTGAAAAGACCTGCCATAATGAAATAAGAATAGATCGATATGAAACAGGAACATAGCACTGAAAAGGGCTGTCGTAATGAAATAGGAATGGAGCTTCGTCAGCAAGCAAACAGCATCTTCATTCTTCGCCACCATTCTCAGCTGCGTGTACACATCACTCGTAACAGCGCCACAGTTATCGCCATCGCCGCACGCCGCACGCCACACATCTTCACTGCGTCCCCTCCGTGGTCCGTCGGCCGTCGAAATGGCCGAGCGCACCGTAGGCTTGTTGAAAAAATATCGATACATCGATATATCGATATTTTTTGTTCAATATATCGATACTTTTAGGCGATATTTTTTATTTCGATATATCGATACATCGATACAAAATAACCAATATCGAAATTCGTATCAAAATCGATATTTTTTATTTATTATCATCGCATCACGATCTAACTTTTTAATTCGTTAGAATTCAAAGCCGTAAAAATGTAAAAAAATCTTATTGTTGCTGAATTCCATTAATGTAATCTGTGGTAGTGAGTGTGTAACTCTCACTGTCAGTGCGTTGCTTCAATCAACTTCATGTCATGTGTGCATGTGTGCTACGTATACGCAACGGAAATATTTAACACCTACGGCTTCCTCCGTGCCGTCAGAGAGAGTGGCTTTTACCGTAAATATGGCGGTTCCTAACAACAGGAGCCGACTTAGAGAGCGGCATGATTAACAGGTTCACTGTCCTAAAAATATAACAACAGGTTAATCAATTGTTATGGCCCATATGGGCTGCGGAACTGTAAACCGGTTAAAACAATAATTTAAAATAAAAAATCTGTTTTTATTACTGGGCTAGGCTCACCTAAATTATTTTTTAACCGATTTTAAGAAAAAGCAGGTGGTTCTCCTTATTTTAAAGCCGGTGAAAAATTTGACCGATATATCGATATATCATATTTTTTTCGCGATATATCGAGGCCGATATTGATATTTTTCAAAATATCGATGTATCGATATATCGATATTTTTTTTCATTTCCGACATCCCTAGCGCACCGAACGTCGCCAGTTTTGTCGCGTGCGTGTTTCCCCGCCCGCACTTCCCCGCGTCGCGATGCCCCGCGCCGCGTGTTCCCCGCACCGCGTTGCATAGCGACCGCGGGTGAATGAGACACCCGTTGTTCCTCTCTCTTTTGCGTAAATGACTAAGTTAAGCAACCTATGTTTGTAAATATAATAATTGTAATATATATGATCATTAACTAAAATAAATCATCCATTCTACGACTGACCATCCTGAGTATAATTTCTCTCCAAGCTTCGCTTCAACCCCACTCACTAAAGTGGTGACCCCAGTCAGAACACAGAAGACCCTACTCAAAACAATCCAGAAAGAAGAAAATGGCTAACGAAGAACCAGCAGCACCAACCTCTCCAGCACAACACCTGCAAGAAGTCTCCGGCATTGCACTCTCTATGCGTGTACCACCATTCTGGCGAGATCGTCCCCGTCTCTGGTTCATAAGTTTCGAAGCCGCAACTAGCGAACTAAAGAAAAGCGAAGCACAAAAGGCGCAGTTGGTCATCGCACAACTCGAAAAAGAAGACATAGAGCAAATATGCGACCTACTCTACGAGCCGCCAGCCGAACGCTACTACTCAATCATCAAAGAGCGACTAATATCTGTCTATGAAGAATCGGATGGAAAGCAACTACAAAAACTGTTGGCCGACATGGACCTAGGCGATCAGAAGCCGAGCCAGTTGTTACGCCGCATGCGTACCCTCGCACGCAACAAGGTTCCTGACAGTACACTCCGATTGATGTGGATGAACCTCCTGCCACCGCACGTGCACTCGGTGATCATCGTTAGCGATGCGATTAGCAAAGACACAGCGCTGGACGAGCTAGCCAAGCTTGCTGACAAGATGCTGGAACAAAATCGTCAAGTCTCCACGGTAGCTTCAGTTTCGTCATCAACCCGGCAAGAAAAACACGTCGACATACAGTTCCTGGCCGACGAGATAACTCCATTTAGAAGTTGCAGAACTCCGAGCATTTAGAAACAACTACTCGTACCCTCGCTCACCACCACAGGCACGCTATCTACGCACAACAACATCCACATCGAAATGCAAGAGAAGAAAAATACCAGCCGTTCGCCGTCTCCGTCTCGCAACCGCGACGGACCATCCCGTTCTCGCTCTGCCACGCCATCACCGTTTTGCTACTATCATCGTCGCTTTGGGAAAAATGCAAAACGCTGCACAACACCATGTACTTTCAACAATGAAGAAATATCGGAAAACTAGCAAACACGTTGGCAGAGGCGGAACCCAACGTCGTCGGAACAAAGTCATACCGCCTATTCGTCACCGACAAAAGCTCCAGATTTATTTATTTATTTATTTATTAGGTACACAAAACAGATAGAAATTAAAAAATAACAAAAAAGCATCACAATTTGTATAAGAGCTAAATTCCTATCTAAAACATGTGTACACAGCACGATTAATAATAAGCGTCCATATTAAAGTTTATCTAATCTAAAACTAACATTCAATTAAAAACTAATTATATACATAGTATGAAGAATAATAAAAATCAAACAAATCGAAAACTGATTCCAGCTGATTGTTGACATTACATATAAGAAGCTTTCTTACTATATGGGAGATGCCGAGCCGAGAATTTCCCGGACATTTTTTTTAAATTCATGTATTTTCATGGAAAATATGTCGATGTCGTTATTAAGCGCAACCAGTTCATTGTATAAACGGCACATTCGAACAATGGGATTGTAATATGATGTATTATTTTTATAGACATTTAGTACAAAAGTCTTTGGCGCTCGGGTTCGATACAAAGTATTTATTTGAATTAAAGAAAGCAATTCAGGGGAATCGATTATTGATTGCAATATTTTAAACAAGTAAATTAAATCATACTGTTCTCGACGGACCGCAAGCGAAACCACACCGAACTTAATCATTCGAAGTTCGTAAGAATGAAGAGACCTGCCTAAATGAAAGCGATAACATAGATATCTTAAGCACTTTTTCTGAATGCCTTCAATACTTTCTATGTGTATTTTATAGAATGGGCTCCAAATTGTACAACCATATTCTAAAATACTACGTACTATGCTGTACTAAAAGACCATTACATCTTTTTAACACATATTCATAATGTTGACGGAATGAAAGTTTATCATCAAAAATAATGCCAAGGTCCTTTGCAGTAGTGCATCGAGACAAAGCGCAATTGTTCAATTTGTAGTTATAATTTAGTGGTATTCCTTTTCTTGTAAAAGATATGACAAAACATTTATTATTATTTAGGTACATATTATTGATGACACACCAATCTTTAACTATGTCAATGTCTTTTTGAAGAGTGCAGCAGTCATCGATGTTTTTAATATTAGTAAATATTTTGAGGTCATCTGCATAAAGTAGGCATTCACAGTTTAGACGGTCAATTAGATCGTTAATAAAAATTGCAAATAGCAAAGGGGAAAAATGGGAACCTTGAGGAACACCTGAGGTCACGTCGATGGCAGCAGATTTATATCCCCTAAGAGCTACTAATTGACTTCTTTGTGCAAGATAGGAGCAAAGCCATCTATAAAGATTACCCTGAATACCATATTTGTGTAATTTGTAAGATAAAATTGAATGATTAACCTTATCAAATGCCTTAGAAAAATCTGTGTATAATAGAGTCCACTTGGCCACCAGCTGCAAAAACTTTACATAAATAGTTCTTATATTCTAGGAGATTAGTAATAGTGGAGCGACCCTTAACAAAGCCATGCTGTTTTTCTGAAATTGATTGCTTCACATGATTATAAATATAATCGTATATAACCGACTCAAATACTTTGGCGAGGCAGGATAAAATACTAATGGGTCGATAATTCTCACAGTCAGATCTACACCCATTTTTATAAATAGGGACGACATGGGCAACCTTCCATAATGCGGGGAATACACCCGAATGAAGAGATTTATTAAAAATAATTGTTAATGGGAGACATAATTCTTTGGAGCATGCTTTTATAAAAGCTGAAGGTATGTTATCGGGTCCCGCGCCCTTATAGCTGTTTAATTTTTTTAACTTGTTAAGTACTTCTTCCTCCGTTATGGTTAAATTGGAAATAACATCAGAGTTGTTTGTAGAAACATTGCATGTGTGGCCCGAGATACTAGGGTAGTTTTCGTAAACCGATCCAAAATATTTTGCAAAAAGTTCACAAATTTGTTTTTCAAAATTATCGTTTTTAATCGACACCGGCGCCAACATCTCCGTTCTGCCGAAGCGAAAAGGAACATCTGCGAAACCTCTTCCATTCACCCTGTACGCCGCCAATAGCACCATCATACCAACCTACGGTGAAAAAACAATGACATCGGACCTCAACCTACGAAGACCTTATAAATGGCGTTTCATCGTGGCCGACGTTACAAAACCGATAATCGGAGCAGACTTCCTTAAACATCACAACCTACTAGTTGATTTGAAGAACCGAAGACTTATAGACAACACAACGAAGCTCGGTACCGACACCAGTGGGCGTTACACCGACATACCTACAGTACGCAGCATCGACGTCCAACAATCGTACCACAACATACTATCAGAGTACCTCGGTATCGCCCGCCTCACTTCAATGAAACTCAACCCCAAACTCCGAGTAGAACATTTCATCGAAACAACAGGTCAACCTATTCACTGCCGCGCTCGACCTATTCCACCACATCGCTACGATCAAGTCAAAATCGAGTTCGAAAATATGATCAGTCAAGGGCCAAGACCAAGCAAAAGTCCTTGGGCAAGCCCACTCCATATCGTACCGAAGAAAAATGGTGACCTACGAGTCTGCGGAGATTACAGACGTCTTAATGTAGTCACGAAACCCGATCGCTACCCAATACCACTCATAAGGGATTTCACACATCAACTCACTGGGAAAACAATATTCAGTACAATTGACCTCAACCGGGCGTATCAACAATTAGCAGTACGTGACGAGGACATTGAGAAAACAGCAATCATCACCCCGATGGGACTGTTCGAATTTCCACGAATGTGCCCAGGTCTCAAGAACGCAGGTCAAACCTTCCAACGGTACATCCATGAAGTTCTAAGAGGGCTACACTAAGTGTTTCCTTTTATCGACGACCTACTCCTGGCATCAGAAACCCCAACTCAGCACGAAGAACACCTACGAATGGTTTTAAGCAGACTGGAAGACAATGGCATTACCATAAACCCGGTCAAATGCAACTTTGGCCAAACACAAGTACAGTTTCTAGGATACACTGTATCACAAGAAGGCATAAAACCACCGCTACACAAAGTCCAAGCCATCACGGAGTACCCGAAGCCAAAGAACATAGAAGAACTCAGGCGTTTTCTCGGAATGTTAAACTTTTACCGTGAACATATTCCGAACGCCGCAGCCATACAAGCACCATTAAACTGGTACCTACACAATACGAAAAAACGCGACAAGACCACCATCGAATGGAATACCGAAGCGGAGGAAGCATTTATAGACTGCAAAACCTGCAAAACAAGCATTATAAACGCTGCCTTACTCGCACACCCGTCCCACGATGCGACACTCGCGTTATTTTGCGACGCTTCCGATAACGCAGCCGGCGCCGTGCTACAACAACATTACAACGACCAATGGCAACCATTAGGATACTTCTCAAAGAAATTTTCAACCGCGCAGAAGAAATACTCGACCTACGACAGAGAGCTACTAGCTATCTACATGGTAGTCAAGCATTTCAGAAAAACATTTGAAGGCCGCCACCTCATTATTTTATGAACGTCAGGATTGAGGAGCCATCCCTAATTTTTAAAGGAAAATCATACCATCAATTAGTAGTATAAAAAATAATTTTGTAGGACATATTCTGGAATTTGTAGTATAATACTTTCTAAGGTACATCAATATAAAGCTGGCTCCTCAATCCATACAGTATGGATTGAGGAGCCACCCTAGGAACTCGGAAAGTAATGAAGTTACATTTTTGAAAATTTAGTATGTTTTAGTAGGTATTTTGTAGGTTATCTACAAAAAAATTCAGTGCGGTACTGCTGAAATTAAATAAAATACAATAGTTTTGTTGTGGCTCCTCAGCCCGTATACAAAAGCGTGAATTCCTATGAAATAGATCCACATATTAATTTGAAATTTAATTTATTATTTACTCATTTTACGCCCATTTTCCAATTCAATCATTAAGTTAAGTTGTGTTTTAGTGGTGAGCGTTTCACTTTTAGTGTATTTCATGTGCAAAATCAAAAATTTAAGTAAAACTGTTTAGTGACAGTTACCGGCATGTAAGTGAACCGTTGTCATCTTTATGGTACCTACCCTTATTTCACTTAAAATCTTATAAATTTGCATAAATTGACGATTTGTTAATTATTATACGTATCTTGTTTAATTCCAACCACTTTAGTTGCGATTAACATACGTAAACATAACCTCTGTTTGTTGGTTACGCGACTACTCGTACAGCTGTTTACTTGTAACCCACATAGTATTTAAAAATTTGTATTTCTCTTTTATACGGTTCAATTTTTAAGTTTTCCCATAATGATGACTCGCAAGGCCTTGTCTCGTCAGGAGGAGTCCAAACTCCAACTGACATTAAATGAATTGAAGGCTTCGAAAGAGTTGTGTGATCAACTAAACAGAGAGCGAGATGACAACGAAAGGGAACTTTTGGAATCATTAGACAGGCATCAAAAGTTAAAAAATGAGTTGGTACAGTTAAATGACCGTTACATCGATGCTATTGATGCCCGGGACAGGCTCCAAAACATTGTGGACAGGTTCGACCAATGTAGTTCAGAGTATGACCAGGCTCTGAACTGCATCATCATCATCATCATCACCAGCCTGAAGACGTCCACTGCTGAACATAGGCCTCCCCCTTTGACCTCCATCCTGACCGACAACTCGCCACTCGCATCCACCGGTTGCCTGCGACTCTCACGATGTCGTCGGTCCACCTAGTGGGAGGCCTACCAACACTGCGTCTTCCAGTGCGTGGTCTCCACTCGAGAACCTTTCTTCCCCAACGGTTGTCGGTTCGTCGAGCGATGTGGCCTGCCCATTGCCACTTCAGCTTGCAAATCTTACGAGCTATGTCGGCAACTCCGGTTTTTTGGCGAATATCCTCGTTTCGGATTCTATCGCGCAAAGAAACTCCGAGCATAGCTCTCTCCATTGCTCGCTGTGTGACTCTGAGCTTTTCTAAAAGGCCAACAGTTAAGGACCACGTTTCGGTGCCATATGTCATCACCGGCAACACACATTGGTTAAAGACCTTTGTCTTTAGGCACTGCGGAATCTTCGATGCAAAGATATCTCGTAATTTCCCGAACGCTGCCCATCCGAGTTGGATTCTCCGGGCGACCTCTTTGTCGAGGTTGGACCTACCTAACTGGACAATCTGTCCTAAGTAGGTGTAGTGGTCGACAACTTCGATAGTATCGCTCCCAACAATTACCGGTACGGGTTCAACATGGACATTCGACATGATCTTCGTCTTGTCCATGTTCATTTTAGGACCCACCTGTTGGGATACGATATTGAGGTCGCTGAGCATGGTGTTGAGGTTCTCCAGCGACTCCGCCATTATGACTATATCATCGGCAAAACGAAGGTGAGTGATGTATTCGCCATTAATGTTGATGCCGAATCCGTTCCAATTCAAGAGCTTGAAAACGTCCTCCAACGCATTTGTGAACAGTTTCGGAGATATGACGTCTCCCTGTCTCACACCTTTCTGCAATTGGATTGGTTTCGTACTCTCGTCTTGTAATCGGATCGACATAGTAGCGTTTCTATACAAACATTTCAACACTTCGATATACCTATAGTCGATATGGCAACGCTGGAGGGACTGCAACACAGCCCAGGTTTCGATAGAATCGAAGGCTTCCTCGTAGTCCACAAACGCTAAACATAAGGGCCGATTATACTCCTCAGTCTTCTGTATAATCTGGCGGAGCGTATGTATGTGGTTTATGGTACTAAAGCCTTTTCGGAAACCGGCTTGTTCGGGAGGCTGGAAGTCGTCAAACCTGCGTTCGAGACGGTTCGTAATGACTCTCGAAAACAGCTTGTACACATGGCTCAGGAGTGAGATGGGTCTATAATTCTTCAATAAGGTGTTATCGCCTTTCTTGAAGAAGAGCACCACCGCACTCCTGTGCCATGCTTCTGGCGTAGTACCTTCGAGCATGACGGAATTAAACAACTTCTGGAGGACTACGAGTATCGGTTTTCCACCCGCTCGCAGAAGTTCAGTGGTAATTCCGTCATCACCCGGCGCCTTGTTGTTTTTAAGCTGTTTAAGAGCCATACTAATCTCATACAGGCTGATGTCAGGGATATCTTCGGTATAGTGTCGGGTTAACTTAGCTCTGGTGTCCTGAGCTGTACCAACAGCGGGCTCTTGTGTTGAGGTGTACAACTGTCCATAAAACCTCTCGAGCTCTCTCAGAATCTCCGGCTTCGACGAAATGACACTGCCGTCCTCGATCTTCAGCTTAGTCATTTGGCTCTGACCAATAGACGAATTCTTTGCGAACACTTTGGCGCCTTGGTTCCGCGCAATTGCGTCCCTAATGCATTTAGCACTATAGGAGCGCAGGTCGTGTCGCACAGATTTCGAGATTCGTCTATTGAGTTTGCCATATTCCGACATATCAGCTGAAGATTGCAGTATCATTTCTTTCCGGTCTTCCATTAACTTAATGGTTCCGTCTGAGAGCTTTTGAGGCTTTTTCCGGCGTGGGGTCTTAAAGAACTTAGACCCCACAGCTTGGACAGTTTCCACAAGCCCGCTGCTGATCTCGTCCACAGTTTCGCACTCGGCTAGGCACTGGAAGCGATTTTGGAGTTCGAGTTGAAAGTGTTCCGGGCTCTGGATCTGGGCAGGGCCAGGACGGAGTGTGGACTTCACCAGACGTGACCTCTCGAGCTTGATGTTGATATTCAGTGTGCCTCTAACAATCCGGTGATCGCTACCGGTTTTCACCCTACTGATCACGGAGACATCACTGAATATACGCTTCTTGGTCGTCATGATGAAGTCGATCTCATTTCTGGTTGAACCATCGGGGCTTATCCACGTCCACTTCCTGGTTGGTCGCTTCCGGAAGAAAGAGTTCATCAAAAAGAGTTCCTCCTTCTCCATAAAGTCGACCAACCGTTGGCCCCTTTGGTTCCGCTGTCCATATCCATATTGCCCCACTCTCAACTCATCGCCGTTCCTTGTGCCTACCTTTGCATTGAAGTCCCCCATAACAACGGTGAAGTACGTTTCGGAGGAATGTATGGCTTCAGATATCTCCTCATACAGAGCCTCTACTTCTTCGTCAGGATGTGTCGAGGTTGGTGCATATACCTGTATGACCTTCAGCGAATACCGATCGGTGATTCTGAGTATAAGGTACGCAACTCTACCTGACACACTATCGACCTTGATAACGTTGTTAACAAGGGACTTGTGGACGAGAAACCCAACACCACCCTGGGATTTTCGTTCTCCTTCCCGGAAGAAGAGCATGTTGCCAGAATCAAGGACTACCATATCCTGCCCCTCTCGTCGGATTTCTGATAGTCCCATGATGTCCCACCGCAATCTGCTCAATTCTTCCTCCAGCTCTACAATCTTTGCATCGGTCCTCAACGTGCGGATGTTGTGTGTTGCCAGGGCCAAGGTTCGTTGGTGGGTGTGTGGGTAGCCGAGCAACTGCCGGTGATTCTTCGCACCCCCTGCTCCTCCGTTACCTGACCAGCTACCCGTTGGGCCAGGGATAAAGGAGCTGCCGGGGACTGGGGGCCGTGGGCAAATATTGTCTGTCATGGGGGGGGGGGGGGGGGGGGGGTTTGCCATAATCCCCACGCTTGGCAGGCGGCTTGGGGATCGCAGCGGGTCACCGTTTAGCTAGAGGACGCTGCGGCCCGTCCTCCGGTGGCTGGTCGTAGTTTTAGGACATACCCGGGTCCATGAAAAACTGCATAGATGAGTTGAAAAAACAATTGCATGAGGCCAATAACAAAATTACTTTATTGGCAACATCAAAACTTAATATGACTGCCTCATTAAATCAAAGCTTGTTCGATGAGTTGGTAGTCTGTGCCCCCTCCATGGTTTCTGCGACAGCTAGCAGTCAGCCCACTGTCACTATAGATCTTACATGTGAGGAAAATAAAAATAGCAACCACTCAGTGAAGATTGTTGGCTGTAGCAAAAATAAACTAAAAAAATATATTAAGATAAACAAGTACATTAAGAAAACGCAAAAATTAGTTAAGAAGCACACATTTTTATTAAAAATGTAAAATTAAATAGAGAAAGATTGTACTTAATTGACAAATTAGATATATACTCGTCACAACTACACAATAAAAATTTAAAATATAAAAATGATACACAAATTCTACAAACTAAAATTGCACACCTAGAGGACTCGCTTATATCTATTACTAAGCAATATGATCTTTCACAAGGTCAAATAAAAGAACACATGTTGGCCATTGATGAACTGGTAGTCCTGTGTAATGGTAACAATGAAGGGATTGATTCACTCACAAGTAATTGTAAATGTAAACAGTTACCAAGCCGTTCATCAATCCCATGTGATTCTTCCTCTGTCGAATTGATTGATGTTTCTTCCAAAGGTTCCCTTACTCAGTGCACAATTAAAAATGTACCACAACTTATACCAACCAACCAGATTCCATGTAAGACAGATTGTAATAGTGACTTGGTAATATTTAGTGATGAATTTGGTAAAAACATGGGTCGGTTGTTATCTGACTTGGGACATTCAGTTATCAATTATTGTATACCGGGTGCTTCTTATCAACATATTTTGAAAAAAGCTGTAGAACATAAATATAAACCCAATAGCACCTTATTATTATTTGTTGGTAATAGAGGTAATCTGAACAAAACAAGCCTTCTAAAATGTTTAGAATGTTTGAATAAGTTAATTGTAAAGAAAATTATATTGTTTACATTACCTTATTGTAGTAGTTTGCCACAGGAGGAAAATTCTATTAGACATAAGCTTAACCTGACATTACATTTATTTTGCAAAAATGACATAATGCATTTAATTGACACTAACAATTATGTTAGTAATTTTTATTTGACAAGAGATAGTTATTATCTGGCAAATTATTTTAAGCGACAAATAGCTTTATCGCTATCCTATTGTATTCAAACGTCAGCCAAAAACTTGGCTAAACAAGTTGCTTCTATTGAGCAATGTATATTTGACATAGACGTCAGTAGTGTTTCTACTGACATTCCAATTAATTATTTAAATTAAATTATATGACAAAAGAGGAAAACTCTTGCGAAATGTTTGTTAATAAAATGAAATTAAATGAATGTAAAAATAGCTTTAGCAAAAGCCCATGTCAAATATTAAATTTAAAAAATGTACAATCTTTAAACATTGTCCACCAGAACATCCAAGGAATGATGGGCAAAGATTTGGAGATTGAATTGTTCATGAACTGTAATAAAATTGATATTCTTTGCATAACAGAACACTGGCTTAAAGACCATCAGTTCATGTTCAATTTTAAGAATCATTTGGTAGGAAGTTCGTTCAGTCGAGGAAATGCAATACATGGTGGCTCCTTAATTATTGTTAGTAAGAAGTTTAAATTAAAGGAACGCAAAGACATAGTGAGCCTCTCGGTTGAGCGAACAATAGAAATAGCTTGTGTGGAGTTGGAGCAGTTTGTTGTATTAAGTGTGTACAGACCTCCTTCAGCATCATATGATTATTTCGAAAAAGTTATGGATGAGGCATTACATAAAGTCCGTAATGTAGGTAAAACAATAATTGTTTGCGGGGATTTTAATATTAATTTGTTAGAAAATTCCACGATGTCAACTAAAATTAAAAACCTATTTCTATCATACAACTTGAATAATTTATTTTTGGAGCCGACAAGAATAACTGCCACTTCGGCCACCTGTATTGATAACATATATACAAATGTAAAACCACTGGCTAAGCAAATTATTAATAACCTGGACTCTGATCATTGTGGCCAAATGGTCAGCTTTCCACACCAGCGTAAACAAGTGACGAAAAAGAATATCACTGTTGTACCAAAAACTGCAGGTCGGCTGGAACGCTTTAAAAGCAATCTAGATACAAAATTAAATTATTTAGAATACAATGACAACCCTAATGTCTTTTATAATAATTTTTTTAACATTTATTGTTCAGAATTTAATAAAACTTTTATTCCAAAAAAGATCTCAGTTAGTGGTACTGTAACTTTTAATGAATGGGCTACAATTGGTATTCACAGAAGTAGGAAACGCCTTTATGAACTTTATGGTGAACGCAACTATAACACCAGCGATGACTTCAAATTATATGTTAAAAATTATTCAAAGTTATTCAAAAGAGTATGTCGATTAGCCAAGGCAAACTATCTGAGTTCTAAGATTAAGAATAGTAATGACAAAATAAAAATGACATGGAATATTATAAATAGTGAAACAGGAAAGGTCAAAAGTCGTAATAATGAGTACAATTTAAATTGTGATAATAAAACCTTGACTTCTGATGCTGATGTTGCTGCAGCATTTGAGAGGTTTTTTACTGACATTCCAGTTTCAACTACAAAAGCCTTGATTTCCTCCCCCACTGTAGCTGAATCTGTTTTGAAGAAGAATGATAAAGATTGTGAAAATAATTTCAGTTTTCAAAAAATTTGTGTTATAGATATAATAAAAACATTTAACACTCTCAATAAAAAGAAAACTGCTGATCTGTGGGGTAATTCCGTGGACGTCGCTAAATCTGTAATTATGACAATAGCTCCAGTTTTAGCTTGCATATTTAATGAATGCATTGACTGTGGTGTTTTTCCTGACCTCATGAAATATAGTAAAATAATTCCATTATTTAAATCAGGTAGCACTTCTGACCCCTCTAACTTTAGACCTATTTCTGTGCTACCCACATTTAGTAAAATTTTTGAAAAGTTAATGCTAGATCAAATGCAAATTCATTTTTATAAAAATAAACTTTTACATTGTAAACAATATGGTTTTACTAGGGGTCGCTCTACAACTGACGCCGGTGTTGAGCTTTTAATCCAAATATTTGATACCTGGGAGGAATCACAGGATGCCCTAGGGGTATTTTGTGATTTATCCAAGGCTTTTGATTGTGTTGTACATGAAACTTTGGTCAGGAAGCTTAACCACTATGGAATTAGGGATGCTTCTTTGAGCCTTCTGATCTCATACTTGAGTAACAGGATTCAAAAGGTCGACATTAACGGTAAAAGATCTCCGGGATCAGTGGTTAAAATGGGAGTTCCGCAGGGTTCAATACTTGGTCCATTCTTGTTTTTGGTTTATATTAATGACTTACCTTATTTTGTAAAAGACAGTCATGAGATAGTATTGTTTGCTGATGATACTTCACTTTTATTCAAAGTGAAATGACGACACCCAAATTATGACGATGTGAATAATGCGGTCTCAAAGATTGTTCACTGGTTTAGTGTTAATAACTTGCTTTTAAACGAGGGAAAAACCAAATGTGTAAGATTTGTATTGCCTAATGTTAAGCAGGTAATAACTAGTGTACAAATTAAAGATAAGAATGTGAATCCTGTGGACACCACTGTGTTTCTAGGCATCACGTTGGATGCCAAGCTTCAGTGGGGCCCACATATAGCTAAATTGTCGAATAGACTTAGCTCTGCGGCTTATGCAGTAATGAAGATCCGTCAGTTAACTGACGTTGATACAGCTAGATTAGTTTATTTCAGTTACTTTCATAGTGTAATGTCGTACGCCAATTTACTGTGGGGAAATGCTGCCGACATTCAAACTATCTTTGTGCTGCAGAAGAGGGCTATTCGAGCAATATATAACCTACAGGCTGGTGACTCTCTCAGAGAGAGATTTAAGGATATAAGTATAATGACAGTTGCATCACAATATATTTATGAAAATCTTGTGTATGTTCATAAAAATATTGAAATGTTTTCAAAAAACAGTGATATTCACAAATTAAATACTAGAAGTAAGAACAAATTAGCAGTGCCTTATACTAGGCTCCATAAAATAAATAATTCTTTTAAGGGTCTGTGTGTACGATTATACAACAAAGTACCAAATGATATTCAGAAATTAGATCTTGATAAATTTAAAATCAAAATCAAAGAAAAGCTTTATAAAAAAGCTTATTATAAAGTGTCGGATTATACAGAAGACAAAACAGCTTGGGTCTGAAATGCTCCAAGTACCTACTCCAACAGCTATTTCTAATTGCCTATAATTAATTTATATAGAGCACCATATTTAATTAAACTATTTACATTCAAATTCATATTTTGTATTTTGTGACCTGGTAACGACATATAATATAAATATATTTTGTAAATGTCGTTGCTTCTGTGCGCTGTGGTTTCTTGCGCCCGTTCTTTGCCACAGTTAAAAAATGATGTCCTGAATGGGTGGTAGGTTAAAAAATATTTGGACGTTTCAAAGTACTTATTAATTGAGTTTATTGAATAAATATATTTTGACTATTGACTATTGACTATTGACTAATATATTCGAACTAATGGACAATCAGTAGTATGTATGCTTGAATTTGTAGTATAGAAATAAAATAGCAAGATTAAGTAAATTAGCTAAAAAAACACATGTCATCCGGCTCCTCAATCCAGACACTTGCATTTAAATAATTGACTGTATCTACCTAACTATAGAAGATAATCAAAAGCTTTATATGCCAATATTTAGGAGAAATTTCTACTAAATATCTATGTACAAAATAACATTGTACAATATTCCATATAATTCACTATACAGGGTGACCATATCGATACTGGCAAAGAGAATAAAAATATGGTTAAGTACCCGTATTAAGGTAGCGTATTGTATGTTTTGCTTCGTATGTACAAAACGTTACGCGAACGTTTATTAATTAATTATTTTATTTATTTATTTAAATAATAAAATGTTATGCGTACGTTAACTTAAAGTAAATGAATGAATGACACTAACCCGCATTGGGCCAGCGTGGGAAAGCCTGTTCCCAGCAGTGCTGGGACGTGTAAGGTTGTTGATGATACTCATGTGGTATTTCCGACTGCTGATACAATTGATTATTAAAATGAATACCTACAACTCTTCATACTCTAGTTTTTGAACACGACCAGAAATGGAATTTATCACAATTGCGGTTATACGAGGGTCAAACTGAAAATTCTTAGAAAATCAAAAACTGAGCCACTTAACACAAAGGACAACAAAGTAACAGATTTTGAATCTAGAAAACAGTTAGGTCATACAGAATGGGAATTAAATATTAATAATTTTAATAAAGTAGTACAAGCATTTGGTAACCCTGTCATAGATTTATTTGCATTTAGAACAAACACAAAATGCAGGAAATTTGTTTCATGGCATCCAGATCCTTCAGCTTATAAAGTGGATGCCTTTACAATGTCTTGCAAAGGGGTTTATTTTATGCTTTTCCACCATTTTCTATGATTTTAAAATGTATAGAAATAATCGTGTCCAATGAAGCAACACGGATCCTTGTAGTTCTCTTCTGGGACACCCAACCTTGGTTTCCCTTATTCAAAAAACTATTGGTGACAGAACCCATTGTATTTGAACCAAGTAATAACTTACTGGTTTTATGTAATTCCAACTCACCACACCCTCCACACCGCAACCTATCACTACTGGCAGGGAGATTGTCCGGTAGGCATTCTTAAAGCCTGGCATCGACGTACAGGCAGCTTAAATAATGATATCTTCCATATCAAGTAACACCTATAAGCAATACTTACTTTGTATTTGGTTTTCTTACTGCCACACCAAACAACTAAATGCTACTAAAGCACAGATGACAGATATAATTACTTATCTCACAAATAAGTTCCACAGTGGTGCATCTTATGGCACCTTGAATTGCATAAGGTCCTCGCTGCCACTAGTGTGATAGGGCCGCAGGTGGGAGCAGACGAAAAGATTAAAATTTTATTTAAAGGGTTCTTTCGCCTACGATCAAGTAAACTCAAATATAAGTATACCTGGAATGTTTCTATAGTGCTTAATTTTTTAGAGTCAAATTACAATGACTCAAACAACTTACATTAAATAAATAAATAAATAAATAAATAAAATCTTTATTGAATAACTTATTTTACAACATATCCAGAATACTAAACATACTATTAGTGACAATAATACACAACTGCCTGAACTAGGTTTATCCTGTTTTCCAGGCAAAAATAAAGGACTTACTAAATACTTAAATTACAATGCAAAATACATTTATGTTCATAGAGACTAAATAATAATAAAAATAAAAATTAATGTTCATTAAACACAGTTACTTTATTAACTTTACCTACAGGGCAAAGATTACAAAGCCCTAGTTTCTATTGTTACTGACCAGATTAAAATAATTGATAATAAAATTGTTACTATAAAAAAAAATAAAAAAAAATTAAGACCTCAGCACCTAATCGTCATCAGCCAATTGTTTAAATAATTATAAAAGAATTACCTCTGAAATTAGGAAAATGTCCTAATTTATTTATATCTATCAAGAAACCACATTTGGCGGTATCGGTCAGTACACTCAACCGTTGGATTGACGGTCCTGGCTGCAAGAGGGATCGATACTTCCATTTTTTCTACTCATAGTACCAGGCACGCTACGACATCAGCTGCCATTATGAAAGGCGTTAGCATTGATGAGATACATAGAACGGCTGGTTGGACTGACTCATCGACAACTTTGCAAAGTTTTACAACCGTCCGATTTTAAATAATAATTTCGCTAAAGCGATTATATTGTAATAATAATATTAAAAGTATATTGCTATAATCATACCAAAGATTTATTTAAGGCTGAGGACACATTTAAGTTTGTTTTTTTTGTTTAATAAGATTCTCTTGGAAATTACCAATTATCTTTAAGGAGTGTAAGACTGATTATGCTGTTGAAACATAATATCTGGGATATATTTGTTAACAATAATAAACTTTATGATTCTACAACAGAACTTTGAACATCTAACAAGTAGTATTTCCATCATAGAGGACGAGACAACAAAGAGCATAATTGAACAATCAAACAAACTTACCAAGTGCAGTTCGATTGAAATTATGCTCCTTGTTGTCTCGTCCGAAGATGATGAGTCCCACCCACCCTCACAGGTTTGATACCTATTCCCTGGGGTTGTAGAATCAGTTTCATAAATAAATACACAACTTAAAACTAAATGACAGTTCAAAACGCGGGCTAGTCTAGTGACGTGCGGCTGCGTTCGAAAATATTTTATTTTCAGATACTTTAAACTTATGTGGCGTCGGCGAGTGCTAAGACTCGATACTAACAAGTAGTATTTCCATCATCTTCGGACGAGACAACAAGGAGCATAATTTCAATCGAACTGCACTTGGTAAGTTTGTTTGATTGTTCAATTATATTGTTTACAAGTGGCCAGTTCTAAACACTTTCAGTGTCACCCTCGTATAACATTTGTTTAAGTTTATACGAAACATAAACAGAATTTTATTGTACAAATTGTCATGAAACTAACTTAGTTCTGGTAAAGAATCATAGATGGCTCTTTTATTTATTTGTTGATTCCTAAATCACGCAAACAGGTTTACATTCTAAAAATTCTTAAGAAAAATGTAACACTTTATCTAGCTTTCGATCACTACTAATAAACCATACATGTTTTTGTGGTTTTGATTGAATTCTCAACCTCGACCTTTTAATTAATTATAGTAAGTACTTACCTATATTAAATACTATTGTAGTAATATAAAACTAACTAATTAACAAAGTAAATATAAAAATAAGAAAACCTGAACTATTAAGCATCATAGGATGTAAACTAAAGATTGCGTGGAAAGAGTGCTATATCGTTGTTGTTGCTGAGCTGACGTAAATTAACTGTGTCGCGTAGCGGTGATAGAATACTACCACCCTCTTAGGTGACGTAAAAGACAACTTTCGGACTAAAGACTGCACTCGCTATTTATTGAAAAGTGGACTATGGTAAAGGACTGCTTTTATTTGCTGTCCTTATTGCCTAGTCTCTGTCTAACCTTTCGGGGATAATAGTTGTGATTATATGTTAGTATGTGTTTGTACCTACTAATTAAGTTTTTTTAAGAACATTATCAAAATGCCAAGACTAAATATAGAAATTTGGAGTCATTTTTAAAACTGTAGAAAAACATTATCTTTTAAAGGAACTACATACATATAATTTAACATTTTTTAAATATTTTGAAGTACTTACAACTTACGATTTTAATGAACCTTTAATAGAAAGGTGTGAAAATGTTGGTATAATATGTAAAAGTCGAAATCACTTTCATGTTTAAATCTACGAGTTGGCAACATTACGCTAGAGCCGAGTAATAAGCGTGCATACCTACCAGACTGTTGTAAACCAAAGGTTTAAAGTTTTAAAGGTTTACAACAGTGTGGACAGTTGTTTGCAACGAAAGGAGACCCGGCGTTTTATGCCTAAGTTGTATACCTACTTTTTAAATTTTTAATCTGTAATTCATTATCATCTGGCAATATCTGTCAACAAATGACATTTGTACAGCCGCTAGCTGTAAAATCAAACATACTTGTGACGGAAAACATCAACGGCGGTTGTAAACTAAGTGAAAGCCTTGTTTTCAACAAGTGTGGACGGAATACAACGGGTTGTAAACCAGCCTCCGCCAAGGTGACCTGGTGGGGAGGCTTGTTTACAACAGTCTGGTACACGCTTTTTGTGCGTTACAAGCAGTGTTGCCATTTTTAGCAGGATCCTGCATTTTTAGCATTTAGGCTACCTGCAGCAGGATGTTTAGCATTATCGTAAAAATTTTCATTTTTGGACATATTTCTGAAAAACGGTTTTTTTAATTATTATTTTAATTCTTTCTTCCAGAATCATAAATCCTAAAATTTTTACGTACATAAGCAACAAATCTACTTATTTAATAGCCCTATTGGCATCCCTTCTTTGATATACTTAAATAGTGTAATTAAACAAAATTTGATCCACTTGATTAATAATAATTTTGTATCTTTATTGTACGTACATTAATATAAATGAACTTGGCTTTTTTCAGTAACCACGATGTATGTAGGTTGAAGATAGCAGTGGTATTTGTAATTTGTTAGAGGCAGTGGCAATACTGCTTAGGTACGTGGTTTACAACAACGTCCACACAGCGGACCGCCCGCCAGAGGAATCGCAGCAATTAGTAGGTTAGTAAGATTGTGAATCTATTTTTATATGGTGTATGGGGTGCTTAGGTACGTGAGGTTAACACCAAATAAAAATGTCCAGCGTACTTACAGATCAGTGTAATGTCCACACACACAATGCACATACATTAAAAAGTCAGAAGGTAGAACAGAAGAAAGATAGATAGTCTACACAAGCGAAAGCACAAATTACGGCACTACAACAGTAACACTAATGCTATAGGGCTAATAACTAAAGCGTATATAAGCGTAAACAAAGCAAGCGAAAGCAGCGGTCCGTGCATCGAGAAACACGGGCTCCGCGCGGTGTATAGATCTCGACTAGGCGCTCGGCCGCGGAGTGTCTGCGCCTGCGACTGCGAAATATTGCGAAATCGGCCGGACAGGTTTTGCTACTGTGTGTTTCCTTAACACTACAATTAGCGGGCGCATCAGCCGTCCGACGAAATATTCGGATGATGTTAATTATGTTGTGTTCGTATTATTGTGTAATTAGTTTGTGATTAATTTATATAATTTATATTAAATAGCTTTTAAGTATTAATATTATTATTCACTATAAATTAAGTTTTATTTCAGATGTAGATTTATATTGTAAGTATGTAAATATAGGATAAGTTAGAATAAGATAAACATTATGTAACTATAGATTTATTATATAAATGTATATGTAAATATATTAATAATTACATAAAAATAATGTAAATTAAATGTAAGTTACCTACATCACTCCCCTCCAGAGACCGTGTCTACGGGCGATAATAATCTGGGAATTTAACCCGTCGCCCAGAACGTGTACAAACTGAACTTGGAGTGGTAGTTTTCGGTTCTATATCCTCATAATGACGTGTAGTGTGCGTTTTTTCTGAAAGTGTATAGGCAGGTTTTAATCTGTCGATGGAGACAATGATATCCTTACCTTTTACACGAATTTTAAATGTTTTGTTGTTCCTACTCAGAACTTCATATGGTCCATTATACGCGTTATGAAATGTACCTCGTAAAGTGTCATCTCTAACAAAAACGTGAGAAGAAGTACTTAAATCTTTGTGTACAAAGACTTTGTTGTTGGTATGGTGTGAAGTTGGTACGGGCTGTAAATTTTCGGCGAACGTACGTAAACGAGCGGCAAAGTCTCTAACGTCAGTTGTGTGACAGTCAGTTTTGTGACCGAAAAATTCGCCTGGCATTCGCAAACTCTCTCCATATAGAAGTTCAGAAGAGGTAGCTCGCAGGTCTTCTTTAACCGCGTTACGAATACCGAGTAAGACTAAAGGTAATGTCTCAATCCAGTTTGACGTATTGTGACAAGTGAATGCCGTCTTTAGCTGTCGATGAAAACGTTCGACTAAGCCGTTGCACTGAGGGTGGTAAGACGTAGTTTTCCGATGTCGGAATCCGATGAGCTTAGCTAAGGATTGGAAAAGAGCTGATTCAAATTGCTTACCGCGATCGGTAACAATGTCTTGAGGACAACCGAATCGCGAAACCCAGCCTGTAACGAAGGCTTTAGCTACGGCCTCTGCGGTAATTTCGGTCAATGGGACAACTTCAGGCCATCGCGTGAAGCGATCGACTGCTGTCAAACAATACCGGTAACCGGCAGATGGAGATAAAGGGCCGATAAGGTCTATATGGCAATATTTGAAACGAGCCTTGGGTAAATCGAGTGTACCTAAAGGTGAGGACACATGTCGATTTACTTTAGCGCGCTGACATGCCAAACATGCTTTAGACCAATCGCGACAGTCTCTTCTCATCAAGGGCCAAACATATCGTTGAGCGACCATTTTGCTGCTAGCGTTAGCGCCAGGATGACTAAAACAGTGCAAATTCTCAAATATTTGTTTTCGAAACTGTTTCGTCACAAAAGGCCTAGGGGTCGCGGTGTTGGTGTCACAATACAAAAGTGTGGAACTGCCAGGTATATGTAATTTCTCTAAGCGTAGAGAAGTTTCGCCTTGTAGTATGTCATGTAACTCCGGGTCTGAGGATTGGGATTTAGCTAAGGCTTCTAAGTCGACTGGGATCTGCAGTTCATCGACACGGAAAAGCGTGTCAGCCACGACATTGTCTTTCCCGGCTATGTGTTTAATGTCGGTAGTGAACTGAGATATGAAGTCTAAGTGCCGATACTGACGTGGGGAACAGTTACTCTTCCGTTGATGGAATGCGTAACATAACGGTTTGTAGTCAGTGAATATGGTGAAATGTTTTGCCTCTAGCATGTACCGAAAGTATTTGATACTTTGGTAGATAGCAAGGAGTTCGCGATCGTACGGAGAGTACTTTTGCTGCGTTGAGCTCAACTTGCGAGAGAAAAATGCTAGGGGCTGCCAATGACCGTCCTTGTATTGTTGAAGGACCGCACCAATGGCAAGATCTGACGCGTCAGTAGTTAAAGCTAAGCTGGCTTTAGGGTCAGAGTGTGCCAACAAAGCTGCATCACAAAGGCTTTTCTTGCATTCCTCGAAGCGTTTAATGTATTTCCGTTTATTTGTACGGGCTGTGAACCTTTGACAGAACCGGTCAGCAAGTCATTTAGTGGAGCTTGAACTTGGGCAGCGTTAGGCATGAATCGCCTATAAAAATTGATCATGCCCAAGAATCTCCGAAGCTGTTTAACTGTCTTTGGTACAGGAAAGTCTTGTATAGCCCCAACCTTGCTTTTCAGTGGCTTAGCACCAGAATGTGAAATAGTATAGCCCAGAAATGATACCTCGGGCTGACCAAACACGCATTTGGCGGTGTTAATAAGGACACCATATTTCTTCATTCTGGTGAATAGCTGACGCAAGTGATCCTCGTGGTCTGCCGCAGACTTGGAGAAGATGAGGTAGTCATCGAGATAGGGATAGCAAAAATCGAGGCCACGGGTCATTTCGTCAGCGAATCGCTGAAAAGTTTGGCCTGCGTTCCGTAAACCGAAAGTCATAAACGGAAACTCGTATAATCCGAACGGTGTCGTTATAGCGGTTTTCGGAATATCCTCTTTTGTGACTGGGATCTGATTAAAAGCCTTAACTAAGTCCACCGTGGAGAAGATGGTACAGCCAGTTAGGCTTTGGGCAAAATCGTGGATGTGGCGTATCGGATACTTGTCGGGTATGGTCCTGGAATTGAGAAGTCGATAATCGCCACATGGACGCCAACTGTTATCCTTTTTGAGCGCGAGATGAAGAGGCGACGCCCATGGACTGTCAGATGGACGTGCAGTACCGTTAGCTATCATAGCCTCGAACTCTGACTTAGCAATTTTAAGTTTATCTGGGGCTAGTCTGCGAGGAGGACATGAAACTGGAGGGCCTGGTGTGGTGCGAATGAAGTGTTTGGTGTGATGAGTAATGTGACGTGGTGTGCCCGCTGGTCGTGTGATTTCAGGAAACCTACCATCGCTTCCCATAATTGGTGACCCCGACGTGATCCAATCTACCCACCATCGGCTTCCCTACATTGGTGACCCCGACGTGATCACAGAAGCACCTTCAACAACATCGTCGCAGCCTTGCAGCACCCATCCATCACTCCCCATCCATCATCGAGTTTACCTTCGCCAGCAGACACAGCAAGCCAGCAATCAAGCCTCAAGGTTCCACCGCAGCATCTTGGACGACGCTTCCTGGACCTTCAGCACACTCGACGGCATCATCCCGACCTGGTCTCCGCAGCCCACGACTTGTGCTGATGCACGGCCGTCACATGTCGGGCGCATCACTCCGGCGTGGCAGCCCTGCACACCAGCAGCTCGGACCCACCGTCATCACCTGTCTCGACTCACCGCAGACAGGAGTAGCACACTGCATCACTGGCAACGCGCCTTCACCCCACCCGTCTCGACTCACCGTAGACTGGGGCATCCTGCAGCAGCACTCTTCACTGGCACTTGCAAGCTCTGACGCACTGACTGCTGAGCACACTCACTGACATCGACTTCCGGTCTCAGGGGGGGAGTGATGTGGCGGCGCTACTACCGCATACGCCGCACATAGTTCGACACGAAGCTTTTCAACCGTGTCAACAGATGGCGCTACAAAAATCAACTCAACGACATCTCCATACTAACAGAGAAATAGTATGGGAAGCCTGCATCGCGGTAGCGGAGTTACACCACTTCCTTCGCTATACATAGCACCTCCAACTAACATCCGTTGGACCTCGGTCCCCGAGCTATATCACCCAGCTCGGAGGAAGATCTTCCCTTTGCCTTCCTCAATGTGGCATCTATCCTACCTACATGGTGTTTGAAGTTTTTATTATGATAAAGTACTTTTAGCGAGTGGGGTTGAAGCGAAGCTTGGAGAGAAATTATACTCAGGATGGTCAGTCGTAGAATGGATACTTCATTTTAGTTAGTGATCATATATATTACAATTATTATATTTACAAACATAGGTTGCTTAACTTAGTCACTTACGCAAAAGAGAGAGGAACAACGGGTGTCTCATTCACCCGCGGTCGCTATGCAACGCGGTGCGGGGAACACGCGGCGCGGGGTTTCGCGACGCGGGGAAGTGCGGGCGGGGAAACACGCACGCGACAAAACTGGCGACGTTCGTTGTGCGGCGTGCGGCGATGGCGATAACGTGGCGCTGTTACGAGTGATGTGTAGACGCAGCTGAGAATGGTGGCGAAGAATGAAGATGCTGTTTGCATGCTGACGAAGCTCCATTCCTATTTCATTACGACAGCCCTTTTCAGTGCTATGTTCCTGTTTCATATCGATCTATTCTTATTTCATTATGGCAGCTCTTTTCAGAGCTATGTCCCTGTTTCATATCGAAAAGGCTTCCGTCTGACATTCTATTAAATGGATTTGCTTTACATCTTCTGTGCTTGTTATTGTGAGTGTGCGGCTACAGTGCTCCCCCTCAAGCGAAGCGTACAGGTAGGTGGCTTGACGACTCGGCCGGATGTGGTTCGCTTATCTGCCGGTTGTGTCGTCTTGCTGCGGCTTGGTAACGGTGTTGGTGGTAAAATAGTAACTGTTTTCTGTATGGGTACGTCGAAGTTGAGTTCTTGTTCTTGTAAAACGTATGCGGGCTTCAACCGGTCTATGGATATGTTTGCTTCACGGTGAGGTAGCTTGATGGTAAAAACTTTGCTGTTCCGATCGATGACTTGGTAGGGACCTTCATATGGTGGCTGTAGTGGCTTTTTCACGGCATCTGTTCTGATAAACACGTGCGTGCATGTACTTAGGTCTTTATGCACAAACATATGTTTATTGTTGCTATGTTGTGAAAAATCTGCAGTCGGCTTGTTTGCTTGAATGGTGTCGCGCAATCTTTCGACGCAGGTATAATCCATCGCAGTAGGTATGTTAGTACTTGCGGTAAAAAATTCGCCTGGCAATCGCAAATGGTAACCGTAGGTAGGTTCGGCTGCGCTGACTGCCGTGTCTGTGCGTAAGGCTGCTCGTAAGCCTAATAGAACTGTAGGTAGTTCATCTGTCCACTTAGTTGAAGCGGCGACGAGTCTTGCGCGTAATGCGTTCTTGAGTGAGCGGTGCCAACGTTCGACTATTCCGTTTGCCTGTGGGTGATAGGGCGTTGTACGTGTTTTCGCTATTCCCATTTCTTTCATTAGGTTGGTGAACAGCTGACTTTCGAATTGTCGACCTTGGTCACTTGTAAGGGTTTCTGGGCAGCCGAAGCGTGTGATCCAGTGTTGGTAAACGACTTTCGCTACTGTGTCTGCTGTAATGTCGTCCGTAGGTATTGCTTCGGGCCATCGGGTCGCTCTGTCTATCATCGTGATTACATAACGTTGGCCGTTTTCTGCAGTAGATAATGGGCCAACGATATCGACATGCAAATTTCGGAATCTGTCAGCTGGCGGGAATGATGAAATAGGTGAAACTGTATGACGTTGAATCTTGCTCTTTTGACATGGAATGCACGCTTTTGTCCATTTGCCGATGTCTGCGTTCATTGATGGCCAAAAGTACTTCTTTGCGACGAGCTTGCGTGTAGTACGGGTGCCGGGATGACTCACGTTGTGAATAATGTTGAAAACTTGCCATCTATGTTCTGTAGGTATATACGGGCGAACGTAGGGCGTAGACGTTTCACAATATAGGTCGAGATCAGTGTCAGGGATAGTTATTTTCTTGATTGAGATGTTGCTTGAGTTTTGAGATGCTAGTTGCGATATGTTGCTGTCTCGCTCTTGCGCGTTGGCTATATCTGCGTAGGTTATTGTTTCCGGGCACGATATTGTTTCTATGCGGCTGAGTGCGTCGGCGACTACATTTTCTTTGCCACTTATGTGTCGTATGTCTGTGGTGAATTCGCTTATGAAAAGACATTGGCGAGTCCGGCGCGGCGTTTCGTTTGCCGTTTGCGTTTTAGACATAGCGTAGGTAAGCGGCTTGTGGTCGGTGAAAATAATGAGGTGGCGGCCTTCAAATGTTTTTCTGAAATGCTTGACTGTCATGTAGATAGCTAGTAGCTCTCTGTCGTAGGTCGAGTATTTCTTCTGCGCGGTTGAAAATTTCTTTGAGAAGTATCCTAATGGTTGCCATTGGTCGTTGTAATGTTGTTGTAGCACGGCACCGGCTGCGTTATCGGAAGCGTCGCAAAATAACGCGAGTGTCGCATCGTGGGATGGGTGTGCGAGTAAGGCAGCGTTTATAATGCTTGTTTTGCAGTCTATAAATGCTTCCTCCGCTTCGGTATTCCATTCGATGGTGGTCTTGTCGCGTTTTTTCGTATTGTGTAGGTACGAGTTTAATGGTGCTTGTATGGCTGCGGCGTTCGGAATATGTTCACGGTAAAAGTTTAACATTCCGAGAAAACGCCTGAGTTCTTCTATGTTCTTTGGCTTCGGGTACTCCGTGATGGCTTGGACTTTGTGCAGCGGTGGTTTTATGCCTTCTTGTGATACAGTGTATCCTAGAAACTGTACTTGCGTTTGGTCAAAGTTGCATTTGACCGGGTTTATGGTAATGCCATTGTCTTCTTAAAACCATTCGTAGGTGTTCTTCGTGCTGAGTTGGTGTTTCTGATGCCAGGAGTAGGTCGTCGATGAAAGGAAACACGAAGTGTAGCCCTCTTAGAACTTCATGGATGTACCGTTGGAAGGTTTGACCTGCGTTCTTGAGACCTGGGCACATTCGTGGAAATTCGAACAGTCCCATCGGGATGATGATTGCTGTTTTCTCAATGTCCTCGTCACGTACTGCTAATTGTTGATACGCCCGGTTGAGGTCAATTGTACTGAATATTGTTTTCCCAGTGAGTTGATGTGTGAAATCCCTTATGCGTGGTATTGGGTAGCGATCGGGTTTCGTGACTGCATTAAGACGTCTGTAATCTCCGCAGACTCGTAGGTCACCATTTTTCTTCGGTACGATATGGAGTGGGCTTGCCCAAGGACTTTTGCTTGGTCTGCATAGCCCTTGACTGATCATATTTTCGAACTCGATTTTGACTTGATCATAGCGATGTGGTGGAATAGGTCGAGCGCGGCAGTGAATAGGTTGACCAGTTGTTTCGATGAAATGTTCTACTCGGAGTTTGGGGTTGAGTTTCATTGAAGTGAGACGGGCGATACCGGGGTACTCTGATAGTATGTTGTGGTACGATTGTTGGACGTCGATGCTGCGTACTGTAGGTATGTCGGTGTAATGCCCACTGGTGTCGGTACCGAGCTTCGTTGTGTTGTCTATAAGTCTTCGGTTCTTCAAATCAACTAGTAGGTTGTGATGTTTAAGGAAGTCTGCTCCGATTATCGGTTTTGTAACGTCGGCCACGATGAAACGCCATTTATAAGGTCTTCGTAGGTTGTGGTCCAATGTCATTGTTTTTTCACCGTAGGTTGGTATGATGGTGCTGTTGGCGGCGTACAGGGTGAATGGAAGAGGTTTCGCAGATGTTCCTTTTCGCTTCGGCAGAACGGAGATGTTGGCGCCGGTGTCGATTAAAAACGATAATCTGGAGCTTTTGTCGGTGACGATTAGGCGGTATGACTTTGTTCCGACGACGTTGGATTCTGCCTCTGCCAACGTGTTTGCTAGTTTTCCGATGTTTCTTCATTGTTGAAAGTACATGGTGTTGTGCAGCGTTTTGCATTTTTCCCAAAGCGACGATGATAGTAGCAAAACGGTGATGGCGTGGCAGAGCGAGAACGGGATGGTCCGTCGCGGTTGCGTGACGGAGACGGCGAACGGCTGGTATTTCTTTCTCTTGCATTTCGATGTGGATGTTGTTGTGCGTAGTGATAGCGTGCATGTGGTGGTGGGCGAGGGTACGAGTAGTTGTTTCTAAATGCTCGGAGTTCTGCAACTTCTAAATGGAGTTTTCTTATCTCGTCGGCCAGGAACTGTATGTCGACGTGTTTTTCTTGCCGGGTTGATGACGAAACTGAAGCTATCGTGGAGACTAGACGATTTTGTTCCAGCATCTTGTCAGCAAGCTTGGCTAGCTCGTCCAGCGCTGTGTCGTTGCTAATCGCATCGCTAACGATGATCACCGAGTGCACGTGCGGTGGCAGGAGGTTCATCCACATCAATCGGAGTGTACTGTCAGGAACCTTGTTGCGTGCGAGGGTTCGCATGCGCCGTAACAACTGGCTCGGCTTCTGATCGCCTAGGTCCATGTCGGACAACAGTTTTTGTAGTTGCCTTCCATCCGATTCTTCATAGACAGAGATTAGTCGCTCTTTGATGATTGAGTAGTAGCGTTCGGCTGGCGGCTCGTAGAGTAGATCGCATATTTGCTCTATGTCTTCTTTTTCGAGTTGTGCGATGACCATCTGCGCCTTTTGTGCTTCGCTTTTCTTTAGTTCGCTAGTTGCGGCTTCGAAACTTATGAACCAGAGACGCGGACGATCTCGCCAGAATGGTGGTACACGCATAGAGAGTGCAATGCCGGAGACTTCTTGCAGGTGTTGTGCTGGAGAGGTTGGTGCTGCTGGTTCTTCGTTAGCCATTTTCTTCTTTCTGGATTGTTCTGAGTAGGGTCTTCTGTGTTCTGACTGGGGTCACCACTTTAGCGAGTGGGGTTGAAGCGATGCTTGGAGAGAAATTATACTCAGGATGGTCAGTCGTAGAATGGATACTTTATTTTAGTTAGTGATCATATATATTACAATTATTATATTTACAAACATAGGTTGCTTAACTTAGTCACTTACGCAAAAGAGAGAGGAACAACGGGTGTCTCATTCACCCGCGGTCGCTATGCAACGCGGTGCGGGGAACACGCGGCGCGGGGCTTCGCGACGCGGGGAATTGCGGGCGGGGAAACACGCACGCGACAAAACTGGCGACGTTCGTTGCGCTCGGCCATTTCGACGGCCGACAGACCACGGAGCGGACGCAGTGAAGATGCGTGGCGTGCGGCGTGCGGCGATGGCGATAACGTGGCGCTGTTACGAGTGATGTGTACACGCAGCTGAGAATGGTGGCGAAGAATGAAGATGCTGTTTGCATGCTGACGAAGCTCCATTCCTATTTCATTACGACAGCCCTTTTCAGTGCTATGTTCCTGTTTCATATCGATCTATTCTTATTTCATTATGGCAGCTCTTTTCAGAGCTATGTCCCTGTTTCATACCGAAAAGGCTTCCGTCTGACATTCTATTAAATGGATTTGCTTTACATCTTCTGTGCTTGTTATTGTGAGTGTGCGGCTACATACTAAACATTACTTCTTTGAAATACTTCCATTACAAATAAAGATTATTGAAATTGTTGTTTGGTTTTCTCATTTTGTTTTCCCAACTTTAAGAAATCCTTAAAGATGAAAAACCTTTAATCAGATAAATAATAGGAATATTTTACAATTATTTGAAATAGGAGCAGTTAATGTAGAAGGTTCATTTTCATTTTGTTAGTCTACTTTCATACTCATAGTCCTCTTCTTAGAGGACCCTTCCTACACTAACTACATAAAAATAATTGATCGGCGTTTAGAACCATAAAAATACATGTTTTTCAGTTTTTCAGGTCCTCCTGTTTAAGAGTCGTAGTGTTAGGTAGCCAAGTATTTTTTTTAAAATAATATTGCAGCATTTTTAAAATACAACTACCTACCTATCAGTCTATCCTCTTGCGATTTTAACTATAACGAAAAGCAAAGTGTCTATCTTATCTAACCATACGGCCCCTATAGACCAGTGGCAAATGCTCACTCCATGTCTATTCGTAATTCCTCGTAAACTGATGTGTACTGTGTAAATTATTTATTTATATTTCTTCTTCTTTATGAAGAAGTTTATTCACTAGTACTACAAAATTCACTTGTTGTAGAGCCACCCTAAAAAGTGGCTATCCTAAGGGCAGTCAGCTCTTCATATTTGGACTTGTTTTTGGCAAGGCAAAAGAATTCAGCGGCATTCGCTGTTCCCGTACACTCCCGAATGTTTCACAACCACTACTTTCTTCTGCGACCAGGTATCCGTTTTCCTGAAACTTTTCCCATCATTATCGGTTCTAAGAACTCGTATCTGTCGTGTCTAAGCACATGGCCCATATTATGTAACTTTTCTTTGCTAGATAGCTTGCAAAAGCTCACGTTTCTAGCTGACCCCTCGCAGAACTTCCTCATTGGTGACTTTTTGAGTCCAGGATATAGACATCAGGCGTCTGTATGCCCAAATTTCAAAAGCTTCTATACGTCTGAGATCCTGAGATCTTCCTTTATAGTCCAAGCCTCACATCCGCATAGGCCAGGGGGGCGCTAAATAATCACAACCAAACCAAAACTGAACCGCAGCTGTTCTGCCGACTTCGTAATTCGTATAGCGCCATCGCGTGTGTCAAACGCGAAAGCACTATAACGGCTGAGGTTCAATTGTAGTTTGGTTGAGATTGTTCAGCGCGATCGCCCCCTGATAGAACATTGGAGAAGACGTATTCGGAAGGCGATTATAAGGTTTCGGTTGCAAAGAACCTTTCTTTTTTTTCCATAGGCACTGCGGGCGATATTTACCTATATTTAAGAGGCCTATTACATCTCGACTGTGATTTTTGCGTAAAATGGTCAACTTTGGCGCTCTGGATCTCGGAATCAAAAATATATCAACAATTTTGACTTAATGATAAAATAACGTAGTGGCCTCGCTTTTTGTAAATTTTGCTTAACTTATTAATTAAACCCAAAATTGCAGAGCAGGATTTTCATAAAATGCGCGGAGGCATTTTTTTGAGCTCATCGATTGAACTACCTGTTCTAAGCAAATGAAATAAAAAAAATATAATGTTATCTCTTATATAGTCGTATAATGCTTAGTGGCCTCAGAATTTTTAGATATCGTTGATTATATATAGAAAAAAAGTCTTATTCTAAACCAAAAAACTTCGAAAAACGCTTCAAGTTAACTGTGAATTTCTCCTATCTACGATAATATTATTGATGCAAAATTTATACCAGAATAATTGTTACTTCATGAGGAATAAAGATTTTATAATTTTAAATCATGAATTTATTATTCTATTTCGATAAAAACGATAAATACAACTGCAAAATTACTACAAAATACGATGCGCCGGCCGTCCGCACTTCAGTACTGCGCGAGCGCTCCTCAGCGTTGGACCTGTGTCGAATTTCTTCGCGCCAATATCGATCGATCTAGGGGCAGTGCATGTATAGTGCGACTACCAAGTTTGATCACATAAGTATAATTTTACAAGTTTTTATTTAGCTTCACCTGTCCGTTTGTCATCAAATCTTGCAAATTAAATTTGATCCACTTTCCGGTTACCGATTGAGCTGAAATTTTGCATACATATGTAAATCGCGTGACAATGCAATATTATGATGACATGGTGCTAATCTGATGATGGAGCTGGAAGGTGGCCATAGAAACTTCACAATAAAACGACACAACCTCATCGAGTTTGGGCTCGATTGAATTGTCTTGACGAGTAGTTTGTCTTTCAATGGTAACAAGGGTCTGATGATGGAGCTGGAAGGTGGTAATGGGAACTCTGTTATGAAACGACGCAACTCCATCAAGTTTCGGCTCATTTCATTGGTCTTAACGAGTACTTTGTTTTAAGATGGTTACCAGGGTATGATGATGGAGCTGGAAGGTGGTCATGGGAACTCTGTTATGAAACGACGCAACTCCATCTAGTTTAGGCTCATTTCATTGGTCTTGACGAGCACTTTGTTTTTATATGGTTAGCAGGGTATGATCTGATGATGGAGCTGGAAGGTGATCATAGGAACTCAGTAAAGAAACGACGCAACCCCATCGAGTCTCGGCTCGTTTGATTCGTCTTGACGAATACTTTAGTGCTAGATGGTAACCAGGGTCTGATGATGAGCTGGAAGATGGCCATAGAAACTCAGTAATTAAACGACATAACCGCGTCATGTTCGATTTGTCTTAATGGGTGAACCGTTTTAATTGATATGTAAAGTTATTAAAATAATACTAAAAAGTTAAACATAAAATTTAAAGAAAAAAATATTTTTTTAAAACAAGCTTTTATTATTGTTCTTGTTAATAATAATCTTCTATTAACAGAATGCAAGCACAATATAGTCACTTGTTACGCTCGCCTGCAGTTAACATTGACATGTCTTATCCTGTACGTAAGTTTAGATCCATATTAATAACCGAATTAAAAGATTGCCTGGAGGGGCCACAAACACAAGGTGATTGATACAAAATCGGCTTGTGGTTTCTTTTATAAATCTTGTAGTTCTAAAGTAGTTTGTTTGTGTGAATGATAGTGTGTGCATAGTACGCTTCCTAATAACTCTAATTTAGTTTTTGCATGTCGTTGCAACCTCTAATTAAGACAGCGCCTTAGAATGTAACCCAATATTTGTTGTTTTATAAATGTACATAAATGTACAAAACCCACCAACCCGCATTGGGCGAGCGTGGTGGGTTATGGCCCAATATCCCCACGTGCTATATATTGTCCACGTGGGAGGCCTGTGCCCAGCAAAGGGACGTTTATAGGCTGATGATGATGATGATGATGAAATGTACATGGTGTTTGTTTTGTTGGTTGTCCTTAAATAAATAAATAGAATTAAAAATTTAAAAATAATAATTTAAACCAGAAAAGAAAAATATCATTATATAGGGTCTAACAATATCAATAAGCGAACATTTAAGGGGAGCATCTATACATCACACTGAGCATGCTCGTTGTAGGTCCAAAACTACAGGCTTGTTACCGAGATAATTAACAAAACATTATCATAATTCACCAAAAAATACACCCTTTCCAAACCGTACAGCTGTACTACACTCACACAAAGATAGCCGAATATGCACACTAAACTCGGAGCACACTGAGCTATCTTTTTATTGACGCTTGCGTGCGTGTTAGTAAAAATACAGCATGTTTCATGATGTGCATTATTTTAATTGATTTAGTTTGTCAGAAAACATAACTTTGAAAAATCACTATAACTGGAGCTCATTTTTTGTCATTGTATTCAGAATTAACTAATTAGATACCGCCCTTAAACGTTCGCTTATTGATGACAATACAACCTTTAACTAAAATTAACCTCATTCGTCTACGTCGCATTAATCCCATATCGTAAGTAGGTACATACCTATTAGACATTTTATTAAACCATAAAACTTTACACCTTACATTTTTTATAAATAGAGTCTGGCTAACGAAAGCTGAACCTCGTAGTAAGTTATTTGATTGCCAACGCTTTGTCTATAAGTGTCTATCTGAGGTGTCATTTCGTATGTCAACCTTTCGTTGGCCAGACTCTAAAAGCGTGTTACATTGTGATTGCAAAAGAAAAATAATGAAGGTGTAGTTATGCTAAAATAATGTTCTTTAATGTTCCATCACAATGTAATGCGCTCTTTTTTAATTAAAAAAAATTGGTATGTGATAAAAACGCAAAGATTTAATACAAGCTGTAAAGTTTTATGATTTAATAAAAATGTCTAATAGGTATGTATATATGTACCTACTTACAATATGGGATTATTGTGACGTAGACGAATATGATAAATTATCGTTAAAGGTTGCAATGTACCTATGTACCTATACAGGGTATGAAAAGAAGCTTAACGAAGCCGTAATATACACATAGTGTACATCAAACTAAGAAACATTCAGTAAAAATAATTGCTGGGAAACTACTTAAATTTTTAGGTATTAAAAAACGGGTGTTTTCTAAGACACGCAATGAAACGCGTGCAACAAAGTGTGCATGTGTGTGTGTTACGGGACGAGAGAGAAGTCAATAGGCGTATGAGTGGGATAAAAAAGCGCGCGCCATGTCTGTACCGTACCACGCACGATGCGCGGTTTTATTCATGAACTCATTGTTTTCGCTTCATGATTGTTTGTAGAAAATTTTTGTTTAAGTCTAGGCTAGTCTACCTACTTACCTACTCTCCATCGATATCATCAAGGGACCTTTCGACACTGACGAGCTGCGGCTCAAACTGCCGACCTCCCACGTGTAGGCATAAGCGCGCCCGTTCCAGATTTTCCTGGTGGACCAACTCCATGATTCCTTCTCGTAGAGACCGCTGCTTAAGCTCTTCGAAAACGGCGACAATTTTTTGATGCATCTCATCAGCTGTTTGGCAAGGGCGGTCAAAAACCCTGTCTTTGACGTGGCCCCACAAAAAAAATCCAGGGGGGTTAAATCCGGCGATCGTGGAGGCCATTCATGAGGCCCATACCGCCCAATCCAATGGTCGCTGAATAGCTCACGATATGTGGGGGTGCGCCATCATGCTGGAACCAAGTTACTTGCAGCTGTGCCAGTGGCATATCGTCGAGAGTATCCGCTAAATAATTGTTTATCAATTCTAGATACGCAGAACCGTTCATTCTAGGTGGTAAGAAGACGGGTCCCAGAATCTGGTTACGGACTATACCTGCCCAAACATTGTGTTTCCAGCGTGTCTGAAATCCAGTCTCTTGCATCTGGTGTGGGTTTTGCGAGCACCAATAATGGGCATTTCGGCGGTTTCACATTCCGTTATTGGTGAACGTGCACTCGTCGGTAAAAATAATATTTTCCACAAACCGACGGCTCTGGCCTAGGACCCACGCACAATAAGCCATTCGACGTTGCCTGCCTCCTGGCACAATCGCATGAACCCTGTGAATTTTATAGGGTCGTTGCCTGTCTCTCGTGAGCACTTTGTGCACCGTGTTATACGACACTACATGTCGTGCGCGATGGCCATGGCGTCTCCTTAAAACTTTTGCTGCCGTTCGCATTCCAAGGCGTGGGTTTTCGCGCACCACGTCCAAAATCGCTTGTTCTGTCGCTAAACGTATTGGCCTGCCACCTCCCTCTGAAACCGGCATTATCGGCTGATTGTCCAGCAGGCGCTGTACAGCCCGAGTAAAAACTCGCGGGTCGCGAGGCTGAACTGCGGTTGGGTGTTCAATCCCGTAAAGTCTTAGTGCCTCGGAGGCATTTCCATGGGCCATGCCGTAACACAGCACCATATTAACGTATTCGCGAACACTAAATGCATGGAAAGGCATCTTTCACAGAAAATACGCAAACACACACACACAACATACACAACCACGAACCACAACGCTAAGAGAAGAGATAAAATAGACGAAAGAATCAGTCAAGTTATCAAACTATGCGCTTTCGATCACAGAAGAAACCGAACTGAAAGAATTTAAAAGCCGGCCTAATAGTAGGTAACTAGGTACTCCTTTGACTTATGCCGCCCGCCGCGGCGGCGCCGTGGCGGGGGGCGGGGGGTAGGGGGAGGGGGCGCGGAGGCGCGCCCCCCGCACACCCCTTCAAAAGCAGCGCGCGCGCTAGACGGCTGGGGGCTGGCTAGTCATTCATAGGACTAGGTTGAGCTTCATTCTTTTAGTTTATCATTACAATCGGAACTTGAAATTAGATTTCCATATTTTGATTGTAATTTCGGAAGTCCATTATTTTTATTTTAGCAGTTGGTTAAACTGGCTATCTCACCTCTAACTAACGAAACACAACAAAGAAAACGACGTTATTGTTATGACACCAGACTTAGTTAAAATGGTGGTAGAGAGCTAGCCAACGGACTAAGAAGAAGCCTTTGCTGTCTAGTGGTTAGCGCTAAGTCCGCCTGGCAAGCTACTACCATCTTACCTAAAGTCTGGCGCAATGTGTTCCATCAGTAAGAGATAAGATAGCCAGCCTCTCAGTGGTCGAGGGATCCAGATGAAGTGCGGTTCCGCCTTTTCGTCATTTATCACCCTCCAGGTGAGATGAAGGCCAAGCGCTTCCTCGTTTTGGAATGAATAAATACTCAGCTCCTTCGGAGATCCAAAGTGCGTTATCGTCTTATTCCTTATCGTCACTTACCATCAGGTTGAGATTAAGGCCATGAGAGCTTTCAAATGTACCTACAGGAAAAATGATGTGAAACGAAAATTTTTATTTCATTAGTAAACTAAGTACTACTTACTTACTTTATGGTAGGTACCTATTCAATTCAAAAGACTTTTTTTATTTCGTAACGGGTAAGCACTTGTAGTAATTGTAGTATTGTGTAGTGAAGAAGTGTAGTGAAGCGCACTACAACCAAATCTCCGGAAATAACCATTTTACTGACAACTGACGGTACACAAAAATGAAAACGACATACATTGTTGCTACCGTGCCGGTAGAGAGGCAAATTAATAAATTAAACAAATAAATTATTAAAACTTGTGGCAAAAGAAAAAGTGTTTACAATTGGCGGACTCCATGGTTGTTAATTTATGCATGATTTTAAATAAACATCTTTATTTTTCATACTCCTAGTACAAAGCCTAAACGTAGCATTAAACTCCTAGAGAGAAAAAATAGCAATGCTCACTGTCGTTTAAACAGGAATGTGTTCTATCTATGAAAGGCATTTGGAAATATCTATCTCGCTATCAAAGTACAAAATAACCCTTTACATCAAATCATAATAAATTACATAATACCACTTACATACTTTCTTTCTAATTTACTAAAAATCATACTGCTTATCACGCAGAATTTCTAATAAACGTAACTTCATTTTTCCATACAATTGAAAGCAATCAGAGCGCCTTAGTGAAATGTGTAGCAATTTCCCTTTGATCATTTGAAAGAGAAGAGCGATTCGATTACCTATTATTACCCTACTAGTTAACAATATTGTCGATCTATTTCATTAATTTTAGTAAAAGTAATTTGTATTCCTAGACTACATTTTTAACTGTTAGTAGCTTGTCCGTTCGCGTCTTATTATTTGTATTCCGTGTTTGCTGAACTTGCATGCAACCCACATACCTACCGAGCCATCGAGCTCCTAGTTCTTCCTAGTTCAGTTAATGAAACTTAATTTAGGACGGTAATCTTACTTTTTAACATGCAGAAGACCTGCTAGCAACTCGTAATTGTTAAGTTTGCGTAAGTAGTAGGTTAGGAGCTCGATGGCGCAGTGGCTAGCTCGTTTGGCTTGCGATCTTGCCCGCTAAGCAACTTTTGCAATGCCGGGACGCCTGATGGGTGACCAATTAAAAATATCTCGAGCTTCCTCCGTGCTTCGGAAGGCACGTTAAGCTGATGCTGGTCCCGGTTGTTGTCGTAAGATGGCAGTCGTTAAAACCCACCAACCCGCATTGGGCCAGCGTGGTGGGTTATGGCCCAATATCCCCACGTGCTATTGTTCACGTGGGAGGCCTGTGCCCAGCAGTGGGACGTTTATAGGCTGATGATGAAGATGGAGTAGTAGGTTCGGTCAAAAATAAAAAACCGATCGATACAAATTAAGTGATAAACAAGTTAACAGTTACTGAGATGTAGGTACTTATTTATCTAAATTATGGTGAGGTCATTGCCCGCGGCGACGAGTCGTGCTGAGTCGTGTATCTTCGCGTGCCGCCGGTACAGCTGATTTGAGCTGATATACGCGTGCATTTGTGTGCGTGTGCGGCAGTCGCTGCGCTGCCTGCGCTCGATATTCATTGCGTTTTGAAATTTCATAAGCCTATTTGACTAAGAAATTTAAATAATTTTGGTAATGCTTCTTTAGAATAAAGTTTAGTAATCACGTTTTACATTTATTTTTGTCAAAACCAAAGTCACAATATTGTGACTTTAACACTTAATATCTCCGTAATTAGAAGGTTTCCAGGTATGGCCCAGTACAGAAAAAACTTCGTAATAATGGACAGATTACGTGGCTCTCGGCTTCGTTAAGCTTCTTTTCATACCCTGTATATGTATTTTTTTTTTGAGCTTACTATGATGTTGAATTATTCTTAATATTAATTTCGTTATGTTCAGCATTGGTCGAAAAAGGTATCAATGTGTAAAGAAGTTAAGATATACATCTACATTAAGAAATGCAAATAAAGCAAGGTATTTCTTGCCATTAAGGCATATAGTATTCTAATCCTAACTAATGTTTGGCCTCGTTTGATTCTTACCTCGTTTAACTCGTAATAATGCATCTGAAATAAAAACTCTACCTTTCTATTGCTTTTTCACACCTAAACCATTCGATCGATTTGATTGAAGCTCTTGACAGGTTGCAAAGACGTGCTGTCCGTATTATCGGTAACGATGACGTTACGACCAGTCTGGAGCCGTTACAGCTACGTAGGGATATTGCTTCCCTTAGTGCTTTTTACCGCTTTTACCACGGTGAATGCTCTGAGGAGCTCTTTGACCTCATCCCTTCCCCTTTCCAGATCGACGCGTGCAGGTCTTAGAAGCCACCCTCATACCGTGTTGACCATCAAGACACGTACCAAAAAGTTTGGACAATCGTTCTTTTGCCGAACTGCCCGTATGTGGAATGCGCTTCCCGCACACGTGTTTCCTTCCTCTTTCTCTCCCGGGTTATTTAAGCGGGGCGTGAAAAAGCATATATGCAGGCCGCCATAGTGAGAGCGTTCGGCATAGCGTAGTAGCGCTGTGATGAACGCTTTCACTTCTTGGGCTTCACTGGCTGCTTTTCATCAGGCAGAGTGAAGCCATTATGGCATGCCACAATAAAAATAAAAAAAAATTGAAATTTGGCAAATAGGTAGTTCTGTTTTATGGTGTTTTATACTCCCATGTAAATTGTAATTAATTTTATTCTAATCTAAGCTATAATTTTTATCTAAAACGAAAAACGTCCTTTGCTATAAAGGACTAGGTAAATAAAAAAAATGTTTCTTACAAATATTCACATACTAGACCCATGGCACACTCTAAATGTGCGGGTATAGCGATAACAAATTACTCCATAGAAATACTAAAAAATGTAAACTTGTGAAAAGTATCAAAATCGCTTGGTCGTAGTTTTAACATAGTATTGTGGGTGGACTCGTGACCTTCAATGAGTTGTCGGGTGGGACGCTTAAAATACCTATTCTCGCAGAGTTGAAATTTGTAATAGGGCTCTTAAGGATCACCAACATGACATCTATGTCACGTTGGTGATCTTAACCAATGGTTACCATTACAGAGCTAATAAAGTAGGTAATACGTGTCTAATTAAATATTGTCACAATTACAGGAAATCAAATTTCTAGTGAAAAGTAGGTACAGCAGCACGCGCGCTTTGTACAGTTAATTAAAAATAGTCAAGAGCCTAAATTAAAAAAAATCTTTTCTTGTATTTTGACATTGTATTGAATTGAATTAAATTGAATCGACATCGAAAAAATTTAATCGATAGTGACAACCTCTATAGAAGTTTACATAAATATGACGTTAGACTTGTGCACGGACAGGTAATCTCTGTGTGTGAATATAATAGTGTGCGTCTGTTTTATGCTAGTGTTCAACAATGTTGTCGTTTGCGTGCGTAGCGACGTCATTTAAAAATGCATTAGTGTGTTAACAATTTCTATGTGTGTTTCCTTCCCCCCGCAGGAAATGACAGACTTTTTTTGCACAGAAATTAGTGCGCGTGTCGTCTCCTGTTGGTTGAATGCTCTAAGACCGTAACAGGACAAGGTACAGTCACGAGTACCAATATGTAAACTTTGACTCTTATTCCATTGTATTAAAAGTTACAATTATTGTTTAGAATAGTTATTTTTGCTCTTGAATGTACGTAGAAATCTACTTATCTATATTATACGTATTAGGCTCAGATTGAGAAAATCAATAAACTGGAAAGTCTCTTCATTGCTTCACGATACTGACATTTTGGGCGATCAAAAATTCGAGTACTATCACGCAACAAAAAAGTGCACTATCCCGGTCAGCAGTCGGTGACGAACTAAACATTGGTCCATTGTGTGAACAGGCCACGATACGCCACTATTCCTTTTAAGTGTGCACAAAAACCGACAACTTTTCGATTGCGCACCACGATGGGCCAGTGTCCGTCAACAATGGCCAACATACACCATTTACCCCTAGTACACATAGGCGCTGGCCTGCATTGGGACAACATACGCCAATGTGTACTGGTGCCTTTAGATGTGGTCATGCTGTGGGGTATGTAGTTACCTGTCTTCTGGACAGCTAAGGCTGATTTCTGACCTAAGTTAATCTCATTAGTGTCCTATTACTTACGTAAGTATGGGGGAAATCTAATAGATACTGAGATAGGAAAGTTTGGGAACATTGTTACATACATACATGTACCTAATCACGACACGACTGTTGAGAGTCTTAGAAACTAGGCAATGAGAACAGCAAAAGCGGACTCTGCCATAGTCTACTTTTCACCAATAGTGACTGCAAATATGTGTTAAAAAAGGTCCTAGACCTTTTATCCATGTTTTTGTGTAGTCATAGTAACCAAAATAAATATACGATGTCAGTTGCCTGAAAACCACAGACCACTTATCCCATAGACTCCGCATACGAGGGTAACGTCACTCATACTACATATGCAATCCATTGCATATGTAAGTGACACGCCCCCAAACCTAGATTCAGTCATAGTTAGACAGCGCCGCGGCACGCTAAAATTCAAAAATCTATTAATAATATAAATATGCCGTATTGCGCTGTTAAATTGTGTGTAAAGTGAAGCAAAACTTCTAGCTTACAAAAAGATAATATTTTATTTCATCGGTAAGTACAATTTTATGACGTAAAAGGATAAATTTTAAATTGGTGTGAAAATTCAATAATAAATTAAGAAAAATGCACGCGTTGATGTCTTTTAAAAAAGTCCCTTTCATTCTGTTGTAAATGCATAAAGCACTATCTCCCTCTGTTTTGGTGAGTGTTGCCCAAGTTAGAACCTACAACTTGACGATGAATTCGTTATAAATATCGATAATTTTTTATTAAGTTTAGAACTTTGTTACCATTATGACATTATTGAGTTATGAGAACGAAATCAAATTCGCTGGTGTATTTTGGGAAATTCAAAAATAACAATAAGAAGCTTTCACGTAAAATGTAATGTTGACTTTAACAATTTCTAGCAAAATATCATTTCTAAACCTCGAGTTTTCGTAACCAAACGGAAGGTTTAGTGTATATGTACTAAAAATAAAGTTTTTTAGGTTGTTATTGGCATTGTATAATCAGTTTTAGTTGGTTTAAAATTATTATTATCTTTTTATCAAAATATTCAATGCTGACTTTTTGTTTTAACTTCTTTATTTTAATTTATTATTTAAAGATACTTAACTAACTTTTGTTGTAAAATGTTTCCAAAATGCCAAAACTTGAAAATAAAATGGATAGAAGCTACAAGCAAATATAGCATTATATGCTCACGACATTTTGCCGCGGATAGCTATCAACTATATAATCTATATCTACTACTAAATAACTATAAAATCTATCAACTAATGAAAAAGCGGCGACTGTTGTTTAGTAATGCTGAACCCACGCTTATGCTTCCAACTGTGGTGAGTAATTATGTTCAATTTGCTTAGTAACTAACTATGAAGTACTTACCTACTACCTACAATTTAAATATGCATTTCAATATAATGCGACTAGGTGAATATTCATATTAACCTATTTTAATGTTTTAGGGTTCTTCATAAGGTGAATTTGCTTCAGCCACAAATTCATATTGTTCACCAGTGAGGCCAGTTACCACCTTACAGCATAGACTATCGATGATATCTTCTTTGTCACTTAAAGTACCAGCCTATAAAGATCTAATCTAATCTAACTTCTATTTTTTTTGATACGTATAAAACTTTCATTGTACTTGTTGTTGCAGGATTTTATTCAAAATTATCAAGAAATACCAACGACTTCAGATATGCATATCTCCGATAGTTTTCTCTCCAATAATAAAACTATAAAACATCAAGCAATTAACCAACCAAGTACAAATACCGATTTGTTAGAGATATGTTTTACATTTAGCAGTCCAAGATACAAGCGTCTTAACCGTTAAACTTATCCGTCTGATAAAATATTACGCGACCAATCTAAAAATGTCTTGTAAAACAATGAATGACATGATATTATGACAAAACATTTTCAAAATGGTTGTATTAACTCTAACCACCAAATAAGTTTTGCCTGACCTTTGAAAAACCGGCCATTACATATTTATTTTTTTAAACTACTCCGAAACTGATTATCGCAAACAGATTGATTGACCAAATATAATACCTATCTTAACTTGAGTTTTGATATAAAAGTTAGTACCTATTAAATAAGAAGAATTGTTTTATTAACTTATTAAGGGTGGATTCGACCAAACTGGAATAAGACTTACTCCGAGATAAGTCCATACAAATTCGGCGTTAAATCTAGGTATAAGACCTTATTCTACTTTGGTCGAATCCACCCTAACACCGTTATATTAATCATCAAGTACGAAAAAAGTCCATCGATATCAATATCGACTTTTACCACATTACTATTTCGAATACATTTGTTAATGGTGTGTTACGTGTCACTAGTTTGACCTTTAAATATCCAATCACAGCCAGAGTTACACCCCCGCACCCCGCTGAATTTTTACGATTGCATCTTTTAGTAAAACTCGCTGAAAGCGACGTCTATGGGATAAGTGGTCTGTGCTGAAAACAAACGTTTTTTGATTTCACGAATATTTAAATCCTTGTAACATGGTAGCAGAGCGTATGAAGAATAAAATAAAATAACGAAATTTTCGGTGTAGTCATGGCATCCAAACCAGAGGTTACGCGATTCAAAATCGGAAACTTGGATGGCACAAACTGGTCGGTTTGGAAGTATAAGGTATCTATGTTGTTGAAGGGAATTCCCAAAGCCCTAGAAATATTAGAAGGTAGATATGGTATTCCAGTAATGAAACTCACCGGTGATAATTGTGCTATGAAGGAGTTTCAAGAACTTGATAGTACTATTTTAATTATTCTCACAAGCAACATGACCGACGAAATTGTCCAAAGAATTATGTGTTTTGAGGCTTCTAAAGAAGTGTGGGATGAACTCAAACGGTTGTTCGACGGAGATAGAGATGACTTAGTCTACGAAAATTGCCTTAAGTTCTTCGAGTACAAGAAGAAGCTGGACTATAATATGGCGATACACCTGTCAAAGTTAAAGAACATTTGGTTTAACTTGAACAAGGAGATCACAAAGCTTAAAGGAAACTAAGAGTTGCCAGAGGTAATTCTGATATGCAAATATTAGATAGTTTGCCTAAAGAATACCTCACATTCAAATCCAGTTGGCTATTGATGTCTAAAAAGGAAAGGACAATAGAGAGACTAACCTCACAACTCTGCGCGTTTGTACGCAACGTAGAGACAATATCTACAGCATCCACAAGCGAGAGTACCCAAGCTCTGGCAAGAAAAGCTTCTTACAAGGAAAAAAACTATAAGAACAACAGTAAAAAGGTAAAGTGCAATTACTGTTTACAAGAAGGACATAAAGTAAGAAAATGCGCCAAGTGGTTGAGTGATGGAAGACCACCTAAGCCAAGTTCGAATACAAACATAGTAAACAACACAAACCTGATGATGGTTGATACATGCTTATACCCTGACAGAGATTGTTGGTATCTAGACAGTGGAGCTACAAGTCATGTCACGTTTAGGAGAGATTTGTTCCATACGTTTAAAAGATTTGGCAAAGCACATACAGTAACAACAGCCAATGGTGAGAAAGTTGAGGCCACTGGTAAAGGTGACATAAAACTGGAAGCCAAAGTTGGAAACCATAGAGGCATCATAACCTTATGCGATGTATGGTGTGTACCATCACTACAGAAGAATCTGTTCTCACTATTGGCATCACAGGACAGATTACAGAATAGCGTCTTCGAGTCTAAGCCAGAGTTTTGCACACTAAAAGCGAATGGCATAGTTAAGGTTACAGGTGAACGAAATAAAAGGGGAGGCTTATTCAGACTAAATGTGAACAATGTAATGCCACCAATACCCTTGGAAGTCAATGTGCTAACAAGTCAAGGTTCGCTACAGATCTATCATGAGAGATTGGCTCACCAAAGCAAAGCTCATGTAAAGATAGTCATTGAAAGTGAACTCGGAATAAAAGTACCGCATAACAGTAAAGAGTTCTGCGAAGGATGTAGCTTTGGGAAGATGCACAGAAAACCTTTCAGAACTAGAGTCAGAGCGGAGACACCAGGCGAAATAATAAACTCAGATGTTTGTGGTCCATTCCCATTTTCATACAAGAGATACCGCTACTTCGTTCTATTTAAAGATGATTACAGCAAATACCGCTATGTATACTTCATGAAACAGAAGTCTGAAGTCTGTTCAAAGCTTCAACTAATGTTAGAAGAGAGCAAGGTAGCTGGTCATGTCGTTAAAGAAATGTTAAGTGATAATGGCGGAGAATTCGATATTGAGAAAATTAGATCTACACTACAAAAGTATGGCATCAAGCAAAGATTAATAATGCCATATACGCCACAGCAATATGGCTGCAGTGAGAGAGAGAATAGGACACTTGTAGAAGCCGCTCGCGCAATGATGTGCGCATACATCATTACGCGAGCGGAGAGCGAACGAAGAGTTGCCAACCGCATGTTGGGCAGAGCTCATAAGTACAGCAGCATATGTACTCAACAGAACAGGATGCACTCCTGTAGATGGTAAATCACCATATGAATTGTGGTACAACAAGAAGTCAAAGATTAGTCATTTGAAGATTATCGGAAGTTCTTGTTACGTCCATGTACCCAAGCAGAAGCGTAAGAAGTTAGACAAGAAATCCGAAAAATGTATCCTAATCGGCTACAATGGTGATGATGGATATCGTCTTCTGAACATGAATAAAAATGGATGTTTACTGGTACGTTCAAGAGACGTAGTATTTCTAGAGTCAGCGATCAATGACACTAATGCTAAAGAGAGTGAAGAATCGACAAAATCTTCTGAGACCGAGGCTGAAAATGAAATAAGTCTACGAATACCAGCAAATCCAGTTGTAAGGGAGGACAATAGTCAAACGATTCAAGATGTAAGGGAGGAAGAAAGTGAAAGCACAGAAACTTTTCAGGAAGTGTACCTCCAGAATTGTTTGAGACTATACCTCATACATCTTCAGAAATTCATGATGACGATGACATTGAGAATGATCAGACGTTACCAGAGCGCGTAGAACAAATGGATGATATTATGTCAGATAGCGAAAAAGAGAATGAAGGTAGGAGAACTCTTCGAGACAGAGCTCAGCTACAACCACCTGCAAGACTTGGTGACTATGTTATACTGTCTTTAGACAATGGGACAGAAATAGATGAGCCTACAACCTATAACAAAGCATCTAAAAGTCAAGACAAGGAGCAATGGATGACAGCTATGAAAAATGAGTTAAAGTCTTTGGACGAAAATAAAACTTGGACTTTAGTTGATCTACCCAAGGATCGCAAAGCTATATCGTGCAAGTGGCTCTACAAAGTTAAAACTAACGCTGATGGTACTATTGACAAATACAAAGCAAGACTCGTTCGTTGCTCGAGGTTTTTCGCAACAACACGGAGTGGACTATGATGAGACGTTTAGCCCTGTTGCAAAGATGACAACGATAAGGTCAGTCATAAGCATTGCGGCAAACAAAGGTTTAACACTCACGCAATTTGATGTGTCAACTGCGTTTTTAAATGGATGTCTGAAACAAGATATATACATGAAACAACCAGAAGGTATCAATGACGGCACTAATCGAGTGTGCAAGTTAAAACGCAGCCAATACGGGTTAAAACAATCATCAAGATGCTGGAACAAATGCATTGTTGATTATTTGAAGTCGATAGGATTTCAACAAAGCCAGAAAGATCCTTGCATGTTTGTAAGAAAACGAGCACAAAACAAAATCATCTTGGTATTATACGTAGATGATGGATTGGTAGCTGCAACAAACGAAAAAGATGCAGATAAGTTTATGGCTGAGCTAAAGCGAAAGTTTAAGATAACTACAAAGCCAGCAGACTATTATCTGGGTTTGCAACTACAATACAAAGATGATGGCTCAATTACTATAACGCAGAAACACTACACCGAGAAAGTGTTAGCTCGGTTTGGTATGAGCAGCTGTAAGATAGTCACCACACCAATGATCAGAGAATCTGAAAAAGGGCAAGCAGATAAAGAGATGATAGACGAGAAGTCATATCCTTATAGACAAGCTATTGGTGCCCTTAGTTATCTAGTGGTTGGAACACGACCAGATATTGCATATGCCGTTGGTGTTGTATCAAGAACCTTGGAGAACCCTTCTAAAGAGGATGTATTAAAGGTTAAACGTATAATGCGTTACCTACAAGGTACATACAAAAAGATTTTATACCGGGAATACTGGACTGCTTCAGCGATTCGAACCATGGAGGAGACCTTAAAGATGGTCGCTCCACAAGTGGCATACTGTGCTTATATGCTGGTGGAGCAATTGCTTGGGCAAGTAAAAAGCAATCATCAGTAGCTATCCCTACAACAGAAGCTGAAATTGTTGCAGCAAGCGAAACAGCACGAGAGATGGTGTGGCTACAGAGGCTGTACAATGAAATTTCTGCCCTAAAGCAAATACCTATCTTGCAAGTAGATAATGACGCTGCAGTAAAACTGGCGCAAAATCCTGAATTGCATAGAAGGACAAAACACATAGCCATAAGACATTTCTATGTGAGAGAATTGGTTGCCGATGGAATAATTCAAGTCAAGCACATAGGGGCAAACCTACAGAGTGCTGATTTCTTAACCAAGGCCCTCAGTCGGCCGTCAACAGAAGCCATAGCTGACCGGATTGGTTTGGGAGGGTGATGATTATCTTTTATTTCACCGACTGCACAAAAAGGGAGGATGTTAAAAAAGGTCCTAGACCTTTTATCTATGTTTTTCAGTAGTCATAGTAACCAAAATAAATATACGATGACAGTTGCCTGAAAACAAACGTTTTTTGATTTCACGGATATTTAAATCCTTGTAACAATGTGCTCAGACAGGTGGTAAGCCCATCGCCGCTCTATGCTGTTGGAAGTATGTGCAGTATTTAGTCCGTTAATCGTCTTTTACTACACCCAAGGAAAGGGAAGGGGTGTTAGTATTCTTTCACCGCTACACGACACGAACTTTGTTAACTAAAACAAAAAAGTGTAGGTATTAATTTTTAATAAATGAAGTTGTATACCTACTTCTACTTAATTCTTTATTCCATCGTCTTAGTTATCTATCTAAAACAAAAAAAATGCCTTCAAGCTTGTTCCATTATTGTTGAAATATCGGCATTGATGATTTTCTCTGTTTCATTTTAGTTTGAATCTCAGAACAATAGCTAAAGCATAGAAACCGTCTGAGTAGAAAAAAAGCGTACCAGGCGATTTGTCAAAACTGTAGCCATTGGAGCCTTTTAATGCTACCAAGTTAAGTTACTCGCCCTAACCATCGCCTAAATCAGCCAACAATGACCCATATAATTTTGTCGTATATTACGTGGATCATTGCCATGCGTTTCTGTTTTTTTGTGTGAAAACTGGAATTTCGTTGCAAAATACTATTAATGTCAGTGATTAAGCAATGAACTATGGCGTGCGTCGTTTGGAAATGTTAATCTCGCATAGGAAATAAAGAAAATAACAGTATTTCACTGTTATTTTCTTCAGTTAGCTTCCACTGGTATGTGATATTTCTATGTTTATTTACCGTTGTTTTGATTTTATAGTACTACGAGTATCTTCGTTCGACTAAGTATTTTCAGTTACCATTCATTATATTATATTGGAATAAATAGTTTAATTACTACATTAAGAGCTTAAAATCCATTTTTCTTAAAAATGTTAAGCATCGATAAATTATAAAGTTCACTTAAATGTTTCAGATTTCCTCTGGATGAAATTCGACGTGCACAGTGGACTGCTGCAGTGTCTCCCGAAGATGGTTGGACACCAAAAAAACGCCATCGAGTTTGTTCAAAACATTTTGGGTTTTACCAGTGACGACAAATGGCGTAGACTGAGAGATGTTGAGTGACGGTCAAACAAAGTCGTATAATATTTACCTCAGCTTCACGCTCTGCTTGAAGGTTTCCAAGTTGCCTCTAGCCTTTAATCAATAAAACTTTTTTTTTCGTTTATTCGTTTTAAAATTTATCAACTGAGCACCATTTTGTATGAGAAGGTATTGTATTTTTCGGAATTTCTGAAAGTTGTCATAACATAATGTGTTCAAAATGATGGAATAATTTCCACCCCCTAAACCATCGGCGTATACTGTAAGTAATATATTTCATTTTTAGATGCGGTAGCTTGTTATTGTTAGTTACTATATGTTATGTCTCTTTTGTAACTGATGCTGTAAGCTCCCTTAATAAAATAAAATAATAAAATAAATAAATAAAAATAAAAAATAATGCATCTAATACTAATAAAAAACGGAGTTGGAACATGGTGGGTGAGCTTTCGTTTAATAATGTTTGTTTTTTTAAGTTAATTTAAAATTCTACTAGTGACAACTTTAGACCTAGGCAAAGTTGTGTTACTAAGGTTTACAAAACACTTTGCAATTATGCCAACTAGGTTATTAAGCTGAAATTATGTCCTTTTCATAAAAATATTACACACTACGGAAAAAAGCCCTTATATTCTTACCCTGGGCCGTTACCACTTGAAGGGAACAAGTATATTTTCGCAGAAACTGAAAATTTAAACGCTCTCTCGAAATTTTTCTGCACTCCCGTCGCATTTGTATACTCAACTGTCACAGAACGTTTGAGTTGCCAGTAAAGAAAAAAGATAAATACGTTCCCCTTATGTAAAATTAGTATCAAATTGTAGAAAATAAGAAACAACTTAGCAAACGTGAGATATCGTAATCTAAATGAAATTGGCAAAATTGCGCTTAGTTGGCAAAGTTGCAGCATTTTACAGTATTGTTCTGAGACACACTATTTGAAAACTAATTACTAGGCAGTATGGTCTCTATCCTTAGCCTGTTCCTTCACGGAACAAAGGACATAATTTTTTTACTATGGGGCTTGGTACTAAATTCCAAAGTCTTTTAACTTGACGCCAAAGTATAAATACTTGAAGAATACATTATTATCAACATAATTATGACCGTATTATTAATTTAAAGACCTCCGTTTTTTTATATAAATTAAAAATGAACATTGATTTCTACTCGAAAATGGCAACATTATAGTAGGATTGTGACACTTTATGTTATTAAAAATGAAAAAGTGACGCTTGTCTGACGTTTTATATGTCAATACCATGTCAATACGTATCGTAGACAGATGTCAGACTGTCAGCCGCCAGACGATTTCCGGACGCGCTTTCGTTGTGATAATTGTGTGTATCGTTGCTAAAATACTTTAAGTGCGAAAAAGATAACTGTGTTATCGATATCGTTTCTACATTACCATAGACCTCATAGACTTACCTACATAATAACCCTGCGTTCGTTAACATTAAAAAAACCAAAACTTTCGTTCAGAAACGTACAAAACTTATCAAAATACAGTATTCTTTAACGGAGGTAATTAAAAATCTAAGAAATATACAGAATATACATTTAGTATATATACAAATATACATTTAGTCTCTTGGACAAGGAAGTATATGAATTGTTGCAGTTAATTTTTCTTTTAATTTAGTACCAATAAAATTATGTCCTTTAAATAAAAGGACTTCTTGGCAGGAAAGTGAAACGTCATGTCTGCTGTTTTGTTTTATTTTCTTAGAGGACATATTTTTTTTACTATGGAGCTTGGTACTAAATTCGAAAGTCTTTTAACTTGACGCCAATGTATAAATACTTAAAGAATACATTATTATCAACATATTTATGACGGTATTATTAATTTAAAGACCTCCGTTTTTTTTATATAAATTAAAAACCAACATTGATTTCTACTCAAAAATGGCAACATTATAGTAGGATTGTGACACTTTAAGTCTCGGACCAAATATGTAATATTTGGTCCGAGCTTTAAGTTATTAAAAATAAAAAAGTGACGTTTGTCTGACATTTTATATGTCAATACTCATCGTAGACAGATGTCAGAATGTCAGCCGCCAGACGATTCCCGGTCGCGCTTTCGTTGTGCTAATTGTGTGTATATGGTCCGAGGTGTGTATCGTTGCTAAATACTTTAAGTGCGAAAAAGATAACTGTGTTATCGATATCGTTTCTACAACATAGACCTATTATACTTACCTACTTAATAATCCTGCCTTCGATAACATTAAAAAAACCAGACCTTACGTTCAGAAACGTACAAAACTTATTATAATACAGTATTTTTTAACGGAGGTAATTAAAAATCTAAAAAATATACAGAATGATAGCATTTAGTCTCTTGGACAAGGAAATATATGAATTGTTGCAGTTAATTTTTCTTTTATTTTAGTACCAAAAAAAATTATGTCCTTTGTGTTTTTTCGAACAATAATGTGAAATAATAGTGGATTATTAACCGTTAAGTGTTTGTGAACGTGCATGAGTTTTGGCAAATGAAACAAAACAGTGCAATATCACTCTTCAAATTCTCTCAAGATGTCTGTTGGCAGGGACACAGTGACGGCAAAGTAAAACTTCGTAGTTGTCTGAACGAATGCTTTTATTAAAGTAAAGGCCGCTCCGTTGGCACAACGGTTTTATAATGAAAAGTCGTTTGAGTGACTAATACAAAAATAGTGATGTTACACAAAGTAATCGTATGGTATAATCAATAGATACAATTGAATAGAGTATTTTCGTATATTCCAACAGTCCCCCTCGAAAATAGGGTATACTTACTTTAACAAAAATAGCAAATAGCTGCTTAAAATAGACTGAGGTACTCTTTCCATACAAATTACAATGTAACATAAAATAATATTAACTTAATAGGTAATTTAATGCATTCTTTGATAAATTAACATCTTATGTTATGTACATGTACATTCGTCGTTCGCTACTCGCCTAAGGCGCACACGTACGTCATTTTCGCATATCTACCCTCATTATGAGTAAGTGTGATAAGTGCAACAAAAATATCACGGCTAGAAGCCCTGGAATAGAATGTGCTAGATGTGAGAAGGTTGTTCATTGCAGCACGTCATGTTCTAGGCTTTCAAAAAAGCAGATAAGTGCACTCAGTGCTGCGGAGACCCTGGAATGGACATGTCGCGAATGCTTAGATTCCTCGGGAAGGAAATCGTCATTTGTGGTACCCGTAGATGATGAAGAAGAAGACGAGGATACGAGCTCAGAACCCAATCCACTAGTTCAGCTCGATGCTAACAAACTCCTGAAAAATATTACTGTGGAGGTACAAAAGGCGTTAAACAAGGAGCTGAAAGAAGTCAAACAGTCTATGCAGTTCTATAGTGACAAAATGGACGAGGTGCTTGAAAGTGTACACGCATTCAAGCAAACGATTATCGATCTGAAGCGAAAACTTGTGGATGTCAACAATAAAAACATTAATTTGGAAACTCGAGTAGGTGCCCTGGAACAACACATCCAACAGTTAGAGCAAAAGCAACTGTCTAATCATATTGATATATCTAATGTACCTAACCAGGACCAAGAAAAAGTGATAACAGTAGTGGAAACGCTAGCAAAAAAATTATCATTGCCTAAAGAAGACATTATCAGTGCAAAACGTCTCAGTGGCAGAAAAGATCACCCCGGACCCATAAGAGTCACGATAAAGGACGATTGCAGTCAGGAGAAATGGCTAGCTGCATCTAAAAATATCTCTGTCCGTGTATGTGACCTAATTACAAACCCATCTACTGATGTCGGCGGCCAGAAGATATACATAAACGAAGCTCTCACACCGTACAACAGAAATCTTCTTTGGAACACAAAACAACAGCTAAAAGGTACGCATAAATTCATTTGGTGCAAAAGAGGCATAATTATGGCTCGGAAAGCAGAGAACGAAAAACCGATCATCGTAAGGTCTCTAAGCGATATTAAATTAGTTAATAAGTAGGTAATCGTACATTGTTTTTGGCTTATATTTACTAGCTATTAATTTTTATTTCCTAAAAATGGCTAACATAGTAGTTGATGATGTATTTGAAATTAAAAATTGCTCAGATATATATAATTTCCTAAATAACATACCTAATGGCTTTATGAATTTGCTTTGCTTACATATTAATATACGGTCTATCATTAAAAACTTTGCAGCTTTAGAACAATGTGTCACTGCATGCAGTGAATGTGTAGACGTAATCATATTAACTGAGGCTAATATTTCTGATTCACTGACTTGTTTGTATAATATTGATGGCTACAATATGCGAACAGAATTGCGCAACTCACGAAAGGGTGGGGGCATAATCGTATATGTTCACAAAAAACACAAATTATCTGACTTTAAATTAAAAACACAACACTTTGAATGCCTAACCCTCAAAATCACAACACCTTTTCACTATTCCGCTGTTCTGTGCGCAGTGTATAGGCCACCGAATAATAGTAAACATTTATTTGTTAATGAACTACAGCAGGTTATTTCCAACTTCGGCAATGATTGTGACTTACTAGGACTTACTTACTAGGAGACATTAACATTGATCTAAAAGTCGACAGTGCTATAAAACATAAATACAAAACTATGTTGTATAGTTGTGGTCTTTTGTGCGGGATATCAGACTACACGCGAATTGAAGAACGAGATGGTAAAATCAGTAAAACTTGCATTGACCATATCTTCGTGAGATCCCGCACACAAGAACCCTACACGGCCGCGCTCGGAATGGCACTAGCCGATCATCGTGCTATTGTATTGGCTTGCAGTGCGCCGCAGATACAGGATGCTTCATTAACTTCTTACAAAACAAGAAAAGATTCTAAAAAATTGACAACTCTTTTGCATAACATAAACTGGCAATGTGTAGATAATACGTCATGTCCTTTAGAAATATACAATTTTATAAATGATAATATAAATAAATGTTATACTCAATCAGAAATTAATATAAAATGTAATAATATTTCATCTCGTAAACTTAATTTATGTTGGGTTAATAAGAAAATAAATAAAGCATGTGAATATAAGAATAAATTGTTTATTGAGTGGAAAAAAGATACTAATAATAAAATATTACGATTAAAATATAACAAAGCTAGAAACTACACAAATAAATTAATACAAAAAACTAAAAACATTCATATAAAAAAAGAAATCTACGAGAATAAAAGAGACCCACGACGTCTGTGGCACTTATTAAACAGATTAACTGGAAAAATTAAAAAATCTGTTGATAATGCCTTGATCACAGCATTTGAAAACAGTACTTTCAAACCGATTGATATAGCAAACAGATTTGCTCACACATTTAATAATAGTGTAAAATGTATCTTACCCAATTGTAATACTCCTCTATTAGACAAGTCATCATACAATGTTCCTAAAAATGTTACAATGCGCTTTAAAAAAGCACGTTTTGATAGTGTGCAGAATATTGTAAAAAAATTAAATAATAAAAAAGCACCAGGCGCTGACGGAATAAGGGCAGTAGACATAAAAAATATTGGTGACAATATAATTGCAGCTATAGTCAAACTGATCAACGCAAGCATAGTCACAGGAAAGTATCCTGAACAGTTAAAGACCGGAATAGTCAGACCAATATATAAAAAGGGTAGCCATAAAGATTACGAAAACTATAGGCCAATTACGATTCTCCCCACAATTGACAAAATTGTTGAAAAATATATTGGTAATCAAATATACACGTTCTTTAGCGACAATGGAATAATTTCACAAAAACAGTATGGTTTTCAACCCGGAAAGAACACTACACAATTACTTTCTGACTTTACGGATTCAGTTAATAGACATCTAGACAATAAGCGGCATGTTGTTGTAGTTTTTATCGATTATAGCAAAGCTTTTGACACACTTCGACATGACAGACTAATTGAAAGTTTGGAAGAAAGTGGAATACGCGGCTCTGTATTAGAATGGTGTAAAAACTATTTACAAAACCGAACTTACTACGTGAAAGTTGATGACGCTATTAGTAGAAGGGTTCAGGTTATCGAAGGAACAGCTCAAGGGTCAGTACTCGGACCATTACACTACATAACATATGTAAACAATCTTATAAACGTCATTAAGGACTGCGAAATATATCAATTTGCTGACGATACTTGCTTACTTGCTGCTGACACTGATATTGACTTAGCTCTTGTTAAATTACAAAGTGATTTCACTGTACTTTCTAAGTGGTCCCATGACAACGGGCTTGTATTAAATTATAGTAAAACCAAAGTAATGTACATAAGCACTAGTCAAAATAGGAAAACATCTCCCATAAGGCTGATAGCACATAATCACAGCTGTTTGCATACTAACACCAATACCACCAATTGCTGCTGCAGCGCTCTAGAAGTTGTAAAAAAACAGACTTACTTGGGTGTGATTATTGATGATCGTTTGTCATGGGTTGACCAAACTCATCATGTGTGTGACAAATTACGCGCACTCCTTGCAAAGTTTTCTATACTTAAGTATAATATTCCTTATCCTATAATGTTATCCCTATATAAATCATTAGGCGAATCAATAATTTCTTACGGACTGAGTAGTTATGGACGCACTGCTAAAACACATCTAAACCAAATCTATGAACTACAAATTCGTATCTTAAAAACTATTGTTCCCCGCAAAGTGAAGGAGCAATATAAAAACAATTACCCTGCATTGTTCTCATACTGTTCACTGATACCTGTCCAGGAGAAATTGAAACATAATATTTTAACAGAACAATTCTTTAATACTGATCTACAGAAAATCACTTGTCATGAAAATTTTACTAGAAGCGTTGCAAATAATAAACTTTTAACGCCTAAATTTAATAACCTTCACGGTAAACGGACATTGCAGTACATTGTTCCAAGTTTAATTAATAAGTTACCGAACGATATTAAAAATAAAATAAATAGTAAAAACTTAAAAAGCACTATAAAAAACTACTTTATAAACAAACTATAAATAAACAAAATAAAACTAGCTGTAAACATTTTTCCAAATGGAGCATCCTGTGTTAAAGTATTTTGCGGACACGATTAATTGTGTGTACGACGGTAGCAAAAATGTAATCTGCACGGATCGTGTTTGTAAGACAATAAGGACGGGCTCCCGCATAGTAGCTTCTTTTTAAACTTACCCACTTACTTTAACAAAAAATTTAATGTATTACGACTGCGCTGTGTTAATTTATTTACTTTTTGATTTATATTCTTGGAGTACAGCGACGAATGTAGTGTACGAATAAACCTTTCTGGTTTTTGTTACGCTATTTAGTTACGATAAGACTGTTAAATCTGTTTATTAAATAAATTTAAAAAAAAAAAAAAATGTACATCTAAGTTATTACATGTTATTAAAATCATATGTTCTGTATGTTCAATTTAATAAGCAATTTAATACATTCTTTGATAAATTAACATCCTATGTTAAGTACATCACATCACATGTTATTACATGTTTGCTATTAACATCTTATGTTATGTATGTTCAACTTAATAAGTAATTTAATTCATTGTTGGATTAATTAACATCTTAAGTTATGTGGGTACATCACATGTTATTACATGTTATTAACATATAAAATTATGTATGTTCAACTTATTATGTAATTTAATATATTCTTTGTTATATTAATATCTTGTTGATTAAACTTTAAGATTTTGCACCAATTAGGAATCAAAGAATATTAATTTATTGATCAATTCCTGGAACTTTGTAGAGGGCATCACTTTCGAGAAAATTTCAGCTTGTTGGTCTCCTGTGGAGATAATATTCAAGCTTTATTTCTTTGTTAGTAATTTGCTCTCTTGAGTGGTACCTCTAATTTCTATCTGTTTAGACTTTTTATGATGTGTGGGATTGTTAGCAATGCTGATACAACTGTTATTATATTGAAATATAAATATCGGTTTTGTTATTAGAATCATAATACTATTTTAAATGTATAGTTCCTTTAATGCTTTAAAAATTTCCCCCTCATTAATTTTACTTAAAAAAAAAGATTTCAAATACTGATAGCTGCACAGATGTCTCGTCTATTTCAGTCGTGTACAAAGCATAGCGTACTTTAAACAATCTATTACAATATGACAAGGTGCATCACAATATTCGTCGGAGTTCAAATCTAAGTAATTTAATGTAGAAGGAAATGATGATTTTGAAGAATTGCAATCTTTCATGGATATTTTGTTTTTGTAAAACATTTGGTAAATAAATAAATTGATCTAAAGTTATTGTGTTCTTTGTTCTTTCAATTATTATTTTAATACCAGAAAACAATTTTACTATATTTAAATAAATCAGTTATGTCAGAATCATGTCAGTTTTAATAACTCATTCACAATTTTAATAATATTGTAAGGTTTGTTCATTGTGTGTGTCACTAAACTAAACCATCAACATATAGCACTACGTACTACACTATGTACGTTGTTATGTATAGAATTTTTATCTAGTCAATAAAGACATGGATCTCAGAATTATGAAAACTCATACTTTTAAGGTTACGATCGAAAACAAACAACATCGCGAGGATTGCTTTAGTCAATATAATGTTTTGCTTAATTAACAAACTTGGTTTGGTATCCCAAAAACAGGTAATACCTCCAGGTATTTTCATACAAAAATCCTCTTTATCTACGCCATTTAAAAAGAATTTTTTTACGTCCATGTGATGGACTTAGAGGTCAAACTGAATAGCAAAAGTTAGAATAAATCTAAAAGTAATGATACTAGTAATAATTAATTCGCGCAACAGGTGCAAACGTTTTGTCGTAATCTTGTAAGTATGTTTGGGTTAAAAAAAAACGGACTTTAGACGGGCCTTTTATCGCACCGGTTCCCCGTTTCCGTTATTGTTTACTTTAAAAACCCATTTACTAGTGACAATATTCATATTTTTAGGTCTATCAACAAATGTCCATGTCTGATTATTGTTCTGAGATTCGATTTCACAATGTATGGCGGAAAACCATTTATCAGTACCACACCATTAAAAATACCACTGTAACATAGTGGTAAGGAATGAGAAGTATTCAAAAGAGAAATACAAATCGGGGTCAGTCATTTTCTTATAAATTTTCGGGGATAGATTGCTAATCCGTTCGCTACGTCTGACAATTTTGATTGACTGAGTATCGTCAATTACTATTGTCTCGTTCGTTGGAATTTTGTGTTTCTTGCCTATTAGTTGTTCAGAGACCTCAACGGACTGGCTAATTTTGGCGGGAATTTATACTTGATATTACTCATCACTTTTAAATATTGGCCAAGAATATTCAAAAATTACATTTGTCAAATATTACATCTCTTGCAAGGAAAAAATTGCTTATTTTCGACATTAAACAATTTGTATCAATTTTTGCTATAACCGACAATATCGACTAGTTGTTATTTATTTATTTTTTTATCAAGTACATAGTTACTTAAGCAGAGCCAAATATTTTTAAGTGATTAATTTTAGGGTTCGTACCATGCCACATTCGTATGGTTTTTACTTAGCAGCGCTTTAGTGGGTAGTTATTTTGTTAGATATGTAGCCGTTAAAGCGGCTTCACCCCAAAATATTTTATCTAACTTCGCACTTGCGACCATGGTTCGTGCCATTTCGGTCAATGTACGATTCATGCGCACTGAGAAACCATTTTGTTGTGGAGTGTACGGAATTGTCAAATGGCAACTTATTCCCTTAGAAACACAAAATTCATTATAAATATATTATCAACCATTTTCTCAATAAGTGTAAATTAACGAACTTTGCATTAAATAAATTTTCACTTTTTATTAACAAAATCCATAAAACATTATAAGACTTCCACTTTAAAATTCATCAAATATGTGAAAGTATAGTGGGTAAAATGGTCAATAAAAGCAACAAAATAATGTTTGTCATCGCCGGTAGTCGGGCTGATCGGACCGCATGAATCCGAATAAATGTAGTCAGTCCACTTTTCACCAAATAGCGAATTTAACTAAGTTGAGAGTAAATTCATTTGAAATTCAATTTTACAAAGGTTGTTGCTACAGTATTGCATAATGCAATTTGTTATTTTTATAGATATGAACACCATTTGAATCAAATAAATAGCAATCATTGGACTTGCTTGCTTGCTGCATTCGACTTACGGACAGTCAATTATGAGAAACTTTGGGGGAAAAATAAAACGATCCTCTAATCGTCGATTGTACCTTGAACTCCAGATTTGTCCTTTTCCATAAGCCAAAATTGAAATTCTATTTTTAGCTACGCCAATCTTTATAAGACAGGGTAGTTTTGTATGTAAAGAAAAATAATCTCGTGAATTAACATGTAATCGGTAGCTCCAGAATCTAAAAGAAAAAAAAATTAGTAGAATTACTTGTTTCGTTTCATAATTCACAATAATTTGAAATCATAAAAGCAATACTGCCCTCGGTTTCCACGTGATGAACAGCATTTGCTGTACAGTTAAAATTACAGCTGCTGCCCTCGCGTTACGACAACTTCTTGCAAAAAAACGGCAGTCCTTTTTCATGTGATTCGTAATTTTATGCGTTGAATTGTCACAATATTGATTTCTTCTTGAAGATTGACGGTACACATTTTTATTCATCTTGTCCGGTCCATAATTATTACGCATAGAAAACTTCTCTGTATTGGTATGCGAAACTTTAAATTCGGTAGATATTTCGAACTTCAACTTAACTTCATGATCTAGCAGACGAGTTTTACGAATGCTATGGTGATCCTCTCCTAGCGTTTACAGCGCCGTGATCATACCGCCATATTATGAGGATAGGGTGAGTAATTCTGTTATCAAAACTCGTGAAATGTTGGAATAACTGACATCGGTTGCAATTTTAGGTGAATTAATTGCTTACGTAATGCTTACTGAGTCGCCAAGCTTCTTTGTACATAAATTTTGTCAAGATTGATTTAGCCGTGGCTGACCCTTTTGCAAAATTCAAAAAGGCATAGCCCAAAAACTCAACACTCGTACCTTTAGTAATCAGGTTCCGTTTCAGCCAATTTTAATCGAGACTGTTTGGTATTTCTTCATCACTCACGTACAGCACTGTTTATTTAAATATGAATTTACTATTAAAATTGACTTATAAAAATTACTTTTGAAAATTATGGTCCCTGGGCCCATGACCTGTTGGCAGGGACACAGTGACGGCAAAGTAAAACTTCGTAGTTGTCTGAACGAATGATTTTATTAAAGTAAAGGCCGCTCCGTTGGCACAACGGTTTTATAATGAAAAGTCGTTTGAGTGACTAATACACAGATAATAGAAGATTCTATTATATGTCTGTGGACTAATACAAAAATAGTGATGTTACACAAAGTAATCGTATGGTATAATCAATAGATACAAATGAATAGAGTATTTTCGTATATTCCACAGACATATTATGTCTGTGGTATATTCCAACAATATCCGTGTGAGATCTTATTAAAGTCCCACATCTTTACTGACGACTCAAGGGGACTGGAAACATCATATATCATGTCATTCATCATCATTATCATCTAGAGAGAACAAAACAAATAAAAAACTAATGACGAGGCAGTATGGTCTCTGACCTTAGCATGTTCCTTCACGGAACTTTAAATAAAAAAAAATCACATTACTCTCTGAAAAAGGAATAATAATCTAATACTACAGTTCCACATGCGTGCTCGCTACTCGCTTCGCCATTCGACGATATGTTCGACGAGGACATTCGCCTTCCTTAAACTGAGATGAGTGACTGTTTACACATTCGCGTGTATTCTTTTCTACTTCAACTTGCGAGAATGGACGACGTCTACGTTTTAGCAGCATCCGCGTGTCAATGATTATTAATAAATAATTTTTTGCTTACTTTTGTGTCGATAATGTTTTGAAAACCAAACCAAATAACTAGTTGAGCTTGGTAAAGTTCCCAAAACGTTTGAAATCTGTCGCTACTTTAATCCATTTTTAATATACAGTATATGTTGCTTGATCAACATTAAAAATACAATGAGTGAGAGAACGAATGTGTAAACACTATGTTCGCATCGTCACTTCACGTGCCCTTTGACTCGCGTCCAAAAAACCGCTCCGAACGCGAGCGTCACGAGCGGCGAGACGAGTCGCGAGGCGAGTGACGAGCGTGCGTTCACACAATCGCGCACGCACCTCGCTTCGCCATTCGACTCGCGACTCGCGCGAATGTAGAACTGCGGCTTAAGACATTACTTGATATGACTGACATCTGACTGGGACTTCTTGGCGGGAAAGTTATGCGTCATGTCTGCAGTTTTGTTTTATTTTCTAAAATTTGTGTTTTTTCGAACATTATTGTGAAATAGTAGTGGATTATTAACCGTTAAGTGTTAGTGAACGTTCATGAGTGTTGGCAAATGAAACCAAACAGTGCTACATCGCTTTTCAAATTCCCCCAAGAAGTCCGCTTGAGACCTCAGTAAAGTCCCACATCATTACGGAGGATTGAAGGGGTTTGGGGGAACATCATTTATCATTCACCATCAATCACCCACCACTCATTATCATCAAGGGAAAAAAAATAAAAAACTAATGACTAGGCAGTATGGTCACTGACCTTAGCCTGTTCCTTCACGGAACAAAATATTAAAATAATAAAAAAATGACATCTGACTGACAGAAACTAGCTGTCTGGGAGTTCTTGGCGGGAATGTGAAGCGTCATGTCTGCAGTTTTGTTTTATTTTCTAAAATTTGTGTTTTTTCGAACATTATTGTGAAATAATAGTGGATTATTAACCGTTAAGTGTTTGTGAACGTTCATGAGTGTTGGCAAATGAAACCAAACAGTGCAACATCACTTTTCAAATTCCCCCAAGAAGTCCGCGTGAGACCTCAGTAAAGTCCCACGTCTTTACTGAGGATTTAAGGGGTTTGGGGGAACATCATTTATCATTCATCATCAATCACCACTCATTATCATCAAGGGGAACAAAAAAAACTAATGACTAGGCAGTATGGTCACTGACCTTAGCCTGTTCCTTCATGGAACAAAAGAAGCCGGCTCCATACGCTTGCCAAACAACGGCAAACAGCAAACAGCAAACAACAAACACGAACATGTGGACAAGTGTTTGTCTGTGTTTGCCTGTTCGTGTTTGTGTTTGCCAGTGTTCGGCGTCGGTGTCGGTTTTTCATCACAAATCAAAGGATGTTTGGCAAACAGTTTGCGATGTCTCCACACGCTTGTTGAGCATCAATATTGCGCGCAAGCTTGCGGGCGGCAGACGTTCCGGTTATCAGCAGTTTTCCGCGCGCAATGTGGCGAAGCTAAGAAAATGGCTGATTGGTCTGAGGATAAAACTCTATCCTTTTTGGAAGCATACCTACCATAATGAGCAATGCATTTGGTATACTAAAGATGCCAATCATAAAAATAGGCAGAAGGTTACCGATGCGTTGGACGCGCCTTAGTTTTTATTGTCAGAACCAAAATTTATAGGAAATAAAAAATAAAAAGGATATATTTATATGTTTTTATTGATAGGTAACTAATGTTTTATATTTTAACGTTTTATTATCGCTTAAATATACTTAAGTAAAATTTTAAACACTGAAAAAAGACGACAACGATCGAGCACTGACAAATTTCGAACGACGTTGAAAGCCACACCTCGGTAGCCAAGTAGTTAAGGCAGTCGCCCGGAATGCGGAAGGTGCGTGGTTCGATTCCCGCCTGAGGTTGTCGTCTTTTTTTCAGTGTTTAAAATTTTACTTAAGTATATTTAAGCGTTAATAAAACGCTAAAATATAAAACATTAATCTATAAACGCAGCTTCATCTTAACCAAATGTTCAAATATTTGTAAAAATATTTCTTTCGGATCTCAGAGGTGAAAACTTCTAAGATTTGATGAAGCAATGTTGACTAAAACATAAGCATCAAGCACTGACAAATTTCGACGGTTGAAAGCCAGACCTCGGTAGCCAAGTGGTTAAGGCAGCCGCCCGCAATGCGGAAGGTGCGTGGTTCGATTCCCGCCTGAGGTTGTCGTCTTTTTTAAGTGTTTAAAATTTTAGGTAACTACTTAATTTAAGTAAAAATTTTAGACTAAAAAACATAAGTATTAAGCACTGACAAATTTCGACGGGTGAAAACCAGACCTCGGTAGCCAAGTGGTTAAGGCAGCCGCCCGAAATGCGGAAGGTGCGTGGTTCGATTACCGCCTGAGGTTGTCGTCTTTTTTCAGTTTTTAAAAATTATACTTAAGTAAGTATATTTAAGCGTTATTAAAACGCTAAAATATATAAAAACATTAATCTTTAAGCGCAGCTTCATCTGAACCGAATGTTCAAATATTTGTAAAAATATGTCTTTTGGATCTCAGCAGAGGTGAAAACTTCTAAGATTTGATGAAGCAATGTTGACTAAAAAACATAAGCATCAAGCACTGACAAATTTCGACGGATGAAAACCAGACCTCAATAGCAAAGTGGTTAAGGCAGCCGCCCGGAATGCAGAAAATGCGTGGTTCGATTCCCGCCTGAGGTTGTCGTCTTTTTTCAGTGTTTAAAAGTATATTTAAGCGTTGATAAAACGCTAAAATATGTAATAAACATTGATACATATTTTTTTAATTTAAAATAAGAATATGTCAACCCACAACTAATAGCTGCTACAAATTCGTCGTCCGTCATATTTGCCGATCCGGAATATACTGGCACGTTCGCCAAACATGAGGATGCCTGTTTGTGTTGGGTGTTTGTGGTCCACAGAATGTCTGTGTTGTGGTCGATGTTTGTAACTTTGTTTGTAGTGATCGGTGTTTGCGGCAAACAGCAAGCGTCTGGAGCCGGCTTCTCGACTGTGATTTTTGCGTAAAATGGTCAACTTTGGCGGTCTGGATCTCGGAATCAAAAATATATCAACAATTTTGACTTGATGAATAGTGTAGAATAGCTATTGGAATAGTGTGTAGCGGCCTCGCTTTTTGTAAATTTTGTAATTAAACCCAAAATTGCAGAGCAATATTTTCATAAAATGCGCGGAGCCATTTTTTTGAGCTCATCGATTGAACTACTGTTCTAAGCAAATGAATTAAAAAAAATAGAATGTTATCTCTTATATAGTCGTATAATGCTTAGCTGCCTCAGAATTTTTAGATATCGTTGATTATATATAGAAAAAAAGTCTTATTCTAAACCAAAAAACTTCGAAAAACGCTTCAAGTTAACTGTGAATTTCTCCTATCTACGATAATATTATTGATGCAAAATTTATACCAGAATAATTGTTACTTCATGAGGAATAAAGATTTTATAATTTTAAATCATGAATTTATTATTCTATTTCGATAAAAACGATAAATACAACTGCAAAATTACTACAAAATGCGATGCACTGGCCGTCCGCACTTCAGAGGGCCTAGTCAATTGGCAAACAAATTAAACGCTACGAAATCTTCGCTACGATAAACCGAATGTATGGGATTGACATAAGCAAAAGTTACCTACGACGTAAAATTTACGCTAAAATAGACCTAATTGACAGTTTGACAAGCCAAGAATCGCTAATCTAGCGATCACTCAAACATTGAAGATAAAAATTCACACAAAATGGCGATTGTTTGATCAGCTGATGAAGGAATAGTTGTGTTGTGTTGAAAGTTTTGTTTAAAATGCTCTTTTTAGGGCTATTGTGGACTGCGATAATCAAGTGCTCAGGCGCTAAGGAAGAAATGTTTCCCTACGTTACTTGGAGCAAATTAACGAAATCGAGTTTGTTGTACTTGTGAATAGTTCTCGGAGTTCTCGTTTACGAACTTTCAAATATCTAACTAAGGTCTGCCGGGAATTGCGTGCTGATATAGTTGTTGCGATGTGAGTGACCAAATAAATGTGTGTCATGCAACATTTTCCGCAACGAAGAGCAAGTCGCTGCATAACAATTTGTAGGGGCTCTCAAACCATACAAACATTTGGGCCAAATAAATCCACCTAAGTACCTTTAATCATGACAAAAAAGGTCAAGAATAAGACAACAGTAAGGGACTTTTTGTATAAATATTGAATGTAACCTATCCCTAATGTCCATTTATCAATTTATAACTTAGATTGCCTATTTGTTTTACAGGTTCCAATGAAGATTTAATTTGCCAGGTAGCTTAGAGTATTAAACCAAGGCTCTAAGTGTAGTAAGGTGTACCTATTGACTATACCCTATAAATCTTATACAGACAAGCATCTTTCTTAATAGGAAAAGATATCAGTCCTTACGTTCAAACGGTAAGTTTTAATAAATAAATTATTACTTACATAATAAAGGTAAGTATTATGCCTATTATTATATTGGGATTTACCAGGAAATGTCAGTTTTGTTAAAATTGCTAGAATAAAGAGTATTGACATAAAGATAAAACTATTTTATGTGGTTTTGCAGATTTGAGACGACGATTCAAAAATCTTAATTCCTCATAATTTGGAGGATGGACTTCCTCAGAATGGTGAACAAACATGGTTATTCGGTAAAAAACAATATCAAGCAATTTTGTATAATACATAGGTACTTACCTACTAACTTTTTATCTATGACAATTTTCTATAAGTAAGTATATTGTTCTAATTTCTTAGGAGATTCTGGATACCTTCAAAAAGCATGGTTAATGATAATAACAACAATATTTAATGCTGCATCAGACTCACAAGAAAGGAGGGGTGTGTACCACATGTCATATCCAACAATGAAACTGCATTGAACATGGCTTTGGCATCGTTGAATTTAGTTATTTATATGATTTTTTTTGTAGAGCTCTAATGTTGACAACGTTTTTATTCTACAAAAAGGAGCAGTCTGTGCCATAAATATATGTATCCATAAAATAGTAATTTGGTTTATTTGATGAGGAAAAATTAAGTATAAAGTTAATTTAGTTCTAAGTTTATTGTGCTTTATTTAAAAAGATTTACTTATGTACAAAAAAACAGTACCTTTGTTGACAACATTTTTATTTTAAGAAAAGGAAGTGTGCCATAAATATATTTAACCCATAAAATAGTGATTTGGTTTATATGATGGGGAAAAATTAAGTATAAAGTTAATTTAGTTCTAAGTTTATTGTACTTTATTTAAAAGATTTACTTAGGTAGGTACTAAAAAACAGTACCTTCTTATACACACAATTGGCATTTATTTTTATACACATATAGTTTTAATGTCAATAAGAGAAAGTGAAGCCTCATATTTAATAAACTTTGACTTTGAGAGAGTTAGGTAAGGAAATAAGAATATATTAAGAAACACAACATTAATGTTATTTTTTACTTGATATTTAATTTTACTTGCAGTAGGTACCTATAGAAAATGTCTAAGTACCTACTTATATAATTTTCTACTAGTCATAACATTAAGCTATTGAAGTTGTACTTGATTCATTATCAACATACAAAGGTAATTATATGTATAAACTTGCATTATTATTATCCGATTATTAAATCTGGTGGGTTCTATTGTGTTTGTTATAATATTGTTTTTTCTTTAAATAGGTGGCTTAACATAAAGTGGCTTGTTATACATATAATACAAATTAAGTTCCATATCTAGCATACTCTGTAATAGTTTAGTTATTATCAATTTGGCGATTGTGAAGTAATCGATTGTAATTGTTGCTTGAGTTTGTAATGTTACTATCACATTTTTATTTGTGTGAATCTGTAAATGGTTTGCTGTTTCACATGGTACTCGCATCTAAGATCAAACTGTTTAAATGTTCGCGCGGTTTGTAACATTTAGTGTTATCACTTATTTCATTACAGACGGACGTCAAGTTGTTAATATTTGAGAAATTCTTGGCAGCAAGCGTTTGCTTGTGGTCTTCAGTCTTAATTTATTTATATTATAAGCTGAAAAATGGGTTTGGTCTCATATCAATATCATATTATGGTAGGTAAGTCACTCGTCATCATTATAAGTACTTATTTACAAACGTGCTTGCCTGGCGAACTTCCGGCGAAAAAAGCGATTGATTCATTTTTCAAATTGTCTCAAGGAGTCTACCCGAATTTCTTAGTAAAGTGACATTCAATTCACTAAAACTCAAAAGGATCGGTGTGGTTACTACCTTTTTATTAATCTTACATAAGCGTTACATTATCATCAAACAAAAAAATACTAAGACAAGCCTGTATGTTCTATATCCCTTAGCTTATCGATATCGATGTAGCCTAGCGAATTTGATGAGCGATTTTGACGCTGTCACCGGTCGAGCGTTTGCCAGTTGACTAGGCCCTCAGTTCAGTACTGCGCGAGCGCTCCTCAGCGTTGGACCTGTGTCGAATTTCTTCGCGCCAATATCGATCGATTGTGGGGAAGTGCATGTATAGTGCGACTACCAATGGGCGATTTTCTGACAGCCCAAATTAAAAAGTAAAAATTAGTTCAAAAACACTCGATAGATGTCGTTTTATGAAAGCTGGGTGGATTACTGGATTACTGGCTGGATTACTTATGGGCTGTAATAAATTGTACACTTTTACTTGTCTACCAAAAGAATAAAAAAATAGTATTTACTTACCTATTTATATTCAGGACATCCAGAACCTATTTCTATTTTGGAATAGAATAAATATTACGCAGCCATACACGTGCTCTTCATGAACCCGCCTTTTACTAAGCGCCATACTAATCTATGCTAAGCGCCATCTATGAAGTCATTTACGAACCAATTTCTTTTTTTTTTTTGATCTCGGAAAATCGCCCATTGATCACATAAGTATAATTTACAAGTTTTTATTTAGGTTCACCTGTCCGTTTGTCATCAAATCTTGCAAATTAAATTTTATCCACTTTCCGGTTACCGATTGAGCTGAAATTTTGCACACATATGTAAATCGCGTGACAATGCAATATTATGATGACATGGTGCTAATCTGATGATGGAGCTGGAAGGTGGCCATAGAAACTTCACAATAAAACTACACAACCTCATCGAGTTTAGGCTCGTTTGAATTGTCTTGACGAGTAGTTTGTCTTTCAATGGTAACCAGGGTCTGATGATGGAGCTGGAAGGTGGTCATGGGAACTCTGTTATGAAACGACGCAACTCCATCGAGTTTCGGCTCATTTCATTGGTCTTGACGAGTACTTTGTTTTTAGATGGTTACCAGGGTATGATCTAATGATGGAGCTGGAAGGTGATCATAGGAACTCAGTAAAGAAACGACGCAACCCCATCGAGGCTCGGCTCGTTTGATTCGTCTTGACGAATACTTTAGTGCTAGATGGCAACCAGGGTCTGATGATGAGCTGGAAGATGGCCATAGAAACTCAGTAATTAAACGACATAACCCCATCGAGTATGGGCTCGTTTGATTCGTCTTGACGAGTACTTTAGTGCTAGATGGTAAGCAGGGTCTGATGATGGAGCTGGAAGGTGGTCATAGGAACTCAATAATTAAGGGACATAACTGCGTCAAGTTCGATTTGTCTTAATGGGTGAACCGTTTTAATTGATATGTAAAATTATTAAAATAATACTAAAAAGTTAAACATAAAATTAAAAGAAAAAAAAACTTTTTTTAAAACAAGCTTTTATTATTGTTCTTGTTAATAATAATCTTCTATTAACAGAATGCAAGCACAATATAGTCACTTGTTACGCTCGCCTGCAGTTAACATTGACATGTCTTATCCTGTACCTACGTAAGTTTAGATCCATATTAATAACCGAATTAAAAGATTGCCTGGAGGGGCCACAAACAAGGTGATTGATACAAAATCGGCTTGTTGTTTCTTTTATAAATCTTGTAGTACTTAAGTAGTTTGTTTGTGTGAATGATAGTGTGTGCATAGTACGCTTCCTAATAACTCTAATTTAGTTTTTGAATGTCGTTGCAACTTCTAATTAAGACAGCGCCTTAGAATGTAACCCAATATTTGTTGTTTTATAAATGTACATGGTGTTGGTTTTGTTGGTTGTCCTTAAATAAATAAATAGAATTAAAAATTTAAAATAATAATTTAAACCTGAAAAGAAAAATATCATTATTTAGGGTCTCACAATATCAATAAACGAACGTTTAAGGGGAGCATCTATACATCACACTGAGCATGCTCACCAAATTTGGTCCAAAACTACAGGCTTGTTACCGAGATAATCATCAAAACATTATCATAATTCACCAAAAAATACACCCTTTCCAAACCGTACAACTGTACTACACTCACACAAAGATAGCCGAATATGCACACCAAACTCGGAGCACACTGAGCTATCTTTTTATTGACGCTTGCGTGCGTGTTAGTAAAGATACAGCATGTTTCATGATGTGCATTATTTTAATTGATTTAGTTTGTCAGAAAACATAACTTTGAAAAATCACTATAACTGGAGCTCATTTTTTGTCATTGTATTCAGAATTAACTAATTTGATACCGCCCTTAAACGTTCGCTTATTGATGACAATGCAACCTTTAACTAAAATTAACTATATTCGTCTACGTCACAATAATCCCATATTGTAAGTAGGTACATGCCTATTAGACATTTTATTAAACCATAAAACTTTACACCTTACATTTTTTATAAATAGAGTCTGGCTAACGAAAGCTGAACCTCGTAGTAAGTTATTTGATTGCCAACGCTTTGTCTCTATGTGTCTATCTGAGGTGTCATTTTGTATGTCAACCTTTCGTTGGCCAGACTCTGAAAGCGTGTTACATTGTGATTGCAAAGTTTTATGGTTTAATAAAATTGTATAATAGGCCTACTTACAATATGGGATTATTGTGACGTAGACGAATATGATAAATTATCGTTAAAGGTTGCAATGTAGGTACCTATGTACCTATATATGTATAATATTTTTTTTCTAATCAGGTTTAAATTGTTATTTTTAATTTTTTTATTTTTTTTAATTAGAAGAACATAATAAAAGCTTATTTTTAAAAAGTATTTCTTTCTTTTAATTTTATTTAGTGTTTGTTTTATATGGAATCTAGAAAGCTTATTATGATGTTGAATTATGCTTAATATTAATTTCGTTATGTTCAGCATTGGTCGAAAAAGGTATCAATGTGTAAAGAAGTTAAGATATACATCTACGTTAAGAAATGCAAATATAGCAAGGTATTTCTTGCCATTAAGGCATATAGTATTCTAATCCTAACTAATGTTTGGCCTCGTTTGATTCTTACTTCGTTTAACTCGTAATAATGCATCTGAAATAAAAACTCTACCTTTTTATTGCTTTTTCACACCTAAACCATTCGATCGATTTGATTGAAATTTGGCAAATAGGTAGTTCTGTTTTATGGTGTTTTATACTCCCATGTAAATTGTAATTAATTTTATTCTAATCTACTATAATTTTTATCTAAAACGAAAAACGTCCTTTGCTATAAAGGACTAGGTAAATAAAAAAAATCTTTCTAACAAATATTCACATACTAGACCCATGGCACACTAAAAATGTGCGGGTATAGCGATAACAAATTACTCCATAGAAATACTAAAAAATGTAAACTTGGGAAAAGTATCAAAATCGCTTGGTCGTAGTTTTAACATAGTATTGTGGGTGGACTCGTGACCTTCAATGAGTTGTCGGGCGGGACGCTTAAAATACCTATTCTCACAGAGTTGAAATTTGTAATAGGGCTCTTAAGGAGCTTCTTGGCGGGAAAGTGAAGCGTCATGTCTGCAGTTTTGTTTTATTTTCTAACATTTGTGTTTTTTCGAATATTAATGTTAAATAATAGTGGATTATTAACCGTTAAGTGTTTGTGAACGTGCATGAGTGTTGGCAAATGAAACAAAACAGTGCAACATCACTTTTCAAATTCTCTCAAGTAGTCCGCGTGAGACCTCAGTAAAGTCCCATATCTTTACTGAGGACTCAAGGGGTTTGGGGAACATCATTTATCATTCATCTTAATCACCACTCATTATCATCAAGGGAAAAAAACAAATAAAAAACTAATGACTAGGCAGTATGGCTCAGACCTTAGCCTGTTCCTTCATGGAACAAAATTATAAAAATAAAAAAAAGTAAATTATTAAAAAAAATGACATCTGACTGACAGAAACTAGCTGTCTGGGAGTTCTTGGCGGGAAAGTGAAACGTTATGTCTGTAGTTTTGTTTTATTTTCTAAAATTTGTGTTTTTTCGAACATTAATGTAAAATAATAGTGGATTATTAACCGTTAAGTGTTTGTGAACGTGCATGAGTGTTGGCAAATGAAACAAAACAGTGCAACATCACTTTTCAAATTCTCTCAAGAAGTCCGTGCGAGACCTCAGTAAAGTCCCACATCTTTACTGAGGACTCAAGCCGTCTTATTACAAAAACGTACGATAGTCTGAGCTTAAACCAAGACTAGATGGTCTCGACTTATGTACGGTACTAACAGTTAGTACCGGACTAAAATCTCACCTTATTACAAAACGAAAACCATCCGTGGACCAGTTAGTAGCGCACTTAGCGAGATTACATTTAGCGAGAGTGTCTGTTTTGTTCCAAATTAGTTTTTAAGTAAAAATGTGTGTTTAGTGTTGACTTTTGCATTATTTGTAAATTTTTAAATGTATGTTACCAAATATCGCCGTCCGTGTTTATATTGAAATAAAAACATTTTATAAAGATATTTTCTATGTCATTTTGTATGCATACCAAATAACCCCACCCTGGGGGCTATTTGGAAAGGCACCTTCTTTTTTAAAATAAACCTTACTGTTTGTTCATTCTATGTTTTTATTTTTGTATTAAATTTGTTATAGAGTTATATTTGTATTAAGCAACACATACTTCTTTATCTGTTTAAAATTAAAGGAAAAATAAATATTCAAATTTTATCCCTACTTTTTTACCAAATAGCCCCGTTCTACGGTACTTAATTATAATAACAAATTAAGGCTTTTAACACTAAAGCAGCGTAATCTTCGTAATGCCGAAAGAATGTTATGCCGATACATTGTAGTGCATTTAATATTAGGGATTATAAAATTAGGGTTTTCAATTTTTAGGCAAAACTATAATGGTGCGAAAACAACTGTTAGGCTAGACAATTATTGTGCGTTAAAAGTTGAAGCCAACATATTTCGGCCATATGAAATTAGAACCAAAAATTTTAGGCGAACCGAAGGGCACCCCGTTATAAGTGGATAGTAAAAGTTTTAAAGTAAAAGTTTATCTTTTTCTTTTTAGCGCAAGCTAAATAAGAGCTTGATTTTTAAAAAGGTTTTTTTCTTTTAGTTAATGTGTTTTTATGATCAAGTTACCGGTATGATATTATCAATTAGTAGCTAACGTGTACTATTGTGCAGCGCGTGCTCTTAGATGGCATTACCCTATAATACTTGTATAAAGCTGAGTAATATTGTCGGCGAAAGACCACCCCGGCTTTATTATATCAGTGGTTTATTATGGGCAATCGCCTCCGCGTGCGCCCGTCCAGCTGAACTATTACAGCAAATTGTAATAGGTAGGTACCTTCTTCTTAGGGAATTGACAGCACGATACATTTTCGTGAGAAATTATTTTAAAGTTTATGTTGTTTTTTTTTGGTTTAAGATAGCGTGTTGTGAATATCACTATCAAACTTTCAAGGCAAAGGTAAACCCTAGCTAGGTATCTAACCTACTATTTTCTACAAAAAAATATGTTTTACCTACCCTATTCTTTTAATTTTTATTAAAAATAATTTTAAGGCTTATTTATTATTAATTTGACTTTATTCTGTGCTTCGACTTCCGAGGTAGGAGGAGGTAGGAGTAAGTTAGAGGTTCATGAATCCCGCACAATACCTATGTATTGTTGGGTTGGGAGTCTTACTTTGTAATTATTTACTTCAACCTATGTTAATTTTAAAATACCTAATCAGATTTAGATATATTCTTTTAAAAATAAAACTAAGCACAACAGGCGCAATGTATTGTTTATTATTTTTATGTTTTGTTACTTAGGTATATATTGTATTGTTCATTTGTGTGTTGTGTGATTTCAATAAATGTTTTTCAATTTCAATTTTAAATACGTGGAACATCGTAACTGTTTTTTTGTACCTACCTACAATGATACATGCTGTACCCGTGATAATAATCATTAACCTACTTATAGTTAGTTAGTTAGTTAGTTAGTCTGTAAACAAGTACCTACTGTTTTTGTTCCTAAATATCATAAAATATTATGAAAATAATGAGGCGGGCTGGGATAAGGACGAATGGAAACGTAGAGGGGAGGCCTTTGCTCAGCAGTGAGGCACAATGTAGGCTACTAAAAAAATATTTATATTTCTAGCACCTTCCGCTATTCCATGGAGAGTGGAAAAAGGTCTGCCTTTCCAGTTTTGTCTGCAAATGTGAACCTACTTAAAACATTACGTTAGTTACCCAACCGAAACCGTTAATGCCCGTTGACAAATGAGTACTGGATCCTAATACTTACTAGTCCTATTACACACGACACGACCAATAAAATTGGCATTGGACACATAAAGATGTCCTGCGAGTGTAAAATTAATTGATCATCGGCACAGAGACGCCACGGCTTTGCAGATTCAGCTACGCGGCCCTGTTAGGCACACTCGTAAATTGTCATATTAAACGGGGCTTAATTTATGTACAAATCGCCTTACACTATCTGCGTTGCAATAAGACATGACTGCCTATGAAATTGAGTTGTACGCCTTACCCAATGTTATGGATATTACGTTACGTTTCCTTGATTTTCTGGTTGACGTCGAAAATTACTCAATATTAAGAAACAATGAGTACAGAGTAGGGCAAGTTGGTTAGACCCATTGTGGTATTATAACTAGAGACGCACAAAGCAATTGTTTGCGCACCAAGTTGCGGCCCATAGGCTGCAAACGCACGGCAATCGTTCAGAAGTGACTAGGCGTTTGCTTGCAGCCCGTGTTCCGCAACTCGGTGCGCAAACAATTGGGTTGCGGCGTCTCTAGTTATAATACCTAAATGGTTAGGCCCTTTCGTGTAACACAGAGTGAGAATCAGGGGCCACTATCATACACCGAGAGCGGTCGCGGTGCAGCGATCAAAGCCGATATTGCTGTCCGCGGAGCAGTGCCAGCTGTAATAACATGAAATAGTCAGGGCCGTCTTTAACCCATTAGGGGCCCTATAATATACCTGGGCACATTATACTCTACGCAAAGACTCGTATGGCAGACGGTGTCATAATCACTTTTTTAACAAAGATGCGCAGCGCACGCGCTTCACTGGACTGTCGATAAAACTCTGCATTGTTTGTAATTTGTCGAGAAATATGTAAGTACTATGTAAAATGAAGGACAATTGGGCCCCTATGAATGGTCTGTCAACAGACAGAGCACTATTTTGTAAGGATAAACAAAGGTTCACAGGCTTAAAAATCTATGTTGATTGAAGACGTAGGTACCCTCTAGATTTGTGATGGGCAAATTCGTAAATCACGTTTCTCGTTTGGTGATATGGTGGAACTGGCCCCTTTGATCGCGGGGCCCTGGGCACGTGCCCATAGTGGCCAATGGGAAAGAGGGGCCTGGAAATAGTATAAATAGCTTGGAATGGGCAGTATTAAGGCGGGCGCATTACCTATCGGATGCTGTGCACCAAGGAACGTGCGGTGTGCTAACGCGACTGCGGCACGATTCCGATTTGTTATCGCCAGCATTGAGAGCCCAGACGCAGAGCACTGCTTTTATATAATTTTGCAAGTCCGTTAAACGGTACGAGACAACGGTAAACACAGAATTGTGTATGTTCAAACTCTAACTGGGACGACAATGGCTGAGAATAAAAAATATGGGCCCATTCCAGTTTGTCGAAAAGATAAAAAGTATTAATTATTTATTTTATTTATTTGAATATTTTTTGCTCTGGCTGTTTTTCCAATTATTCGTTGGATATTTTTGTTACATCTAATATTACTTTCTGCACTTTTGCAACGACCGCCTAATATGGATATGTCCAGACAAACATAATTAAAACTAACTTAAATACTAAACTTATAACTAAAATAATAAAACTTAAACCTAACCTAACTAAAATCAACCTAAATAAAACAACATAAACTCAATTAACATAAATTAAACAAATTAAATAAAATAAACAAAATATACGAAAACCCTAACTCATAGTAACATTTGTAACCCATCAAACTGCGGCCAGCGTGGCTATGGTCGTTATGACCCAATCTCCCATTTGCTGTTGTCCATGTGGGTAGCCATGTGCCCAGTCGTAGGCTAAGCTGTTTAGAGGCAAAATATGATGATAAAACTCTGTAACTGCTTCTTACACCTGCTCTAGTACTTACGGTCGATACAAAATGTATTTTTCTTCTACTCTCTTCTATCCAACGTCACCTGAAAAGTCGCTCCCACTGCAGAACAGAAGTGTTTAGTGGGTCGCTCCCTTTTCATTCACTTCATCCCTCACATATACATCCATTTATCCTTCATCAACACTTACCTATATTCATCACTTCCTTCAAAAGCTCCGAAACTGAAATCCTTCAAATTATCCGATTAATGGAATCGATATTGTGATTATACGCTACGAAGTGGGTAAACCACTTAATTACCTATGGCAGGAACGATTGTTCAAGATTATAACGGCTTAATAACGGGTCGATTGCAGTTTCAATCGAACGTTTAACCCCATTTGACCCGCTCCAATGGGCTGCGGAACATTTTGCACTTTGTTTCCATGTGTGAAGGCCACGGCCAATGTCACCAGCCACGAGTTCACGGAGTGTGGTTATTTTTAAATACCAGTCAAGTGCGAGTCTTATAGGTACATCCTGTGGGTTCCGGAAATTTTCTCATAATTTGCCAGATGCGCTACAAACATCAGGTAACTGTGGAAATGTTATCAAATTCATTAATTTGCCTACCTACCTATGTCATTATTGTTGGCAACACTTTGGACGTGAAGCAACCGCAGACGAAAAAGAGACCGCTGTCATTTGGAAGAAAAACCAACGGCGGCGGCGGCGCGCGCTTGAGAATATTTAGGAACGAACTTAAATGTTTTGATAGTTTAAGCACAGGTTTGAGTTTGAGTAAAGTGATATAAGTAGTTGCTTTGTTATATCAATAAGTAAACACAGTTCGGTTTATTACACGTTCATGGTTTCAATGGCCCTTAAGACGTAAAGAATAATTGTTAACATTATTTATATTATGAGGTAATTTTTACTCCTACTTACTCGCGTTTATTTTAATAATACCTTTTGCTGAGTCTGTTCTGTTAGTCTCCATAACTTCTATAAACATTATACAAATAGAGTGTAAGTAATTTTCCATTAAAAACATAAGTAATTAAAATTTTATAAATATATTTTTAGGTACCTACCTATACCTACTTATAAGTAAGTAATTGAAACTGTTATGAAATTCACTGCGCCAACTATGGCCACCTACGGCGGGAGACATTGGTAGAAGTACCGGTTCGCCGGACACTACCTCTTTCCGGCCACTTCGCACATTATTTTGAATAATAGCAGTATTATGGAACTTACTTTTTCAAATTGCGCGTCATTCGATACGTCTGAACTTCGCCATTCATTTACTGGGAGAAATAACTCGACGACCGACAATTGTGCCGTCAGTTGCTATTTTAAAATTTGCTGTGCGGACGTGTGCTTAATTTTACGAAAAAAATAGTGAGTGGACTGATTTCGAAGGTAAGTTTTTGAAGTGTTACTGTCAATTAACTGGTGATTGGTTTGGTTTGTGCTTCAATAACATGTTAAATTTTAATATTCAAGTGCTAAAATTCATCAAACTTTAATTATTTGAGATATTACTGGTGGCCGGCAAACACGTTAACGATTTACTGCAAAATTCAGCTATCGGCTGGGAGGCCGCAAACTAGTTTTTTGTGTGCCTTTTTTCTTTGCGTTTATTTCGATAAATTTAAACTTATCAACATAGAAGTTATAGTATTTATCAAGAACTAGATTTTTATGAAACTGTTACTAGTGTCCGGCCGCCAGTAAGTGTTATACTTTTAAAGATATGACCTCCTGAAATACTAAATATTTGACGGCCGACAACTAGTCAAATTCAAACCGTTTTTCGGCCGTAGGTAATAATGACGGCCGATAACTAGTAAAACTAAAACCTGTTTGCGGCCGTAGGAATTATAATATGGCCGATCACTAGTAGAAATTCAATTGGTTTCCGGCCGTCGAATATACACGGCCGATAATTGGTAAAATTAACCTGTTTTCAACCGGGTTGGGCTTGGGATGACAGCTAAGTTTATTTTTTTGTTAATTTGCGTGTGAAAAAATATTGCTGAAAGCTTATGTATTAATAATACTAATAACTCAAATGCTAAATCACTAACAATTTTTAACCCGTCAATTGTGAAAAATATGGTTTGATGCTTTGTGCTTGGTTTTGGAATTGTACTAGTTTTTTTACAGATGGCTCCTGTCGCTAAAAAGAAAATTATTAAATTTCTTTTCAGATGATTCGGTTATACCGAGGAAGCTTTAAGAAACGCTGTTTTTGATGTCATGCGATGAAAACTGCGAAGGCAAAGAAAAGAAAAATACAGGAAACTCAATCACATATTAAATGTGTTTCCTGTAATCTTGACCTGATTAGTGATACTGAGGAAGAAGGGGAAAATAATATTAGCTGTGATGTGACCAATGCATTTGATGGTATCACCTCAAATGCACAAAACTAAGAGATTACGATGTAAGTATGAGGCAGCTTACACAAAATATGAATGTGAGTTATGTCAAATGGCCCAAAATGCTAGAAGTTTTGAAGACTTATACAGCCTGATTTTAATAAATAATAATTGATTTTTTTGTTACAAAACGTTCATATTTCATTTGATTTTTTACGTGAAATTATTGTTATAAGCTTTTAGTTGATTCTGTTATCAGAGGTAAAAATATATATTTTCAATTAAGATTTAATTTTGTGTTTATCTGTGTTTTTTTCATTTCAAGAATGATTATTGTTTTTCAGAAAGGAAATATTAATCATACACAATATTAATCAATAATCATGGCGATCATATAAATACTTACCTTAAACGGATTATAAAATAAATCAATATTCCTAACTCTTTGTTTTATTTACATAATTGTATTAAATTAATTTTAGCTATTTTCAGATTTTACAGAAAAGAGATGTCTTTTTCAGTGCTGTATTTTCAGCGTTTAGTTTGGATATGCGTGTGTAAGAATAAACATAAGAATATCAACCCTTTGGGCTTATAACAAGATTCAATTTTGTCCTGTGAAATATGCGGCCGATAACCGGTAAACTGGTGGCCGGTAATTGATTAAAATGGCCGATAACTGGTGTTTTTGCTACTTTTGTGTTTATAGATTATTTGTAAATTACCAGCCAAAGATACGTTTATAATTAATGGGTTTTATAAAACTAGACTATATTTGGATGACATAATTTTTTTAGTACTTGCTAAAATAAAAGAATAATGGGCGATTTTCTGACAGCCCAAATAAAAAAGTAAAAATTAGTTCAAAAACACCCGATAGATGTCGTTTTATAAAAGCCGGCCACCAGCCGTACCTACCTAAGGGCTGTAATAAATTCTACACTTTTACTTGTCTACCAAAAGAATAAAAAAATAGTAAGTCCTTACCTATTTATATTCAGGACATCCAGAACGTATTTCTATTTTGGAATAGAATAAATATTACGCAGCCATACACGTGCTCTTCATGAACCCGCCTTTTACCATGCGCCATACTAATCTATGCTAAGCGCCATCTATGAAGTCATTTACAAACCAATTTCTTTTTTTTTTTGATCTCGGAAAATCGCCCATTAACTGCAACAATTAACTATCTTATCTTATCTTATCTTATCTTACTTAGGTAGGTACCTATCTATTCCGTGGGAAGATGGAACACTTTCCATCACATTCTACAAATAGAGTGAAAGTAATCGATCCTACTTAACTTACCAAGCTTAATATAACTAACGACGTCGGAATTCTATAAAACCTTTATAAAACACGTTCGAAGTAATAAAACAATGTTATTAAGTAGCCTACCTAACCTAGATACGAACAAAAAATTTCGATAAGTCGTTTTTCTTGTTCTCAGTTTTCTAATATTTTCACTTAACCATTAATAGCTGGTAATGGTCATGTCCAAAATAACCTTCGCGTCTAAAAATAAGGAAAGTATGATTTCGCCGTAGGTTTAGCGGCTTTCTTCGATTGCCGAATAAGGCAGACCACGTTGAGCACAAGTCGAGTGCTGTGTGAAACTGTGAACTCTTTTATTTATTAATATATTGATTAATACAATTTCGAATGTATACCATATTTGCGGCTGGAGATTACCTATTCTGTGACTGGCGCCTTGATATTGATAAGTAGGTACCTCAGCTAGCTAGTGACTAAGTTTTTTACTTCTTAATAAGAAACAAAATACTGAAGCTTGAAACATAGATAGACTGTCTTTTCCCAAAAAGGTAATGAAATATTGTGTCAATGGTCATCCTTAGCACGCATCAAAAGTAGTAGTAAGGTACTTGATACAAATAAAGCCTATGTTTTAATACAGCCTATACGTTATAATATAAAACAGGGATAAATTAATGCATCCGCGAAAATCCCCCACAGATATGTACAGGTACGCCCTTATAACGCGATCTAGTGCGCAAGCGCCCCGTTCCGTTCCGACTTCCCCACCACAGTTGGCACGCATCTTTCGAGAGAGCTAGATCTGCGATTTCAAGATGTGTTATAAAAATATTGTGATTTCGGCAATTTTACTTTAAAAGTACGCTGTTTTAGTTTTTGCTTCTTGAAGCAATTGTTTCTTGATATTATGATTAGCTACTCATGATCTAGATCTGTACTATAGATTCATTTATTATAAACTAGCGGCCGCTCGCGGTTTCACCCGCGTGGTTCCCGTTCCCGTGGGAATATTGGGATAAAAAGTATCCTATGTGTTAATCCAGGTTATAAACTATCTGTATGCCGAATTTCATCCAAATCCATTCAAGTAATTTTTACGTGAAAGAGTAACAAACATCCATCCTTACTTACAAACTTTCGCGTTGTAATATTAGTAGGATTTTTAAAGACAAACGGAGGGTAATATCAGTACGGTAGGCCATATTAGAAATATAAGAAATATACAATGCCTCGGAAAAGAAAAAGAAAATGGTGCTGGTGTCAAGAAAAAGCAGGAAATAATTCTAAAGGAAAGGAAAATAAATGCTGGTACTGCTATGCTTGTCTCGAAGACAAAGTAGCAGATATGCGACCTTGCAAAGACTTTAAAATGGTATCACTAGGATTGCATCGGAATAACCAAAAATGATTCAGAAGCATTTTTATGCCCTGATCCTGATTGTGATCAGAATTGAGATCTAATTTTAATACTTACTTTAAGAGAATTGAAGACTAATTATCTTAGTTCCTTTACCATATTTTTGTTCTGTGGCCTAATTCGAACGCATTGTTTTAATAAACCCAAGGTATAAAATATTCATCTTTTTAATTTTTTGATACTTAAATTGTTTATCAAATAAGTAAAATTATTTTTAGTTTGTTATAATGAATATATATTTTTTTAAAGTTGAGTAGAGTATTTCTTACTATAAGACGTTTAGGTTTGGCTTAAGATTAAAAAGTTATTTTTTTAAATTTGTTTGATTAGATTTACTTAACGCAAAGAGACAGAGCTGTTTATTAATGGTATGAGGCCATGAAATTCTATTCTATTCTGTTCATATTGTGATTTATGTGACCTCAATTTCAAGGGATCCCTTACTTTGAATCGTACAGGCCCTAATCCGTGTACGTCATTTATTATGGCTAAAGTCTATGTTTAAGTAGGAAATATAATTATTTTGCCCAAAATTAATAAGAAACTATGGTATTTTTTTTATTTTCTCTCAAATAAAGAGTAAAAGAAGTTTTATAACCATTTTTTTATTTGTTACCCATAAGATTTAAATTGAAAATTGAAACAAAGGCATTTAAAGTTAGGTAGGCGTCATTTGTATCAATTATCTTAGTATTAGTTACTTACCTATTTGATGTGGTACAAAAATGTAGTGCACAGTAGGTAATACAGTAGCGATAACGCTGTAGAAGGAATAAAAACTGATTAAGTACAGGCATGGTAGATAATGCTGCAAAGAGAACAAACCCTTATTAATTACAATAGCATGCAAAGAAAAAAATATGCATGTTATTAAAATAAGCATTTGAAATACTTGGTGTCTAGTCTAAATAATACACAGGTAACCTATTTATATTTCAATCAGGAATTAGTTTATAATAAAAACAACACAACCTCTAAAGCGGATGCGTTTATCCTTTCCAAAAATAATAACAAACAAAATCATTCAATAATGAAAGGTCAACGCTGAACGACCCAAACTGTTCCAACAACTATTTTATTAGCACCTCAGGAACCCTACCATGATTACGAAGTAATATCTGTGGTAATAGTAATAAGACTTTATGTAAATATGTAGGTACCTATTGAAGACATCGATCTCGAAGATCAGCTTAGATATTTTTGACATAGCAAAATAGATCATGTGCATGAGAGAGTAACCGTATCGCGTAGCGGTGAAAGAATACTACCACCCCCTCTCTTCCCTTGAGTGTCGTAAAAGGCGACTACGGACTAAAAACTGCACCATTCAGTCAAAAAAGTTTCGGGAACGGATGATTTGTTTTTGATTCCAAATTCAATTTTTTGTTTTTTTTTTGTTGTTGTTAGATTGCCACAAATGTTATTCATTTTGGCGCGGAGTTTGAGTTGCATCTGTTAATTAGATTAAAAACCGTGCTGTTTATAGTTAGTTTATATCTAGTGTGTATTGCGAATTTCATAATGAATAAAAACATCGAACTAAGAGTTTGTCTTAAATTTTGCGTCGCAAATGAAATTTCGTGTTGGGAGTCACTTACGGTGAATTGACTCTATCAAAAAGACGTGCAGAGTGGTACAAAGCGTCCAGAAGCGGTCGAGATGTGATGGAAGATTTGCTTCACTCTGGTAGGCCATCAACGTCTTCAACTGAAGTTAACATCGCAAAAGTGAAGGAAATGGTGACTGAAAATCCTCATTCAAGTTTGAGAGATACCCGCTGAACTTTCTGTGTCTCACGAGTCGATCCGTACCATTTTTAAATAATCACTTGGGCATGAAACATATTGCCGCTCGGCTAGTCCCAAAAGACATGAATTTTCTCCAAAAACTCAATCGCATAAGAGTCGCTAAGGACTTGCTAGAACGAGTCAATTCCGACCCAACATTCATGCAACGCATTGTTACTGGTGACGAGACGTGGGCTTACGAGCTTGACATGCAAACTATTCAACAAGTTTCAGCTGACCTCTTTCTTTTTCCTAAACTCAAATTACCACTTCGTGGCACCCGTTTTCTTTCGGTAGAAGACATAAAGGAGAATTCGCGGCGAGATCTGAAATCAATTCCGGAAAAACCGTTTAAAAAATGTTTATTGATTGGATTATTCGTTGGCGTAAGTGTATCGTTTCTGAAGGAGCATACTTTGAAGGCGATAAAATAAATTTGGATGAATAACTAACATTTTGTGTATTAATGATCTTTTCCCGGTACTATCTTGACAGAGTAGTACACCCAACAACATAGAGCGGCGATGGGCTCACCACCTGTCACGCTGAGAACATGTGCAGTCCCTATTTTGTGAAAAGTGGACTATGGTTGAGGACTGCTTTTGCTGTCCTCATTGCCTAGTCTCTGACTAACCCTTCAGGTATAATAGTTGTGATTATATATGTATATATGTATGTATGCATGAGAGAGTGAGTACACATATGACAGTGTGATTAATAAATAACTTTTCTTTATAGGAAGGAATAGGAATGCTTATGGTGGCGAGAAAGATTCTTGGTTCAATGATTTTTCAAGTCGTGGCCGAAAAATCTCTAAAGGTTTTATAGATGGTTGGCATATTACATATTACACATCTAGATTCAGATGAAAGCGGAATATCCGGACTAAGACTTTAGCTAGGGTACTTGTATTATTATGTATACTATGGCTAGGGTTGACCAAGTCCTTATCAACCTTTGCCCAGGAAAGTGTTTCCCAGGAAAGGATGATAAGAAGACAAATAACTGTGAGCATAGCCTATTCTATTCAGTCTGTTCTATTATCAAACATTCCGTGTAAAAGTACTAACTTTGTCAGCATCATAAGTCTTACTCAGTGTGTCGCGGAAGTCGTAGTCAATGCATTCCTACTTTAGGCTATTTTTCCAAGCGTGCTCTATTTGTTATTGATTGTCATAGACCCAAGTCATCGACTTAACTATACCCAGTTGATCGATGTACGGACCAAATGCTACGCGCACGGCGCAGCAGTCAGTCAATACATACTTACGCGGTTTTACAATGCTATGCTAGACCAGTACATCAGCTTCAAAGTGCCTAGTGAAAATTTGTATGGACAAATATAGTACCAACTAGTTTGTTTTGTCCAGAGGACGTGGTTTTGTCACTAACAGTGCGATTGTGTAAAAGCTCAATGTTGAATCCGAGAGAGGATTATTAAATCCGCGTTCTCTAAATTCGACTCTACACAGAAATTTCACAAGGGTCACTCTTGATTGGAATCGAAGGAAACTTTATGTCGAACTGAGAGGAGAGTTTACGATCGAGCTTTAAGGAATCGACATGCTGGAGGCGCTGCTTCAATAGCGTATTTTTGGTTTACTTAACGTGATCATTAGGAAATAGCGAGTGAATTAGTTTGCGTGAACTCGTGGTAGGGCCTCCGACAGCGTAGCTCAGCGGGCGGCGAGTCCACGCCAAGTGATTTCAATTTGTACCAAATGATTGCATAATTTGGAAAACTTTGTTCATGTTGCATTATGAATGGCGATCGGGAGATGGAAGATAACATCCCAAACATATTGCACAACTGTTGCAGGCGACCTTGTGCTTTAGCGATTGAAAAATGTGATAACACTTTTGAGGTGTTGACGACATTATAGCTTTAAATTGTGAGTATGGAATTGATTTGAACGTAATTTGTTGTTCGAAAAGACAACACATACCTTTGCTGTTTAAACAATAATTAAATTATCATGTCTATCCTTTATTCCGTAGTCGTACGAAACAAAACACAAAACCTTAGTGTGGGTAAAGGAATCATAAGTTTCTTCGGAAATTTGCAGGAATCGTAGGGTGCTGCCGATATTAGAACCCAACGTAATGTGAATATGACCTGTAAAAATAACTCTAATGGCAAATAAACTGCATTGTAGTGAATGCAATATTGTACATGCTCAATCTATATATGTATGCTAGGTATTTTGTGATAAAAAGTGTCCTTCTATAGGGCTATGAATAACGACATCAAAAAAATGAATCAAAAATCATCTATTATTGTACCTATATATTTTATTCTAAGTGATCGTAAGTGAGCTCCCTATATAAAGTGCTTAATGCACATGTACCAAAAGGGAAATTGCTCTTTCTTAAAATACCTTTTTTGTAGCGGGACGTTAACAGGCGATATCTCTAACAAGATTAGCAATGGAAGATTCTATCGTACACACAGAAATGACAACGACATAACAGTGGCTGTACACCTGCCGGCCCACGTTATAGAACAATAGCTTAACTAATAATAATGCACTTCCTATGTGATTACAGCGGGCGCGGGCGAGCTTTATGGCTGGTTTGCATTTTAATTCCGCCACGCAACAGCAGGAAGCCTTCCCCGCGTGTAATTTGAGAAGAGAGGGGTTTTACTCCGTATCGGTAGAAAACGGTCGTATGTAGGTACCCATTTTTTTTAAATAGTTATTAACTATTAATTACAAATCATTTTGTTATTTGCAGACGAGGCCATCACGCCCAGCTTTACCGTGATGCTGCAGCCTACCGCCTTTTACAATCCTATGTATGATGGATGACACAGCACAAAGTACCTACATATTACCTGTGATATTACTGACACCATTGAAGTGTTCGTGAACGAGCACGAGTGTTGGCATCTGAACAAAACAGTGCAAAAAGTGCGTGTGAGATCTCAGTAAAGACCCACTTTTTTACTTACTTAATATCATTTTCATCCCCCCATCTCGGAAAGAGTATTTTTTTACTCTTCGATATCTGAGTGCAAAAGCCGATTTTACCCGCTAGAGGACAAAGTAAATTGAATTTATAACATCGTGTGCACTTAGTATGTGTATTCAAAACATCATTAAACCTATTTTCTTCTTCCTCCATGGTGCCGATTTATCATACGACCTTTTTAAATTGTTAAAAACTCAGACTCAGAACCTTTTTGGTGTACCTACTTTTTTAATTTGGTTGGTAATTTCCTCGTAGAGGTGGGATGAAAAGTTACGTTTTGCACTCGAGTGCAAAGATTTTTCACCTCGTGCTCTTTTGATTCCCTCGGTAACGCTCAGGATTCTAATTTTTGAATCACTCGCTGCGCTCGTGATTTAATTTTAGAATCCTTCGCTTGCTCGGTCATCAAAATTGAGCACGCGGTTAAAAAGCAAGTTTGCACTCTTGTATAACAAATAACTATTATCAATCACCATTTCTATCACCACTAATTATTATCATCTACTTGTAGATAAAGAAAATATTTAATTGTATCTTTTACACTGGGTGAATGTGCTAACCGCACCAAGCCCTTTTTTCCGTTCTAAGGCTGTTTGAGCGAATCCTTTGCCACGCCATTAAAACGACTATTAGGAACGGATTGTCATCTCATCATCTGTCAGATGCATTGCATTCTACTTGTCTAATCGGTAGGTGACTGAACGCACGGGTTCTCGGATTTCGGTGATTTCAGTTTCTCCCGTGTTCTTTTAGCAACAACACGTGTTGTGAGACTCCGTTTTATTTCAATCTATCTTACAATGCTGAAATGTAAGTATTTTAAAATACATACCACTTGAAATTGGCTTAATGCTAAACGCGAAGCTATTAACCCCTTGAGGATCGTAAAACCATACACAATTAAAAATCAATTGTTTCGCTACCGCCGGCGGTCTTATGATCCTTGACCTATTAATTAAGTTATATTAATAAAATTTCGGTGATTAAGTTGTGAGCTTATTAATTATATTTCTCTATCGGGAACATTATTGTGAAGAAACTAGAGTGTGCATCAAGAACGAACGGTGCAAAAAAGATTAGAGGTACTTACCTCTCGAAAAAAAATCGCCAGTACAAGGAACGTCACGCCGCACGAGGTTAGTTAGATTCTTATAATTATCTATTAATTAGAATTACTGTTAGGACTCCGCGACACAGCGGATACATCTTTTCGGTAGCAGAGCCTGGTTGAATTTCGGTTGGTTTCGTAGTTTGTTCATACGGTTTAGATTTAGGTTAGGTTCCTATATAATTCTAGGTCTTTCATTTACATGGGGACACATATGTATGATTTGGTGATCTCTAGTCTTGCGAGTAGGGAACGACACGGCTGCTTACATTTGACAGACTTACTTTAATAGTCTTAGTAATTTTCTGGCTGCGGGTTTTGTTAGACAAAATATAAAATGTGTTTGAGGGCGCCTTGGTCGCTGTTTAAGGTTAAGTTGCAATAGCTTATTAATAGTGTGGATTTAATTAATCGCCCAGACCATACAAATAAGTTAACTATACAGCTTATGACAGTTAACACGGAGTTTGATTCTTGGGAACGCGCTTACCAAAGAATACTGGAACTGGCTGATTAATACCAGCATTACGGCTGACGATGAGATCGTCACAGCGGCTTGCCGGGAGTACACTCTAGCTTCAGAAGCCTTTGACAGGCTAATGATAATTAAATTAGACAGCGATAACAAATCTGACTACCTTTCGGAAAATAAGAATTCAAATAAGGTTGAGTCAGACGGGTCTGATTTCTCGGTTGCTTACTCTCCGCTTACCTTACCTTAACATTCACAGGAGAGATGGATCAATAGGTTGGTTACAACAATCTCTTTTATAGTTTGGTGGTACTTATCGCCGTCACAAAAATTAGCCTATCTTATGTCCTGTTTATCAGGGTAGGCTCGTGGTTTGGTGCAGCATATTCGGATTTCGGATGAAGGGTATCGTACGGCTAGAGAACTACTTATGAAGAGGTACCACAATACTCGACTTTTAGCGGATGTTCATGTTGAACAGTTATTGATGTTACCTTTCATTTCACAACACCCTTAACGGTTTAAGGTCTCAATTTCTGGACTTTAATAATGGCGGTAAATTCATTGGAACGGCTCGGGTTTCCTGTTTCAGAGTGGTCCTACTTACTAATACATGTAGTGCTTGCTAAATTGCCTACAACCCTTAAGACTCCGTTTGAACAAAAATATTTAGGTGTTTCTGATATCATACCTACTTTTGCGGATTTAGTTAATTTTGACATTTGAAGCCCATAATATGCCAATATATGGACAAAATATGGGCTTCAAATGTCAAATGAAGCCCATGTCCATGTCCATATTTTTTGCCGATAGACCCGCTGATCGTCTAAGCTTTAGAAAGATAAAATTTTGATTCTTTTAAATTTTCGGTGTCATTATACGGATATCCGGATGATGTTCCGGCAGACGTTGATTTCTCCGTCGGACCGGAAATATCGACTTATTCTTTAGAGAGAGTCTCCGGACGAGTCTCTTCTCACGTATGAGCTCAATATGAATACCTACGGTTTAAAATCGAGTCCTTTACATTGCAATTAGGACTTTGTTGGAATTGGCGGCATAGGAGCGTGAGCGGTATCCTCGTGCTGCAGCGGCATTAGAGCAATGTACTTATGTTGATGACATACTTTACGGGGCTAGTTTGAAAACGGAAGCTCTGGAAGTCCAAAAGAGCTTATAGATTATCATGGTTGCGGGTGGCTATGAACTTCGGAAGTGCCTATTGAATAGTCTTAAAGTTTTAGAAAACCTACCGGATGAGCACAAGCAAGTGCCTCTTTTGTTTATGGATCCAGATAACTGTCATACGGTTTCGGTTTTAGGCGTTTTGTACGATCCAACCAGGGAAGTATTTTCATATAAAGTGGATGAACCCACTAGCGGTCAGGTTACTAAGCGGAGTATCCTATCTATAATGGCTCGGATGTATTATAATCCAAACGGTTGGATCTCTCCAGTTTTATTTTAGGCCAAGTGCCTCTTATAGTAGTTGTGGATAAGGGGTCTTGATTGGGACGATCCACTAGATATCGGTTTAGAGCGGGAGTGGATTAATTTCCAAGCGCACTTAAGAAATATTCGGAATGTGACTTTGCATAGGCATCATCACCGGCAATGTTAGTCATTAAGTGTTCACGGTTTTTCGGATGCTTCGGAATTACGTTACGCAGCAGTCGTATACCTCAGAACTGAAAAAGATGACGGCAGGGTCTAAATACATTTGCTAATGAGCAAAAGTAAAGTGGCCCCTCTCAGGATTCGACTCACAATTCCAAAGTTGGAGTTGTGCGGTGCGGTGTTGCTAGTAAACCTCCTCCATCTTGTTTGTCTTTGTCTGCAAAGAACCACCGATGTGAAGGAGATATTTGGTTGGACCGATAGTTCCATTGTTTTGGCTTAGATAAATACACTACCCTCTCTTCTCTCTCCAGTATTTTTCAAGTATTCGAGGTAAATAAAGTTTCCCAAATTCAAAATTTTACGGTACCAATCATTTGGCACGTTTCGGGACGGTTATTGCATATTGCATCACGGGGTTGTTCGGCTTCAGTTTTGGTCTCCCATTCGTTGTGGTGAAGTTCAACATCGATGACTCAAGTTTCGGAATCCTGGCCGACATCGGCATGGCAGTGACCCAAATAACGGAGCTGGTGCCTAATAGTTTTCTGGAACGGTATAGTGCTTTTAATAAACTGTGTTGTTTATTAGTGTCTGAACGCAGGCAAGCTATATTAGTTTGGGTCGGTATAATTCAAAGGCAAAACTTTAATATGGAAATTGAGGAGTTGCAGAAAGGTTTGCAACTGAAAGGGCATTTAAGGCGGTTGAATTGAATCCCTTCATAGATTCGGATGGTTCTTTACGGGTCGGGGGACGATTGAAAAATTCAGACTTACCCTATGGTGCACGGCACCTTTTATTGTTGCCTCAGTCGGTTCACTTTGTTGACATGTTAATTTTGGATTTTCATTTAAAGCATTCTCATGTCGTCGGTTCAAATGCGCTTTTGGCCATTTTACAAATAAATTATTCGATGCATTCTTGTCAAATCGGTGGGTGACTGACCGCATGGGTTCTCGGATTTCGGTGATTAAGTTGTGAGCTTATTATATATATTTCTCTATCGGGAACATTATTGTGAAGAAACTGGAGTGTACATCAAGAACAAACGGTGAAAGAAATAAGAGAGGTACCTCTCAGAAGAAAACTGGAAGTTGCAGTACACGTGTCCAAGTCAGACCTCTTATTAAATTTATTGGAATTAGAATTTCTTCGCGTATTGCGGACGAACACCATTATAGAAAAAGAAAACAGCGCCTAGTACGAATACCTATTTGTTATTCAATCGAGTAAAGTTACTGACGACGATTAGGGATTCTACCGACGCAAGCATACCGCAGTAGGGTTGAGGACCCAGCCAAATTAGCCCTAATATGCCTCATTGAGGTTTTTAAATTTCCAGTGGTCGAGCGTCGTGCCGCAAATTGCTTTAAAATGCTGTTATTCTTGGGGAACGAGATAAGACTGTGTTTGAAAAGTTAAAGTTCCTTCGTACGTGACTGATATGAATTAAATTACCATCACATGAGCTCTCTTATTTTACTTTTAAGCCCACTAACCTCAGCAGCAGCGTAGTGAATTATGGCCTAGTCTCTGCTCATAATCATGCAACTCACCTTGGTTGTATTAAGTCGATCAGTCACTAGATGGAGTTTCTTTAATTATCCTTAGTCCCCTAGAAATTGTTTTAAATTTAACTCTCACTTTGTCGCCTCGGTGGCCGATGGACGTAGCGCGGTTCGGTACTGAGGTCCTGGGCTCAATTGGGCTCAATTTCCGGGTCGGGAAACGTTTCTGATTATTTGATGCATGGTCCCCGGGTTTGTGATCGATCACTAACACCAACCCGCGTTTGGCAAGGGTTTTTTATTATTTTTTTATTCGGCAACGGGTAAGCGCTTGGCTTTCATCTCACCTGATGGTAAGTGACGATAAGACCGAAGGTGGAAGCGCACTTTACCCGGCATCGTCAACCACTGAGGAACTGGCTGTCTCATTTTCAGGCTGTCACCTTTTTTTTTCGGCGGCGACAGTGGTACAACGTAGTCGCGTTATAAAACGTCTGATAAAAAAAAATGTTTTTAGTGGTTAAAACTTGTTTTGCGGCTTGAGTGTTACGTCAATCTGATACTCAAACGTATTTACCAAACAGAAAAGTGTGAACAGTTGCAAAAACTTTATCCATCTTAATTAAATCTGTAAATAAACTGTGAAAGTGCCGGTATTATGATTCGGTAGTGCGGAATTTTAAAAATATGTGGACGGTGTGCTTAAATAAAATTATTCTCAATTGTCTCTCAAAGCTACACTTACCTATTAAATCTATTGCAGTAGTCACTATAGATACTGTAACTTTCGTCGCTCTTTCAGTGCGGTGCTTGGTGTGTTGGTCGGACAGTGTCAGTTGAACTCGCCGGATCCCGGTTCAAACCCTACCACTTGAACATAATTTGTGAATTTTGAGAAATTGCCAAATAACGAACTATAATTATTGTATTTTTTTTGTTTTAAAATTAATTTTATTATTTAAGTACTTAAATTGTTTTTTTTTTTCGGACTTTACATAAATTTATTCAACACTGTTTTTGAGTGACAGCCTCAAAATGTAAATACCGCAACTCAGCTGCTCGCTATGTGCCTGCGAATGCGCGCTTTCCTCATCTAAGGCGCGCGCTCATCCTCCTGCTGTCGAAGTCGCGCGCTCACTCGCCGTCGCGTCGTTGTCTGCGTGACTGCGTGCGACCAAGTGCGACTACGGTTACCTGCGCCTGGTATTTGAACAACAAAGCTGAGATGATCTGTGGCTTGTAAGGGCTGCTACCACTACCTTTGCCATAATTTCACCGCAGCGTATTATAAACTAAATAGTAAGGAGTTGAGTCGTTCGTGGCGCTGCGATTCGTGCAGCAACGTTACTCGTCGAACAAGAAATGACGACACGCCTATCGGATCACCACATAGATTGAGCCAAGCGCCTACTGTTGCGATTCCCACGACAGCTTCCTACCAGGTCAATTTGTCGTGTGATGAGTCACTAGCGAACGCGCCTTTATTATCGTGTGGGTCGCATAATGAATCCGTTCAAACGAGTGAGGCAACTATTACCATGAAACAATTTAGCGAATTAATAGATAAGAAATTGGACAGTATCAGAGTGACGCTTTCGCTGGAGATGCAAGAAAAAATCAAATCTGAATTGTATGCTGTTACTCAGGCTTTGAAACAGGATTTCACGGACACTGCCGACTATCTGAGTAATGAACAGACGGACATTAAGAAAGACCTTATAAAAGCTAACGGGATAATTGCTAAGCTCGAAGCGCAGAACACCAAGCTTCAGTCGGATCTCGCAAAGCTAGAAGTTCGTATATCTCAATCAGAGAAAACATCTAGATGCTTTAATCTTGAGGTACAGTGCATACCGGATCGCAGTAATGAAAATGTGATCGCTTTGTTTAAAAAACTTTGTGAACAGATAAAGTTTCCGATTACTGACACTGAAATCCGCTCCTGTCGTCGTGTCGCAAAAATTAACCCTTCCTCGGATAGACCCCGCAACATATTGGTCACTCTTCCGTCTGAGCGACACCGTGATACCATTATATCTGGAGTCAGAAGGTATAACAGAGAACATCCAAAAGAAAGACTTAACTCAAGTCACATCGGCGTCACCGGAGATAAGCAGTTTATTTTCGTTGGAGAGCACCTATCGAAAGAGTGCAAGGATCTGCATGCGGCTGCTAGAAGACTGGCAAAAGCGAAAGGCTACAAGTATACATGGGTTAAATACGGCCGTGTCTATGTCAGAAAAAATGACACTACACCCGCTATTCATGTAAAGGATATTATTAGTATAGACAAGTCAAAAACGTAATTGGAATAATCTCTTAGTTTTAAATTATTAAGTACCTACCTATTTTATTTTTGTATTTTTTTGTATATATATATATTAACTTATAATTTTATTGTGTTACTGAGATTATTTGTCAATTACCAATAATGAAAATATATTATCAAAATGTCAATCGTATTAGGAGTAAATTGAATCAGCTTTATATAAATATTTTAAATGAGAATTATGATGTTATCTGTTTATGTGAAACTAACCTAGATGGCTCCTTTTCTGATGGTGAATTCGTGGATGACAGGTACACCGTATTTCGTAAGGACCGTGAAACATCTAGCTCGCAAAAAAAGTCTGGCGGTGGCGTATTGTTAGCGCTGAAAAAGAGTTTGCATGCTGTTAGGCACCCCGAATACGAAAGATTCATTGAGGACTTATGGGTTACTGTACGTAAACATCCCGGGTCTCGCGGGCCCTGTCTTAATACACTCGGCGTCAAAAAAATCGCACCTTTTAAAAATCATCTTTAAAAATTCTTAAACCTTATGTAGAGGATAGTGTTGGGTATCATTAGAAAGGTAACAAAAAGGAGTATCAAAAAACAATTAAATTTAACTTTCTGTTTAATTATAATTATACAAACAACATTAAAATTAATAAAATAATAAAAATCCTTAATTAAGTCCTAATTAACAACAGATAATTTACAAAGAAAAATGTACAAAAAGTGTCTTAAAATTAACTTAAAATCTAGTGTTACCCCCCCTTGCCCTGATCACGGCTTCCATACGGTCCCTCATGGACCTCACCAACTTCAGGAGCTCTTCTTGAGGGATAAGCCCCCATTCTTCAATCACCGCGTCTTGGAGCTCCTGTAGAGTCGAAGGAGCTGGATCCCGAGATCGAACCTTACGTTTAAGATGGTCCCAGAGGTGCTCTATAGGATTCAGATCCGGACTTCGCGCTGGCCACTGCATCACAGAGATTTGGGACCTCTGCAAGAAGTCGCTCACGATGCCTGCAGTGTGAGCGCGAGCGTTGTCGTGCATTAATGTGAACCCCTCGCCAAAAGATTCGGCAAAGGGGACCACATGCACTTCCAGGACCTCAGTGACATAGCGGCGAGCAGTCAGCGACCCTTGTCCGCGAGCACCTCCAGTCCGGGAGACGCAGACAAGGTCGGTTTTGCCGGCAGCAGACATACCGCCCCAGAACATGCAGGATCCGCCACCATATTCCACCGTCTCCTGGATGCAGGCTTGGGCGAAACGTTCACCCTGCCTCCGGTATACTCTTCTCCGTCGGTCGTTGCAGAAAAGACACACTCGCGTCTCGTCTGAGAAGAGAACAGCTCTCCACTGCTCAAGGGTCCAATCGACGTGGTCACGAGCAAACTGCAAGCGGGCTCGCCGATGCGCTGCAGTCAATTTTGGACCCGTAGCAGCTCTGTGGGCCGCTATCTTCTTCTCCTTCAATCTTCTTCTAACCGTAGATACGCTTACGGTGCGTCTGCGAACTGCCTGGAGCTGCTGTTGCAACTCAACAGCGTTGGAGAAACGATTTCTCAAAGAGTTCGACACAACGAACCGGTCGTCTCTTTCCGAAGTGCAGCGACGTCTACCCGAACCGTGTCTGCGGATATAGCCACCGGTCTCTATGAAGCGCTGGTACACTCTTCGAACGGAATAACGGCTCAGGTTCAGTTGCCGGGCGACATCACACTGCCGCACCCCTGATTGCAGTAGTGCAACCACTTGAGCGGCTTTATCAGCTGTGGTATCCATCAAAATCTGTGCGTGTGTCCTCTTCAACGGTTGAATAGCGAATGACCCACATTGAACCCGTGTTGACCGTTTTATACCCACAAAGGAAGCGCAACTAGCAACTCTCACGGGTAGCAAAATTTGCATCGAATTTTTGTGACACTTTATTTGTTGCATTAGGTTTTATTTGATAATGAAAAGTAATGTTTTTTATTAAGTTAATTAAGTAACCTTGTAAATAAAATCATAATTAATGCGACTGCATGTGCATATCAAGAGTAAATGACATTTGAAAGTGATTTTCTAAGAGGTGCGATTTTTTTGACGCCGAGTGTATATACCTTGTGTACTTACCCCCTGACCTCAACGTCGCAGATTATAAATACTTTTTCGACCACTGCGGTGATATGCTATTGAATCAAAGTAGCTCCGATTGTAATACAATTATAGTTGGCGATTTTAATTTACCAGGTTTGACATGGACCTTAGATGACTCCCTTCCACCCCGGCTGCTATCTAGTGGGGCCTATGATACGTAGTCGACTCTACTTACTAACCTGTTAGAGTTGGGCGGGCTATCGCAATATAACTACGTACGCAACGCAAACGGCAGGACCCTTGATCTTTTTATGACGGACCTTACACAGCTCGCGCTATCGGAATGCCCTCCTCTTTCTACGCTCGATCGTCATCATCCCGCTATTGAGGTTGAGGTGGGCATTGGACCTCGCAGCATTGGAATGAAGAGCAACAATATAGCAGTGCCTAACTTCCGTAAATGCAATTTTTCTATGTGCAATGAACAACTTAACAATATTAATTGGGCGCTCCACCTTAAAAACAGCGATGTTGATTTAGACGTAGATGAGTTTTGTAATAATTTGATTAATGTTATTCGAGACAATACTCCTCTCAAGCGAATTGGTCGCTCCCATTATCCTATCTGGTTTTCAGAATCACTAAAAGCATGCGTTAAAGAAAAAAAACTTGCTCACAAACGATACAAAAAGTTCCGTAACCCCAGAGACTACGATGAGTTCCAGTTGTTGCGATCCAGATCTAAGAGACTGATAAAGGATTGTTACGATTTATACGTCACTAATGTCGAAAAGTCCTTGACTGAATCAACAAAACTCTTCTTTTCCTTCGTTAAAAGTAAACGGTCTAACCCTGCAATTCCTGACACTGTTAAGTTCGACGGTGTCACTGCCACCGGAGGAGAGGCAGCTGCGGAGCTTTTTTCGAAGTATTTTTCTTCCGTTTTTGAACATGACAATAACATTACTAATCCCAATGCTCACGAGTCATACATCTGTTACTCTCTATGTGAGACACTTGTTTCTGAAGAGGATGTCTATAAGAAGCTTACAGCACTGGATACTAATAAGGGGGCTGGGCCTGATGGCATACCTCCCTGCTTCATTAAACCTTGTGCGGCTGCCTTAAGTGTGCCACTCTGTGCGATCTTTAATAAGTCCTTGCAAGCGGGTACTTTCCCAAGTGCTTGGAAGAAGGCACATGTAGTGCCCATACGTAAGTCGGGTGATCCCAGTGATTGTATGAACTATAGGCCAATCAGTATATTATCTTGCTTCGGTAAGATTTTAGAAGCCTTGGTTTATGATAAACTCTACCATCACGTACAACCACATATCTACCAACAACAACACGGTTTCGTCTCGGGGAAGTCAACAATTAGTAATTTGCTGGAATACACTAATTTCATTTGTAAGGCGTTTGGTGATCATGGTCAAGTCGACTCTATTTATACTGATTTTCAAAAGGCCTTTGATAGAGTCAATCATACAGTATTAATGACCAAACTTGAGTCAATGGGTGTGCATGGGTGTCTCTTGCGATGGCTGAAGTCATATCTTTCAAATCGGAGTCAACTAGTGGCATTGAAGGCGTTCCGCTCACAGCCGGTTCCTGTTGTATCCGGAGTCCCGCAAGGGTCTCATTTAGGTCCATTAATGTTCGTTATCTACATTAATGACCTCGTACCCAAGCTAAAAAACTGTTCTTTGTTATACGCAGATGATTTAAAAATTTTCTCTCGCATAAATTCTGTTAGAGATTGCATTCAATTACAGAAAGACATTGAAACGGCGATTGGTGTAAGGCAAACCACATGAGCCTTAGCATTAAAAAATGTTCTGTGGTCTCGTTCACTCTGAAAAGAAGTCCTATCATCTACGAATACGCAATTGACGATACGCCACTTGAGCGCAAATCAGTGGTACGGGATTTAGGTGTTTTCTTTGATAGCAAGATGAGTTTCAATTACCATTACGAAACACTATCTAAGAAGTGCAACCAACTATCTGGTTTTATTTTCCGTGTTTCTAAAGAGTTCAAATCCCCTAAGAGTCTGCTGTTACTTTACAAGGCGCTGATAATGAGCCAGCTCGAGTACGCCTCCGTAGTATGGTCACCACAATATAAAAAGTATACAGACATGCTAGAATCTATTCAAAGACGCATTCTCAGGGTCCTAACACTAAGATACGGCAAGAAAAGAGAACTTGTAACGTATAAAGAGCGATTACATTATTTTAATTTAAAGAGTCTGGAGAGCCGCCGCAAAGTGCACGACCTAACTTACCTATATAAAATCATGAACGGATCCATTCATACTACTCTGCTGTCTGATATTTACCACAAGGTTCCGACCCGCTCTTCTTGACACAATCGTCCTCTATCAGTTCCATTCTGCAACAATAACGTGTCATTCCACAATCCTATTTTCAGAATGTGTCGCGATTACAACACTTTGTTGGACCGGTTAGACGGTGTGCCTGATATCCATGCTTCATCACTTGCTAAGTGGAAATCTGCTTTGCATGGGCTGGTTTCCATTGAGGGCCATAACGCCACATAATGTCTTGCGCCCGTTTACTAAGAGAATTGAGAGAATTGTTTCACTTTTTTTTTTTTAGAATGTTATATTACAATTATTTTTTTTTTGTAATTTTATTATATTTTTTTTAAATTGATTGAAGGCCTTGACATATTTTTATTGTAATTTTTTTAATTTATTTATCCTTAATTTTGTTTTAATTTTGGAATATTGTTGGTTTTGATTTAATTTTGTTTTAAATTGTTTTTTATTTTATTCATTGCATTGTATTGTAGTAATTATTATTGTAATCAATCACTATTTGCCCAATTTAATTTATTTAATTTATCTTATCGGACTTGAATATCATGCTGGTTACACATATGTTTGGAGATACAGCCTACTCATAGTTTAAGTAAAAAAATCATGTTACTCATATTTTTTATTTGCTGTATATCTGTTTTGTGTAATAAATAAATAAATAAAATAAAAAAATCTCAAAAAGTGTGATTAAATACTTGTGAATGAAATTGTAGCGATGACTTAGTTTCAAGAGGCCTTTGCCCAACTAGGACAGCATAATATGGACTATACTTTACTTAGTTTTACTATACTCAACCCTTACTTTATGTCGATGGAATAATAAAGAAAACTCAACTGTTTGTTCTGTTAAGTGAACCTCATCATCACCAGCCTGAAGACGTCCACTGCTGAACATAGGCCTCCCCCTTTGACCTCCATCCTGACCGACAACTCGCCACTCGCATCCACCGGTTGCCTGCGACTCTCACGATGTCGTCGGTCCACCTAGTGGGAGGCCTACCAACACTGCGTCTTCCAGTGCGTGGTCTCCACTCGAGAACCTTTCTTCCCCAACGGTTGTCGGTTCGTCGAGCGATGTGGCCTGCCCATTGCCACTTCAGCTTGCAAATCTTACGAGCTATGTCGGCAACTCCGGTTCTTTGGCGAATATCCTCGTTTCGGATTCTATCGCGCAAAGAAACTCCGAGCATAGCTCTCTCCATTGCTCGCTGTGTGACTCTGAGCTTTTCTAAAAGGCCAACAGTTAAGGACCACGTTTCGGTGCCATATGTCATCACCGGCAACACACATTGGTTAAAGACCTTTGTCTTTAGGCACTGCGGAATCTTCGATGCAAAGATATCTCGTAATTTCCCGAACGCTGCCCATCCGAGTTGGATTCTCCGGGCGACCTCTTTGTCGAGGTTGGACCTACCTAACTGGACAATCTGTCCTAAGTAGGTGTAGTGGTCGACAACTTCGATAGTATCGCTCCCAACAATTACCGGTACGGGTTCAACATGGACATTCGACATGATCTTCGTCTTGTCCATGTTCATTTTAAGACCCACCTGTTGGGATACGATATTGAGGTCGCTGAGCATGGTGTTGAGGTTCTCCAGCGACTCCGCCATTATGACTATATCATCGGCAAAACGAAGGTGAGTGATGTATTCGCCATTAATGTTGATGCCGAATCCGTTCCAATTCAAGAGCTTGAAAACGTCCTCCAACGCATTTGTGAACAGTTTCGGAGATATGACGTCTCCCTGTCTCACACCTTTCTGCAATTGGATTGGTTTCGTACTCTCGTCTTGTAATCGGATCGACATAGTAGCGTTCCTATACAAACATTTCAACACTTTCGATATACCTATAGTCGATATGGCAACGCTGGAGGGACTGCAACACAGCCCAGGTTTCGATAGAATCGAAGGCTTTCTCGTAGTCCACAAACGCTAAACATAAGGGCCGATTATACTCCTCAGTCTTCTGTATAATCTGGCGGAGCGTATGTATGTGGTCTATGGTACTAAAGCCTTTTCGGAAACCGGCTTGTTCGGGAGGCTGGAAGTCGTCAAACCTGCGTTCGAGACGGTTCGTAATGACTCTCGAAAACAGCTTGTACACATGGCTCAGGAGTGAGATGGGTCTATAATTCTTCAATAAGGTGTTATCGCCTTTCTTGAAGAAGAGCACCACCGCACTCCTGTGCCATGCTTCTGGCGTAGTGCCTTCGAGCATGACGGAATTAAACAACTTCTGGAGGACTACGAGTATCGGTTTTCCACCCGCTCGCAGAAGTTCAGTGGTAATTCCGTCATCACCCGGCGCCTTGTTGTTTTTAAGCTGTTTAAGAGCCATACTAATCTCATACAGGCTGATGTCAGGGATATCTTCGGTATAGTGTCGGGTTAACTTAGCTCTGGTGTCCTGAGCTGTACCAACAGCGGGCTCTTGTGTTGAGGTGTACAACTGTCCATAAAACCTCTCGAGCTCTCCCAGAATCTCCGGCTTCGACGAAATGACACTGCCGTCCTCGATCTTCAGCTTAGTCATTTGGCTCTGACCAATAGACGAATTCTTTGCGAACACTTTGGCGCCTTGGTTCCGCGCAATTGCGTCCCTAATGCATTTAGCACTATAGGAGCGCAGGTCGTGTCGCACAGATTTCGAGATTCGTCTATTGAGTTTGCCATATTCCGACATATCAGCTGAAGATTGCAGTATCATTTCTTTCCGGTCTTCCATTAACTTAATGGTTCCGTCTGAGAGCTTTTGAGGCTTTTTCCGGCGTGGGGTCTTAAAGAACTTAGACCCCACAGCTTGGACAGTTTCCACAAGCCCGCTGCTGATCTCGTCCACAGTTTCGCACTCGGCTAGGCACTGGAAGCGATTTTGGAGTTCGAGTTGAAAGTGTTCCGGGCTCTGGATCTGGGCAGGGCCAGGACGGAGTGTGGACTTCACCAGACGTGACCTCTCGAGCTTGATGTTGATATTCAGTGTGCCTCTAACAATCCGGTGATCGCTACCGGTTTTCACCCTACTGATCACGGAGACATCACTGAATATACGCTTCTTGGTCGTCATGATGAAGTCGATCTCATTTCTGGTTGAACCATCGGGGCTTATCCACGTCCACTTCCTGGTTGGTCGCTTCCGGAAGAAAGAGTTCATCAAAAAGAGTTCCTCCTTCTCCATAAAGTCGACCAACCGTTGGCCCCTTTGGTTCCGCTGTCCATATCCATATTGCCCCACTCTCAACTCATCGCCGTTCCTTGTGCCTACCTTTGCATTGAAGTCCCCCATAACAACGGTGAAGTACGTTTCGGAGGAATGTATGGCTTCAGATATCTCCTCATACAGAGCCTCTACTTCTTCGTCAGGGTGTGTCGAGGTTGGTGCATATACCTGTATGACCTTCAGCGAATACCGATCGGTGATTCTGAGTATAAGGTACGCAACTCTACCTGACACACTATCGACCTTGATAACGTTGTTAACAAGGGACTTGCGGACGAGAAACCCAACACCACCCTGGGATTTTCGTTCTCCTTCCCGGAAGAAGAGCATGTTGCCAGAATCAAGGACTACCATATCCTGCCCCTCTCGTCGGATTTCTGATAGTCCCATGATGTCCCACCGCAATCTGCTCAATTCTTCTTCCAGCTCTACAATCTTTGCATCGGTCCTCAACGTGCGGATGTTGTGTGTTGCCAGGGCCAAGGTTCGTTGGTGGGTGTGTGGGTAGCCGAGCAACTGCCGGTGATTCTTCGCACCCCCTGCTCCTCCGTTACCTGACCAGCTACCCGTTGGGCCAGGGATAAAGGAGCTGCCGGGGACTGGGGGCCGTGGGCAAATATTGTCTGTCATGGGGGGGGGGGGGGGGGTTTGCCATAATCCCCACGCTTGGCAGGCGGCTTGGGGATCGCAGCGGGTCACCGTTTAGCTAGAGGACGCTGCGGCCCGTCCTTCGGTGGCTGGTCGTAGTTTTAGGACATACCCGGGTCGGTGTAAGTGAACCTATGTAGGTACAAAAGAACGGTGTTTTTAAAGACAAGACCGAGAATCCCGAAATAGCCAATCATCGTGGAACTTAATTAGTACAAGAGAATAAATAATACGCGGGTATTTATTACGACAGAAATATAATTGCCACGATTAATTTCGCTCATAAAATATAATCGCTTAATCATCCCAAAATGAGAGTATTAACAGTAAAATTTACAACATGAAATGATACAAATAACTGGTCGACGTGAATGAAACTTCGCCCACACCTCATAGGGATGCGTTGAGGCTGGTCCTAATTCGGGTAATGATATTATGACTTCAAAAGCGACGTCATGACTTCAAAGTTAACGTGGTGTCAGAATTTCTCAAACAAAACCTCTGGCATAGCGTATTTGAAACAGCTGATTGCAGACAATGCCAGTGGCTCATTATTCCTTCCGAAGTCCATATAAAAATTGCGAGGATAGATTTTGGTCACCCATCCGAATCCAGACCGCGATTGATTTTTGCTTAACTTTTGTGATCGTTGAAAAGGAGGCATGCCCGCATTAGTAAATGGCTTTTTCTCCACTAGAGTATGAAGCACACTTTGGACCTGGGACTTAAACTTACGGAAAAAACTACGTCTATACGTTGTAAACAAAAAAAATACAGTTACAGTACAAAAGAAGGAAGGAACTTCTGACAAATAACAAACAATATTTCAGATGAGTGTAGACAAGGCTTTACAGTGTGCTGACATATTCGTTAAGATTATTGGTAGGTACCCTATCTGTACTTCCGCAGGATCAATTGCTTTGCACCTTTATTTCACCTTCATGGCATTTTCGGCGTTTCATTTTATTGTTATTGGACCTACTTACAGTATGTTTCCTGACAAATAAGGAGCGGACATGTTTACTTATGTCTTTATTAAATAAAATTGAACGGGAAGCACGTATTTCGTAGTATTTGTACGTGCCTACTTACAACAATGATATTATGGTTTCTTTATTATTTCGACGGTCATTAATATGCTATTATTACAACCTGTTGTTTTAAATTATTAGGTTTTACCTTTCTGAATTAAAATTATAAAACCGACTACCGCAGGTGGGACGAACCGCGTCCTCCGCGATCCGGTTGGCTGCGTTGACATTCCGACTTTCTTCGAGTTTATTAAATTAAAAAATAAAGGACCATGGGGGATTTTGTATGAACCCCGTCCCCACGCTCAAAAGTCATGGGATACGTGTCAATTTGTTCATTGGGACCCAAAGAAGCCTAAAGTACCTGTGTTAGTTGCAAAAAGTATTGGGTTTATTAATAATTAATCAAAAAACTTTTTTATTGATTTGTTGCTTTAGTTAGAGTTGCTCGAGTGTGTCATGCTCTCTCAAAGTGTCTCTGCGGTAGTGGCATGTGCGTCGGGTCGTTACGTTCCCTAAAACATGGTAGAGCGAAGCGATGGCTGATACACATGTCATACTCGTGAACGGGTGCCGCCTGTGGAGGCTGGTCTGCTCTTGCAATCTTATTTTGTTGGAAAAAAAATATATTCAAAAACAATATTTTTTTATAACCTAAATCCCACGTATCTGAAGAATGTCGCCATAGTAAAAAAATATCTATCCTACTAGACCCTTCAAATGACACTAATTTCAAATCTGTTGGATGGTAGGGGACGTTTCTTCCCATGGTTCTCTTACGAAATAAATGAAACCGCTTACAATATAAATCTAGTCGCACCTTAAATTTTTAATCTAAGTATTTATCATTTAATAAAAAAACAATTTTCTTCATAAATGTTAAACAGTCTTTATCGATGTTATCACTCAATGTTATGGAGTGCATTTGTTAGGCCTACGCCAGGGTCCGCGGGCCTTAAATAATTAAACAGGGCCTTAAATTTTTGTAAGGGTTGATTGAAACATAATAGACCTTTTTTACTTAACTACTGAAATATTAGCAGTTTGTAATAAATCTACGGTACGTATCTATTATTATCATTAAAAAGTAATAATAATTAACATGTCTTAAGTTATAATGTAAATGGGAAAAAGCTAATTATTAATTTTTTTATAAGTTTACTTAAGTAACAAAAAGCCTTATTTAAAATGAAAAACGGCTGCGGTGTTCACTATAAAATAAAATATCTATTGGCACATGGCGAAAGATACTACTGAGAGCTGCTCGAACGGTTTGGCTGATTTATTTTTCGTAATAAAATTGGCAGGACCAAAGGGCTTATTGTATAACTTCAACATCTATAGCAATACCTTTCAAGGAGAAGTAGTACAGTCACAAGCACCAATATCTATACACTTTTGACTCTTATTCCATTGTATTAAGAATTACAATTGTTTACATATTTTTGCTCGTGACTGTACATGCATTGCTTCGCTAGTTTGCTTATGTTACAATTAGATTTAATTAAGCAAGCAAACCAATGTACCTGTATTTGAATAGTATTGCGATAGGTGTTGAAGTTAGACAATTAACCCCCAGGTTTGTAAGAAAAGAAATGCTCAGTGCAGCCCTGGCTACACCAATCGATATCGAGGGCGTTCCGATATCTTTAATCAGACGCGTGTGGTACGCTTTGATATTCAAATTGGTGTTGTGATCGCGCCTGTCATCTTGCCTATAATGAGACGGCGGATGACAAACTACCCTGTTTCTTTAACGCCCACTGCTGTCAGCGCATTAAGGATCTGTGCCATATATTTTCTATAATAAGCCTCTATTGTACCTGCCTACCTACTTTACATTAAAGCTTGCTTGTTACGATATGTGTGGGTTCACACCTAGGAATTTGGACCTTGGATATCGAGTCAAGCGCTTGATCACTCGGCTAGTACCTACATACATACATATAATCACGAATATTATACCCGAAGGGTTATTCAAAGACTAGGCACTGAGGACAGCAAAAGCAGTCCTCTACCATAGTCCACTTTTCACCAAATAGCGATTCCACCACAGGTGCTCAGCGTGACAGGTGGTGAGCCCATCGCCGCTCTATGCTGTTGGATGTAGGTATGTGTGTGCAGTCTTTAGTCCGTTAGTCGCCTTTTACGACACCCAAAGGAAGAGAGGGGGTGGTAGTATTATTTCACCGCACCTTACCACGGTTATATCGGCTAGTACTTACCTAATACCGAAACCATAAAGGTTAAATTTTAATTGACGAGATATTTTGTCATAGGTTGAACTATGCTGTCGTATGTCCTCCAAACTAATTTAAAGTAAGTAATTAAATCATTGTGTATTCAGTACTCAGAGGATTAAATTGATACAATAACTATAAATTTTTTCGCATAGTCCTGTCACAAAATCGGGTCACTCAGTCTCTACGGTACAAATTTTAAATTTTTTAACCCAATCTTAGGAATAAATACAGTTGAATCAATATGTTTTCTTTGGCTGATATCTCACAATAAGAAGGTACAAAAGAACGCCTACATTTCGATATATTTAGGAGGTGTTTGTAAAGTATGAAAGTTCCTTTCGTGAGAAATATGCGCCGCTGATGCATGCATGCGCAAAATAACAGGGTGTTATGGGATAATCACTTAGAAACTAGTATACTATACCTGTACCTGTGTATTTTGTTACATACGATGCTGTGCTCTAAAAACTGCGCTAGCTGTTTGGCTGAATTCGGATTTGCCATTTTTCTATACCGATTGATATTATAACAAGCTTTGTTTTTTTATATTTTACTACGACTAAGCACTTTATTTTCATCTCACCTGATGTTAAGGTGATGATATGATCGATTGTGGATGAATGCGCACTTCGCTCGGATTCCTCTCATACTGAGGAACTGGCTATCTCTAACTCTATTTCTAACATAAAATATCTCTAACTGTTGGAACATAGCAATTTCAGGAGAATTTTAACAGCACATACTTTGGATAATTTCGGTCGGTTATGTTGAAAAAATAATTTTTCAATTCATTTTACAAAGCTTTTTTTTCGGAACTGAAAAATATAGGTAAATAATATTTCATTAAAGAAATCTTATATTTTATAGTTCAAAGGAATACGGAAAACCACAGCTCGACCGTGATAAAAGTGCTACCCGTCGCTAAAGTTGCACTTATTTGTGTAATTAATTAATCAATGTCATTTTATTGTGAGAGTTAATAAAACATATATGTATTAGTCTACTGATTGAAACACCCACGCCATTGATTACACAGTACATCTTCGATCATACAAAATAATAGATTTACACGATTGCTTCATGAAAAACGGCACCTCGACGAACTGGAACTCAACAAGGTACGAATCAAAAACGTGTCTTCTTTTTTCTATCAAAAATTCGAATTTAGAACATTGTTCCAACTAGCTTGAATCTAGCGAGCCTAGTTCCTAAGTGACGTAACTCCGATAATATTTTTAAGAATTTGTACTTTAGTGCCTAAAGCATAGAATACATAAAATACAAGTCCTACAGTTTAAGGTTTACTATACAATAAATTAATGTGTATTATATATCTCGTTTCATTTCCTAAAAGATGCGGGACTATAGACGAGCTGGAAAACACATGCGCCGGCAGGGAATTCCAAAGCCGAATGGTCTTAGAGAGGAACGACTTGCCAAATTTTTATTCTACAGCACTTGCTGATAGTAGCACAGTATGACGGTGGTTCCTAAGACCAGCACCTTTAGTCCGGGAGAGGCAAGGAGAGAGCGGGATTAGGTCAAAAAGTTCTTCAGAACACTCTCCGTAGTAATTCCGGTAGAAGACACTGAGTGAAGCAATGTCTCTACGCAGCTGGAGGTCCTCAAGAGAGGCCGTAACCTCAGCATCTCCAATAATGCGTACCGCTCGCCTTTGCAGTCTATCAAGTGCATCGAGGAGGTATTTAGCGGAGCCGTCCCATAGATAGGAACAATACTCCAGACTCGATCGCACCTGAGTCTTGTACAGCAATAGCGCTGCTCTGGAGTGAAAAACCGCCTCACCTTATTGAGAAGACCCAACTTATTGAGAGGAAGTTAAAATAACACTTTCGAAGTCGCATTTTGAATTCAGTTCCTGGCCGATGTCCATGCCAAGAATGCTGAGATCCACCGAAATGGGTAACGGAGAGTTCTGAAGAGAGGGAGGTGTAAGGATGGGAGTTACCCTGGATTAGAATGTTGCTGGCATTAAACTCGACCAGGTTTTCAGAACCCCATTTAGAGACACTATCGAGAGTCAGGTTCAGTTTGGGAACCAGTACTTGATCTATGGATATGCATGTATTTACTCGGGGACATTATTTGATAACACAAAGAATGTACGAAATCTAACGATTTCGTACATTCTGTCAAAAAAGTTTCGGGAACGGATGATTTGTTTATGATTCTCAATTCAAGTTTTTGTTTTTTTTGTTGTTAGATTGGCACAACTGTTATCCATTTTGACGCGGAATTCGAGTTGCATCTGTTATTTATTTAGATTAAATCCAGTGCTGTTTTTAGTTAGTTTATATCTAGTGTGTATTGCGAATTTCATAATGGATAAAAACATCAAACAAAGATTTTGTCTTAAATTTTGCGTCGCCAATGGAATTTCGTGTACGGAGTCACTGAAAATGTTACAGAAGGCTTACGGTGAATCGACTTTATCAAAAACACGTGCTTATAAGCGGTACAAAGCGTTCAAAAGCGGTCGAGATGTGATGGAAGATTTGCTTCGCTCTGGTAGGCCATCAACGTCTTCAACTGAAGTTAACATCGCAAACGTGAAGGAAATGGTGACTGAAAATCCTCATTCAAGTTTGAGAGAGATACCCGCTGAACTTTCTGTGTCTCACGAGTCGATCCGTACCATTTTAAATTATCAATTGGGTATGAAACATGTTGCCGCTCGGCTAGTCCCAAAAGACCTGAATTTTCTCCAAAAACTGAATCGCTTAAGAGTCGCTGAGGACATACCAGAACGAGTCAATTCCAACCCAACGTTCATGCAACGCATTGTTACTGGTGACGAGACGTGAGTTTACGAGTTTGACATGCAACTAGTCAACAAGCTTCGGAGTTGCGCCTTCCGACTGAACCGAAACCGAAAAAACCACGCCAAAGTCGATCAAAAGTCAAAGTCATGTCGACTGTTTTCTTTGACTATCGCGGTGTTGTGTACTCGGAATGAGTCGGAATTCTTGCCGGAAGGTCAAACGGTAAATAAAGAATTTTTTTTTCTCTTATATTGGCTTCGTGCGATCAGCACATTGTCCAGTTTTTAATAGTACCTAATTTTTTTTTTTTTTTTATAAAAGAGGGAGGCAAACGTGCGGGCGGGTCACCTGATGGAGAGTAATAACCGCCGCCCATGGACACCCGCAAAACCAGTGGAATCGCAGGCGCGTTACCGGCCTTTAAGGGAGGAATAGGTTTAAGGAAGGAATAGGAATGGGAGGAGGGGGGGGCTTGGAACCCTCACTGGGTCGGACGAAACACAACAGCACCAAGTGCCATTATTTCACGCCGAATATTCGTGAGAGGGTGGTATTACGCCGGGCGAGCCGGCCCAATGCGTGTTGCAACGCAGCGTGGCTCTACCACTCAGGTACTAATTATTATTTTCTTTACATTAAGTGGATGATAATGAGTGATAATGAACGTATAATGGTAAAAGATTTTCCCCCAAACCCCTCGACACTCAATAAAGCTGTGGGACTTTATTGTGGTGTTACACGGACTTCTTGAGAGAATTTGAAAAGTGATGTTGCACTGATTTGTTTTATTTGCTAATACTCATGCACGTTCACGAATGCTTAACAGTAAATAATCCACCAATATTTCACATTTTATTTTTTATTTATTAATTATTACGTAGGTACATATACCTAATAACAAAAATAAAAACAATATGTCCCGCAAAACCGCCTAGGCGGTTTGACTGCCGGATCAAGTAAATATTAATATTCGACAAAACACAAATCATAGAAAATAATACAAAACTGCAGACATGACGCTTCACTTTCCCGCCAAGAAGGCAAAGAATATTATTTGAGCGTTATGCGGCGTTTTTTTTTCGAGGAAAAAGGTAAAGCAGGTTAGGTTCGAGCAAATTTAACGAAAAAGTCCAAATCTGTGGAAAGAAAATTCTTGGATTTTGCACCACAATAATGCGCCTTCGCACAAGGCCATCATTGCTGTCTGTTGCCATGTGAACGAACTTTTGACCAAAAACTCAACAAAATATACCATCGACCAACCAACCACCTTATTCACCAGATATGGCTCCAGCCGACTTCTTTCTTTTTCCTAAACTCAAATTACCAATTTGCGTTTTCATTCGGAGAAGACATAAAGGAGAATTCGCGGCGAGAACTGAACTGAATTCGGGTAAAAAGCGTTTAAAAAATGTTTTGATGATTGGATTATTCTTTGGCGTAAGTGTATCGTTTCTGAAGGAGCATACTATGAAGGCGATAAAATAACTTTGGATGAATAGCTAACATTTTGTGTATTATTGATCTTTTCCCGGTACTTTCTTGACAGAGTAGTATGTTGTGAATCTGTAGTTTTTATGATCGAAGCATTACAAGGAAAATTTCATCTACAGCCTTCAATCTTACAATGCGGGGCTGAAATCGTACACCTAAGTACCTATGACATGAACAATAGCAAAGTGGGGAGATCGGGCCATAATTTGGCCATAATCCTTTATTCTATCTGGCCCACTAAATAGGCGGATAGAAAAACAAAATCAAAGTCAAAAATCCTACATTTAAAATCATGAGGCATTATCATCTCGACTGTGATTTTTGCGTAAAATGGGCAATTTTGGCGTTCTTGATCTTAAAAACGGAAATACTTAAACAATTTTGACTTTTTGAATATTGTAAAATAGCTATTGACATAGTTCGTAGCGGCCTCGCTTTTTGTAAATTTTACTTAACTTTTTAATTAAATCCAAAATAGCAGAGAAATATTTTCATAAAATGCGCGAAGGCACTTTTTTGAGCTTCTAGATTTAACTACTGTTCTAAACAAATGAAATTAAATAATGAGAAAGCTATCACTTATTATACTCGTTTAGTTCGTAGCGGCCTCGGAATTTTTAGCTATCATTGATTTTATATAGAAAAAAAATCTTATTCTGAACCAAAAAACTTCGATAATCGCTTTAAGTTAAGTGTGAATCTCTCCTATCCACGATAATAATTAATATTATTGAGCAATATTTATACCAGAATAATTGTTACTTCATGAGGAATAAACATTTTATAATGATTTTATTATCCTATTTCGATAAAACGATAAATACAACTGCAAAATTACAACAAAATGCGAAAATGGGCATTTTACGCAAAATCACAATCGAGATGTAATAGGCCATTTTTTGTGTACCTATCTACCTCAGAATAATAACGTAATTATTCTATGGTATCATATTATTGTTTCGTATTTTTTAAATTATTCCTTTAAAACCTTATACTGTAACCATTCGACATTCACGCCTAAGTCGAGCTCACGAGCATGGTTCCCCGTTCCCGTTATCCCGCCACGCTGCCGATGCGGCCGCAATGCAATGGAGTGATTGATGAACTCCCATTGTTGCCCAATCGTTCGTCCCACGACTCCCACGTCACTAAAACTGATAGGTTTATAATTATAACGATTTATTTCGAGCGACGTATCGACATCGTAGTCCGTGGTAGCATGCTGATTACTTACTTACTTACTATGCCTACCATCCTCTTTTTTACTGTGTGAAAAGGAAGCAAACGACGGGTCACCTGATGGAAAGTAATCACCGCCGCCCATGGACACCGTAAAACCTGAGGAGTTGCAGATGCGGTGCCGACCTTTTCCTCCTTTACTCACCGGACCGAAACCCAACAGCAAGTGCCATTGTTTCACGTCAATATTCCGTGAAAGGGTGGTATTACGCCGGGAAAGCTGGCCCAATTCATGCTGACACACAACGCAGCTCTACGACTCAGACAGTGTCACTCATTAAACACCACCCAGGTCACGTGTCGAGTCTCAAGGGTGAACCTACGTACACGAGTGACTTTAACCCCCAAATAAGAATGAGAACATTCGTGGTATGCTGTTTCGAAACCTACAGCAGGGAGTTATTACTACGGGGAGGAAGTAGATGCTTGCCGTCCATGGTCCCGAGCCATCCCTGTGACATGGAGGGGATCGTACGTACTCGGTTGTAGTGGGTAGGCCTCCCCTTTATCCAATGAGCGTCTCAAACTGGGTGGGGGAGTGGCAGGACAGTCCCACATAATCCCACAGGACACATCATAATCTTTTTTTTTTATACATTAAGCCCGGCAAATGACCCCACTCCACCTGATATTAAGTGGAAATGAAGTCCAGGCGCGAGGACAACTGGTGCAGCGTAAGAGACGTAGCATCAGTCACCCTCACTCTGCCGGCCCACAAAGTCCTCTTCACGCCTCGTTTGAAGGACCCTATGTCATAGTAGGAGGGAATACGTGTGCTGGTAGACTATTCCATCTTTTGAAAGTGCGACAAAGAAACGAGTCACCAAATTTCTTTGTGCGTGATGGAATATTAGAGACTGTAAATTGGTGACTCCGGAGAGCAGCACGCGTACTCCTATTGAGGAAGGGAGAAGGAGGGATAAGGTCAAAGAGTTCTTCATAGCACTCGCCATGGTATAAACGGTAAAAGACGCTGAGTGACGCAATATCTCTACGCAATTGCAAAGGCTCGAGAGTTTTAGTGACCTCTGCATTGCCGATAATGCGCACAGCGCGGCGCTGCAATCTGTCCAAGGCATCGAGAAGGTACTTTGCGGAGCCGTCCCAAAGGTGAGAGCAATACTCCACGCAAGACCGCACCTGTGTCTTGTATAATAGACACAACTGATCAGGCGTGAAGAATCCCTGCCTAGAGATGTACCCTGAAGAGAGGGAAGACCGAGCTCAATGATAAGATTTGCTCGCTTCATTTCGGTGTCTAGCCGCCCAGCCGTTGGGTGATCGTTATATCCCCCATGCACTGTGCTATCATCTGCATAGCAATGAATGTTTCCAAGAGGAAGCATGTCATTGATATGCAGAAGGAACAGCGTGGGGGATAGAACAGAGCCTTGAGGAACACCAGCGTTCACTGACATGAACCGCAAAGCGCATCCATCCGAAAGGAAACGGATTCTACGCTCATGCAGGAAGCTAGCAATCCAGGTACAGAACTGAGCGGGCAAACCGTATGCCGGGAGCTTGGAGAGAAAAGCTTTGTGCCAGACCCGATCAAAAGCCTTGGCTATCTCAAGGCTAACTGCCATGCCAGTGACTCGCCACGCTTGTCAATAGCCTCACCCCAGAGATGTGTGACGTACGCTAGAAGATCACCCGTTGACCGCGTTTTGGCCGAAACCCATACTGACGATCGTGAATTAGGGAGTGATCTTCTAGGTATCGAATAAGCTGTTTGTTCAATATTCGTTCTAGAATCTTGGCCTAGAGTATGACTAAATTTGATGATATTCATTCTCATTTTCGACAGTTTTTCATGATCTCTTAGAGATTAACAAGAAATCCACTAACAATGATGTATTTCTCTCAAGAAACAGTAACCCGTGTCGCGTATCGGTGAAAGAATACTACACCCCTTCTTTTTCTTTGGGTGTCGTAAAAGGCGACTAACGGACTAAGATTGCACATACATCTAACAGCATAGAGCGGCAATGTGCTTCCCACCTGTCACGCTGAGCACGTCGATTATATAATGTATGTAGGTATGAAACAGTAATAATTCGAGTGGCACTAGACGTCTGCACAAATAATTATTGGAAATAATTGGTTTTAAACATTTATTGATTGCAACTTTAAGTATTAACTGACAATACAATATCATCATCCTCAGCCTGTAAACGGACCAACAACGGAAGCCTTCCCAAGCGGATGAGTTTGCATTATAAGTAGGTACCTAAGTGTATTTTTATATTATTTAATAGTAATAATTGGTAACGGAATTTGAAACATCTTATAGTTATCGGACGCTTTCAAGTGATTAGACGAAAAGTGTTCAGTGCTATAACTTTACCTACCTACATAATACCATGAACAAATTAAACAAGCCCGGTACTGCCGAATACAGCCCGATATCAAGTAAGAAGTAACGCTTGCTACACATTTTAATAGAAGGCATGACGTGGACAGATCAGCGCTCAGATAAATATGCACTTCTTTCTACTAACCGATGTTATCTGCATTCCGAAGATTACCAACAATATATCAATGCGTTCCGGCGAGTCTTTGTTTTTAAACGGATTGAGTCTATTGCACAACGCGTTTGGAGGTTTGATAGAAGTAGTCTCTCCGATAATGGTAAATGGAACCTTAACCTTCAAGCAAGAGGGCTATAACTTCCAGCAAGTGCAAAGTGAAACTGAAGGGAAGATTATATTCTTAGGTTCAGGGTATTATCATCCTTTTAATTTATCACTCGTCACAGTCGTCATTTATCAAATAAAATTCATCACTCACGTTACCATTATTCATGCAATTTAGTCACGAAAACTATAAATGATGACATTGGCTGTATGGGCAAGATCCTTTACCTTCTCTTTAAACGAAAGAAAATAGAAAATACAACAACAAAAAATGTTGGTCGGCGCCTCGGCGGTCGTATCGTATCGTTTTCAAAAGTAGATTTTGTAATTAATTGACTTGACTAAATTTAATACGTTGATCCGAAATTGGTGTAACAACCTATGTTAAAACATCTGTTTACTTAATTACATTGCATTTATTACGGAAAAGTAAATGAAGACACTACGAAATGTCTAACCTCAACGTTTCTGATATCAACGAAATTGTAAATAAATGCATTAGTCTGTATGCAAAACTTCCTAAAAATGGGAAACCTGTTGAAAATGAGTGGACCATCTTGTCGTGTGTAGTGCAATATGATAATGTTACCTCTTGTTCTGAGATAGTTTCTCTGGGTTCCGGTACTAAATGCATTGGCGCCAGTAAAATGTCTCCAACCGGTGATTTACTGAATGATAGTCATGCTGAAATAGTTGCAAGACGAGGATTTCTTGTATATCTCTATGACAATATGTTAAAAGTATTGAAAGAGGAGAAGTCAATATTTACTGTTGAAAATAACAAGTTTGTGTTAAAAGAAAACATTGAATTTATTTTTTATTCATCACAACTGCCTTGTGGCGATGCTGCAATTGTTTCTAAGTCTGTGGTTGAAGAGAGTATTGGAGAAATGATACAAGAACACAAACGACATGCTGAGGAAGACATTTGTGATTTAAATAATAAGAAACTTAAAATAAGCATAGATGACATTCATAGAACAGGGGCCAAGTGTTTGCCTAACAGTGAGCAGGACTTGAGATGCCCTGGCTCAAATTATCATTTGCTCGGGCAAGTCCGCATAAAGCCGGGGAGAGGTGATAGATCTTTATCTGTTTCGTGCAGCGACAAAATGGCGAGATGGATACATTTAGGCATACAAGGTGCTCTAATAGATATGCTGCTTGATAAACCAATTTTTATATCATCATTTATATTTGGCGGTGGTGTGCCTTATTCAGATGAGTCAGTAGTAAGAGCATTGTTGAAAAGAACGCCTGGTGACTCGCAAATACCATTAGAACAGGTACCACAGTTCCATGTGTCTTCTATTGTGTTTCCGCATATTATGAAAGGAGAGGACACAAGACCTGCTCCTGGGAGTATTATTTGGACCAAGATAAAACAAGAGTAAGTCATGACTTATTAATTTAATACAATTAGAGATACGCATGTGGAGAAGGCACAGAGTTATTCACATATCAACACTTAACTGTGTGACTGTGCCTCAGGCTAGGAAATGAATGGGACTATTGGGAACGGTCTATGCGATAGCAGAGAATTTCAGGCTCTTCAACTTTAAAGACAATGCCAATCTTATGGCATCTCTCTTCATTGATTAAGTAGAGTGAAAGGTTGGGATGGCTCAAAAGATATCAATACTCTAAATACAAGCAATATGGTTAAAATATTACTAACTTGTAAAAATTGCTCACTGATAAAAAAATTGATAAACAAATAATATTTAAATAGCAATAATATTATGTAACTTAAACTGATAAGTACTATTACTTACTACTTATTTAATATCCATATTTTGAAAAGCTTTATAAAAAAGCTTATTTTAAAGTGTCAGATTACACAGAAGGAAAAAACAACTTGGCTCTGAACTGAAATGCTCCAAGTACTCCAAAAGCTATTTCTAATTGTATGTAACTAATTTATAGAACCGTATATTTTACATTCAAATTATTATTTTGTATTATTATAAAAGTATGTTCAGTTGTGGACATATTTTGTCTGAGTCATGGTATGTTTTATCTTTGTTTTAGAATGATTGAAGTAGCAGTTCAAGGGCGAAAGCTGGGATTAACTAAGAAAAAAGCCATATTACCCAAGAATTCATTGTACATTAGTAAATATAACTTATACAGAAGATTTCAAGAAGTTATTCTTAAAAACGAATTGCTTCAAAGCATTGTTGGAGAAGATTCCATTGAGAAGATTCCATATAATGAGATGAAGAGAAAATCAAAAAGATACTTAGAAAAATGGGCAGTTGTAAAGGATAAGTTTTTTATAAAATGGACAGTCAAACCAGATATTTGGAACTTTTGTGTTACTTCGAAATGAAGTGGCAAGGTATCTTTTTGGAAAATATTAAATGTTGTTGTTAGAAATGGATTGATAATACTGGGGAAAGACATAAAGACATGAAAACGTTATAAAAATCTGTGTGCAGCCATTTTTCCAGTGTTCGCATATGGAGATGTTTTACAAATGTTATTATTTATGTAATTTTAACGTAAATTGTGTTGCGAACAAATTACAAATTAAAAAGGAAAGTGTAGAAAAAATTTCCACAAGCAAGATTTGAACCCGCACCCTTCTGGCCATCGGGGCCAGGTGCCCTTTCCAGTTAAGCTACTGTGGAACTTATCCAGCCCGCCGAATTTAATCAACACCATCTTTTTTTTTAAGGGCCCAAGATAGCTTTTATTTGTCCTGTGAATTCTTTTTATGGAATTACTGACTGATTTGCCAGTCTATTATGTTTAGGTATGCCCGTTTTCTATTCCAGTAGTATGCTAGGATACTTCAGCTACTGTACATGGCGGAACTGCTAGTACTGCAGAGAAAGTCTTTGACAGCCTGCAACAGCAGTCCGAGAAACTCCTGTCTTCTTTCTCGCAATCTAGCAATTCCGCTGGAAGTGACAGACTCGCCCAAGAAGCGCACACTATACGCGCCTTAATCCCTTCTTACAAATGAATTGAGCTAAGTATCTGAAATAAGTATAAGATTTTTATTATTTACATATAAGTAAATCTCTTTTCGCGTTTTTCACTACCTAATCAGTGGTTGTCAATCCGCGGCATGAACCAAATGTAAATGCTGCCGCCGCGCCGCTCGCTAACAGCTAAGGTAGCTCGAATCTGCTTGAATCTGTATTCAAGCAAGTGATCAATAATGTCAGTCAGGACTCACTTTACTCATTTTACTTCAAAAACTCCAATTTCTAATACTTACCACATTATCAATATGATAATTGGAAATCATATTTAATTTTATTCCATTAAGTAATAACTTAAGTTAACAATTCATTATGATTTATCATTTTTCACCTATAAATTTTAGCCGATCATATTTAATTTTATTCCATTAAGTAATAACTTAAGTTCACAATTCATTATGATTTATCATTTTTCACCTATAAATTTTAGCCGTTAGTGTCGCTAGGGGAGAGACACTTGCCCGCTATTTAATTCTCGTACCAGGATACGTATGTTTACACAATTCTATGACCACGGCTTATATTTCGGTTCGACGCGATTCTGTTTCGGCGTGCAGTGGTACTGGGGGTAGCGATGCGCATTTGTCTGGCACAGACAATAAGCTCGTTAGATTAGTTGTTAAGTCTTAACTATAAGTTAGTTAACTGTTTTTTTTATTATTATTTGTATTGACGTCAATAAGTGCCTGTAAAGGTTTACATTTAATAAATAATTTGACTTTGACTTTGACTTCACGAGTAACTAAATAGCTAGTAATGTAGTAATTAAATCAATGAAAAGTGTCAAAGTCAAATAGTTTATTGAGTAAACCTTCACTGGCACTTAATTATGTAACTAATAAAAGAGCATATAACCAAAATTTTGTTAAATTTTAACTACCTACTGAATCTAGCACCAGTTTGAATGATGAGAGAGAGCCTTCAATCGGAAGGCATTTTTCTAATATTACATAATTGTATGTACAATTTTTTATTTTTAATTTTATTGCCATTTTATTAATTGTAAGTATTGCTTACTATTAAAATGAATCAATAGTAATATTAAATATAATAATAATAAGCACCAGTGTTGAATTAAAATGATCAATAATCTTAGCAACTATAGTTTCAGCTGCAGAGGATGTGTGATGTCACATCACACATCCTCTGCAGCTGAAATGTGTGAGTTACATTTACTTTATTTATATACTAGCGGCCGCTCGCGGTTTACCCGCGTGGTTCCCGTTCCCGTAGGAATATCAGGATAAAAAGTATCGTATGTGTTAATCCAGGTTATAAACTATCTGTATGCCGAATTTCATCTAAATCCATTCAGTAGTTTTTACGTGAAAGAGTAACAAACATCCATCCATACTTACAAACTTTGGCGTTTATAATATTAGTATGATAAATATGAAGCACAGTGCAGTTATAATTTGGTGATACGTGGACTGTGGCAGTGGATTGCTTTTGCGGTCCTCATTGCCTGGTCTCTGGCTAACCCTTGGGGATTGGGGGATAATAAGTAGTCGTAAATATATGTATGTATGAATGTATGGGACAAACCAAATACCACACGTGTGAAACAGCTACTTTCTCTACTGTATCCGCGAGCTATTTGATAATAAGATCGATACCTAACATGCCTCTTTAGTATCGGTCTCAGTACCTATGACTAATGTCTTGAATAGAAAAGTTTTACAACCACTGTACTATTAACTTAAAACCATATCGTTTGAAACTGTATGTAGGTATACGTTATCAAAAGATTACTTATCGTATTTAATTTATATAGTGTTAATTTTTAAGTACCTATCTGTAAAATATTTTATACTTATCAAAATAAAAAAATGGAACCAGAGACATATTTTTTTTAAATTCCCTACCTAGTAGGTAAGTACACTTTTCTCGACATTAATAGTAGGTAGGTATAAAAAAGAAAGTTTACAATAAAATTGGTCAGAGCATTCTTTTGTAAAAGATGTAGAAGGTTAGTGACCATTTTTTCAATCAATCAGTTACGAGGGCTGCCTTTTAAGTTGTGTTGTTTGAAATAAGTATAGACAATCTAATAGATAGATTATTACCATTATTGTTTTTCAAAGAATTCTCTTCGATATTTAATACACTTTTTCATTCGTCATACACGGAAAGTAGGTCTGAAGTTGCCTGAGGAGCGGGTGAAAAAGTAACACTATCCCGCCCTAGGGAGAATCGTTTTTCTGACAGGTACTGTCATGTGTAGTTATTATGACTTATTGTTAAAATAATACTAACAACCCATCTTTTCCCTTAGGTGTCGTAAAAGGCAACTAACGAACTAAAGACTGCACATTCATCCAACAGCATAGAGCGGCGAAGGGCTCATCAAAATATACTACTAACCCTTTCTTCCCTTTGGGTGTCCGAAAAGGCGACTAACGGACTAAAGACTGCACATGCATCCAACAGCATAGAGCGGGGATGGGCTCATCCAAGTAATACTACCAACCACTCTCTTCTCTTCGGTGTCGTAAAAGGGGATTAACGGACTAAAGACTGTACATACATACAATAGCATATAGCGGCGATGGGCTCATCAAAATAATACTATCAACCCATCTTTCCTTAGGTGTCGTAAAAGGCGACTAACGGACTAAAGACATTCATGTTTTTGTATTTACTTTCCTTAAATTTGTAATGAAAAGCACAGTGTTTACCTCGGGTGAAAGACTTATTTACTCCCTTTCGGGAGAAAATTAGCTATTTTCATACTAGCGTAACAATTACATGCGTTCGAACCAGTTTTTATAGTAGATTATGGTATGCACCAAAGGAATAGAGTAGTGTCTTATGTAGCGGGCGCCCCGTATTGAATCCCGAGAAAAACGAAGGATTCTAGCGTTATTCTAACTTCCGAGCGCAGCGAGGGATGTTAAGACAAGAATCCTGAGTGCAGCGTGGGCTTCAAGGTCGCCCAAGACGAAGGCAATATCCCCGAGGAGAATACTCTACTTTTCACACCATCTACGATACAATAAAAGCAATATATTTGGGGGTTAAGTTGCTCGCGTCCGTAGGTTTACCCTTGAGACCCTACACGTGACCCCTGGGTGGTGCTAAATGAGTGACACCAACTGAGTGGTAGAGCCACGCTGCGTTGCAGCACGCATTGGGTCGGCTCGCCCGGCGTAATACCACCCCCTCACGAATTTTCGGCGTGAAACAATGGCACTCTGTGCTGTTGTGTTTCGTCCGGCGAGTGAGGGTTCCGGAGACCCCTCCCCCCCCCCCCCCCTCACAATTGATATGGCAGCGAACTGTAATCTAGATTTACCCCAGGGGGGTACCGACACATCCAGTGTCGGAGAATCCCCCCCTGAGCGTTCTCGCTCAGGCTGCCCTACGTATTCTGGGGAGGGCAAAAGTTCGCCCGTGCCAAGGCATGCTGCAGGCAGGAGAAAGGCGGGACAATTGGCACCCCCTCCTACGCTTCGCGTGGACTTCTGCAATATCAGGGGAATCCACTCTAATTTGAGCGCCGTCCATTACCACCTCGAGACGGCGAAACCGGCCTTGCTCTTCCTCACCGAGACGCAGATATCCCCCCCTCCTGACATCTCGTACTTGCGCTACCCGGGATACAACCTGGAACATGCATTTGTGCCACGAGCCGGTGTTTGTGCCTATGTCAGGGAGGATATGTGCGTTCGTCGCCTTGGCAATCTTGAAGATAGGGACCTCTCCATCTTATGGCTGCACGTCGACTGCGGACGTCATCCTCGCGTCTATCCGTGCCTGTATAGGTCCCACAGCGGTAACATCGGAACTGACCAACTCATCGAGACCGTCCAAACAGCGACAGACTCCCTTCTCCAACGGATCCCCTCGGCCGAGATTGTGGTATTGGGAGACTTCAATGCCCACCACGTCGAATGGCTTGGTTCACGCACAACTGACCACGCGGGTAGAGCCGTTCATGACTTCGCTTTGGCCTACAGTCTGTCCCAATTGGTAACCGAGCCAACACGGGTTCCAGATGTGGAGGGCCATGCACCTTCTTTATTGGACCTTCTGCTGACCTCGCACCCAGACGGCTATCAAGTTTCTGTTGATGCACCACTAGGCTCATCAGACCACTGTCTGATTCGCAGCACTGTGCCTCTCACAGAAACTTCAAAACCGCAACCAGCGGCTAGCCGTCGAGTCTGGCATTATAGGTCGGCGGACTGGGATGGGATGCGAAGCTTCTTTGCGTCCTACCCGTGGTGGCGAGTTTGCTTCTCGCTGGATGATCCTGATGTCGCCGCTGACTCTGTCGTTGATGTGATACTGCAGGGAATGGAACTTTTCATTCCAAACTCTGTGGTTCCCATTGGCGGCAAGTCCCAACCATGGTTTGGTCGTTGCTGCAAAATGGCGTCTCGCCAAAAGCGACAGCATTACCAAGCCTGGGCTAATGCGGTGTCATCAAAGGATCCAAACACCAGTGCGCTCAGAAAGAAGTACAACTTTGCCGCCAGATCCTTTAAGAAGGACATTGCCAAGGCGAAGTCATCATTCATAGGTAGAATTGGCGAGAGGCTAGTGCGTCTTCCTTCGGGGACGCGTGCGTTCTGGTCTCTCGCCAAAGCTATCTTAGGGAATTTTTGTCAGCCGTCCCTACCACCATTGCACAAGACCGATGACTGCCTGGCCTATACTGCAAAGGAGAAAGCCGATCTCTTGGGCTCTCTTTTCGCATCAAACTCGACCTTGGACGATGGGGAAAACTCTCCACCAACCATACCGCATTGCGCTTGTACAATGCCAAACGTTCAGTTCCTGCAAAGGTCAGTTCGTAAGGCTCTTTTTTCCCTTGATATCCATAAGGCGAGTGGGCCAGATGCAGTTCCACCCATTGTGCTTCGGACGTGTGCTCCTGAATTGGCACCAGTTCTAACGCGCCTTTTCCAGCTCTCTTACACCACTGGCGTCGTCCCGAGCTTTTGGAAGACAGCCCTTGTGCACCCGATTCTAAAAAAAGGCGATCGCTCAGATCCGTCTAACTACAGGCCAATAGCTATTACCTCTTTACTCTCCAAAGTAATGGAGTCCATTATAAACCGCCAGCTCTTAAGGTACCTAGAAGAGAACCAGCTACTAAGTGATCGCCAGTATGGTTTTCGTCGCGGTCGATCGGCTGGTGATCTTTTAGTGTACCTTACTCACCGATGGGCGGAGGCAGTCGAGAGTAAAGGGGAGGCACTGGCAGTTAGCTTGGACGTAGCGAAAGCTTTTGACAGGGTATGGCACAGGGCTCTTTTCTCTAAACTTCCATCATACGGGCTTCCTGAGAAATTGTGTTCATGGGTTGCCAGCTTTCTTACTGGGCGTAGCATCAGAGTCGCAGTCGACGGTTCGTGCTCCGACATGAAGCCCGTGAATGCTGGAGTCCCGCAGGGGTGTGTGTTGTCCCCTACTTTGTTTCTTCTGCATATCAATGACATGCTGCATAACAACAGCATTCATTGCTATGCGGATGACAGTACTGGGGATACGCTCTACACCGGGCGAGCTAATATTTCTCTGGAAAGCGTCATCGAGAGCCGGAATAAACTTGTGACTGACACCGAGAACATGTTAAGTCATGTCTCGGATTGGGGCCGACATAACCTAGTCCGCTTTAACCCCTCCAAAACACAAGTTTGCGCATTTACCGCGAAAAAACATCCCTTCGTCGTACCTCTGAACTTTGAGGGAGCTCCTCTTGATACCAATCCGATTATTGGAATCCTTGGCGTCGATATTTCGAGTGACGTTTAGTTTCGTGGTAATTTGGAAGGTAAAGCTAAATTAGCTTCGAAAAAGCTGGGTGTGCTTAATAGAGCGGGTCAGTATTTCACGCCGGCCCACCGTTTACAACTGTATAAAGCACAGGTCAGGCCGCATATGGAATACTGCTCCCATCTCTGGGCTGGAGCACCCCAATACCAACTCCTTCCATTTGACCGCATTCAACGCAGAGCTGCTCGAATTGTCGGCGACGTGGTTATTTCAGGTCGGCTCGATCCACTGGCTCTTCGGAGAGACGTTGCGTCTCTCTGTATATTGTACCGTATATATCATGGGGAGTGTTCTGAGGAATTGTTCGGCTTGATCCCTGCCGCTAATTTCCTTCACCGCACTACACGCAATCGACTGTCATTCCATCCACATCACCTTGATGGATGGCGGTCTACTACTGTGCGTTTTTCAAGAAATTTCTTGCCTCGAACTACAGTGTTGTGGAACCAGCTCTCGGCGGCGGTATTTCCGGACCGTTACGACTTAGGGATCTTCAAGAAACGAGCCTATTCCTTCCTTAAAGGCCGGCAACGCGCCTGCGATTCCTCTGGTTTTGCGGGTGTCCATGGGCGGCGGTGATTACTTTCCATCAGGTGACCCGCTTGCTCGTTTGCCTCCTTCTGCTATAAAAAAAAAAAAAAAAAAATATTATAACAAAACAATTTTAGTATTCGCGCCTCTTTTAAATGGGTCATTCGTTCTATTTTTCTTTTATGTTTAAGAGGCCTATTACATTTTGAATGTGATTTTTGCGTAAAATGCCCATTTTCGCATTTTGTAGTAATTTTGCAGTTGTATTTATCGTTTTTATCGAAATTGGGACAATTTTGTGCATAATATTACAAATCTCCATTCTGTGAGCAAGTTGAATTTGGACGGCCGGCGCATCGCATTTTGTAGTAATTTTGCAGTTGTATTTATCGTTTTTATCGTAATAGGATAATAAATTCATTATGAAATCTTTATTCATCATGAAGTAACAATTACTCTGGTATAAATTTTGCTCAATAATATTATCGTAGATAGGAGATTTTCACAGTTAACTTATAGCGATTTTCGAAGTTTTTTGGTTTAGAATAAGATTTTTTCCTATATAAAATCAATGATATCTAAAAATTCCGAGGCCGCTACGCACTATTCGACTATATAAGAGATAAAATTATAATTTTTTTATTTCACTTGTTTAGAACAGTAGTTCAATCGATGAGCTCAAAAAAGTTCCTTCGCGCACGTATGAAAATCTTTCTCTGCAATTTTGGGTCTAATTAAAAAGTTAAGTAAAATTTACGGAAAGCGAGGCCGCTACGCACTATTCCAATAGCTATTCTACACTATTCAACAAGTCATAATTGTTAATGTATTTTTGTTTCTGAGATCCATAACGCCAAAATTGGCCATTTTACGCAAAAATCACAGTCGAAATGTAATAGGCCTCTTAATGCCCTGCTGGTCTCAATAGGAAACACTACGTCGACGTGGCATGCAAAATTCTCATACAAAACACAGAAAAACGACGTTTCGTATTCCCCTGTTTCCTTCTTCAGAACTGGACCAATTTTTATTACTTTTTGAGCATCGGTTAAAGAAAGAGATTTTCTGTCTGTATGTTTGATTTTTTTGTATTAAGTCATGTTTTTAATAACCAGCCAGGAGCCTTCAAAATTTAACAAAATCACTCCGTTTTAAGGCGTCTTCAGAAACAATAACTGGCTGGTTTAAAAAAAAAATCAAACACATAGACATGGAAAATCTCTTTCTTTAATTGATGCCGGAAAAGTAATAAAAATTAGTGGGGAACGTTAGGGCTCACGTCAAGGCGGGTGATCTAAAATTTCGACATTTTGAGTGCTAAAAACATCTTTGTTTGGCGGGCGGTGTGCAAACTTTCATTGTCGTGGTGCATTATCATACGACGACGTCTTGAGTTGTTTTTTCGAAACTCTGTAATGACTTGTGGCAAACAACCGTCTTGCGATCTTCTAGTACCTACAATAGTGGTGACGACGTGACCATGCACCCTTTGCCACAAACGAGGCAACCATTTTTATTTTTGAAGTGCTTTGTGAGCGTATGACTTTGATCGGTTTTGGCTCATCTTGGAGGACACAGACAGTTATGCTGCTTGGAATCTGGATCGTAAGCATATATCCAAGACTCGTCACTACTATCCATATCATAAACGTGTTTTGACTCTCCTCGGTTGAATCGCTGTTTTTTGTTCGCCGCTAAGCAAATGTGGTATCCAACGTCAGATCAACTTTTTTACGTCAAGTTCTTCGTGCAGGATTTTTTGGATAGTAGTCCCTGAAATGCCCACGGATGCCCCTATTCCTATTTCATGTCACATGACGATCTTCAACGATTAGCTACCGCACGGCGTAGACATTCTCTTGCGTCATGGCGGTTTTTGGACGACCTTCATGTGGCTTGTCGCTGAGGCTAGAGTGCCCACGTTGCAATTCTAAAGACCAGCGTTCTACAGTCCTAAGACATGGTGCTGCATCACTAAACACAGAAGTGATCTTCTCAAAGCACTGAAGTCGCGTTAAGGGGGGTTAGGCGGTCAGTGAAAATTTTGATGTTGCACGGGGCCTCGCGGATGTCGCGCAGCGCGGGCACATGAGGCGGGGTCCGCGGTAATTCGTAAGCGCCATTCACATTTTTATCAAAAAGTTAGTAACATTTTTTTTTTTACCTACGTATTTATGATTTTTTAGGAATGATTATCGTAAAACACGGTCGTAAATGTGCCTTTATATGAAATTTTAGAGGTAAGTAACTTCAGGATTTTTTTCTATCGAGCAAAATGTTTCCAATCGTGTTTTGGCTTCGTACATCCCCTCGCACATACGTTCTGTACCTAATACACATTAAAAATTTCAGTGCGAAATATCTAAAATATTTTGAAAACAGCTAATAGAAAACAGCCAATTTTTCCGTTTTCACCGCATATGGCCTCCTAATCCGTAATCCCTAACAAATCTAAAACATTATTTTGTTTTATTTCGATATTTCGAATTCTAAATTCAAAAAGATTCAAGAAAGCCATTATGTTTTTTTTTAAATAATTGCGGGAGGTTTGCAAACGACAATTTAAAACGCAGCCCTCCTATTTGTTTATCTATATCTTTATTACAGCTTCACTTGAGAACGATTAAAATAAATTTGGATAAAATTTTGTGTTTAGACACCATGATGGGGACTGAGACATACTCGTAGGATACCTACTTTTTATCTCGGTAGCAAGTTCCTGTGGGATAGTGTAGTCCTCGTTGAGCGGGCTAGTTTGTTATATTTTGTCCTTTGTAGCATTCGTAGCAATAGCAAACCAAACACGAATTAAAATAATTAAACTTACAACCAAATTGGAAATGTACCGGTGCGGCGGGAGCGGTGGTTTATTATTACCATAGACAATAGTCCTTGTTATTACCATAAAGTTACTATAGGGCATAGCCAAAACCGGGTTTGGCCACTTTAAGGAAATTTCTATGTTCAAAAATTTTCTACTAATACAAGAATGTGTAATGTGGCGGTTTGAAATAACCAAAATGAAGGGTATACATTTACCTTTTAAAGTTTTTATGCGATGTTTGATTCGAGACAATATATATTTTATTATATGGTTTTAAATATAAAAGGTGTGATTTCACCATTTCTGGCCACTTTTCCCCCAGTTGTGGCCATACCATTGCACCAGTTGTGGCCATTAAATTAGTAAGGGGATATTTCGGTTTTTTTAAAGAAAATAAAACAATTAATTATATAGAAGTAAATATTTATTGTTAGGTAGGTAACAGTTAACAAATGACCAATGTTTTGCCATTCCAGGCACATAGAAAACCTCGCTTTGAACGCGGGCACTTGGAATTGGAAGGTTTCGGCTAGCAGTAGCTACTTTCATACCACCTTGTATAGCTCTTATGAGGGTTTACGCATTTTAGATTCCCATACAAACTTCCAAGTCGAAATTTTTAAAATAAATACTTACAGGGATCTAAATAGTTTGCTTAAAACATTTTTTGAAAACGTTTATTTAATCAAGTTATTGCGATTTTAAACTTTTAAAAAATGTTTTCAACTAACTATTCAGATCCCTGTATTTTACTCTAGCATGCAAAGTTTCATTAAAAATGGCTTAATGGTTTTAAAAAAGTACCGAGGTCTGTCAAATATTTGTAAAAATATTTCTTTCGGATCTCAGAGGTGAAAACTTCTAAGATTTGATGAAGCAATGTTGACTAAAAACATAAGCAACAAATTTCGATGGTTGATAGCCAGACCTCGGTAGCCAAGTGGTTAAGGCAGCCGCCCGGAATGCGGAAGGTGCGTGGTTCGATTCCCGCCTGAGGTTGTCGTCTTTTTTTAGTGTTTATAATTTTACTTAAGTATATTTAAGCGTTAATAAAACGCTAAAATATAAAACATTAAGGTTTTAAAAAAATTGTATGGGAAATCGAAATGCGTAAACCCCCCTAAGGCTAACGCAACTTTGGAAGGCGAATAAGCAAAAAGCTTCCTTCGAATTATCAATTTCGCATTTTTTTATTATTTTTTTGGAGCCATTTCACCCAACCTAAGTACAAAAGAAATAAAAAGTTGTAATGCCAAACCAGCTAGTAATTGTGAAGCAGCAAACATAAACTAAAAACAAAGTGGCCAAAACTGATGTTGTATTGGAGTCAGTTGTGGCCACAAGCATGGCCACAACCCAAGCAAAGTACAAATTAGTGTATTACTTGTGGCCACCCCGTTTTCCCAACACGGAATATAAACGAGTAACAAAATAACCTCAAAACCATGTTGCTAGACATTCTGTTAGTAAACTTCAATAAAATCCAAAACAAAAATTAAAAAGATTTCTGAGAAATTTACTGATTACTTACCTAGTGTCTCCTAAGGTTTTCCTTATGAAAGTACCAGAAAATTTTGATAAAACTTATCAACCTCACAAAAAATTGTCTTGAAGCATATGACGTCACAACTGTCACTTGTCAGAACGGACCATAGATAAAGGATTTTTTACCACAGACTATGAAGCAAGTCTGATTTCTATGCCTTATTTATTGACCTCTAAAGTTGCAAATGGCCAAAACCGGAGTAGTGGCCACAACTGGGGCTCCTGCCCTACCTAGCGGAAAGGTATTTAAATAACTTTATGGTTATTACGCATCAATATCTTCTTAATCTCAACATCTTAGTAAGTTCATTGCCGACTAGCGTTATGTTGTAACGCCCACAAATAAGGTCCAAGTGCAATCCCGGAAAGACCACTGGAGACCGATCCGAGTGATCCGACGTAAGAGGATGATAGTCTGGGAATATGCATTAAAGGTTAAGTTAAACAAATGGGTATACGTCAAAACGCCCACATAATAGGTATATACGGAACAGATTATTAGTTATTGATTATCGTGTCGTGAAACTCAATTTGCTATTCCCGTCCCACCAACTTCTTCAGACGCTTCAAAGCAGCTTGTCCCATGTGATAATATGTAATGTATACGTATGTTATTACATAAATACTAAATATCACTGTCAGATACAACTGTTACTGTCGTCACCGGCGTTTATTTTTTTTATCCGTTTTAAATCATTATGCCATTTCTCTAAATGTCTAAAGTTACGTTTAAGAAACACTGTGAATTTTATTAATTGTATAAAGAAAGTGGTACCTATCTTATCTCGCCCGCACCAGCCTTCCCTTCGGCGCGGGTGCGGTGCGAATTGGACACCACTTGTCACCGCTTTGTCATTACTTCGACGAGAATCAAACCGATTCGGCCAGCCCGTTTCATGTTCAAGTTCACCTACTTTCTACCGGAAGGCAATTAAAAATAATATGCATTTCTCTTAGTGCATTAACAATATTTTGGGCGACTTTGTCGGTGTCGAGATCCCCCAATTTAATAGTTCCTAAATTGTCAATTTGCATGTTTGCAATTTCTTTTATTGTACTTCCTAAATAACCAGTGCCGTGATTGGTAGTTGTGTTCACTTTTAATGAGAGACCATTAACGGAGGTTATGAATTGGTGGTGAATGAATATACTCGCTCACTAATGAGCTTAAAAGATTACCCGCCCGTTAACAATTACAGGCTACCGTTAAATATGTCCAGTGGCCGTGACTGGTATTTATGTTGTACAGAATCCGTTGCTGCAGAAACGTTTTGGCAGTATACATTGTGCAAATAATAAAGAACAGACTTAACGAATCTGTTGACTATCCACCATCGACAAACCTCGATTACAAATCACGGGTGACAATGGTGATGGCATGGCCAGTTAGCCGTTTCTGCAACTACGCGAGCGAGTGTCGTGCGGTTTGTGTACCGATCGTAAATTAAACTTTTAGAGCTAATCAGTCTTCCTAACGCAAATGCCTTAGAATGTGCACAATGGCATGTATGGATTGCGACAATAATTTGTATATCTCAAAATACAAGACGTTTGAGGTTAGGTAGTTCATAAGTTTCCGCGGGCTGGTCGCCATGACAGCACAATGGCGGCTTCGGTGCATAAATCATAGCAGGTGAGCCGTTGAGCGTGTGCGCAGATCGTCCGCGGCCACTCGCAGGTGCTTGATTTTATTTGTTTCCGAGTTTAGAATATCTACGTACTGTGGCTGTATTTATGGGACAGAATGATGCCGGCGTAATTTCTTTCGAAAATTACGTTGTGTTAAGTTTATTTTGAATAAGTATAAAGATATCTATTTAATTTGACTATTTCTAGATCGGAACCGGTCGTTGTATCTATCGACGCTTAGCAATATGTTGGGCGCTTTTGTTGTACGATGCAAAATGAAACATATCTTTGTATAAACATAACGGTTAGGTCGTAAATTGGATGCTCCTCGAGGTCCCGCTATCGTGAGGCGGGGGGTGGCTCTACTCACGACTCATTGTTTATCCACAACAAATCGCCACGGTCAAATTCCGAGGAAAACCTCACTTTGTGCATATTCAAATTCCAGCGAATAACGTTATTGATAACTATGTTAAATTAATTTCTAAAAGAAAAATAAATCTGTCACAAATTTACTCATAGTCTCTAATGTAAATAAGTAAATAAAGGTTTTTTTTTATATGTCCTACTACGTCATTCAGACGCGAATATAAACCGTTACGGTGTTACTTAATTAGGTAGGTACTTAGTTATTATCCTTAGAAAAAGAAAAAATACTAAAATTGTTCATTCTATAGACCGCAAAACTTATGTAGAAACTTTATATTTCCTTATTAAGTGGATTCACCTTATGTAGATGATCAATCTTTATTTAGAATCATAACAACAATGATATAACAAGTATTGTTTTTAAATATAGGTAGTTCTTTGCTTAAATCATTGCACATCGTGTTGCAATTACGGTCAAGCCAGGACCACAAAGCATTTAAAGACATTATTTCAACGGATCATTTCTCGGAGAAATTGGTCAACGTCGGGTAAACATGGCCATCAGTTCGCGGACCGTTTCGTGCTCGTGACGGTTCCAGGTCAATAGTATTTATTTACCTAACAGATACAAGACAGATAGTATTTTTCGCAACGCAAAATTGCCACCCGCATACAATAATCCGTCTGAAACGTTACCAGTACAGCCACTATTTCATATAGGTTTTGAAGACGTCCTAATTTCATATGCTGTAAATAACATTTTATTGTTGAAAAGCTCCATGCGTCTTAACAACTTCAAAAGGTGTTACGTTAACAGTTAATCGCATTTCAATATGTTATCGTTATGAATCGCTGTCGCCTTCGATGTGGAGAAAACTGCGTACGTCATTTTCGTTATTGTTGATGTTGAAAAGAGTTATGGTGTCATTGGAGTACTTGAGGGTGATATAACGCCTGAGTTTCCCTGTGATGAGTTATAGCGCTATTAATTTATAACTCATTAATAATAACCGTTTTAAATGAAATCTTTACGATTGTTAAGGTACGAGTGAATTTGTGGGTGTGCAATTCTTCTGCTAAATTCGCTCAGTGATCAACCGGGACCAACGGTAATACGTTCCTTTCGATGCATGTTTGAGCTAGATCTATCCATCCAGAGACCCGTCGTCATAGCCAAAGTTGTCTAACATATACGATCGATTGCACATTAAACTATCCGCTGCGCCAACCAACTCCTTGAGTTGAGATACTGTGACCCACTGAACAAAATTGTCCTGTTGCTGATTGGCACTTATTTGGACGATTTCGTTCTGTGTAAGATATCGTGTTGACACTGATTGGATTGGCGCCGAATCTGGCGGGTATTGATAAGGTACATCACTACCAGTTTAAAAAAAAAGAAAATTGGTTGACAAGTTGCTGATTGACAACTTGTTCAACCAGCGCGTTGGCATAAACGGTATTATCGTTATTGATGAAAGTTGTCGTATGAAACATTCAATGATTCGTTTACAATATGGTCACAATTAAGCCTTCCTTCATAATATGATATTAGAAATTATACTGGACGGCTTACGTCGGTCAAGACAAGACCGATCAATGAATTAATCGCATTAAATGCGTTTTGCAGCAAATTAACCGTAATAGTCGTCTAAGCTAAGATTAAACGTTGTAATCTTATTGATGATAGACGGCCGTGGAGCGTTAAGTTTTTACATTATACGATGATCTTGAACCGAGCAACATAATAACACAAGTTTAATTCTCCTTTCGTTTTCTATTGGATTTCTAAAGGCTGATAAGTATTGAGATAAAGACCAGGTAGTCCATTGTTATGTTTTGTGATTTGATGAGGTGCGAGTACGACCATGAGTAGAGTTGTTATATATTTTATAGAGCAGCTTTTTTAAACATTTTACAATGTTTATTATGGTATAATTATATTAAAAAGTAAAAGACATCTAAAAATATCTCTTACCTACCTTAGTTAGGGTAGTATTTCCTTCTAAATGTAAAAATCCACTAGAGCAATGGCGATGCTAAGGGTGTACCTTGCGCGTTGTAGATCCAGAGGCCTTACCAGTTTCGGAGTTTCTTCTTAGAGTTCTTCTATCACCGGTTTAGCAATATAAAAAAATACTTAAAAAATTCGTCCACTGATCCATTGTTAATATAATAAATAAATAAATAAATCTTTCCTACACTCACACCAATTATCTAGCCAAAGAGAAGCTTCGAAGAAACTCGTTAAATGGTTACTAGACAACGGATAAACATACTTAAAATACTTTTAAATACATACTCATTAAACATAGAAAACACCCAGACCCGAGACAATTCAGAAAACAATAATTTCTAAATTGACCCGACCGGGGTTCGAACCCGGGACCTCAGAGATGGCGACACCATGAAAACCGGTGTACAAACCACTCGACCAAGGAGGTCGTCAAATATAACTTGATAGAATTTATGTAAAACCAAATCGTCTATAAAATGCGAAACAAAACAAAGCCTACGAAAGTTAGAATATGAAATATTCGTCAATTTTTTCATGTTCCGGGATACTTAGTCATTTTCTACACTCACCTATTTCATGTTCGGATAAACTTTATTGTTTGCCTTTCCTTTCCTTGAAATTAAATAGCTGTGCACCATAATATCTTCGGTCTGTGTTCAGCGGTTGTTTATATCTGGTGTTCGCTAGTAATATTTAAGTCTGTGCTGTTTACATGGTCATTTGTTAGCGCGAATCATGCTTTCTCTCGTGTCCAACCATCACTGCACCATTCAACTGAAAGACGACGTAAACGGCCCACTTAAAGCTGTTAATGGATTTCTTGTACGATATAGAGTATTTCAGGTGTGTGTTTACTTAGTGCAGCTTGGCTCTCTTCATAGTAGGTATTGCTTATGCTTATTTGATGATAAACTTTGTTGACTTGGTCGCAAACTGAGCGTAACCAGATTTTTTAACATTGGTAACATCGATATTTCCCTCGAACTTAGATAATCGTGTGCCTATTGACAAGTTGGTTTCGTGAGTTAGTTTCTAAATGAAGCTGTTTTGATCTCATACAATTTGTTGTTAAAATTAAAACTATCGAAAGGTGAAAAAAATCGTCTAGGCACTTCGAACACAATCATCATCATACATACATAAATCATGACTATTATCCCCGAAGGGTTAGTCAGAGACTAGGCAATGAGGACCGCAAAAGCAGTCATAGGTACTCAAACTCTGTTGGATGTATGTGCAGTCTTTTTGTCAGTTAGTCGTCTTTTACGACTCCTAAGGGGCCGTCCATTAATCACGTGAGTCTCGAAAGGGGGGAAGGTGGTTCGGCAAAAATCACAAAATATCACAGGGGGGGAGGGGGGTGTACTAAGATATCACGTGTATTTATTTTATTCCTCTAACGCTTAATTTTCAAGAATAAAATTAGATTAAACTTTATATACTTTGGTACCAACCTGTTCTAAAACAAAATATAAAAAAAAAAGTTAGATTTTTTGTAGGTAATAAAAAAAATTCACGTGATTTTAGGTGAGGGGGGGAGGGGTAGTCATATACCTCACCACGTATCACCAAGGGGGAGGGAGGGGTTAAAAAATGCTAAAAAAACATCACGTGATTAATGGACGGCCCCCAAGGGATGAGGGTGTGGTAGTATTCTTTCACGGTTTAATCATCATCATATCCCACTGCTGGCCACAGGTAGGGTTGCCGACTATACTGTTTTCACTACATTATACTTTTTACTGTTGAACCAAAATAAAGTATCCAAAATGCGGTTTTAGTATCACTGTGCACATGGTAACCATAAAAAGTAAAAAAGTTGCGAACGGTGTCCGCGCGGTGCAACGTAGCCATATTTAAGAGGGTGCCGCGCGATTGCAAATCCAGTCATAAGTCTTATAATGAACTTCAAAGCAAAATCAATCATATTGATATTTAAAATAAGAACTATTCAGCTTTGAAGTTTCAGACCTAGTAATTTGATTAGAGCAATGTTTTTATTCTGAGAAATGTACAAAACCATCACGCGCTTGTGTTAGAAATTAAAACTTACTTTTTTAAGATGGGGGCGACCTGCGAAATATCAATACAAATATTTTCATGTAAGAATTATTGTTTCATGCGTAAATATAAGAAAGTTGTCGAAAAAATATGTTTTTAGGAGTCATTCGATTTATGTATTGCTTGTTATTGTTTAAAGAATTTGTTTCAAATTTCAACAAGGCCACGACCTTGTGCAAAGGTCAGGCTAACTTACGTAAGTTCTTTTAACGTATTTAACTAACTCAGCGCATAGTACAAGTAACTTAAAATAACGTAAATTTTCACAATTTCGTGCAGGATCCCCTTAAATCTTTGAAAAAATAAAATATTGTCCATTTTTCTAAAATACTGTCCTTTTTTCTAAAATACAGTTTTTTTATCTTACTTTAAAATACTTTATTATTTCTTTTTAAAGTTAGCATCCCTAGCCACAGGCAACAGCACATAGGGAGGTTGGGCCATAGCGTACTACGCTGGCCCGATCCGGGTTGGTGGATAACACAATAGACGGACGAACGAATGAATTTCGAACACAATAGACACTAGGAAGTGTCTGTGTGCCTTGCTAAATTTACCGGGGCGTTCCGAACCGGAATTTATAGGCAGAACGCCTATAAATTCCGCCTATGATTCAAGATCGTGGCTTAATGTCAACACATCGTGTAAAAAAACATGAAATGCATCACAAGCATCTATGCATCAATCAAATCAATTTCTTATCTCTAAAGCCGTGGAACCACAAGGTTAAACTGTCATGGTTCCTTTAAATAAACTTAAGTATCTTGGTACTTACCTATCTGTTTTAATTTCAGTCTTGATAAATTAACTTAACGTATAGAGAAAATACAATTAGTTCTCTTGATATAATTAACGATAATTTAGTTAAACATGATGACGTAACAAATAACGAGATATAATTTAAGCCGTAACCGCCAGAATATTAAGTCATGGTCTGAAAATGCCATACCGATGACGGTCTACTTAAACTGTAGTGTGTAGTGTTTAAAATGTCGAAATCAAGCTACTGAAACATGATTTTAGATATTGGGTTAATAGGAAAATCGAGGCCTAGGACTCATAAACGTCCCACTGCTGGGCACAGGCCTTTCCTACACTGACTACGGCATATGCAATGGTTGGCGACGACATTTTAAACAAGTAAGGCCTCCTGAGTTTCTTCTTCTGCTTCTTCTCAGTCGAAGGCTCTCCCAAAATCCGAACTGGTGGTAGTTTAGTCAGGTAGTTAAGTTAGTTGATAAGATTTGACCACTGTTAGTTAACTTTTTTATATTTTATTTTTTGACGTCAATAAGTACCTGTAAAGGTTAATATTGAATAAAGCATTTGACTTTGACATTGGGAGGTTTTTTTTTAAAATTTACTGCTCCCCGCTTCTTTGCAGGACTTTTTCTACTTTTTACTTTTTTTCTATCTTATCTAAGAGCTCTACTCTGATTATTTTCTTTCCTTTAATTTTTCTTTAACTTCTCTTTTTTGTTTCTAGTTTACAATGTAGTTACAATAGTTGTCTTTTTCTAATACATTTCTTTTATTTATACTTAATATTTTTATTCTTACTGGCTAATGTATGTATATCTAAGTATTTATTATTACTTTATTTTCTTTTTTCTTTTTGGGCTTTATACTCTGAACCCAGAGAGCTCTGATTTTTTATTTTTCTTTTATTTCATATCCCTCTTTTCTTTCATTCCCTTTTTGACGTGACAACGTCTTATAAATTGGTTTGCCGGGTGACACTTCAAGAAACTGCGTTACGCTCCGCTCACGTTATGCGCTCACAATGAGAGCGAGTGAGAGGCACGCGTCCCTTCCACTCGGGCATGGTTAGCCCGCCTAAGAGCGAGAGAGACAGACATAAAAAGTGAAAGGCACGCGTCCCTTCCATATTATTTCATCCTTCTTCCTACTATACGAATGAATATTCACATTAAAATTATTTTACCACTCAAAGTCGTTGTCACGTAAAACTTTCGCCCGTATACCGACTTTACAGGCAACCAATTTTATAACTTATTTCTTTTGCCTCTTTTTCTTTTGTGCTATATATTTCTTATTGCTAGGTATACATTATTTTCCTCTTATGTTTTATATTTCTTTTCTTAAACACTTTTACATTTTTTTACTCACTAGTAAACTTTCTTATACATTTATCAGTGTTCTCTTATATTATCTAGGTACACATTTCTTTCTTTACATTATTATTACATTTAATTGTATTGTATTAACTTTCTTCAATACTTGTTTTTTTATTTGATACATTATATAATGCGACTGCTAGAATCTGCAAGAAACTTCAAGGGCAGGTCAGGTCAAGTGTTTTATACATGACAAAAATGACAAAAAAGAAATTCGTCCTTTTTTCATTTTTAATTAAATAATTCATTTTGCGAATTTTAATTGGATTGTCTTTGAGTACCTAATTTATGTATCTCAGCTAGTTAGCGCTTTTTTTGGGATAACTATCAAAGCATTAGAGTTGTCACTTTTAATTTTTATAAAATTAAAAGGTATTTCTTTTATTATTTATCAAAACGTTTATTTAGGTTCTGTAATTATCAAATAATCGAATGAATTGACTAGTTTACAAACAAAATTGTGTAATTAAAAAATCTTCAAAATTTTATGAGTCCGTATTCTTTGTTAGTTATTATGAATTACTCACTGAAAAATACTTTCGCCTGTTACGACACGTTCGAAAAGCTTTATTGTAAAATTTTATATACTTACTTAGTGTAAAAAATTCTCATTGTAATGAATAGCTTTTTAAATTATCGGAAAACATGACACGGCACTATAAAATTGATTTTGTCTACTTGTTTGTACATGAATACAGCTACTTATTTAATTAATTAATACAGCCGAGTTCAAGCAGCCGTAAACGAACACTCGCGGCATTTTTAAAAATCGCGCGGACAGCGCACCCAATACAATAATACACAACAGTGACCATCTATATATAAGTTACTTTATGGTGACCACTTGTCTCGACGCGGCAGGCGCTACTGAGAGCACTGCGATGTCCGCTTAGGGGTGGGCGTGCGTCGTTTCGAGCGTTTGTACGTAGCTTCCTTACTGCTTTAATTTATATTTATACTGTGCTAAAGGTGTTGTGGCACTTACCTTCTTGGCCAGCTCTCTTGCAGTTAAGGCAGCTGGGGGACTATCCTTCTTCTCACACGTCGCGTACAGGTGGTTGCACAATGGCTGCAGCTTTCCAGCTGCTCCTCACGACATTGGGTGGTCGGACCATAACCTACCATGTTGGTGTTGCAGGTTGATGGGTTCTAAAGACTGCCAATTACTACAACAACTGGAACCAACGGGTTTACGTGCCTTCCGAAGCATGGAGGAGCTCAAAATGTTTCTTTTTTTATTTGGTACCCCATCCATTGATTGGTAGAATCGCAAAAGCCTTCGCCATGGAGCTTCTCTAGAAACAGGACTGCTGGAATGTTATCAGAAAATACATCAACATCATTGGCACACTTTGAGTTAAGCATAAAAATGTATGGAGCAACAAATATTAATGCAACAAATAAATTCTTTATTGTATCGACAGAGTTATGCAACAGAGCGGGTTGGATTTCAAGCATGAGGATTTTCGCTTATGAAGTATGAGGGAATTTTTGTCGTTACGTGTGGACCAACAGTTAATTGTTTGTACTTAATTTTAAAAAAATCAGCTAGAATCGATCTCTGATCTGATCTGAAATACCTATTCAACTCTCTCTCTCTCAACTCTGAAATACTAAAATAGGTATTATTTGTAATTTATTTATCTTAAAAACAAATCCTCTTTGAATATGCTTTGTTTTCTTTACATAATTCGGCGTTCCATGGTTAATTAGATTAAAATAGATTTTGGATAGGTATTTATGTCCCGTGAATAAATATTGCCAGATTTATGTTTTTTTGGCCCACTTGGTAGGTACACACGGCGTCAGATCAACCTACCCAAAACTGTCAAATTTCTACAAACAATTTTGAACTTTAATGCTTAGTTCTAAGGATCAATATTCATTGGAGAAATTGGACAGTTTAGGGTAGGTTGATCTGACGCCGTGTGTAGGTACTTGAAAAGGGACGTTAATATGTTTACTTTTATTTAAAACTTGTTAGTTTCACCTTATCATCAGTAAATTAATAATGACTACTAATGAGTAGGCTAGATAGGTTCAAACACAAGTTTTTGAAAATAGAACAAAACAATATTTCTATTCCTTTGTTAAGACGGATAAAAATTACTCTTTTTATTAGCAAAAGTGTGAAATGTCACCTGGATGACCCCTTAACAAATTATTGTTTTCCAGAAAATCGACGTTTATTATGAAATAATGAATTACACAACTGTAGAAAGCACAAAATGATTAAAAACTAGAAAACTTGACATCAGTTATTGTAATCATAAAAGTTCGCATGATACAGAGCCATGAATCAGATTGATAATGTCAATTTCGACTGCGAGGTATGGAACTCGAAAAATTCAATAGTGACAACGTCTCACGCGCCCCATGGCCACTAGCAATAATGTCTTTATCGACCGACAAACATGACAATAATTCCTCCCGATATGTGTGTATTACGCCTGCTTTATATAACAAGCGTAGATATCGAAACAGCTGGCTCGACTTGAATTTTGGCGAATTCGGTCGATCGCTGTCGTTAAACTTGTAAAATGACGATTTCAAAATTGTTATTATCGCCAATAAGTTTTTTGTATCGATAAAAACTATAACATGACGCCGACCCATTCAAAAGATAAACATGTAACTTGAAGGATTAAGCGCAGCCATTTTGTAATTTAAAAGCTCATACTCAAAGTCTTGTAAGCTATTCGTTGCGTTTCTTTTTGGCACAATAAAACTTCGTTTACATTAAAAACTCTCCATTGGTTCGTATTTTTTTGGCTTAATCATCAAGTTAAGGCTGTATAATTCCACGATCAATGTTCATTCGTCGACAACTCGACAGTAATTCTAGTGCAGTTAGACTCGACGATACATCATGCCGTTCCAACACCCAATAATTTGAACACTCAATTAGCTTTGATGTTGCCAACATAACCTCAAAGGTCAATGTAAAAATAGCCCTTTAGTTTCTGTTATCCATGAATCACACATCAACTGCGAATTTATCATGCACCAACCGCTGAGATACTTTATCGAGGCTTTATTTAAATGGTTTGTTAACTTAACTCGTGCTATAAAACAATGGGCTGCCGAACGAACCGGTCAATCTGTAATTTACGCTGAACATTTGTCATTTATGGCGTTTTAAACGTGGGTTTAATTAAGTGTCGTTCGGGGACCGAAATAATAATGTTGGGCAAACGCTGGCCACCAATCGTGTGACCCCATCTCCAGTTGCATTCGGTTTTATTAACAGCCGAGTTGTCCGCGCCGCGTGAACTCTGAAACCGCTTTTGTGACACTGCATCGACGTTTGGTCAGTGAAATGTTACGATATTTATTGGAGTCAACGAAAGACGTGCGTTGACTGAGCAATATTTTTCGATGTGTAGGATTTCAATTCCCTTTTCGATCAGAGAGCCAACTAGCCGTGAACTTGAAGTACCTAACAACTTTCTTCCGATTTTCTATATGGCGTGGGTTAGTGATGGATCGACGCCATGGTGACTACGGAATCTAGTGAAACTTTGATTCTGCTGCCATTGTATTCTTTATACATACGAAATTCTTCACAACATGTGTCCAATATAATGTTCATAAATCAATAGTTAAGTAATATGTTACAAATCATCACCTTTGATTTGTGCACGAACTGTGTATTCATTCTCCGTTTGGATGTACAAGAAACCATTATAATAGTTAGTGACTATTGTAGGTGTTTAGTAACTCAGCACACAACACGGAGGTTAAAAGATGAAGAGAGATATGAATCGTTTAATAGGCAAGTGTGAACAGTGTTGCCATTGTTTAGCCCATTAACAAACGAGTTTTGACACGCGAGTAGTACTTGCGAAACGTTCGGTTCACGACTAAATAAATAAATATTTTGCACCGTTGCTCAAGTGGCAAGACATAAGAACTTTAATTAGAACAAGTTTAATTGAATATTGGAATACCAGCGGCTTACGGGAGACATGGAATGACACTGTCGCAACAAATTAATCAAATATGATTTGCTTGTATTGTACGTTTATGGACCGATTTATAACTGCAAGTAAACTGAGTAATTTGTTTGGCATTGTTGCGAAAAGCCTGTAACAAAGGCAGTAACTTTCGATACAAAGACACGAGTTCTTTATATTATAATACAATTGAAGAGGTCATTCACATGAAGACAAGTTGCCATTTACGGTTTATGAGGTGTGAATTGTGATCGTGCAGCACTTTTACTTTAGAATATTAATTGAAGTTGGGAAAAAAACTCTTCATTATACTTTAAAATGTTTATTTTTCCATTTGTTCGCTTCCTATGCCTATCTGTCCTTTCTGTCCGTGTGTCAAGGTCCTTTTATAAGTATATTTTACTGAACGTTCCACTTATCTGACTGACTATCAAACATAGGATTCTTCCAACCATACTACCGACATAAACTACCTACATTCTTAAAATTTTGGCAAAAAAGGAGGTCATTCTAATTTTAGAATTATTTGTGCGTTCCGTTTTACTATTTTTTATTATACTTAAGATAATTTCTTGATATTTAGCGATTATGAATAGCACTCATTTTTTTTCATCAATATGTGTAATGGAACGCCCAGGGCGCGAATCCGACAGCTTTTCGTCGGCTTGTTCATTTACATCGAATTATTCATCCAAAATCTTTGTCTTTATTATGCAATACGATACCACATCGCACAAATGAAGAAAGACACGAAAATTTATTTTTAAATTTCCGCCCAAAAACTCAACGACATGCGGCTCGAATATTATGTTACGGCCGTGTCGTCACGAGTCGTCTGCCAAACTCACACATTGGTTAATACATTTTTTTTTTAAGAATATAAAGAGGCAAACGAGCAGGCGGGTCACCTGATGGAGAGTAATCACCGCAGCCCATGGAAAACCAGAGGAATCGCAGGCGCGTTGCCGTCCTTTAAGGAAGGAATAGGAATTGTGAGAGGGGGGGGGGCCCTCCGGAACCCTCACTGGCCGGACGAAACACAACAGCACCAAGTCTCATTATTTCACGCCGGATATTCGTGAGAGGGTGGTATTACGCCGGGCGAGCCGGCCCAACGCAACGCAACGTGGCTCTACTACTCAGTCAATGTCATTAATTTAGCACCACCCAGAGGTCACGTGTAAGGTCTCAAGGGTAAACCTACGGACACGAGTAACTTTAATCCCCTAAACATATTATATTCACGACCATCATCCCCAACGGGTTAGTCAGAGACTAGGCACCCGTACTCTAAAATAGAGTATTGTCCTCTTTTTCATGTAGGCGTACTTTATAATCTACGACACCAATAAAGTACGCTAAAATACTCTATTTACGTAAAAGACAAATATTTGTTAAATGTCGCAAAGAGCAACAAAAATACGTTTTTAATGACAAATAAATTAATACTCTCTTTTTATGCTACGTACTTTATTTTTGTACTAACACTATGAAAAAATACTTTTTTCATCCTAAAAAAAGGTGGTCAATCCTAGTCCACGTTTCACCAAATCATAACTGCACATATGCTCAGCGTGACAGGTGGTGGGCCCATCGCCGCCATGCTGTTGGATGTATGTGCAGTTTTTAGTCCATTAGTCGCCTTTTACGACACCCAAGGGAAGAGACGAGGCGGTAGCTACCAGCACAGCAAAGTCGTACATCGGCTATTTTTAGCGCATGTGGCGAAAAAGCCTGTCTGCAGCTATGCGATTGCATAAACGGCGTAAGTCGGTTCGAGGAAGTTGTTGGCAGGTAATGACCAATTTGCGCGCCCCGCCATCGGGCTGCCACGCTTTTTTTCCAAACCAACCTTCCATAATGAGCGGAGAAACCTCCGCTGCTCTAACTTCTATGCAAATTGTATTTTCTTCGTTCTTCGAAAGTGTTTGTTTAGTAAATTTTTATTTGTTTTTTGGAAAACACAAATGAAGATGTCTGCTTTGAAGTATTACCTACTATGGTAAAATGCTTTTGCGTTTGCGTTAAACAATTTCCACAGGTCTATACCTCGGTGGCGGAGATGTCACGCAGCTGCCAGGTATGCATGCGGAAGACGCGGTGGGTTCGATTTCCATTTGAAGTACCTAGTTGTTTTTTTTTGCTTTTCTGCAAAGCGGCTGCGCTAACTCTTCCCTAACTTTGGATCGAGATCGGGAAAAGCTGGTGTAAGTGATAAATCGTTATTTGACTCGCATATCCGTCATTGTTGCCACATGAGCTGATCTGATCCTTAATTCAATCGCAAAAAAGGTAATTCGAAGAATTTATTTTTAAGATGATCGTAATTTATCGACATAGGTACACATTGGTCGGTACATATACATTTTAGCTATGCAATCGCTTTCGCTGGTTCGTAAGCATTACTGTTATTAATTGACAACTCGTCATTTGACTCGCATATCCGTCATTGTTGCCACATGAACTGATCTGAACCATATTACAATCGCAAAAAAGGGTAATTCCAAGAATTTATTTTTAAGATGATCGTAATTTATCGACAATACATCGGTACCTATACATTTTAGCTATGCAATCGCTTTCGCCGGTTCGTTAGCATTACTGTAATCAATTTTACAGGAACTTTATCTAATGGGCTTGTAAAAATACTACTAAGTAATCGCCATATATTTACATTAGAGACCGCCCACATAGAAAACTACCTACTTAAAGCACTTGCTATCGAGTTTAATGACTACTGTTTATCGATACAAATTCATGATAATTATCTTTATCGTGTTATGTATCCTTTTATTGTATTTAGACATATTTTAAAGTACCTATTAAAAAGAGGAATGTAGTGCTTTAACAAAGTTAGCAAACAGCTTGCAAACCGGACCTGCTTATAAGCAGTAAACGAGCATATTTTTTCACGTACGGGTTTGTTTTAGATTAGTTAATTTTTATCATCATCATCAACAGCCTAAAAATGTCCCATTGTTGGGCACGTTTCTTTCCACGTGGTCAACACCACAGGCGTAAATAATCAGGGGCCCAAGTCTGCTAATTTACGAATGGCATAATTGAATCGTAATTGTATCGCAATTGTATCGCATTGTAATTGTTTGACATATTTGGTATTCTTATATGAGTAAGAGAATAAATACCAAATGTGTCAAACAATTACAATACGATCCAATTGCGATTCAATTATGCCATTCGTAAATTAGCAGACTTGGGCCCCAGGGAGTTCGTTCTTGTATCGTTCGTTAACCGCTCGTTAAACCGCTCGTTAAACCGTTCATTAACCGTTCGTTCTTTAACCGCCTCGTGGTCTAGTGGCTAAGCTACCGGGCTCAGACCCAGAGGTCCCGGGTTCGATTCCCAGCGGGGGGCCCATCTTTGTGTGCTTGGTTTGGTTGATGGTAGGGCTGTTAAGTCCGCCTGGCTAGCTACCACCATCTTGTCTAAGTCTGTCGCCATAACGACGATGTTTAAAGCATTGTTGTGTTCCGACAATTTAGAGATAAGGTAGCCAGTTCCTCAGTGGTTGAGGATTCCGGGTGAAGCGCGTTTTCACCTTCGGCCTTATCAACACTTATCATCAGGTGAGATAAAGGCCAAGCGCTTACCCGTTGTAGAATAAAAAAAAAGTTAATATTTTTGTAAACTCCGGTACTTTCACTTACTGCTTGACAGACAACAGCAATGAGAGCCATTGTTTTACGTTGATATTTCGTGAGAGGGTGATATTACGACAGGCGAACCGGCCTAGTTCGTGCTAAAACGCACTGTGACTCTACCACTCAGCAGTATCACTCATTTTTAGCACCACCCAGTGGTCACGTGTAGCGTCTCATGGTTAAACGTACGGACGCGAGTGACTATGCGAGCGGAATCCTAGTAACATTATGAAGAGAAAAGATTGTAAATTCTTGTAAAGATTATAAAACAAATACTTAAACACAACAAACGAGTCTAGACTCTATCGTGACGCCGCGTCGTGGAAACTTTGGCTACATCGCACCATCATAATGTTACACCACAATTTAACTATCCGAATTTATTGTGCGTAGCTTTCCCTTCATTTCCAGCGGATCCATTCATATCTGCGAACAGTGAACAACAACATGAGTACATCGGCAAGGAGTATTAAGGATTATAACTAGAGAAGAAATTGAAAAGCAAGTTTTGGCGCACTGAGTTGTGCCAAACGCGTTGCCCGCTGTCATCTTTTTTTTTTGTTTTCTACGTAAACAGAAGGCGGGTCACCAGATGGAAAGTAATCACCGCTGCTCACGGACACCCGCAAATCCAGAGGACTCGCAGATGCGTTGACGACCTTGAAGAAGGAGTAAGATCTTTGAGGAAGAAGTAGGAATTGTGAGGAGGAGAGGGGAGAGAGATGGGTCTCCGGTATTTTCACTCTCCGGACGAAACGCAACAGCAACGAGTGCCATTGTTTCACGCCGATAATTCGTGAGAGGGTGGTATTACGCCGGGTGAGCCGGCCCATCTCTTGCTGCAACGCAGCGTGGCTCTACCAATCAGCCAGTGTTACTCATTTAGCACCACCCAGTGGTCACGTGTAGGGTAGCCAACTTAAAAAAAAAGTATTTTAGAGTGAGATAGGAAAAATAAACAGTATATTAGAAAAATGGACATTATTTTATTATTTCTAAGATTTAAATGGCTGCGCTGCACCGCGCGGACAACGTTCGCAACTATTTTACTTTTTAAACAGGTATATGGTTACCAGTGCACAGTGATACTAAAGCAGTATTTTAGATACTTTATTTTTGTTCAACAGTAAAAAGTAGTAATGTAGTGAAAAACAGTAGAATTCTGTTTTTAACAGTGTAGTTGGCAACCCTAGACACGAGTGACTTTAACCCTCAATAGATTGAGTGTGCTCACCTAGAGGTGAGCATACTTTTTGTATAATAAATAAATAATAATAAATTTTTCCTACAATCAACCAATTATCTAGCCCAAGAGAAGCTTCGAAGAAACTCGTTAAATGGTTACTAGACAACGGATAAACATACTTAAAATACTTAAATACATACTTATTATACATAGAAAACACCCAGACCGGAGACAATTTAGAAAAACAATAATTTCTAAATTGACCCGACCGGGGTTCGAACCCGGGACCTCAGAGAATGCGACCATGAAAACCGGTGTACAAACCACTCGACCAAGGAAGTCGTCAAATAGCAAATGGAATAGCTGATCTAGTTATAACACCTCATTGGCTAGGAGTGGTGGCGGCGTGGGTGGAGCGGGTGCGCTTGCCCACTAACACGCCGGTTTAATACCAGCGGTGGGCGCCACCGCTCTCACCTTGACATGTAGCCCAAGCTTCAACTGCATGCTTACTCTTGTAGCCGATCCCGATCGATCGAGATTAGTATTGTGAAGGTTCGTACTCTGGACTTGGTACAAGCGCTTATTTGGATTGTAGAATCGAAGATCCTAGTTTGGCAAGCGCTGATTTCGGAGAATGAAACAAATGCTGTCTTTAAGTTAGTAGGTACTGTTTTAGCCTTTTAAATTTCGATCACATTTAAAGTTACATAGATAAACAATTCCATACTAAATCGTAGCAGAATAGTGGCAGCTTTGATCCATAGATTTTAACGTATAAGTATGTGTTTTGGAAGAGTAGCACTTACCTTTAACTATCAGGAAAAAAGAAATAAACGAGTAGGACCTGGAAGGACTAGGTGCTGCAACTTACTACGTCAATAATAAATTTGAATCATGACAGTCATCTTGAAAAGTACCAGGGTGACATAAATGAAAAGAGGTAGGTAGTATACCCTAAAATAAACGTACGTTATTCGTTATCGATATTTTCTGTTAGTTTTTTTTATTTTTATTTATTCTACAACGGGTAAGCGCTTGGCCTTCATCTCACCTGATGGTAAGTGAAGATAAGGCCGAAGGTGGAAGCGCGCTTCACCCGGAATCCTCAACCACTGAGAAACTGGCTATCTTAGCTCAAACTGTCGGAACACAACAATCCTATAAACATCGTTGTTATGGCGACAGACTTAGATAAGATGGTGGTAGCTAGCCAGGCGGACTTAACAGTCCTACCACCAACCAAACCGAGCACACAAAGATGTACCCCCCGCTGGGAATCGAACCCGGGACCTCTGGGTCTGAAATCGGTGGCATAGCCACTAGACCACAGAGGCGGTTACTACATCTCTATCCACATTTTATCTACTGGTGCGCTTCGAGGAATATAAATATAATATTTTAATTACCTATTTTGAAGCGCACCCATGTGGTGCGCTTGGAGGAATAGTTTAGGTGCGCTTGGTCTGGTGTTGGTTCTAGGAATACCCAATTTTTTTAAGGAGCACTTAGGCTCGTATTCTAAAACCAAATTCAAAATCAAATTCATGCTTGAATACAGTTAGAAAGGGATGGCGATATATGCGATGAATAGCACCATCCCTTTCTGCTGTACTCAAGCAGAGATTTGAGTGTGAGTTTGGTTTTAGAATACGAGCATTAGTCCTGTTGGCCCTTAGCTCTTACGTTAAGCTAGGCAGGCTCGCTCTTTTTACGCATACATACATAATATATAATCACGACTGTAATCCCCGAAAGGTTAGTCAGAGACCAGGCGATGAGGACAGCAAAAGCAGTCCTCTTCCATAGTCCACTTTTCACCAAATAGCGACTGCACTAGTGCTCAGCGTGACAGGCGGTGAGCCCATCGCCGCTCTATGCTGTTAAATGTATGTGTAGTCTTTAGTCCGTTACTCGCCTTTTACGACACCCAAGGGAAGAGAGGGGGTGGTAGTATTCTTTCACCGCTCCGCGACACGGTTAGATTGATTGTTGATTGTGCATCTAGATCTTATAAGTGATTAAAGCTATCAAAAGTAAACGAAAACGTAAATAGAGAGGTTTTTACCAGCGTCGCTCTCACCTTGACATGTCGCCGCGCAGACGCGGACGGTGCGAGTCCCGGACCTTCCGACAGGTTTGCGCAAGTGAAGTGAAGTGAGCGCACTTAAATTTTTCGGCTATCTGTACCCATTGTTGAATCTGTAACATTGAAGTATTTTATCGAAAATGTTAATCCAGTCGAAATGATTTATAGTGTGTTTTATTTTTAAATTTTAATTAACATATTAAATCAATATTTCAAATTAGCTTTAGTGAGCGAAAATTGCAGTAGTCTATTTTATTTGTTATCAATAATAACACTTGAATTAGTAATAATAAAGAAAGACTATTTAAAATTTCACAAAATAAATCCATAAATTATAATATCATTAATTTCTATATGAAAAATAAATAGTTTTATAGATTAGCCCCATTTTTTTTTTAAACTTTTTATACACTTTGTTCTTTTATTTATTGCATATAAAGCACCATACAAGGTACAATAGAAGATAAATTAAAATGGAAAAGAGAAGGATAAATAAATAATGATCGCTCTTGAAAGAAATCAATAAGGATATCAAAAATGTTAGCCAATGGATATTTATGCGTGTACGCAGCGAGAGCGGCGCGGACCGCGGAGGCTGCGTGCTTTTGACGCAGACTCCTATGACGCCGGCAGTTGCGCGGGAAACCTCGCGGAGAGCAGACGTGAGCCAGCTCTGTACCTACCTCCCATCGAACAACGCATCGAAAATAATTACGATACTGTCAAACTTTTTTCTCACTTGTGAACTGTGGTGGTGATGCGTTAGATAAAGTGATAAATTCAAAACCATGTCGGGTTGAAAGGACTTTGTTGCGTTAACGGTGATTAATTATAACCTTCCAAATGAAGATGACAGTAAACCGAATAAGGGTGGTGGTGCTGGGCAGCCCGAGAAGCGGGAAATCTGGTAGGTTTATTTATCGCATTTTTTTATTTTTAAATATAATTTACTACCTACACAATTGCATCGAGTAAAAAAACTAATACTTTGAAAAGTTCATCTTTTAGAAAATCGCCTAAAAAGCGCACAAAATATCTTTACAAGACGTAAGATAAACCAATAATATATTACTATACTTACAAAATTAAGTTATCTTAAACATTGCTGTAGATTTTTTTTTTACAATTTAGGAGTAAAATAATAGAAAGTATAGACCGTAATAATTCATAAATTCCAGGTATCTTGTTCGAATAACAGTGCAGTATAAGTTTTCTTAATTTACCAAAGACCAAAATAAAAACATAAGCGATAATTTTTTGCCATGATAATGTAGAAATCAAGTATAAAACAAAAACTGCTTAAGACATTATTGGTTATTACATGAAGTTTGTTGTACATTTAATATTTCTTAGGAAACTCAAAAGCATTTTATAACAATCATGCTTAAACATTTAGGAGAAAACAGTGTTTCATAATATTGTCAATAACGTTTACAAAGAAAAACTATAAAATGTAATACCTACTATTTTCTATGCAAACACACAAAAGAGAACAGAAATCGGTTCAACATTTATTTTATGGGCAAATACTATCCAACTAATCAAATCATAATAAATTCGAGAAGCATTTAATTAACGCTGAACGCAAGAATGTTAGACGCGCATTAAAATAACATTGAAACTTGAAATTAGCGTATCTTTCGCCATTGTTCTCGTTATCTGGCTGATGTTATCACTTCATTTCGTGTGACATTCCAATGTCAATCTCATGATATTACAGCCCATTGTTCGTAAAGGCATATGTAAATGACGTTGTAATGCATTCTTGTTTGAATAACTGAACTCATTTGTGAGTAGGTAAGTACTTCATTACCATGTAGGTACTAAATTCTTCTATAGAAATAGAAAAAAATATATCCTCTGGACCACTGCTAGGAAAAAGCCTTTATTATTATATTTTTTTTTATTTTGAACAACGAATATACCCTAGAAGTATTTATAAAATTCTTAAGAATTTAAAAATGTTAATTTTTTTAATTAATTTATTTTCTATTTCGGTTACTGTTAAGTACATTATTCCAAGTCTTACTAAGTGCAGCGCATAATAAAACTTTCCTACACTCACACCAATTATCTAGCCCAAGAGAAGCTTCGTTATGAAACTCGTTATATGGTTACTGGACAACGGATAAACATACTTAAAATACATACTTATTATACATAGAAAACACCCAGGCCCGAGACAATTTATAATAACAATAATTTCTAAATTGACGCGACCGGGGATCGAACCCGGGACCTCAGAGATGGCGACACTATGAAAACCGGTGTAAAAAACCACTCGACCAAGGAGGTCGTCAGTATTATATATTGATAAAGTCCGTAATTCGGTACGTCTTTTTCGTGATAAATATAAAAATGTAATGTTTGTTTATATTTCAATCTTATTGTGTTATTTATCATTAAAAATAATAATAATAATAAAATCTAAAAAGAGAAAAAAGAAACCCTCAAATGTTTATCACATATATAAATCAAAACGAAAATTCACTCTGGGTGAATTTTGTTTTACCACAAGTGACATAATAAACCGAATAAACAATGCAAACTTTTATTGTTTTTGTTTTTATATAATTTATGTTGCGAACAATGCAAACTTGTGATACTGTATATTATTATGTATTGCATCAGTTTATAAATGTTTCACTTCTGAGCTCAGCTCATATGAACAACAGCAAATGGGAGATCGGGTCACAATTCACCACGCTGACCTACTGGGGTTTTAATAGGTTTTAAGGACTGCCATCTTACGACAACAATCGGGACCAACGGCTAAATGTTCCCAATCATGGAGAAGCTCGAGATATATTAATATTGTCACTCATCTGTGTCGGCAACACTGACCAATTTTTTTATTTTATTTTGTAGTGGTAACACTTTCGCTCACTTCCTTTTTTGATGTAAACCGAATGTAAATGTTCCGAATATTGTGTGCTCTGATTAAAAATAATAATTTAGTGAAACGGTGTTTTTTGTGCATAAACTCCAAACCCAAGTCAAGAACCCTACAATCTGCTGACCCGACACAGCGAAAGCAGCTTAACTTGCAAGATCACATGACCGCGCTAACCGCAAACGAGCTCCTCCATTACAATAAGACGTACAATATTTTATTTGAATTAAACGTATATGCCTTTTCACGTCGGCACTTACCCTACTATTAGCTCTGAAGCATTGCGCTGTTAGAGTGAATTTATTTACCGGCGCATTGGTCCTGAACCCTTGTGTACATAAGGCCCTTGTGTGTGCAAGCGCAAGCTCATTATTTTGCTCGAGTTATGGGCATGAGAGTTTTTAATAAAACAAAAAACGGTACCGGCTCATAAGTTGCTGCACTTTTTGCTGGCATGTTGGAGCAACGTTGTTGCGACTCCGCATTCCTCTAGTAGCCTCATAGCATGTAGATTTCATCGTTGTTAGGCTCTCAACGTGGCAGTCGTTTGTTTTAATTTTATTTGTTTCGTCCACCGGCTCTGTGTTAGACTAGAGCGTGCATGTAAAATAGAAAACCTTGTTAATGTCTATAACAAGGCACGGGATAGGCAAATTGGTAAAAGCTTCGATTTTAAGATTTATATTCTATTTATTTGCTTATATACCACTCGGCTTCATAACTTAACGTTAAATATGAATAGATGTTGTAGGCAAACGTGTGATACTTAAATAGGTGTGCCTGACTGCCTGATCTATAGTAAGTTTGTTTAAACTTTGTTATTTTTTTTTACTGAATAACATATTATTAGACACCGAATTTCATATACCAATATCAATTCCAAGCATAGAATATATAATCATTTAATTAAAATTTAAAAGCTTTCCAATGCTTGCAATTGCCAACTCCATACAAAAGACATCAACGCTCACATCTCGTTAAAACCAATGTAACGTTCAAACAATAAATCGTGCTAAGAGTTTTTTAATCATTCAAGTTCAATAAAAATAAACTATTAAACGTTTCGAAAGTGAGTCTTAATCCATAACTCAATTGACGATCTATAAAAAAGTTTTAACTGTCCCGCTAATTGTGTGAATCCGGAATCGCCAGAAATACGTCGAGCGCATAAACGGCCTATTACGATTTGCCGCGTAATATTAATATAATCTGCGGTAATGTATACGTGTGTGGAGCAACGACCTCGCCGATGAGGCGTATGCCCGCGACGTATGACCGCATCAATCGAATCTTTTGCGAGATTTTTTTATTTCGAAGATAATGAAACGTTCATTAGATAGGAACAACCTATTTTCCAAAAGTTCGTTTGAGCGTTATTAACGCAAATAATGTTACCAATTTTTAATTTTTTATATACCTATTTAAAAAAGGCCGGCTTTCCGCGGGCGCTTTTAGGCGAGCCGTATGCTGGTTTGCCGGCTTAGTAACAATATAAAAAGACAAAATTACGTCACAACTAGTGTACAGGTGATACAAACCTTCATCCTTTAACTCGCTGGGCCCTACTGTCACCACTTATAGCAGTATTAGTTTAATCTTACTTTGCAAAATTCGTATGGGAATTCGCATAATAATATATATTTTGCGCGTTATACCGCTGTAAGAGGCAAATGTAACCAGTAGATACACCATAAGCAGTTTACATAGCAGCCCCGAGCGGATGTTTGGTTGCATAACCTCCACACTGTTCCTTACTTTTAAGCCTTCACCGCTGTTAGGACGAACTGACTGACCATTAAAAGGTTGGCACACTAATACACGCCAGCAGGTCCAGCTATCCTAAACGTCAAATTTCTCTGATCGATGATTGGTCGTTTATTCCTAAATCATAAACTTCTTGACCTTTAACCTTTGTAGGTTGTCGTCTATACAGGTTACTTGTAAACCTTTCATCTCTGTAAACAGTAATCTCTACTGATAATATCTGGAGATATCTATCTCAAGCGGTTCGCGCATAGCAGCACAGAGCGGTAGCTCTATACTTTAATTTCACCGCTGTAAGGACGAACTGACGTGACTGACCATTAAAAGGTTGACAAACTAACTAGTGCTAAGTACAGGTGTCACAAATCTTTTTCTTCCCGTAACCATTAGACACATCTCAAGCGGATCGTACATTAGCCCCGAGCGCACGTAGGGTTGCACAATTGGTGGGTGTCGTACGTAACCCAATTGAATAGATGGGTCGGTATAGTATTCATTTAGTGACTACCGCACAGCTCGTACTTCTCCTACTAGTTGAACAGGTGTCACAAACCATTTTCTCCGTACTTCCATAGTTCAATTCCTTCACCGCGGTAAGGACGAACTGACGCGACTAACCATTAATAGGTTGATTTACTAGTGTTACAGGTGTCACAAACCTTTTCCCCGCAACCAGTAGAGATATCTCAAGCGGTTCGCGCATTAGCCCCGAGCGGACGTTGCACAACGGCCGGTGGCGCCAGGCGGCGGGAAATCGCGCCGCTGACCCACAGGCCGAGTGGCGCGTAATTGCGCCGCCCTAAATGCGCCTAGTGATGCTCCCGACAATTTTCACTAGGGATGCGTTGCGAACTTTAGGGGCGGTAATGTGAAATGGCGTCATTGCGATTTTTGATTCTTCCATCCCGCTGCCCTAATTGCAGCTAGTGATACCTACTTCTGGACAATTTTCACTAGTGGAAGTAGTGATGCGATGCCAACTTTATGCCGCAATTTGAAAAGGCGTCATTAAAAGTTATGGTTAACACGTAAATACAAAAGGGATAGACAGAGATCACAGTGATGCTTCCGAACGTTTTCGCTAGTGCAAATAGTGATACGATACGATGCGATGTTTAGGCGTCTTCAACGTTTTTAAATATCGTCATTGCAATTTTTGGTTCTTCCATACATAGTGCAGATAGAGGATAGGCAAAGAGAGAGAGAGAGAGAGAACATGAAGTTAATAACTCAGTCGCTAATGTGAATTTTAACAGGTGGCTAACCTGCCCCTAACAAGTGGTTTGCACGTCTAGCCAGCTCGAAGATTGTGGGTTATACTCGTTGAAGTGTTAGCGCGAAACGTATCCTGTCACTAATGCCTCCTTTTAGTCGAGTAGCGAGTACATTGCTTGTCCACTTTGCTAAATTAAAATAGACTATTAAATAGTTAAACTAGCGAAGCTATGTGCTCGTTACTTGACTAAGTTACTCGCGCCTAGCGAAAAGGTCAGTCGGCGGACGACTGCCAGGCGCGACGCATGTGTTTGCAATCATTACGCATTTAGTATGCGAAATTTTTGTGCCATGAAGGACAGACATTATTACAAATGGTTACCTACCTACCTTTTGAAAAATATGCTTTCTATATCTCGCAATTCCAACCGAAAAACAGCGAAACAATGATACTAAAGGGCAGAATTGTTATTAGTATTATCGCCATTCAGTCGAAGGGAAACAGAGCTTTTAGAAATTAACACGACTCGATTCAATATTTCTTAACCCTTCAATCACCCTTTCCACACTCTTCAACACATTCTCAGAACGTTTACGCGAGCACATCATTTTACGGCATAATGTGTTCCGTTACACGGACCACTCGTTTCAGCTGTAAACTTATCTGGACCCATATCTAGGTCATGTTAATACCGCCAGTAAAAATATGATATACATCTCAGCACCCTGTGGTTATCGGGCGTAAAGAGAAATGCTTAAAATATTAATTATCTGCGCGCAATAAAGTATTTCAATTAACGAGACAATTGTAACAACAGACGTGCGATATTTTTATAATCAGAAATGGATTTTATTCTCGTTAAGCGGACAAAGGACTTTCGCAATGTCGAGGCGACTTAAGCTTTTGAAGTGGATATGTTGTCCCGGAACAGAGCTGCATCTCGCCTCAGCTTGAGACTGTCAATTCTTTGTGTGAAACTGTATGGAATAGCGTGCATTAATTAAACACCTTTATAAGCTTGTTTCGAGGCGACCTTAGCTGCTGTGCTGTACACTCCACAGAGTTTCATATAACAAAAAACAAATACTTTTAAAAGTTTGTGGAACTTAAAATTACATGGCATTAATATAAGTATTAAACGCTTTGTGACGTTGTATATAAACAAAACCTAAGAACCGGTATAACTGTATTTGTATTGTAAATTGCGTATACTTAGTGGACTAATGATGGTTAGCTGTTTTTTATTTGTTTACAGAGTGGTTGCTAATAGGTATTTGTGTTACTAATTGAGAAAAAAATCAGCTGTTCCATACATTTAGGTAGAATAATAATTTCAGTTTTGTATGGAAAAGATGTTTTTTTTTTCGCCACTTTGGAGTAGCTCCCTTACAAATAGTTATATCTATTCAATGATATGGCCCAGTAGTTGGATTACACACGAAGTCTTTTTATCGGTGATCAGGATTTACTGATTCCGACTAAGTAAATGATGGACATTGCAGTAATAGTAGTAGAAGTATATGTTTTCTTTTTTTAAATTTGGGTTTGTATTTTTAATTAGGTAACCAAAATAATTAGAATGTATGGTCTTCCTACATTTTTATGAAGTGAAGAATATACGTCATCTATTATTATTAATGTACCTGTATAAGTTTGTAACAAAGAGGAGTAGGATGACTATAACTTTAATATTCAGAGTTATTATCTTTTCTTCCCAGACAAAAAAAATAAAAATTGGAACGCTGACATACAAGTTTTATTATTATTGCAATAGCCATCATTTTCTTAGTCGGAATCAGTAGATCCTGATCACCATAAGAAATCAATAATTGCGATTACTACATAAAAATGGATATTATTCAAAAATACAAAAATAAATATACAAACCAATAATAAAAGAATATATATTTTTTAAAATAATAGATGGGCTTGCTCTTGGCCACATTCTTATCCGTAGGATTAAGAAGAGGCCAACGATGAAGCAAAAGTACAGTCAAATATTGTAAAAGCCAACAAGTCTCAATAATTATTCAAATAACAATTTTCAGCAAGCTTTAAAAGAAAAATAGCAGCATAATTTTCTTAATGTGAGTGTAGTGAAGTGGACTGAACTTGACCTTGTTCATAATGAGGAATAAATATTTTTAACCAATTAATTAAAGGTGTGTTAAAAGCCGGTTAATACGGTTTTTATTACCTTTTCACCTTTTTTTTAAACATAAAAAAGTGATTCGCTTGCACAACCCTACTTATTTTTGTTTGTGACATTATCATTTAAAAGAAATAAGTGATTTTTTTTATCGGCAACGGGTAAGCGCTTGGCCTTCATCTCACCTGATGGTAAGTGACGATAAGGCCGAAGGTGGAAGCGCGCTTCACCCGGAATCCTCAACCACTGAGGAATTGGCTATCTTATATCATACTGCCGGAACACAACAATGCTATAAACAACGTTGTTATGGCGACAGACTTAGATAAGATTATTATTGGTAGCTAGCCAGGCGGACTTAACAGCCCTACCACCAACCAAACCGAGCACACAAAGATGTACTCCCCGCTGGGAATCGAACCCGGGACCTCTGGGTCTGAAACAGGTAGCTTAGCCACAAGACCACAGAGGCGGTTAAAATATGATATGTTTTATAAAAAGTGATTTGATATTTTTGTATCTAATTTTATTTAACATTTATATTTTCAAGCAAAATATTTTCGACGCGAGAGCTTCTCATAAGGCACTTTACGCTACGACTTTTTGTAGCAATCCAAACGTGCGATATCCCTTCGTATGGCCAGCGCCATTTTGCCAATATGGCGGCATCTGTCACTCTACTTCCGTATTACTTCCTGTTTTCCTGGTCAGATTACGGGCCCGGTATCAGGATTTCACAGCTAGCAATAATTTAAAGCTGAAGACGGCTGCATTCATGTCAAGTCTGACACTGTTTCTTCCTGTATATAAGTCAAAATATTATTTTTTATCACATACGTTTGAGGCCCCTTATTCCGGGGGCCCCGTATCTTTGACACGGCAGATACAGCGGTAGCTACGCCCCTGCGCGTTAGCATCGCCCCTGATGCGCGTTAGCATCGCTGCTGAAAGTCTGAAAGGTCCCTTATGCCGGTTTCACACGAGGGCAGAACAGTGAGGCAAAACAGTGGGCAGCACAGTACTGCTACTGTTTGAACGCGCAGAACAGTACTATTCTGCCTTGGTTACTGTCAAGACAGTACTTTTCTGTGCGTTCAAACAGTAGCAAAAATATATTTAAAAATTTTAAAATTTATATTGTTTAAAAAATTTAATTTATTATAAATAATTTTAATTTTAATAAAATTTAATAAAAATTTAATTTTTTATAAAATAATAATTAAAAAAAGTACTGTGCTGCCCATTGTTCTGCCTCACTGTTCTGCCCTCGTGTGAAACCAGCATTAGCCCTTTAACGACAAAGCTTGTTGAACATTTTCATTGGTTTTCGACCTTAAAAGTTTAGTAAATAACGTTCAAATTTTGGTAAGAATATACATTCCAATGACTTAAAGGGTTAAAGCCAGAAATATGATAAATTGAGGCAATATCTGACGCATTTCGCGCCGTTGTCACCTACATGATAAATTCGCTTGTAATGACACGAACCTGTGGTTCTTTGACCGTCCACCGTCCGTAATTTCGGATGCAAATTATTGCTACCGTTTGATGTCGACTTAACTTGTTGGTCTTTAATCTTTTGCGATTCGGTGACGTTCAATTATTGTGGGTACCTTTTAAACACGCATGTTTCAAGGATTACTGTTATTTATTGTTTCAGAATATCGACAACAATATTAATTCCTAAACATTCAAATTACAAATGGCATTTACGTAAAACGGCGTAAACACGACTTTTGTAACTTCAAAGTAAGCAGTCAATTGATGGAACATAATACGTAATAGTTTATCCCGTTTGTTTTTGCAGGAGCTAAAAATAATCTCTATTGACTAATCTAACCAGAGATTCACTCAAGTTATTATTAATTTTTCTTTCTCTCTAATATACATATAGTTATACCAGTCCTTGTTTTGTACACGGCAATATCTTTTCGGTGATAAACACATAAGCTATGACTTATTACTCTGCCTCATCAGTTGTGCGCAATTAGCCTTATTAAATATTTTTCATTCTATTTATGTCCTTCCAAGTTGACAGCGCAAGCAGACTCACCAAGCTTCATACACAAGTCACAACGAATGGATATTGATGCTATAATTGACGTCCACAATAAAACAAGCGCCGCCGTCTGATTAGAGAGCGATCTAAGCGTTTTTATCTTTCGCCAATGGCTGGTTGCGCTAACCAGCCCTTGCCCATGATCGATGAGCCCGATAATCTATTAATTACCCCGAGATCCCGTCGATACAACCATTGTTCCTGCCAGTGGACGTCATCTATCAACCCACGTGATGCCGTGTTGTTAGATCATTGCTATTTGTCTTATACGCATCGGTGATTATAAATTTTGTGATTATAAAATATTTTTAGATCGTGCTTTGTTGATGATCCATTATTTGATGAAGACTGATTGTACGGTTTCGACTCCAGATCTTCGTTCGAAATAATATTGTTTTTTTGTCGTGTATAGTATCATGGTCGAGCAATGAGAGTAGTAAAACATGTTAAAACTTTTTTCTAAGCAACTTCTTTAACGGGGAGGAGGCAAGTTTCTGTTTGTGTCCATTCCGTTCAATTTTGTTTGCATATACTTGCGTACCCGTGCAAACTTGTTCAATTATTGTAATTTTATTACGTTTACCTACGCTAAAAATACCGAAAATGACGACATTTTAAAATGCCATGTTAAATAGAATATTTTTAATATGAAAATGCTCCAATTTTTGTTTAAGTACATACTTGGTTACGAAAGTTGGGCTCGGCGATTATTAACATTGTAATTAACAAAATACAGATTTTGCGATTGAACTCTGTGAAACTTTATCACATCCTGACGGTAATCGGATCGCAGAGAAAGTACGCACTTAATACTTATTGCGGGCGAGAAAAAAAATCGAAAGGAAATATATACGAGAGTGCGAAATATTGCACGCGGCTGCGCCAAGGTTGATGTTGTAAGAGGAATAACATGAATACCTGTAAGCTCACATCACGATTATACACGTACATCAGAAGTGGGTAGACGGAGAGTGACCGACATACCATATGCCTTTAAGTTTATTTCTACTCCCCATACAGCTGGGCCCTTATTCTGTAACGATTCCTTGTTTCAAAACCACGTTAATTCCTTAAAAAGTTACGATATCTTCCCAAAAACGTATGCGTTTGACGTTTGTGCGCGGTAAGGTTTAGGTGTCGAATCTATAGATGGCGATACAGAATCAGGGCCCTGTTGTGTGCGTAATACTATCTATCCATCTATTCCCTTGGGTGCCGTAAAAGGCGACTAACGGACTAAAGACTGCACAGAGCCGCGATGGGCTCACCACCTATCACGCTGTGCACATGTGCAGTTAATATTAGTTGGTGACACGTGGACTGTGTCAGTGGACTGTTATTGCGGTTCTCGTTGCCTAGTCTCTGACGTTTGGGGATAAAAGTCGTAATTCTTGTATGTTTGTACTAACCGTACATCATCGTCAGTTTATAAACGTCCCACTGCTGGGCACAGGACACCAGCATATTGGGTCGTAACCCACCACGCTGGCCCAATGCGGGTTGGTGGGTATTCCATACATTAAAGCTTCTTCTTATATGCACATTGGAAAGACCCTTGGCATTATCTTTTGCTACTATTAAGAGGATGGACTCAATTAATGAGCACTGAAGAATTTTGAGATATTTGGTCACCCATCAAAATGCAGACCTCACTTTCTTGACGCGATTGAGACGCGCTTCTCCTTATTTGTTTGTTTGTTTGTTTGTTTGGGGAGCTGTCTGAAAACCAGCGCTTCTGGGGATTTCTGCGCAATGCCACAAAAGCATCGCAGAGGCAGCTACCCTTTGGCCTTGCACAGCTGACTTATTTTTATTTTTTTGATTTTTGTTTGTAATTTTAGTTAGGTAAGTATAATATATATCTGTTTTACGTTCCTGTCTAATTTTCGTCCTTGTGCTATTTTTTGAGATTTTTTTTTGTATGTTTCATTATAAGTGTGTGCAAGTCAGTAAATGTTTCTTATTCTTATTCTTATTCTTTTTTAATAAACTAATGCGATGGAGTCTCTACCTACCAAAACACAATGCTATACACTCACACAAAATTGCTGTTACGTCGTCGTCATTTTATGATGAGATAAAGGTAAGTAGCTAGGTGACAGGTTGAGTTAAGAAAGACCTAGTCGACTACAATATTAATTTGTGCTGGAGGTCGAATTTAAGAGTAATAATATAAAATAAGAATAAAAAAACAAAAAAGAAAAACTTCAAAGATACAGCAAAACAAAGGAACAAATAGAAGAGCCGAAAAGGTTTCGTTAAAAAACAAAGGATGAAAATATTAAACGTGCGTTTCAAGCTCTAGACTTTTGGCATAAAGTTTGGTTTAAGCCCATTCAACAGTAAAGTTTAATACACATTTAAACAGGCGGTTTACAGATGTGATAAATGTGATAATTCATTGAAGATTCACCGCCGTCTCAACGGCTTTGGATAATGTATGTCGTAATTGCTTAGTAATGATATGTAATCATACTGTTATGTGGAACTATGTGTGTAATGCACGGAGCAAATACAAAGGTATAATATGGCATTTCCGTTTGAATGTGTCAAAACTCTCTCGTTATACTTATTTGTCTTCTCAATAGTATTAGACTGTTGTCAGTGAGATTTGTTAATGTTGATATTTTACTAAAGACTAGATTTATTAATTTGACTTTCATCTAACATAAAATTTTGTTACACTTACTATCAATCAAAATTTGACTGGATCAAAGTTAAAGACTGGAAATGTTTTATTATTATAAAGGGTCTTGTAACTTGTAAAAAATAAAATAAAAATGATTGTTTCAAAACTTAACTTACAAAAAATTATCAATGAAAAAATCTAATATAAGTGCTCGTGTAATGATAAAGAGAAACCTGTTCACTGGACATGAGATGTGCCGACCAATTCCAATCACAAAAAAATAAACTTCAATTTTCATCCTATTCCCGCACAAAGAAGTTTGGTAACCCCAACTTTTTTTCTCTGACATGCACCAATTTCGTAAGGCTGCATTAGATTGCAGCCAGTATGCAGATGGAATGCATTCCGAGAGCATTGTCATTCAGCACCGGACTCAGTTGCATAAACATTATACCATTGTCGGGTTGTGCAACCGATTGGGTCCGGACATAAATGGTATCGACGATAACTCTGGGGATACGCTGGGCTCACAACACTGCTACGGGAATCGGAGTTGACATCGCGTTGTGAGAATAATAAAACGAGTGAACATCAACTTTAACCACTTTAATAATTAAATAGAACCGCTAATGTTCACTTTACATGGTTAAGTTGAAAGACAATTCTGAGAATAGACCACTATTTTGGTAAAGTAAAGACGATCATGTTGCATATTGTTTTTGTATGAATTAAACATTATTCTTTTTTATAGGGTTTTCCAATAAGAGGTGTTATTTTGAATAGCCCGCTACTTCGGTAGATGTTACTTTTTAAGCTGTAATTTTTTGACATTTGACAAGTATAAACTACGCCATTAATAAAAATGGAACGATACACGCTTCAACAACGCGTTGAAATTATTAAAACTTACTATAAAAATGGTGAAAATTTTCCAGAGACGGTTCGTAAAACTCGAACACTTTTGGGTCGTCGTGAAGCACCTTGTCAGACCGCAATACAGAACAGAAATTGAGGAAAAATTCGAGCTGTTGGCACAACTTAGTGATGTGAAGAATAAAACCCGTGCACGTCGCTCAAGAACAGCCGAGAATATTGCCGCTGTAGACGAAAGTGTTGAAGAAAACCTAGGTTTGTCCATTCCTCGTCGTTTTTGGAATTAGGCGCTATCGAGAGATGAATATTGATTTTTTATATAAATTGGATGGTATTGATCTGGACAACGTTTACTTTCAACAAGACGGCGCTACGTGCCACACAAGCAACGAAACCATTGATCTTTTACGGGAAAAGTTTCCGGACCGTGTTATCTCTCGAAGAGGTGATCACAATTGGCCACCGAGATCTTGTGATTTAACACCTTGCGACTTCTTCCTTTAGGACCACGTGAAAGGGAAGGTCTACGCCTATAGCCCAGCGTCGATTCAAGACTCCTAACATGGAATTCGTGAGGCTATCGAGGACATAGGGCAGCCACTTTGCGATTTGGTTATGGAAATTTCATGAAAAGGATATTGTCCTGTAAGCGTGGTCGAGGTGGTCATTTGCCTGATGTTATTTTCTACAATTAACGGCATACCTTCCTCTTTATAATGAAATAAACATCCGATCATTTATATTACAAAATGGCATTTTTCTATGAATATAAAAATAACACCCCTTATTGGAAAACCCTATATTTTAATTCTGTGTTTTGAAGGGCGATTTCAATATTTATCTGGTGGTAGCCGCCAAGTAGTATTATTTTGTATTGCTGTCTTCCGGTACACTTCAAGGTAGTAGACTTTGTGAAGTTACAGGACAATAGCATAAGAACTAAAGCTTTGCGGTCGGCAACGCGCTTTCCTGGGCTGCGGTGGCCTCTTACGGGTAGTGTTTTATGCTCAATTGCATAGTTACATAAAAAAATTACATGCCAGTACAGTTTTTTCTAAATATTTTTATTTCGTTCTTTTACTCTTCATAAATTTGTTACCTACTGTCTAATCTAAAGCATGAATATATATAATCACGTAAAAGCTTCTATACATGCTGTACGTAGGAACTCAATAGCTCAGCAGTGTGCGCGTTAGGATTGCGATCTTCCAAGTTAAGCAACATTTGCAATGTCGCCTTTTCCAGATGGGTGACAAAGTAAGATAAGACATAAGCTAAGACATGTAACACGCTTTATAGCGAACAGAACCTCAATGTAGGGAGTGGTGCTTCTGCTCTTTTTGACGAAACAATATCTTGGCAGGAATATTGAACAACACTCGTTATCAACAGATAAGTAGGCTTTAGTTTGAATAATTGCATCCGAGGAACTTGCGAGACCGGACCGACGGCTTGCGATGGAGGTAACCGTACGATGTTATTTAAGGGCTAAATTAGGACATGTGATAATTTAAGGAAGATAAATTGTTAGTGAATTAACTTGTACATGTTTGGTGTTTCAATTTTAAATTACTTGTTGTTCCGTTAAAGTAAAAAGAAATGAGATACAAATTATGCCATGTGTTTTATGTTAATATTTAAAAAAAACATGTAGAGCATTAAGATACTGTCACAACACACTGTTCCTCATGTGTATGTGGTCAGATTTAAAATAAACTTTAGGGTAATTAATAGTTAATTAATTAAAAAAATAATTTTTTTATTAATTATTTAAAATAAATCAAATTGTTTCCGGGTGCGTGTAAAGTTTTCAGCTAAAAAAATACATGCACGACCAATTTGTCGACGAAAAGTCTGTAAAGAATGGTTGTAAATGTAATAGTCAACTATTGTTAATCAAAAGACTGAAACATTACGTATTCAAAACGAAAAGTGAAAAGGATAGTAAAAGCGTTGCACCTATAAACACGTTTGTCTACACAAAGAAAAGCATTTCAGTGCGAGACTCATCGTATTTCACGAGCGAGAGACATTTCAATTCACAGATAATACACGTTTCCGACAACTCGAACGCATAATCATGACACAAGCAACAGATTCCCAACAACGCTGTAATAACTTTACCGGCGCATCATCAGCGAGCAATCATCTCCTTGAATAGACCATAGTTTCTTTTCAAATCCGACGAACAGGATTCCACACTGCATCCAATCGGTAGCGATTCAAACGATGACTGTTCAAGCGGAGCAACTTGCTACGTCATTGTTGTTGATAACTGTTTGTGTAGGCCCTGGGTGGGTCTCTGGGAACAGAAGTACCTATGTGCCACGTGAAAGGACTAATCAAAAGTTCGTGCTTAGAAAGTTAGGGGGCGGCGACCTTCTAATTGATGTCAGACGGCTTGTCAGGACTTTTGGAGATGTATTGGGACTTGTCCACTGAGGTATTAAAATATAACTAGAGACTACACCGCGTAGCAAGTTTTTGCACACCGAGTTGCTTTTCATGGGCAGCAAACGCTTGACAACAACAGCCCAAAAATAGAAACGCCACTGGACACAGATTAATAAAAAAATACAAAAGATAAAAAATAGTAATTATTATTGGTTTTTGAATTCCAAGTTGGCTGGCTGCGTGATTCGCTAGCTTTCAATCGGCTTTTAGCGAGTGCAACAGAGCCAAAGCTTGACAAAAGCCGGACAGACCGGACTTGTATATAATGTATTTGGCCGGATGCAACTGTAAAAAGCCAGACATGTCTGGATAAAGCCATCTGGCAACTCTACTCGCGCCCCCTACGCCGGCGCCGCACGCGTTGTCACAGTCATCTAGCTAAGCACGTGTTTTTCTCTAGTTATGTTATACTAATAAGTAGTAATACCTGAGGTAACTCAATGGACTTGTCAACGCAATCTCCCGTTGTGCGCTGCGACTGGGATGGCCGCACTTAACTTTATTGACACATTGTTTCTTCTTTGTTGCAGCGGTCGTGGTGCGTTACCTGACGAAGCGATACATCGGCGAGTACAGTTCCACGGGCGGTAAGTGTCCATTCGAATTTAAATGTTTTATTATTGGTAAAAGGGCTTGTTTTAGGTCAGCTTGTCTGCCACCCGACTTTAGCTCTCTATTAGTATCTTATCTTAGATGTTGTACTCCAAAACTTAGAAGGACACCTAGCATGAATCTTAGTGGTTGAGTGTTACTGGTGAAGTAGGTATCCATATGCGGCCTTATTACTTATCATGAAGTACGATAAAAGCCAAGCGTTTAGCTGTTGTATAGAAATTGCTGAAATAAGGTTTACCATTGAAATATATAAAAATAAAAATATTGTTGACTTCATAGTTATGTAATCATAATATGATATTTTTTACGTGTGTTTTTTACAATGCGGAACTTGTGAAGCAGTAATACCTAGGTATTAAAAAATAAAACTGACTTTTAGTCTGACATAAAAAGAAATATGACGAAAGTTTTCCTTGACGCGCTGCTGTTGGCACCTTCTAAATACTTTCGAGACCTATTTAAATCCAGTAATTAAGTGCAGTATTTATGAATGCATTCGAAATATAAATAAAGCGTAGGCACATTATGCAAATATCTGTCACTGTGTCAACGTCACTCGCATTAAGATTGATATTTAGTGGGTGCAGAGAGCTGCGCACGAGTGTAGCTCGCTTACTGACGCAAAACGTTTAAGGTCGGAAGGAAACTGACATTTCGGTGTGGAATATATAATTAAAAGTCTACGGGCACGTGCGTACATTATAGTGCATATTGTTTGCGTAGTAAGCTTTCCCGAAGGGTAGAACGGTTAAGATTTCGAAAATTACAATTGCACCCAGCGTCATTGATTTCTTCGAAGAAAAACCGACTGTTGTAATAACAAAAGTAACTTTAAACGTTGTAACCTAGGTATGTCGAAATAATGCTTATGATATTGTTACAGTTTTAAAAATGTGAAACAAAATCATAAACGTCAAATGACGACTGCATTAAATGTCTTTAAAAAAAACAAAAATCTTTATAAGTTGATATTTCACTGACTGTTCTTCATGATTCTTCTCTCATACAATCTATACGGTTGGTAGTGAATTCTCAACTGCTGAGGACTTGGTCATTATATATCTTAGTGTTGGAACCAATTGAATTCCAACCATAGTGATTTTTTTATTATTGTTCTTACTGCTTTCTAACAGAGACGAGGGTTATTTGCATATGCGATTGCTGACTTAACACATCCAGCATATGCAAGGAATCCCATATAACATCACACTGCAGCGAGTAACATAATGCGTTTAACACCGCCGTTTTCGTTTTGTAATATCTTTATTATTACGTCAAGGATAAGCTGTGTAGCAACAATGACATTCAACGCTGTCCCTTGCGTTCGAATGTTTCTGTGAATACTAGCACACCAATAAAATATTAACAGGATCATGTTAATTGCGACTTCGACTTTCACGATTGTTGCAAGAAAGCTTTTTGATACTATTCATAGCCCGGTGCGACGTCTCAATGAGTTCTGAGAACGATAAAAGAGCGATTATAACACATACCTACGAGTACATTTGTCAAAACATGGACCAATTAAGAAATTTATTGCCGGATACCGCACTGGTTTCTCGTTTCGTTTATTGTAGTATTTGTAGTGCAGTGGCTAATGCGTCATACACTTTTAACTTTCGCGTTCCAAATGCTATTTCCTTCGTATATCCATTTATATAAAAATCAATCGCCACGAATGTTTGTTCGCACATCACTCTAGAACGGCGGCACCTATTTGGCTCATTATTTTCTTGTTGTGGTTGAATGGTTAGGACAATGTTTGCATTACTTTTTTTTGTAAAATTCGTCACGGTATTCAGGTTGTTTACGCGGACGCAGGCGGGCTACTAGTATTGAATACTTAAATACTTACCTTTTATTACGTCTAAGAAATTATTGAAAAATTTTAGTATCTTTCTCTATCAATATAAAACAAAGTACCAAATAATATTCAGAAATTAGATCTTGATAAACTTAAAATCAAAGAAAAGCTCTATAAAATAGCTTATTATAATGTGTCAGATTACACAGAAGACAAAACAGCATTGGGTCTGAAATGCTCCAAATACTCCAACAGCTATTTCTTATTGTCTATAATTAATTTATATAGAGCACCATATGTAAATAAACTATTTACATTCAAATTCATATTTTGTATTTTATGACCTGGTAACGACATATTTTTTTTTGTAAATGTCGTTGTTTCTGTGCCCTGTGGTTTCTTGCGCCCATTCTTTGCCACAGTTAATAAATGATGTCCTGAATGGGTGGTAGGTTAAAAAAGATTTAGACGATTCAAAGTACTTATTAATTGAGTTTATTGAATAAATAGATTTTGAGTTTTTGAAAATATTTCTCTAACAATAATAAATTAAGCAGTATCCTACATGCTAGCACAAACCTAACTGTTACGTTATCTATCACAGTAAAGTAATTTAAACAGAACTGTTATTGTTCCTTAGATGGGTTCGCGACTAAGAAAGTTATTGAGTAGCTTAACCACTCACTCTTGGATTTTTTTTGACACTTTTTTGACAGTAACTGTCAACGTCAAATTAGACAGAATGGAGCATAGACTTTGCGATATTGTGCGATAACAATACATAAGATGAACCACAGAACCGAAATAACCAAACTTGTTTATACTAAAGTAGTCTGTAAGTCTATGAAAACACGGTACAAAGTCAAGTGTGTTTTTGTAGGTGCGGTCTCATGCGACCGCTTGGGGTTTGAGGGGCCTTAAGTGCTGCCTAAGTAATGTCAGACTGTTCGGAGCTAACGCTATCGGTTGCCTCTCCTCAGAGTGCTATCTCGCAGTGTCCGATACTCCGATCGCGCACCGGCCTTAGGACGCGTCCACTCCAGAGTACTAATTGTTTTTTTTTGTCCTTTTATTCTACAACGGGAAAACACTTGACCCTCGATCAGTGCAGCATCCTTCATGACATACATGTCATGTCTACTCCAGAATACTATTTTTTTTTGTCCTTTTATTCTACAACGGGAAAGCTTTTCTACAACGTATGTCATGACGGGTGCTGCACTGATCGAGGGTCAAGTGCTTTCCCGCTGTAGAATAAAAGGACAAAAAAATATAGTATTCTGGAGTGGACGCATCCTAAGACCGAAACGCAGACACTATCAATAGGGCTGGTTCACAAATTTAACCCCTCAAGCCCCAAGCGGCCATAATTTGGCTGCACCTAGATGCTCGCTATTCCGTCAGACCCCAAGCGGCCTTATATGGCCGCGCTGGCCGCGCTCTCCACTTGACTTTGTACCGTGTTTTGATACACTTAGAGACTACTTTAGTATGAACAAGGTCGATTATTTCGGTTCTGTGGTACATTTTATGCATCGTGAACGCAAAATTTAACATTGATTTTTAATTTTTTTTTCCATTTCCGCAAATTTTAATTCCCGCCAAATCGCACCTGCTGTCAAAATTTTTAGATATTTCGTTGCCAAGACTGAGAGGTTAAAAATGCATCAGCGGGCTAGAACGAGCTATGTTTATCCGAGGGATCGGGTCTAACAGACAACCAAGGTAACCGACATAGCCCACCAGATTCGCAAGCTGATTTGTATAGGCGGATCATGACTGATGGTAAAGCACTTCTCCTTCAACTCATGATGTTAGGTGATGATAAGGCCGATGGTGGAAGCGCACTTCACCCAGATTCCTCAGCTGCTAAGGCTATCTTATGTCAAATAGTTGAAACATAACCAAACCATGCCACTAACATATTTTATGTTATACCGAAAATTTTAGATAAGAATGGTGGTAGCTAGCTCTACCACCAACCGAACGGAGTACAAACATGGGAACACCTTCGCTGGGAATCGAACACGGGACCTCTTTCTTGAAAAAACTTTTTCTACATTGTCTTTTTTACTTTAATAAATATAATTATTATTTTAACCGTGTCGCGTGGCGGTGAAAGAATACTACCAGCCCCTCTCTTGCCTTGGGTGTCGTAAAAGGCGACTAACGGACTAAAGACTGCACATACATCCAACAGCATAGAGCGGCGATGGGCTCACCCCCTGTCACGCTGAGCACATGTGCAGTTATTATTGGTTGGTGAATCGTATAGTGGTGGGAGTAGACTGCTTTTGCTGTCCTTATTGCCTAGTCTCTGACTAACGGAATAATACTCATGAATCTATGAATGTATGTGAATATAAATAATTATATTTATTATATTATATATTATTATATTTTATATTAAACAAAAAAAATCTTAATAATAATATTAAATTTTTTTTTGTTTCTTGCATCACCGTAGACGTCGCCTAACGGTGTGTAATTGTTCCAGACTTCCTGTACCAGCACCGAGTGGCTTTCGACGGAGCCGTGTCCGAGGTGGAGATACTGGACACGTCCAATTGCGCGGTAAGCAGCTTCGGATGCGATACCAGTAGATTAGAGCTTTGTTGCATTCATTGAGGTATTGTAACTAGAGACAAACTGTAAAGCAATTTTTTGCGCACTGATTTGCGGCCCAAACGCACTACAATCGCTTAGAAGAGACTAGGCGTTTGCAGCCCGCCTCCGGGGGATGTCAGTCCAAGTGTCAAAATGTCCAAGGATACATACAATACCCAGTTGCCAAAATGTGTATTGGTCAAAACATCCAAATACCAAAACTTCCGATTGCCGAAATATCTAACTGCCAAAAAGTCCAGTGAACATAACCTCCAGTTGTCAATATGCCCAATTACCGAAACGTCTGATTGCCATATGTCTAGTGAATATCTCGTCCAATTGCCAAAACGTCCAATTGCCGAATCGTCCAATTTCCAAGAAGTCTAATAGGCAGAACCACTTCAGCCACGTCCAATTTCCAAGAAGTCAGAACCACTTCAGCCAATGTTATTATCGGAGAGAAAATCGAGAGCTAAAGAGGTTCGAGAACTAAAGCTGGACACAGGCCTTCCCACTGAACAATAACCACATGAGTAGATTGGTCCACCCCACCACGCTCTGGTCTAAGTCCAATGCGGGTCGGTGGGTTACTTCTTACTTAGTCAAAGAATATGGAACTTAACGTATCCACCTTGTAGCAATGTGAGACTAGTACTATTCGAGAGGTGTTTAAAAAAGCTTGTAAACGTCATATATATTTTGTACAGCGACAACTCTCAAGCTTACAAAAGAAACAAGTTATTCGACGTTGAATATGCCGAAAACCCTTTGTGAGTCCACCCCGTGCGCCATTCTACGATAGCGTTTTTCAATTAGTTATTCACATTTCTTATGCTCTTGAGGCACTGGACAGTAATATGTAAAGATATAATCGGCTTTCTTTGCCTTATTTTATAATTATCTATTCTTTAACTAATAAATTGGTAAGGCAAAAATGTACTGTAGAAGAACTTAGCTAATTAAATAAATAAGATTCCTCCCAAATCATCGCTTTATCTACAACATTTTTATCTGACGCAGCCTCAACCTGCAGTGGCATATGACATTCATTTGTGCACCAGCCTGATTAAATAAAATACAGAAGATACTATAACACCAAAAAGCTATAGACAGGCCGAGCTTAATTTAGCGACACGGTGGGTTATTTATTACTAAGTCAAAAACTAATAAATTGGTAAGTCAAAAATTTACTGTAGAAGAACTTAATAAGATAAAAAAGATTCCCCCCCGAATCATCGGTTTATCATCAACATTTTTATCTGACTCAACCGGCAGTGGCAAATAAAGCTGTAGACAGGCCGAACTTAATTTAGCGACGAACAATGGAGATGTTATCATCAGCTCGGTCGTAGGCGGCTGATGGCCGGTACAATTTAATTAGACGAAGTTTATGGGCCTTGTAGCCGGTTATCTGGTAAGATCGCACAACCGCGCTCCGCCGCCCCCAGCCCTCGACTGAGCCTACGCGAAACTAACGTTGGCATTTAAGCTATTCAATTATGCATTACACGGGGGATTATTCAAGGAATTTTGTGATGGTCACTTCGGTATACTTTGTTGGGCTGTAGTTGGTGTATTTACTAGCGTTTGACCACTATTTCGTACGCGTGGAGTTCATACTATCCCACAGGAACAAGTTTCGAGTTTCTTTGATTCTCCAGAGAGCGTCTCTTAAGAGATCAGCTCTGATTCGGTTGGTTCATGTCATGTATAAATAAGAGAGGGGAAAAGCCCCAGGCATATAGAAGAAGGTCATTCGTTCAAGAGGCACTTTGTGGGCCGGCAGAGTGAGGGTGACTGATGCTACTTCTCTTACGCTGCACCAGTTGTCCTCGCGCCTGGACTTAACTTCCACTTAACATCAGGTGAAGTGGGGTCATTTGTCGGGCTTAGCATAAAAAAATAGTAATATTGGAAATGGGAGAGGGCCGTGACAGGTGGCGTGAGGTGATCGGGCGTTGCTATACACGGCCGTCATGTACTCGAATGTCACTTAAAGATTATAAGTGGAACTAAGAACTTAAGTTTATTTTGTGAACTTAAGCCGCACTTATAATTGTGTAGGTTTCGAGTATTTAGCCGCAAGTGGTGAATTTTAATGGTCTGTCAAGTATTTTTTTATTGTTTTCTCACTTAGCTGCATCTTTTATTATCTCCCAAAGTAATTGACAGAGTACCGCTTAGCTAGGCGGACTTAAAGCAAGCCGTACCACAAACAAAACGAGTTTGTACCATCTGTCTACCATGCCCGTGGAGTTAAATCCGCCGCGCACCGCTAGAAAACAGAGGCGGTTAAATCTAATAAAACAAATAGTTTGCCCCTACTATAAGTCATAACATAAGTTACGTATAGCAACTACCTGTTGTGCAGCGTCAAGATAAGCAGGAAATTGGGATGCAAATCTTGACACAGCTCTTTGCATCGAGACAAAGCAAATGGTTCACCTTTTAATTGTCTACTTGTATAACAGATAACCTTTGCCTTCACTTGTATTCTTCCGTCGAACCCGTGAACTATGTTTGGTCTTACGTAAAAGTTATTGTTAAAACATCGTTCGGTGAGCAGTGACTCGTGAGTGTTCGATTAAACGGGCCCGATGATGATGTCGATGACGGCTTATTAATCGGACCGATAACGGAACTAGAAACAAAACGAATCGATTGAGATTGCGCAATCGAGAAATTTATTCTATGCGTTGTCGGCCGCGTTCACGTCGCGTCTGTCGGGGCATTACTTGTTTCGATGCTTTTGTTAGTTTGTAACGAGTTACTGCATCGAGTTTATGAGCCCGAATATTTTTATTGAACGGCACTCTTAAATATTTTTGAATTTTTCGAAGTTGTTGATTGCAGTTGTGTTTTGTCGGTGCAAACTGCTCTGCGATCGTATAGTTAGTTTATAGTACAATTACTTGTAATTAAGAGAGCCACATTCATATTTCGAAATGGTGGTTTTTTATGGGAGTTATATGAAGTGTATAAAATTAAAAGGCAATTGTCGTCGTCAATCAAATTAATAGTCAAGTTATGACCGATTTGATTTCAAAAGTCAACAATAAAAGTAACATTGAACGAATTCATTATTCATGCAACGAAATCGAATTTGATTTCAAAAGGTTTTATTGTGAATTTGATTTAGATATTTCATGTACATAATATGAAAAGAAGAAGGTCGTAACTATTCTGCACTCTTACGACTTTCCTTTAAGTAACTATGACTATGATATCGCTCTCAATTACCTGGACTGCGATTTCTCTGTTCCTTACGTTATTTTAATTATCATTGACCAAGTCAATCATAGTATACCGCGTAATAAACTGGCAATCCGTTTGAATTCTCGCAAGAAGCTCTTGCTGCACCTTGCTGGTTGACCCCAACATAGCTTTTCTTCTACATACATACATAATAATCACGACTATTATCCTCGAAGGGTTTAGTCAGGGACTAGGCAATGAGGACCGCAAAAGCAGTCCTCTACCATATAGTCCACTTTTCACCAAATAAGTAGCAACTGCACATGTGCTCAGAGTGACAGGTGGTGAGCCCATCGCCGCTGTATGCTGTTGGATTTATGTGCAGTCTTTAGTCCGTTAGTCGCCTATTACGACACCCAAGGGAAGAGAGGGGGTGTAGTATTCTTTCACCGCTACGCGGCACGGTTACTTTTCTTCAAACGTGCACTAAAACACAAAGCCTTATATCCATGTTTGTCACCAGTTGCGCGGCTGTCTAGCGGAGCATGTGCGTTGGGGCGACGCGTTCGCCATCGTGTACTCCGTGTGTGAGCGGCGCTCCTTCCTCGCGGCTGCTGAGCTGCTATCTCTGCTGGAGAGGACCAGGCTGCCGGGGTGCACAGCTATCACCCTCTTAGGAAACAAGAGAGACCTTGAACACGCTAGGTAAGATAATTAAACAAGCGATAAGGGAGATGAATTTTTGGCTGCTGCCTAGCTGCTGTCTTTGATCGAACGACCCAGGATGCCGGGCTGTCCATCATCACCGTCTTAGGAAACATTTAACAGAGGTTATGGGGATTGGGGGGTTTTGGTGGCTGCTGATGAGCTGCTGTCTCTGATAGAGTGACCAAGATGCCGAAATGTGCGGCCATCACCCTCTTACGAAAGAAGAGATACCTTGAACACGCTAGGTAATATAACATTTAACAGGATTAAGAGGGGTGGCCACTGTTGTCTGCTAAAATAAGAAAAAAATGAATCCTTTTTGTCTTTCAAGGGATAGATTTCAAGGGTAGTAAAAACATCTTTCAGTAGAGTTTTTGACGCTGATCGTTTTATGTACAGGGAGGTCCACGCAGAAGAGGGTCAGGAGCTGTCGCTTCGCTTCGGCTGTCAGTTCTACGAGGTGTCGGCGGCGGAGTCGAGCGCGGGCGCGGCGCTGGCGTTCCACGCGCTGCTGCGGGAAGCGCGTTCGCTGGCGCTGCTGCTACCCACGCCGCGCCGCAAGCTCGCCGCATACTCCGTCTCCAAGGTAGGTTATAGAGTCGGCGACGTGGGTCAGGAGGTGTCGCTGCGCTTCGGCTGTCAGTTCTGAGAATTGTCAGCGACGGAGTCGAGCGCGCTCGCTGGCGCTGTAAGCTCGCTGCTTACTCCGTCTACAAACGTGGGTTATCAAGGTTAACAAGGTCAGCGACACAGAACAGGGTCAGGAGCTGTCAGTTCTACAAGGTATCGGCGGAGTCGAAAGCGATTTGAAGGGATAGATCCAGCGAGACTTCAGGATCATCAGATCCCTTGGTGTCGCAAGCGTTTATGGACTGCGATGGCCGCTTTCTATTGGCCGGAAGCAACTTTCACAATGCCCAACCGTGTCACTGGATATTATTTACAAATTAAATATATCTCAGGCTCTTTTGTCGTTCGAAGGCAAGTAAAGTCGTTGGTCCCGGTTGTTGTAGTTAAATGGCTGTCGCTAAAAACCACAAAGTCGCATTGGGCCAGTACAGTGAGTGGCTGTTGCCCATGTAGGAAGGCTTGTACCCAGCAGTGGGACGTCTATATGCTGGAAATGATGATGAAAAGGTGTCGAGTAATTTACTGTCATACGAAAAACGAAACGAAAAAGAAAAAACATTTAGTACCTCCACTAAAACATATATTTTTCCACAGGTAATCGGCACGATATTCGGCAAAAACAGCAAGAGCGTGCGCAAGAAAAGACCATCTTTAAGCATTTAAACATTATTCATAATATTTATTGTTAAGTTCATAGACTGCTTCTTTTTAAAACAATTACCTTAAGTTTATATAATACAGAATTTAAACTAGCATACATTGCATGCATTCGAATCGTTAAGATAATAATGTAAATCTTAAAAAGTCATTTCGAATTTAAAATCGACGTGCTTGTAAATACAACTGTATGTAAATAGTAATAAAGTCGTTAGTTGTTTATATAAATACACCTCGCATTAGAATAACAGCGAGCACGAATAAAGAGCTAATAAGTTGTAAATAAATATTTTTTATAAGTTCGAACGTTTGTGCTAAGTTTAAAGTTATATCAATAATAAAATTGTGTACTAAAACTTGTTTGTTGTTTTATTTGACCGACTTGCTATTGTGTACGCGTAAGTATTCTCCAATAAGACATTTGAAAGTTTGTTTCTGTTACGAAAGCCAGAGAAAACGTAAAATTGTCACCTTTTATGGGTTTACCGTAAAATCCGGACATCGCCTCGTAACTATCCCAGTGCCTCGGAGAAGAAACCGATGGTACCTTAACGCGTCAGTCAATTGCATACTGTTATATAGTTAACGTAATGAAAGCTCATTTTTCGAAAACCGACCGATAGATCTTTCAAAATGGACAGTAACAAGGCGCAACGTAGACATTTTACTGGCTAACCCATCGGCCGTATACCTTAAAAGGTTGCATCGTAAAGTCTAACTCAATTGTCTTGATATATTCCTCAGCCGTCAAACACTTTCCTAGATGTCGGCTGCGAGATAGCGTCACGTGGGTCGTGGCGTATTATGGCACACCGTACACAAACATGTCTTTAAGAGCTCTAATGAGTCGCTGTTGCCGTACGTGTGTCACGACGCGCGGAACAAGCCCTGGCCTTGTCGCAGCAATATTGATCGAGCAGGGCAGCCAATAACGGAGAGAGTTCGCCCGGACTTGCATGTTACACTCCCGACGTGCGATTCAGTGATAACGTCCAACCGATAGCGCGGTTGGAGCCGCGTGACGCTAAACGATCACTAATGTGAAAGCCGACCGACAAGTGCAGATTCGGACTCCCAGACGAACATAAAAATCTGCCAGACGAGATTAGAGATTCGACAACCGCCACCGATGGAGCGGAAATAATCGTAAAGATGTTCCGCTACCGATAACAATAATAAACTGTTGCAAGTTCAAGTGCGCGCTAATAAATATATACACATTACGATTTATACCTACGGTGGACCGCAGAATAGAAATGAATACGGGTGAGACTATGCAATAAGTAATCGGTGAGCTCGGTGGTTACGTAATAAATGCGCCTTTGGTTGTCCCGCTCGTATTAATCGGGTCCAGGTGTATCGGCCGATCCGGAGATATGAGCAATAAATCGAATCGGTCGATCGCAGCAGTGGCGCCAACGTTCCGCTCGGAGCGATGCGGAGCGGAGAGGAGCGATATTATCTCCGCCGAGATGCAGCCGCGATCTATGGCCGGACTGGCGTGGCCGCAGCCGGCGTGGCCGTGATTAATTGACCGTGTTGAGTTGGGTTTCATCTGATTTAAATTGCCTCGCAACTATTGCGTCGTCCCAACTAAAAGATATACCTTAATGTCAGCTGGTAGCCGCCCGAGGCGTATATGATTCCGATTACTGTTCCACGATAATAAATTGGACACACTCTCAATCGTAACGCCCACACTTTACGTCAAATAGATCGTGAATTTACTTGCTCACAGTTTGATGCAAAACAGTAAGAATTCTTTGTAGATACTGAAAAAGTTGTAAGCTCTAGGAGTTTTTGATCTATTTGATGTTGATTTCAAAGTGCTTGTAATCACATTTAACTTTCGTAAAGGAAAAAAGAAATGCTGTGTCATTATTTCATTCAAAAGCGAGATAATATGAAGAGACGTAGAAGCTATCGCTTTATGTTTCAAGCACAAATACAAGACACTAGTAAGTACATCAAGATAGAATCTTACGTCGATTTGTTGCAGAAAGTTATAACGAATTTTACATCTTCTAAAACTCAAGAGCTTTTTGAAATAATCTCATATAATGGTTGTATCACAAATTCATTGAAAGCCGGGGTCAAGAACAAGTGACCTACGTCATTGTGTTATAAAGCGTCAATTATAGAATTTAATGAATCGGCAATACACGATCGGTGACAGGTGAAAGCGCAGATCTAATCAGGAAGGATACGCAGAAATCCACGGAGTTATTCTAGTTAACTAACTTCCAGCTGACTGAGTCTTACAAATGTTGATTTCTTAAACGTGACCATTTTTTGTTTTTATAAACATAACTAATATAAAAATAAACTAGTTCAAAACCCGTATCTGATCATTCGGGACAACAACGAAACAAAATGTAAGTAGACTTACTTTAATGAGATTAATTAGTAGTATTCTATTTGGCCCTCGGAATAATTTTGCAGTAATTTATTGTCTTAATGTTTATATATAAATGGACAAACAATTAAATAAACATATTTCTAAGGAAACTAAGTCATCAGTGCATTTCAATATAACGTCATCACATATCTTAGTGCATAGTTATATGAATTAAAAAAGAATTTGACAAAATTCATTAATAATAAGAAATATGAATACCATGCCACGGTATTTTCATTCAACACCTAAAGAGGCAAATAAATGACGGAAAAGACTTAAGTACTTAGAATTTTCAAAACTCTATAAAAAGTATTTTTTTAAGTTTAAAATACTGAAAAAGATATATCTCACAGAAGTTGATAAGAATTCTTAATAAAACAGCGATTACCAATGTGCAGACAAAACCACATAATCCATTCCTTCAACGTAAGGTCTGAATTTTTAAAAGGGTCAAAAAGTACACAACACTTATCCGAAGCGTATCCGAACTTGGCTGTTTACATACATAGACTCACGGCTATGTACCAAAAGGGTTAATTAGAGACTAGGCAATGAGGACCCCAAAAGCAGTACAATATCACAGTCTACGCTTCACCAAATTACTACTGCACTTGAGATCAGCGTGATAGGCGGTGAGCTCATCGCTCTACGTTATTGGATGTACGAGTATGTGCAGCAGTCACCTTTTACGACACCCAAGAGAAGAAATGGGTTATTAGTATTCTTTTAATAATGAGATAACCATCTCGCGTAGCGTTGAAAAAATAGTACCACCCCCTCTCTTCCTTTGGGTGTCGTAAAAGGCGACTAACGGACTAAAGACTGCTCATACATCCAGCAGCATAGAGCGAGAATGGCCTCACCACCTGTCACGCTGAGTACATGTGCAGCCGCTATTTGGTGAAAAGTGGACTATGACTGAGGACTGCTTTTGCTGTCCTCATTGCCTAGACTCTGACTAACCCTTCAAGGATAATAGTTGTGATTATATGTATGTATGTATTAATTAATGAGCCTCCACCACTCAGCTCAGATCATGACCGATTAGCTTTTGAAAAACAACAATCGCACCGATGCAATATCGCAGTGACAGACGAGGGCACGAGACACGCGGGAATCTGTCCCGATGTCGGAGATAAACCTATCGGCCACTTTCATCGGCCGCTACCAATCAAATGATTACCAGTTTCTTCTAATTGCTTGCGTTTCTTCACAGCCGATCGGTTGGGTGTATTTACACTGGGGCGCTTTTGATTCTATTTTTTGAGGGAACTTTAGAATATTTGTTTTTTTTGGTATTCGACATTGCCATTTGGCAATGTCGAGACCATTTGGTAAACAGCATACAATCAACCTGCTATACAATACTTGAAATCTTACTAACCAACAGAGCAATTGGCTGTATAATTAAATACCTGAATGGTTTTGCTATATACTTATTATTTTATTTGATAGGGATATAATAATAATACCAATGGTATTCCTCATTTCATAGCAGTTCCGATAGAGCTGTCACTCAGATAGCAACCAAGGTAGCAACTACAGCTTTTATCAGCTGGCATTTCACCAATCTTTAAGGTCTTGAAAAAGCAATCAGTCGGAAGTTCGGTTTGAGTCTCACCCACAAACAGTCTCTTTTTCAGTGTCATATTCAGTTTCAAAATAATATAGCATCGTGACTGTAAAAAAATTACAAGAATTAATGGCAGCGTTGGCAATTAATATCTACTAAGAAGTTCATGATTTTTTTTATTGTTAGATTTTTTACTTGCTATTTTACTTATAACTTGCTAACAGTTTCGCTATTTAATTAAAATCTTTGTCCTTTCTTCCACAATAGTCGACAGATATATCTTTTCGTAACAAACGCACCAGTGTATACACGCATAAAAAGATTTATGCATGGCCGAAGACAGAACCAGTATCTAATAACCCACGTGATCAATATCCCATCACAGGCACAGCCGTCCATCCACGGTTGTTAAGGAAGATAGCTTGATATAAAACATGACTTAAATTATTTGAATGTGTTTATTTTAATTTTATAGCTAGATCCTATCGTGTTAAGAACACCATAAAGACTGACATGCAAATTGTTTAATGGCCCAGACGAGTTCATTTAAAACTTGTAAACTGGCCAGTTATAGTTGCGGGTTTAAAAATAAACTTTGACAGGCGGGCACGCTACATTGAATATTATGAAAAGCTTACAACAATATAATATGGATGCAGCAAATAGGTTGAGATTGTGGATCTTTTTGCTCATGTTGTTGTGATATTTTTTTTTCTATATTGTAAGTTACCACACTAATAATTTACACAATTTCATAAGAGTAGTGTCACGGAAACATTGCGTATCTATATTAAAAAAAAAAATATGATAATAATCATCATTTACTACTTTATTAGTTAATTCCGGTCGATGAACAAAACAGATAAGTCTCGCAAATGACTTTGAACCATTCAAAGATTCATTAAACCTATCGGAACCGACCAAGAAATTAATGTAAGTATTCCATTAAATACATTGTTACTCTTAATTTTATTTATTATAAAAAAAACTATTTGCAAAATCTAATAAAAGATTAAATAATTAGTACCTCGGATTGCCATTTCAGGATTCGATTACAGTTGAAGGTAAATTACGGAAATTATAAAATATAAAATATTACATTTTTACAGGTTTATCATAAAATAATATGACATTTAGGAAGTAAAAACGCCGGATTTTAATCTAGATTGATAAGTTAAGACCTGGTTCTGAATGTAATCGGATTGCAACTGGTATAGTGTTGCTCAGTTTCCTTTTTATTGCCACAGATTAACACAAGGCCTTGCGACATAAAAGCCACGTTTAAAAATATTTCGATACGATGTTTCTTAAAATTGCACGGGTTGTCCAACAAAAAAAATTGTCGAATAACGGTTAAATCCATTAATATTTCGTATTAATATTCGACAAAACACAAATTTAAAAATAACCAAACAATAATGCTTCACTTTCCCGCCAAGAAGTCAAATCTATATTCTGAAAACACACGCTAGCAGGTGTAGTAGGTTGATAGGCTGGCGTCTTAAATCAAATCAAATCAAAATTTCTTTATTCAGTAAACTTAAAATAAGCATTTTGAATCGTCTAAACTTGATTTACGACCTCCTTGGTCGTGTGGTTTGTACACCGGTTTTCATGGTGTCGCCATCTCTGAGGTCCCGGGTTCGATCCCCGGTCGGGTCAATTTAGAGAAAAACTGTTTTTCTAAATTGATTTCGGGTCTGGGTGTTTTTTTCTATGTTTATGTAAATTTATCCGTTATCTTACCATATAAACGAGTTTCACAAGAATACTCATCTTGGTCTAGATAATTGGTGTGAATTATTTATATTTTTACAAAATTTATTTATATTTATTTATTTATTAATTTCTTTATTTGGATAGATGGACCCACCCACTCCAACCAATCAGGAAGTCAGCAGTCAGTTAGCTGTGAAGAAAAACGGCCTTGAACGTCCCTTAGTTATCAAACATTCTTGAAAAATATGAATAGGTATTACTGGCTGGTTTTTAATTATAAAATAAATGTTCATTTTTAATAAAAATATTATTACTTACAGCTTTTTTATGTTTGTTGACTGAAAAACTTAATAAAGCTCTAAGGATGAGGTAGAATTTTTTGAAACGTTTCGTTATCTATAAGGATGTCTCGCGAAAAATATATCTTATCTAGTGACTTATTTTAACTGCGTAATAGAGCGACGTCAACTGGTCGAAAGACAAAACATTTAAATGAAAAACAATGTTAGCGTGCATGGCGTCCTTAGAAGTGTAATTTGGATAATGCACTTGCATGTTCCAATATATTAACAATACATAGCTTTAACAATAGGTAGCTTTTGTTACATTTGAGATTTTGTCGCTTTTGGGGAAAAAGAAGTAAATCCCAAACGCAAGCTTCAGTGGGTTGTTGTAAAATAAAATTTCGTAGCATAACAATAAAATAAAATTATAAATTTTAATTCACTTCTATTTTTCTAAATAGTAACAATTTTTCCTTATATCAAATTAGGTAGTAATCATTTACATTACTCAAATTTAATTTATTAGGCCGAAAATAACAAAAAAAACTATCAGACGAATCTGCCCCGACAGGTCAATTTCAAATTAAATTCCAATAAATTTACTAATAATTTTGTCAACTATAATTTACTGTTTAAATTAATCTAAACCTTATTACAAAGCTATTACACACCCTAAAACACATGAAAATCCTAAGAGTCAAAAGTGACCCAGCGGGTCGATGATAAATTTAATTTTAAATAAATTTTATATTATTGTTCCGTCTACTACCTAACCAGCCAGCTAATATTTCAGCGGTAAGAGCTATGGTCGTGGGGTGGTTGGGATAAAACCAGTACCGTCCGGAGTATGAGGTTGAAATAAAAAATTAAATTACTCCATCTATAAAAAATATTAAATTAAATGTTCCAATCAGATTAACCGTATAAAAATAATCAAACGTTTAAAGCCAATAAACCAGAGAACCGTGGGGTTATACCAAAACACAATTAAAATTTATGGGCGCCAGGATCGTATAGTCGATCCGAATCTGTAGACGACGTTACCATACAACTTCACAACACAGGTCGAACTCGCAAATCCTCAATGTTTCACAACTTCACCAACGCTTGGTGTAGTTGGGAAGAGGGTATGATACCCTACTTAAAAATTGTAGTTTCAAAAGGCAATTTTAGAAAGGTCTAAAATATAAAAAAAAACTGGTAATTAAAAAAAACGTTAATCGTTAAACGTTAGGCGTTGTCGGCTCGTCTTGCAGCAGGTGGCCGCTGGTACCCCTGAGGAAACAGGTTTCGCGTCTAGGCTTTAGGGCCCAGCTCTAAATTCTGGCGGCGAGACGAGCTTCTCGAAGCACCTGGAATTATCAACACGGGACCTTATTACTACATTCCACACTTAGGTCAGAACTGTTAAATGTATTGGGTCCTGCAGTCTGCTATCTGTAATCCGAGCTGCAACTTATCATAATCAGGGACTCGCTGCTCAACGGGGGTCTCAAAAGCTTCCCAGCGTTGTTGTACAACTATAAACTAACACTAGTTCTATACTATTTACCACCATTGCTCAATTTTAGAGGTTTTCATATTTAACTCGAACAAAAGGTACCACAATGCTATTTGACCCGACCAACAATGAGTTTAGTTCTTTGTTGGAACATGCACAGAATTAACTGGCTAAGGATTAAGTGGTGATGTGAAGGCCACGTGGCCCACCATGTCTCTTGGGGCTTAGGAGCAATTCTAAAATCTATAAAAATCGAATGTCTGGATTCCTAGTAAAATTTGACAGTTTATTTGTTAACAGAGCTCAAGCAAAACATTTAGGAACAATGATATTGTAATACTTACGCGCTGTGATAACTTATCTCGCACGGGGCGCGTGGCAGGACTCTGCGACAGACACTTAGAGGTGAGCACGGATCCTAGAAATAAACCACACGCTTGTTGACAATATTCTTATAAGCTAATGACGCCTCAAATCCACTGACATTATTACGACCTTAGATTAAAACAAAAAGGGATTACGACTAATTCATACCTTAGTAAAATCGATCTCAACACATAGCACCAACTCATACCAGAGAATGATTCATTTCGGCCTCGTGTCCCTTCTACTTTCAATTTGCCGGAAGTCCTAAAAGTGGACGGCCAACCTAGGAATTCTACCCGAAAACAAGGAAATAAATAACATAGTGGCTCTTTAAGAATTTTTCTGTCAAACTACCAAAACGTCAAATATGACGTTTTCACCACTCGTTTTGACACAGAATGAATCTGTCAACCATCTAACTACATTAACATGTAAAAAAATTAACGTTTAGCAATGTGAAATGCGTTTTTTTAATTTAAATTAAATTTACCGGACTAATTACCCTGTCTTAATATTAGGGAGTATTAGTTTCCTCTCTGGTAACCCCTACGGGCAGAGACAATATCCATATAAAATATTTATCACAATCGAATGTTCTAGATAAAAGTCCTTATAGAAAAAAATAGATCCATTTCCGGATTTGTTTGAATTTAATTTAATTACTAAAAGTAAATATTATACATATTAATTTATTATCGGAACTGTATCAACTATTTTTAAAATTGAATCTTTTATGTAAAACGAAAAGCTGACTGCAACTTCACTCCGCCACCGCTAGCTGTCGCTACGGTGGCTGTCATTTCGTCTTTGGCGTTATGTCAAATACCAAACGTAAACACACAAATAAATTATCTCAATTTATTCAAATCTAATGAAAAGTCTTGCCAAAACGAATTTCCAAGGGTGTATTAATTGAACATGCAAAAAAAATGTGTCCAGTACTGTATCAGCCAAGGCTACATGTCTATATTATGAAGAAAAAATGGATTTAATTTTAACAACCTACAATGACTAATGTTTTTGGAAACCCGATCATTTAACATCAATGATTACAGGTAACTATTTTTCAATTATTGCAAACCTTTATTGTAGATTAGCATAGGCAGACAGGGCTCTGAATTTACAACGTAACACTTTAGTATTACCGAGGTTCATTAAGAGTACAGTCTCTTTACGCATAGGTTTTCTTAATCAGCTGTGGATCAGCCAGTAAGTAAGGTTTAAGGATGCACTGTACTTAGATTTGTTTTATCCACTATGACGGGTAAGCCAAATTTCTTTCCTTCATTTCATTTGATGGTAAGTGATGTTAAAATGTCCTCTCTTCTGTCAACGTCACTTCTAGACAGGTTCCCGTAATAACGCTCCTCCGTGTTTTTAAAATAAAATTCTCGATTTTTAATAACATTTGTGCTAAGTGAATATAGTAAAAGTGTCACAGTGAGTTTGAAGTTCATTTGAGTGATTGTTTGGTGATCCTGCATCCATCGATTGACTAGTAATTAACTAAAAATCTTAAGACTCATCAAACCAATAATAGGCCTATCCGTTGGTTCGCATATTTACGCTACCTGCATTGTATTTATGTAGCGTATTTGCCGCTGCATTGCAACTTCATTGACCGAACGCTCCTTCCGATCGAGCGCTGTACCCGCTGCATTGCCGTTCACGCCTACACAATGAATAGTACACTGGAAATGGAAATCTCAGACATTTCCAACCATGCTGATCATCCCCTGCTGACAGGAGAATCTCCCTCAAGTGATTATATCACCTTACGTGACAAAATTTCTTCTGAACCAGCGGCTCCCCCTCCGCAAGGATTATAAATTATTTCAAGATTCTATTCTTACAATGTCGGAGCGATGGTTCACCAAACAGGATGAGAAAGCTTCACAAATACTAGAGGAATTTAAAGAAATCAAAACATTTATGAGTGATAAATACGATAAATTAAAGGTTGATATAGATGACACCAAGAAGCGTTTGACAGTGGTCGAGGAAAAGTTAGTGCTCTATGCTCAGCAGGCACAAACAATGTCAGACCTGGAGTTGAAGGTATACAACAACAGGCCCGTCGATACAATGTAGAAGTTGGCAATATGCCTGAGAAAAGGGGAGAGAATCACATGGAGATTGCTGAAGCCATAGGAGCATTGATTAAGAACCCCCTATCGCGCCAAGATATAGTCGCCATTCATCGTGTTCCGCAAGCTTATTCTGCAGGCACTCGTCTTAAAAACATAATTATTAAATTTTCCACAAACAAGGCGCGATAATTTTATCGCTGCTTCCAGATTACACAAAGGCATCACGTTTGAACAACTGTGCTCATCGGGCCATCTCAAAAGATTGATGTCAACGAACACCTAACAATTTTTTTTTCTCGTTTGTCTTTTCTGTTACATGGCAATCTGTTAATTCAAACAATGAGCCATTTGTTTGTTTTTGTTTTATGTCTCTTTTGGATAGGAATATCCAGTGATTTTCTATCACACGTGGGTGAATCTGTTCTTCAGAAAGGGCATACTGTGTCTTTTTAATCGGGAAAAACATAAGCTTCCTGTCCCCTCGAGTTTTGACGCCAATTGGTTGGTATGTTTTTGTAGTCGGCTTTGATACTTCTCGCTGTATTTGGCAATTTCCTCCTTGACGGTGCGGATATTCAGGTCCATGTGTGTAAGCTTGTTGCTTATGAAGTATGGCATGTCAAGCATAATAGTACGTAATGTTTTATTCTGAAATCGTTGGAGAATCTCGATGTTGCTATTGCTAGCTGTTCCCCAGAGTTGGATACCATATGTCCAGATTGGTTTCAAAATGGCTTTGTAGATCGTCACTTTACTGTTCTGACTTAGCTGCGATCTCCGTCCCGTCAGCCAGTACATGTTTCTGAGTTTCAGATCAAGCTGCTTTCTTTTAGTCTACATATGTTTTTGTCATGTGAGACGTCGGTCAAGGTGGATCCCCAGATATTTGGCATCTTCAACTTGCGGTATGGGTATGTTATGGAGAACAACAGGTGGACAAGTCTGTTTGTTTAAGGTAAACGTGACATGAGTTGATGCTTTCATTAGCCTTAATGCGCCATGTCTCCAGCCACATTTCAACTTTATGCAGGTGTGTCTGAAAATTAGCAGAGGCAGTGTTGGGGTTGTCATGTACTGACAATAGTGCTGTGACGTCTGCGTAAGTAGCCGTGGTAGTGTCATCATGCGTTGGTAAGTCGGCTGTGAAGATCAGATAGAGAATTGGTCCCAAAATACTCCTTTGCGGAACTCCAGACTCTATTTTGCATAGTTGTGAGGTTTCAGTCCCATATTTAACCTCAAAACAGCGCCCGTTCAGGTAAGACCTAATCAATGGGAAAAATGAATGTGGAAGGGTCTCTTTAACTTTGAACAGTAGTCCATCGTGCCACACCTTATCAAATGCCTGTCCAATATCGAGAAAGACAGCGGTGCAATATTGTTTATTTTCCAGTGTTCTAGCAATGGTATCAGCAAGGCGATGCACTTGTTCTACAGTGCCGTGATGTTTTCGAAATCCAAACTGATGGGATGGGATTATTTTAGTCAAGTATTGACGCATTCTGACCAGGATAATTTTTTCCATTAGTTTTCCAATTAGTGGAAGAAGGCTGATTGGTCTGTAAGAGCTTGCTTCACTAGGCGGTTTTCCTGGTTTGGGCACCATCACTACTTGAGCTATCTTCCACTGTCCAGGAAAGAAGTTAAGCCTCAAACAAGCATTGAAAGTAATTGTCAGAAGCAAAATCCCCTTTTTCGGAAGTTATTTCAGTAGAGTAGAGCCGATTTGATCGTATCCTGGCGATTTACCATCTTTCAAGGAATCTATTTGTCTTTTTACTTCTTTTGGAGTAACACACTTTAAAGGTAAGCCCATCTGTAACGGGAAATTCAAGTACGAATTAACCTCTTTGTCGTGGTCCGGGTTAGTACTTCGGTGCGGTTGAAAGACTGATTGGATTGGTGCTCGGCGTACCTGGTTGCCTTTTCCCGATCTGATCGAGCCCAGGAACCACAACTTATTTTGATTGGAGGCACGTGTACTACTGGCCTTTTAAGTTTTATAGTTGCTTTCCACAGAGAATAATTGTTTTTTTTAGATGGATAAGGCTGGCCAGATAAGTTTGGAGATTCTTGTCATTGTCTTCTTTGATTAATCTCTTAAAATCATGTGAAGCCTTATTGAAAGCCGTTTTAACACTGGGATATCAAGAGTTTTGCCATATTTTTCTTAATCTTCGGCGTTCATTTACTTTGTCCTTAATGTGTCTAGGGTAGTAATGAGGTTGAGGCACCCTAGTTCTTTGTTTAGGGGTTGACTTATATGCAGAATTGTGGATTAACTTGTTTAGACCTTCAATGGCAGATTCCACATCATTGGGATTTTTTAATGGTAATTTTAGATTTACATCATTAGTGATGCTTTCTCTATAGCAGCTCAGTCCGCTTTAACCCCTCCAAAACACAAGTTTGCGCATTTACCGCGAAAAAACATCCCTTCGTCGTACCTCTGAACCTTGAGGGAGCTCCCCTTGATACCAATCCGATTATTGGAATCCTTGGCGTCGATATTTCGAGTGACGTTCAGTTTCGTGGTCATTTGGAAGGTAAAGCTAAATTAGCTTCGAAAAAGCTGGGTGTGCTTAATAGAGCGAGTCAGTACTTCACGCCGGCCCACCGTTTACAACTGTATAAAGCACAGGTCAGGCCGCATATGGAATACTGCTCCCATCTCTGGGCTGGAGCACCCCAATACCAACTCCTTCCATTTGACCGCATTCAACGCAGGGCTGCTCGAATTGTCGGCGACGTGGTTATTTCAGGTCGGCTCGATCCACTGGCTCTTCGGAGAGACGTTGCGTCTCTCTGTATATTGTACCGTATATATCATGGGGAGTGTTCTGAGGAATTGTTCGGCTTGATCCCTGTCGCTAATTTCCTTCACCGCACTACACGCAACCGACTGTCATTCCAGCCACATCACCTTGATGGATGGCGGTCTACTACTCTGCGATTTTCAAGAAATTTCTTGCCTCGAACTACAGTGTTGTGGAACCAGCTCTCGGCGGCGGTATTTCCAGACCGTTACGACTTAGGGATCTTCAATAAACGAGCCTATTCCTTCCTTAAAGGCCGGCAACGCGCCTGCGATTCCTCTGGTTTTGCGGGTGTTCATGGGCGGCGGTGATTACTTTCCATCAGGTGACCCGCTTGCTCGTTTGCCTCCTTCTGCTATAAAAAAAAAAAAGCAATCCCAGTTAGTATTACGGTTATGAGGTCCTATGTTACGTTCCACCATTACCTTTTTGCAGTCTACATTGAGGATGGCAGGGGTGTGATCAGAGGATAGGTCCGTGCATGATTCGATTTTCATGTTGCTGTAGTGAACATTTTTAGCAATATAGAAGTCAAGCAAGTCCGGGACTTTATTTTGATCCGATGGCCAATAAGTTGGTTCACCATGTGAAATGCACGGTAAAGTTAGTCTATACCCCCAATATGTATGCTTGGCGTTCCAGTCTCCACCACAGATGAATCTATTTCCTAGACTGGAAAAATATGTCCCACAGTCTTCTGTAGAAATTGTGTGTCTTGGGGGGCAGTAAACTGAAGACAAAGTTGTCTCAGTTTTCTTTTCAATTACTAACCTAACTATTAATAAAAAAATACTCTTCCTAGCTAGAGAATCAGCAAAGCAGAAGGGATTTCACTTTTTTTGGGTCAAGAATGTCATCTTTCTTGCGCGTAAGAACGAAACTTCCTCTATATTCGACAATGACGACCTTAATAAGTTAGAGAAATAACTATATCCGCTTGTTCTTTGGTTTTATTTTGTCAACACATTTACTGTCAGTGTTTTACATATTTATTCATCATGATTCTAATTACAATAACATGCCTTATAATGTTTGTATATGCAGCCTCTCAATCTTTCATTACTCTGTGTTAACGAATGTCCAATTCCTCACAAATCGACCTCGGCAGGGAACTGAATCCAAAATGCCACATCGAGAGTGCTATTTTAACTGCCTCCCGTAAGTTGGGTATTCTCAATAAGGTGAGGCGGTTTTTCACTCCCCAGCAGCGCTCTTCGTACAAAACTCAGGTGCGATCGAGTATGGAGTATTGCTCCCATCTATGGGACGGCTCCGCTAAATACCTCCTCGATGCACTTGATACACTGCAAAGGCGAGCGGTACGCATTATTGGACATGCTGAGGTTACAGCCTCCCATGAGGACCTCCAGCTGCGTAGAGACATTGCTTCTCTCAGTGTCTTCTACCGCAATTACGACGTAGAGTATTCTGAAGAAGTTGTTGATCTTATCCCGCCCTCTCCTTTCCTCTCCCGGACTACACATGCTGGTCTTAGGAACCACCATCATACTGAACAAACTATCAGTACTCGTACCAAAAAATTTGGCAAGTCGTTCCTCTGCAAGACCATTCGGCTTTGGAATTTTTTGCCGGCGAATGTGTTTCACAGCTCCTACAGTCCCGGGTCTTTTAAGCGGGGCGTGAAACGGCATTTATGCAGGCCGTCATGAATGGGTGCGCTCGTTACCGTGCTTATTCCACGATGGGGAGCGCTCTCATTATTTTGGACTGCATCGGCTGCTTACCATCAGGCAGGATGCAGTCACTATGACGAGTCAAAAAAAAATGCGCAAATGGTTTTATGTTAACATATCTGTTAACCTTTTTATACTTGTAAAATAGTTATAAAAAACATGTGTAAATAAAAAGATATTGTCGTGTTAAAGAATGTCTTACAAAAAATATTGTACTTATAAAGTACTTTTTATGCCATACTGCTCCAAAACAAAATTTAATAAAATAGACATATTTTCTCTCACTTTTAATCAGTTTAAAACGAACGTCCTAGAGTAATTCGTAACTCAGTCTGATAATGTTTGAAAGAATTTTGGGGTCATCTTCTGTGGCTCATTTATTGCGTAGGTATTTAAGAATTTTGAACAACACAATTATTGGCTTTAGTTTTAACAGCACAGATTTTTCACAGAATCAATAATAATTGTAACTGTAATGTATAATCCTTATATCTGTTCCTGTTTCGATAAAACTGTATTTACCTCTTATTGTGGACAATGTCGCTGGTTACACAATTAACTAATTTATTGTTAACGTTTAATTTAACTGGTATTGTGTAATTAATATTGTGTAAATATTATTGTCCTGAATAAAATAAAATATAAATAAAGGCCGAAGGTGGAAGCGCGCTTCACCCGGAATCCTCAACGACTGAGGAACAGGCTAACTTATATCTTAACTGTCGGAACACAACAATGCTCTAACATTGTTGTTATGGCGAAAGACTTTAGATACGATGGTAGTAGCTAGCCAGGTGGCCTTAACCAATCCTACCACCGACCAAAACAAGTACGTACACAAAAATGTACCAGCTAAATGGGATTCAAATCCGGGACCTCAGAGTCTAAGACCGTTGGCTTAGCCACTAGACCACAAAGGTCAAAGATTCTCTCTATCTCATTCGGATATGCTGTATCTGTATCATTACAAAGTCCTTTCAAAACTAAGAAAATGCTAACTTCTCTCTCTATCTCTCTCTCTCTCTCTCTCTCTCTCTCTCTCTATCTCTCTCTCTCTGTTATAAGCCAACGACAGCAAAGTACTTAGTCAGTTTTTGCTTTAAGTCATCAACATAAAACCTAAAAATCCTATTCCAAATAAAATAATAGGTAATATTAAAAAAGAAGAAGACATCTATGCATTCAAAGATTCTACTCCAATACATTTTGTTGGACTCTTATTACTCATGTGCTCTAAAGTACCTATGCTATATGATGTCAAATTAGAAAGGACACATACTTACTTAATTCAATCGGGCACCGACTCCATGAGTAAGAGTATGTTTATGCAGAAGCTTGTCACAACAACATTAGTATTGATGACAGTCATTAACAATTGCTTAACGTTATGTAAGCCTAATTAGCACCCAGTTCCTAGAATGATGGCAAAACACTTCAGCAGATTAATTAGTTTCGCAACTTTAATATAAAAAAATATCGAGACCCATAATCGAATTGTATAACAGAAAAAACCGGTAAAGCAAATGGTATCGATTTAAACACTTAATAAAAGTGAACGCGTTGACGGTAGATCAAGTCAATGTGTGAGACTTGCATGAAACGCAACTTTGAAATATTTGACTGACAGGAAAGACCTTCATCTAACCTGATGATAAGTGATGACAAGGCTTAAGATAAAACCGCACTTTACAGACCTTGGTCAGAAGCTGACAGTCAGCAAAAGTATAAAAAATACAGATTGGTTAAGAGAAGGTAGAATACGAAAAGGACATTTTCATTAATTTATTTTAACAAATTCATTTGAAAACGATCGCTCACTTAATAATACTCGTACAAGCGTAAGTTACTTGAAACAAAATGTCAGTGTAACTCAATGTGACCTTTCAAATTAAGTCATTTTCACTGCTTAGAAATACAATTTGCTCTTCAATTCCTAAAATAAGAACATTCAAACCTACTTGCCCAAATTATGCTACTCGTCTTTTCTCAACGGTGGCGGGCGGCGGGGCGGCGCGAGTTTGCGAATAAATTGTCGATATGGCCATTTGATCCGTGGTATGGCCTCTCTACGATCTGTCTACACTGTGCTTGCATTAACTATGCCCTAATGGAGTCTAATTCAGATAAGCAGTGGGCACCTGTCGGCCGGGTGACGGATGACAACTGGTGTCGGAGACGTATCGGAGACTCATCAGAGAAAGTGAACGTGAATCTGTGGTGGCATCCTGGATGCGGCATTAGAAGTAATAAGATATTCTCAAAACAGTACAAGGAGGAGTATAATCAAATGTATTTCAAAATAGGGCCTTAAAAGTTTTAGAGGGTCGGTAACGCATGAGCTACTGAGATAATTTGGTGTTGCAAAGGTGCCTCATTGCCAACAAAGCGATGTAAAAAAACAGTTCTATTTATTTGCATAATTTCAGACAAAATATAAACGCATACAATCAATAGGTATCTATAGTCCATGGCCATAACAACACCGTTAGGACGATTGTAGCGTTCTGGAAGTAAGTAGGTAGTAAGATCTTCAGTGGTTCGGGATTTACATCATTTACCTTCAGGTGTGAACGTTCAACCCTATCCGCTTCTAAATTTTGCTTTCTACGATCTTGAAAATGGGACCAACGTTTTTAAGTAAGATATTAATGTTATGTCTTTTCTATTTATGATCATTAGGTCGAGGATCATAAGACCGCCGGCGGCGGCGGTCGCGAAACAATTGATTTTTAATTGTGTCTGGTTTTACGGTGCTCAAGAGGTTAAAGAGTATTTCTACAAATATTTGTGACAAAGCTCTTCCAGTGATGTTTAACTCTGCACTCATAAATATTGGCCATCCATCGCCGAAGCCAGTTCGCTGATAACGCTAAATGGCTAATTTGTATTTGTAAGGTACCCGCGTGTTGCGTAAATCGAGTCACGTGATCACGTCACGCATAACAGCTAATCACCATCACCAGTGGCCCGCGAGGGTTGCTCGTGTTGCCACATCTTTTTTTGCCATTATGCGATTGGTACACACTCCTGTCAGCTCCAACAAGCTTGGTGACACGTTCCACATTGCACTCACTGATTAGCGATGCAAAACCATTGTGCTTAATTGATTTAAATGCGAACGTGAATAATAAATTAGATACAAACTGATTTACTACTATATTTAGTAGCTGCTGTGAATATGTTAATCAGCTTTATAGTGTGTTACATACAACTTTTTGTCGTAACTTTGTGTTTGTTTAGAAATGTTAGATATTTGGCGAGCTTTTTGCATCGACTTCGCTCCTATAAAAATACCTTTCTTACAGCTCACCTACTTTTACACATGGTTTGAAAAGGACTTTAACATTTCAATTAGGGTAACCTTATCTGGATAAGCCATTTTTACAATGAAACCAATCCTTCCTTTCCTTCTTCGGTCACGTCGCTCGCCGGGAGCATAATAATCTGGAAAACTTAATCCTAGTGAGCTAGCCCATATTGAGGGAACAAGTAGCAGAACAAGAGAGCAAGTTATGCAACATGCACGCTTCTATTGGCCCAGAATATAAATTTTGGAGAGAACTGCCAATTTGTTGTGGGTTTGTAAAAAGCGGATGGCCAAATGGTTTTAACGACTACGATTTTACAATAACCATGGTAATCGTAAAATCGTAGTTTGTTCAACCAAAGGCTTAATGTGCCTTACGAAGGCAAGGGGAGTTTGCTTTGCAATAGTTATATAAATTTTTGGTCACATATACAGCATTGCAATTGCTTGCAAGATCATAACCCGAAAACGCATACCGCCTCCTTGTCTGTCACGAAAACTCCAAGAGGCTGATAACAATGGAATTCTATCGTGTCTGGCTTTACGGCAGCTGATCTCTCAATTTATTGTGACGTTTATTGATCAGACGATGAGGTGTGGAGAAGCAACTTCAGGTTGACAAGGACGGTTCACTAACTTAACTAGGACACTATCTGTCTTTGCATCTGGGGCCTTGCTGTCACATCTTAGAGCAGTATTACTTTCATCTGACTGATCTGACGACCTCCGTGGTCGAGTGGTTAGCATGCCGGGTGTGGTGTCGCGCCATCTCTGAGGTCCCGGGTTCGATTCCCGGGTCGGGTCAATTTAGAGAAAAATTGTTTTTCTAAATTGATTTTGGGTCTGGATGTTTTACTATGTTTATGTATATTTATCCGTTACCTTACCCTATTAACGAGTTTCAAAAGAATACGTCTTATCTTGGGCTAGATAATTGGTGTGAGCGTAAATAATTTTATTTTTCTCTTACTATGCAAAATTCGAATAGTAATAAGATTAAAATAATCTCTCTTAGAATTTATGGTAAAGCTCTGCTCTAAGAGTTGATGATAAAGCCCTTGGACTTTACTTCTGCTTGACATACATACATAATATAATCACGACTATTATCCCCGAAGGGTTAGTCAGAGGCTAGGCAATGAGGACCGCAAAAGAAGTCCTCTGCCAAAGTCCACTTTTCACCAAATTGCGACTGCACACGTGCTCAGCATGACAGGTGATGAGACCATCGCTGCTCTATGCTGTTGGATGTATGTGCAGTCTTTAGTCCGTTAGTCGCCTTTTACGACACCCAAGAGAAGAGATGGGTGGTAGAATTCTTTCAGAGCTACGCGACACGGATAAAATGATTAAATGCTAACATCATTTGCCTATATAAGGTCAACTTGGGTAAGACCGGCATACTTTATTAACAGTTACAATTGATTTGCCACTAGGTCTCTTTTAATTATTCTAGAAAGACGGAGATAAAGCAGATGGCAAAGTAGTCATTTGTGAACATTACAAATAGGGCGAATCTCCGGGCGTACTAATGTCTTGGCAAATACGGATGGTATTTTGAAAACACATCTTCTATCACATCTTCTTCTAGACGGACTTCCCCGTGACGAGGGGTAAGTTCGTCTAGTGAAAGTATTCAACGTTGTGCATACAAAAATGAACTAATAACCAGTCAGTGATATGCACATGTGGGTAGTAATGAATAAAAACTTTACGGCTATCAATTTATGGTGTAAATTCGTTTCAATTTGAAAAACCAAACAAATGAGGCAACTCCGTCATATGACGGGGTGAAGGGGTGTTTTTTTTAAATTTATTTTTTTATGCTAAGCCCGGCAAATGACTCCACTCCACCTGATGTTGAGTGGAAATGAAGTCCAGGCGCGAGGACAACTGGTGCAGCGTAAGAGACGTAGCATCGGTCACCCTCACTCTGCCGGCCCACAGAGTGCTTCTTCACGCCTCGTTTGAAGGACCCTATGTCATAGGTAGGAGGGAATACGTGTGCTGGTAGACTATTCCATCTTTTGGAAGTGCGGCAAAGAAACGAGTCACCAAATTTCTTTGTGCGTGATGGAATGTTAGAAACTGTAAATTGGTGACTCTGGAGAGCAGAACGCGTACTCCTATGGAGGAAGGGAGAAGGAGGGATGAGGTCAAAGAGTTCTTCAGAGCATTCGACATGGTATAAACGGTAAAAGACGCTGAGTGACGCAATATCTCTACGGTGGGCTATCCTTGGCTATGTCAAGGCTAACTGCCAGTGACTCGCCACGCTTGTCAATAGCCTCACCCCAGAGATGTGTGACGTACACTAGAAGATCACCCGTTGACCGTTTTGGCCGAAACCCATATTGACGATCGTGAATTAGGGAGTGATCTTCTAGGTATCGAATAAGCTGTTTGTTCAATATTCGTTTTAGGATCTTACACAACACTGAAGTTACTACTATAGGGCGGTAATTAGACGGATCTGACCGATCTCTTTTTTTAGGGATCGGTTGCACATTAGCTTCTCTCCAAGATTCCGGCACACAACCCGAAGAGAGCGAGAGACGGTACAGACGCGTTAACACAGGGGACAACTCTGCTGCACACATTTTCAGGACTATTGCTGGGATGCCATCAGGACCGTTAGCTTTCCGGACATCGATTGACTGCAGCTCCGCACGGACATCACACTGCCTGATTTTAATATCAGACATTGTGTGGCCACAGTGAGGAATTGAGGGTGGCTGTGCATTACAGTCATCGATCCGGGAGTTAGCCGCAAAGAGTTTGGCCAGGAGATCGACCTTTTCCTGCGGCTTGTGAGCTAAACTTCCGTCAGGGCATCTCAGTGGTGGCAGCGAGGGTTGGCAGAAGTTGGATTGCACGGCTTTGGCCAGACGCCAGTAGCTACGGCTGTCCGTAGGATGCGTCAGGAGTTCTTGGCCTACTCGTGCAACGCGCTGGGCATCCGCTCTAATGTAGGCCCTCTTACACGACTTGGTGGCATTATTAAAGGCTGCTTTTAGCGAGCGAGTTTCGGGATCCCCATGAGCTTTACCTCTGATCCAAGCGCGGTATGCCGTCTGTTTGCTCTCAACAGCGCTGGCACACTCGCGATTGAACCAGCGGTTGCGTCTGCCTTTGCTGATGACATAGGAGTGTGGAATATAGTATTCCATTCCTAATACTATCTCTTCAGCAACGGCAGTGGCGCTAGCGGTCGGATCCTTCCCACTGAAGCAGCGCTGCCTCCAAGGGACGGATGCAAAATACTCCCGCATACCGTCCCAGTCTGCCGACGCGTAGTGCCAAATCCGGCGTTTTGAAACCGCTGTTGGCGGGCGCGATGCCAAGGGCACTGTGCTGGATATCAAGCAGTGATCCGAGGAACCTAAAGGAGCTCGAATCTCCACCCGGTATCCAGCTGGGCGACTTGACAGCAGAAGGTCGAGTAAGGAGGGCGCATGGCCAACTATGTCTGGGATCCTGGTGGGCTGGTTCACCAGTTGCGTCAGGTCATGCGTGAGAGCGAATGCGTGGGCAGTTCTACCAGCATGGTCTGTTTTGGAGGAACCTAACCACAACTCATGGTGGGCGTTGAAGTCCCCCAAAAACACCAATTCCGCCGATGGAAACCGCTCCTGCGCATCATCTGCTACTCGACTAAGATGTTCAATTAGTCGAGTTGTCTCCATGTCGCCGTTATGGGATCGGTAGACGCAGACGTAGACACGGCAATGAGAGCCGAAGTCGACGTGTACCACTAGGAGGGAGAAGGAAGGGTCCTCCAGACAGCGCAGACGGCGACAGCAAACATCCGCCCGAACGAATAAGCAAACTCCGGCTTTGGCTTTGAAGGATTCTTCAAGCACAAAGCCGGGATAGTTCAGGTAGATGGTGTCAGCTGGGCGGATTATTTGCGTCTCCGTCAGGAATAACATTGCTGGCCGTGCCGTCTCAAGATGGTGGTGGACGGCATTGAGGTTTGCATGGAGTCCGCGGATGTTAGCGAACTCCACCTCAAACGGTAAGGTTGTGGTGGGGGTGTGCACCGCTGTAGTACCAGTTTTGTTGTTAGGCGCTGTCATTTTAGGAGTAGAAAGAGAGAGGCGTGAATCGAGAAAATGATGCCGCGATGCGATTGGTCAAAGTGTGGTGGCCTGTTTCCCCAGGAATTTGCCTACAGACGAGTATTATTAACCTGCCGAACGGAAGGGCCCCCGAACCCCCCCGGGAATGGCCGCCGGGACCCCACCTTCCGGTCACTAACCGGCACGACGGACCATCCCGAGATTATGCGTGGCATGGTGAGGCAGCCTCACGAGCTGGTTAGGCTCGCTTGGGCCCCTGTACTGTGCCACGGGCGGCCAGCGGGACAACCGTTTCTACGGGTCTTCCTGGTCGGTAGGTTAACAAAGTCCTCCTGGCACTGGTTTGACGGAAGCCTCCACAGACCAAATACATCGCAGCATCATCCTCTCGAGCTCTGGTTATACGCTGGCTGATCCCGAAACGCGACCGACAAGCAGTCACTTGACGGGTTTTACACCATGCGTACGGTGGTCACCAACCAGACCAGCCCTACCACCAGTGGAGCAGATCATCGCTCGAAAGAGTCCGTTAGTCGCTTCTTACGACACCCACCGGACGGAGAGAGGGGTGGCGATTTGTATTCTTTCTCCGTCACCGCACGGATAAGAATGTGAAAACCAATTTTGCCATTATTTCGACTCAAAATAAATATGGAATTAAGGTGGATAAATCATCAGTAATCAAGCGAAGCCATTTATTGAGTAAGTATGTATGTGTTAAAACAGAAAAGGTTTTTAACACCTGTTTTGAGGCAAGACCGGCATATGCCGGTCTTACTTCAGATGGTCTGGACGGACTTCCCTACTATTAGTTTTTTAGGTTAGAAAAAATTATATCAAATTAATTTAATAACTATACTATTTTTCCTAGAACCAATACAGCAAATTGCTTTAGTAGACATTTTAAAGGCTACTCACCATAATCTCTATTAAAAACACTGATTAAATCATATTAAAATAATTATTTTTCGGAGCACGTGTAGGTCGGTGTGATGTTTCAAAACTTCTATAATTTTGTGCTTCACTTTTTTTCCAAAGTACGCCTAGTAGGGACATCTATGTAAGACTATTGGAATTAAAAATCGATTACTGTTTTACCGACAGAACAATAAACAGCGTAGAGGACTTGTAAGCTGCAGAAAGCCGTGTGTACGAGCTTGTCCCCCTAGACGGTGTTCCCCAAGTTGACCTTACTTAGTTAAAAAGTATTTAAAAAAAACCTTATTTAACAGCAACATCCCTGAATGATTCCTGACAACTTATGGCCGTGTTTTGACGGTCAGTCATACCGTGAAAGTGCCAGTCACGCAGTATACGCACTTGCTTATTGCCGGCGAAATTGAAAGTGGCCATGTTTTCATATTGCGTTGTCGACATGTTATTTTTGTAATTCATACGCGTGGAAAGCATTAACGGCTTACAGAAATCATCGATCGTTGTGATTGATGAACTGGTTGTGTTGGTTTTAGGGATTTTTCGACGTCGATTGTAAAAGGGACGAATAATGCACGCTTGAAGTGTCAAGTGCAATCTAACTGCATTTCGGTAGATACAATCCTCTTTTTATTATAATATCAATGGATACAATAGCGTCCTGTTATTCTGACATGAATGAACTGAATACTGTATGGAATTCTTAATTATTTCATGTAAACATGAAGATACATATAACATAATCACTTATTATGTTCCTCAATAAGTTGCAGTTACCTACATCAAAAAAATATCATATTTATGCTAAAATATGGACTCAAAGATGACGTAAATGACTTAATTTATTTAAAAGGAAACATATAGGTTTTTTTTTCTGAATTTTTGCTGGTTATTATTTAAAAATCTTTTACTTTTCTCATTTATTTGAAGATAAATGAACCGACACACTTTAACACCTGTTACTTGAGCCCATCAGGAAATGCTATGCTCAACACTTTAGCTAAGACTTCGATTGCAGACACCATGTCCCAATTGTGGTGACCATAAATGAGTGAACCATAGACTTAACATTCATTAACCATTACTATTACCGCAAAATATTGCAATAGTTTACCATAAATTATTTACTTTGATACAAATAGTAATTAATTATTTATTATTCACTTACCGTCCAACAGTTGAACAAAGAATTATTAGTGGTTTCGACCACTGAGGTAAAAAAATTTGCTAAGCGCTGGACGCGATAGCCGGTGGTACAGGGTTTCATTACCAGCGGGTCTATGGGCTAAAAAATATGGATATGGACATGGGCTTCATTTGACATTTGAAGCCGGTCTATCGGCTAAAAAATATAGATATGACATTTGAAGCCCATAATATGCCCATATAAGAAAAAAATATGGGCGTCAAATGAAGCCCATGTCCATATTCATATTTTTTAACCAACAGGGTAGCAGGTCGAGAGACGTGTATTTTTTTTATAAAAGAAGGAGGCAAACGAGCTGGCAGTTCACCTGATGAAAAGCAATCACCGCTGCCCATGGACACCCGTAAAACCAGAGGAATTGTGAAGGGGGGGGGGGGGGGGAAGACCTCCGGCCCGACGAAACACAACAGCACCAAGTATTACCCTGGGCGAGCCGGCCCAATGTGTGCTGCAACGCAGCGTGGCTCTACCACTCAGTCAGTGTCACTCATTTAGCACCACCCAGGGGTCACGTGGGGTCTCAAGTGTAAACCTACCGACGCGAGTAACTTTAACCCCCAAAGTTTCGAGTTTTTCGATGTATAGCCCGGGTACGTAATCACCAACCCGCATTCGGAAAGCTGTGCTGACTATGGGATAGGTCTTAAAAATGATATTGAGGTTTCTAATACTTTTTTTCTAAACTGATTAGTTTGCGCGAGAGACACATCCAAAATGGTAAAATGTGTGCCCCCCCCCCCCCTGTAATCTAAAATAAGAGAATGATAAAAGTAAAAAAAATATATGATGTACATTACTACCTTGCAAAGTTCCAACGAAAATTGGTTTGAACGAGATCTAGTAAGTAGTTTTTTTTAATAAGTAAGTACGTCAAAAATTAATTAATTTAAAAAAACTACACTATTATTAAAACATCGATCAAAGTTTCAACGAACTACAAAAAGTTTTATATTATGATGTTACTTGCTGCTACGGAACCATTCATGGGCGAGTCCGACTCGCACTTGGCCGGTTTTTTTAAGGATGTTTCTTACCTTACTGATATTTTGCCGGTTCTACGGCGTAGTAAAATTCATAATTGTTCACCAAATAGCGACTGCACATGTGCTCAGCGTGACAGGTGGTGAGCCCATCGCCGCTCTGTGCTGTTGGATTAATGTGCAGTTTTTAGTCCGTTAGTCGCCTTTTACGACACCCAAGAGAAGAGAGGAGGTGGTAGTATACTTTCAAGGCTACGCGACCGTTATTTGTTTATACCCTGAACCCTATTTGCCTTATACCTGTGTGCGAGCTATATGCCCATAGTTGTACTGGATCCCTCAAACAGGAACATAGAGTGTTAGAACACTTGGCACCATCGGCCGCCATCTTAGCAGCAGAATTTTGTGTGACGGTGAGCCGGGTAAAGACAAAGTCCTTTTAGAACCCTACCGCTGGTTTTCTACAGCATATCCATAACACTTAAAATAACCTTGTGCCTTGTGCAACGCTTAGAGTTATCTACTACGCATAATTATTTATTTCTTAAGACACCTTATCTTTAAGGATACACCTTATCAGTAAGAATCTGAACGCGCGTCCAATGTAAATAAAAGTAATTAACGGTTCGCAAGTAATTATCTATTATTTATGAGACGACCTCAGTCTCCCTGTGAAGCGCCACGATTATATAAATAACCAGTAATGTAGTAATTAAGGTAGACCGACGATCTGGTAAAGGTTGGGGGTATAGCCGCTGGATACGAGCAGCCGTGGTGTAGATTCTATGTGAGAGATCTTTGTCCAACAGTAGACGTCCTTCGGCTGATGATGACGTAGTATTTAATTACACGAGAGTTAAACAATCATTAAAAAAATGTTTTAATTTATGTAACCGTAATGTATGTAACCGTATCGGGTAGCGGTGAAAGAATACTATACCACCCCCTCTCTTCCCTTGGGTGCCGACTAACTGACTAAAGACTGCACATACATCCAACATCATAGAGGGGAGATGGGCTCACCACCTATTACACTGAACTTATGTGCAGTTGTTAATTGGTAAAGCGTGGACTATGGCAGCTTATGATAAAAAAGAAATAGCAATAGTTTTACGAGCACAATTCAACTCTACATATGACGGGGAATGAGGAGGCCTCTGACAGACAGGGGTATGAATTGAGCGACCTCTCCAAGAGGATATGGAATAGTCAACCGCTTCACCAGTCTCACCTCGCGGCGTCCCAGTGGTGACGATGCGACTGCAAAGTCGAGATAGTGTCACTCAAACTTGACACACTCGATATACGATATAGGCGACGTCGATTAATTATTAGATTGCGTTACGTTCGCTCGCGGGTTAAGCAACCCTGCTTTCTAGTAATGCCAATTAAATATTTTTGGTCTACGTCATAGCTGTGTTTTTCATTTGTTTCATTTGTTCTCGGTTGTGAAAACCACCGTCGTTAAAACTACGGGTAAAACTAAATCTCTTATCTCATATCTTTCTGCTCTGCTGCTTATCTTTCTGTTCCACCGAGGTCCACCCTAATAGGGTATTTCTCGGAAATTGCGTTCTTCAGCTGATTCATATGGCCTAAAATTATTTTCACTTTTGGGTTTACAAAACATACTTTTATGAAAGAAGGTATGCCAATATACATATTTTTGAAAGAGGGACACATTGTAATGTAACGGTTTTCGAGATAACTGACTTTAAATTTTTTGGGACCATATGAATCAGAATCTGTGAATATAAATCAGAATTAGGAATGAAAATGAAAATCTAGTATGAAAAATCGGTCAATATGTCCACCAAAAGTAAAGCGACAAGAGTTTGGCTAAGTACTAATGTTTTAATAACATTACTAAACAGATGTAACTTCTTATTATCAGATTCATCTATCTCTTGTCTTTTTTGTTTATGTTGGTACTGCACATCTTTTAACTTTCTTAAAGTATGCAATCGTGACAACGATTCTTTCTGTAGTTTTCAGGGAGATTTCTTCATTGCTGACATTTTTTGTTGTGCTCTTTGTAAACGTTGTGGGTTTCCGAAGCATGTAGATGTAGTAATAATAGAGTTTGTGGGCTGAGAGATCTGGGTGAATCTTATACAGGACTTATTGGAGTACGTGCCCTAAGAGATCTTGGTGAATCTGATACAAAAGATATTAGGGAAAATATTTCCAGGGAGATTGATGAATCTGGTTCAGGAGTCATTCAGGAACGCATCGTGGTTGACCCTAGTAGATCGGATACTGTAACTCTTGTAGAAAGCAGTCTGCACTTGTGCGAAACTGGTGCATAAGTATTTGGGAAATGCACCTTGAGAGATCTTGCCAAAACTGGTGCTGGAATGATTGGTAAAGGTGATTTGGTCGACTCATGTAGAATTGAAATTTCGCTCTTCCTTTTCAAATAGGCCTCTCGGATTTTCACTTGCCATAAAGCATACTTGTCTGGATCCTTTCGTACGTTCTCCATCCGAAAACTTTCTGCAAACCTCCAAATCTTATCAACATTACAAATATATAAATAATATACTCATATGTAACACCCAGACACAGGACAAACATAATGTTCATCACAATGTGTTTGTTCTGGGTGGGGATCGAACCCACGACCCCTGGCTCAGAAGGTAGGATCACTTACCCCGCGCTACGTGCTCGTCAACTACAGTATGTATACCATAAATTATTTCAAAAATTGCAATAACAAAAACCAGAAATGTTAAAAAAGATGGTACGACAAAAATAAAATACAGTCTAAAACTTTTTATAATGATAAACCCTATATCTCACAGCGACACGCTAGCACTAACGCTATTGGCACATTGGCACTTCAGAGAGCTCTGTACACTGTAGAGAGGCTAGAGGTTACGCGGAATGCAACGTATCTATCTGCTGGTGTGTGGGATTAGTAATGCTTGAATAACAAAATGCGTGCCATCCTGATTAATATGGGGTTTTCACCATATAAATCAGACACATATGAATCAGAATTATGCCTAAAATCATTTATAAGTCACCACACATCCACACTTCGGGATTGTTATTTTTACCTAAGTATCTGTACCCCAATTGCATTATATTTCGCGCAGATTTAAGTTTTAAAACTGTTTAACTTAATTATAGAAGGGGACATATTAATCAGAAACACAGGTGTACCAAGCACATATAAATCAAGTATTTATCTTTGTGTCTCGGCATCGAAGCCGAACTAGCCGCATGCCATCTACCTGCCACGTCTGTCGAGCGACTGGCTACCTCCGGAGCAGGGAATGATCGCCTGATGTTTCGTATTTGGCTTAGTACGATCGATTGAAGCGCGCGTCATATGAATCAAACTTTTGTGCCCGGCCATTCAGTATTTCTTTATTTATTAATGAACTAACGCAGATAATCAGTACCAAATATATTTATCTTAGTAAACAACTAATCTTGTTTTGATATAACTATAATGGATATTGACTTATCAATGAGAAAACATAATATTGTCACTCTTGCTCAGAAAACTGGGTAACGGACATGTCATATGAATCAGAAGAACGACTTTTGAGTTTTTTTTTATATATTTAAATTGTAATTATAAAGAAAACCTTATTTGTCCCAGATGGGTAAAAGTCTAAGGTACACTTTGAAAAAATTTGCAGATCAATTAGTCTGTTAGTTACGGAAATAAACCTCCAGACATTGAAAACTTTGGGTGCGGAGAAATACCCAATAGTGGTAATAAAAAAATTGCAAGTCAGCAATTCATAGCAAGAGTTAGTACCAATAAAGTCACAACAGGTTATTAAAAAAAATATCGTAATTGAAATATTTTATTAGTGGTTAATAAAATTGGTCACTTAATGTCTTCATTATAATAAAACTTTTTCAACTGATTTCTATTGCCATAGCAATAAAGGTGTTAGTTTTACTGTCTTCAATATTAAAGAGCTATGATAATTACTGTGACTGACATCACTTCTTTTGTTTGATAAACTCTCGATTGCTTTAATACGAAGATGAGAATAATTAGCATGTGTTCCATTAATTAGAGAAATCGTTTATAGTCCTATAAAAGCTTTAATTAGCAGGTTATGAATAGTTATGTAATTATTTCATAATTTTCACATTAAATGCAATTTGGTACTGTAACTTTTCGGGATCATAGCATGTCTGTTTACATTGGCAATCTTCGAAACGAATAATTATTACGGAAGTTCAGCCTATAGAGTAAGTACCAATTTAGAAAATCGTATAACCAATATTATATTTTACATACCTATATATCTGACAATATTTCTACTAAGAGTACTGAATTGTACTAGTATATACCATAATAATAATTTCCTTGCGATTGAAATCTTCGAATAAAATTTTAGATTTTTGTTCTTTCTTAAAAGTTTTAGATAGTTACATTTTTTTATTAAGTAAAATTTTAAACACTGAAAAAAGACGACAACCTCAGGCGGGAATCGAACCACGCACCTTCCGCATTCCGGGCGGCTGCCTTAACCACTTGGCTACCGAGGTCTGGCTTTCAACCATCGAAATTTGTCAGTGCTTGAAGCTTATGTTTTTAGTCAACATTGCTTCATCAAATCTTAGAAGTTTTCACCTCTGAGATCAGAAAGAAATATTTTTACAAATATTTGAACATTCGGTTAAGATGAAGCTGCGTTTATAGATTAATGTTTTATATTTTAGCGTTTTATTAACGCTTAAATATACTTAAGTAAAGTTTTAAACACTGAAAAAAGACGACAACCTCAGGCGGGAATCGAACCACGCACCTTCCGCATTTTTTTATTAGTTAAGGATTTCATTGACATACCCGTATATATCACCGTTACACTTACCTAAATATTATATATATATATTTTTTATTTAATAAATATGTAACAATCATTAATGCAAATAAAATTTAGACTAAAATTAGAACAAAAACGTATTACAACTCGAAATGTTTATTATGCGATATAAACATTGTTGATATGAAATTATGCCAATTACTTACTGTTATAACAAATGAGACACACCACACCCCACAAGATAGCTGCCATGGCGCCACAGGCTTGCAAATGGCCGCACACAGGGTTCACACCTAGGCAATAGTGCTGTCAAAATTCTCCAATCGATATTGATTCTTATTCCCATATGACAAAGTTCAAAATATATCGGAGAAATTTGACACTTTGTGGTAGGCTGAAGTGCTAGCGTCTGTACTACACTACACACACTAGAGAGGCACTAGTTACTGACAGGAAACGGTAAATCAATGAGCAGCTCTAGAACAATATGGAACGGATACACCCGATGCAGAAATACGACGAGACGTAGTGTTTCACCGCAAAATTCTAATGGAACGTGAAATTGAACGGCAAACCGTTTGGAGTGTTAACCGCAATTGTCTGTAATTATTTTCTGTCAGTAGTTTAGGCCAGAACCGTAATAATAAGATTTATTTCCCTGAGAAGTCCTGATATGATATTTGAATCGCGACAGCCCTTGATCCTTTGAAGGAGTACTCATAATTTTTCTTCCCAACATTTTAATCATAATGACCGATCGATATCAGTGTTACTTTTTTAAAATAAATATTCTCTGGGTCAAGGTGTACATTAACTTCCTGATGCATCTTTCCGTTAATAAAAAGAGGTCACGGTTTGCAAAAAAGCACAAACCTTCTTTGTGTTTGCACTGAATATCCTTTGTTGTTTGTTGGAATACCCTTGTGGGTGTTTGGACTTGAGGATTCGTTAGGGTTGCCACAGCTAAATAAGATTTAGTAACTACTTCTGCTACTTTCGGGGTGCGACGTAAAAAAGGTATTGCTTTTTAAATTTTGAATGAGTTTTATTGTAGTTAACAATGACTTTCTCATGCCAGCGTTAAACAAATGTTGTAATGAAATGTTGCCAGCCCTTCTACTTTACAAAGGTTACTTACTGGTCTACAACGAACTCCACTCTCATTGCCTTGTGTCTGAAAGCGAATGAATGTATGTTTATCTTCAGTTTCTGTTTGAGTTGAAGCTTAAACAGCGTTCAAAGATAGCGGCCGGTGGAAAATATTTTCCAAATAAACATATTTGGGTTTGTTTTTTTTATGGACTTTTTATTTAAATTACACACACTTCCAATAGCATAGAGCGGCGATGGGCTCACCACCTGTCACGCTGAGCGCATGCGCAGTTGCTATTTGGTGAAAAGTGGACTATGGTAGAGGACTGCTTTTGCCTAGTCTTGACTAACCCTTCGGGGATAATTATGTATGTTATTTAAATAATCCAAGATGATTTTCAGATATATATAAACGTGTGTACAATTGTAATTACGTATACATTGCTGTTTCATTTTCAAACATTATTCCGTTATTTTTAAGTATAGAACCGCTGCTTAATTTCGAAATACTAATTTAATTGGGTAATTTATGTGCAAATATAAATACCTTCAATAATACTTATCTTTGTCACAGTATAAATATAAGCTAAATATTTATACTGTGCCTTTGTACTGTTTGTTTGATACTTTTTGGTACATTATATGAGTAGTGTCCAGGAATCAAAGACTAATATGCTTTAATTTGTGAGGTTTGTAAACTTAGAATAGCTAGCAGCACACAATGTTGGAAAACTATGAAGATCTTAATTATTTTCTAAATCGCACATTGTTGAAACTAAGATTTTATCACGTATTCGCTCAAACGCCTGGCGCCACTCCATTACATATATTATCCAACACGACCGCATCGACACCTTTATTTCAACAGCCGTTAAGGTCACTTTCATAGCGACTCACTGGTTACAATATCCTCTTGTTCCAATAAAACTTTATCTAACAATGCGATAATGCACTTTACGTATCAAAAGTTAGAGTTGTATCTCCTTTACGGGAAGTTGAATTATAAATATGCTCACAATTTTACTATCGATTCCCGACATCCGCTCATTACAAGGTGCTGGAATGTTGTTCAACACATTTTATAATAAGAATTATTACTTAGTACTAGGGGGCGGGCGAAAATAAGTGCTATCTCGAACGGTGCTCTATAAAAAAACTTATTGAATATTGTTTTGTTGTTTTTCTAGACGTTTAGTATGGTTAGTACTTGGAAAGATAAGTTTAAGAGTTAAAAGACCTTTTTTATAATCCGTTTCGGCCTAGACAGTAGGCCTAGCATACACTTGAAGAATAAAATGTTATGAGTATGGGTGGTTTGACTTATGTCACCGCTACGTCTTTAGTGACTTATATTTTGGTATTTTTTTATTTTAAAAGAGTTAATTTATTTATGTTTTATTTACTTTTATTTATTTTTAGTTCAATTGTATGTTAATTGAGGAGCTCGATGGCGCAGCGGCTAGCGCGTTCGGCTTGCGATCTTGCCCGCTAAGCAACGGGTCGCTGGATGGGTAACCAAATTAAAAACATCTCGAGCTCCTTCGTGCTTCGGAAGGCACGTTAAGCCGTTGGTCCCGGTTGTTGTCGTAAGATGGCAGTCGTTAAAACCTACCAACCCGCTACCGGCCAGCGTGATGGGTTTTGGCCTAATATCCCCACATGCTATTGTCCACGTGGGAGGCATGTGCCCAGTAGTGGGACGTTTATAGGCTGATGTTATTTTAAAAGAGTTAATTTATTTATGTTTTATTTACTTTTATTTATTTTTAGTTCAATTGTATGTTAATTGAGGAGCTCGATGGCGCAGCGGCTAGCGCGTTCGGCTTGCGATCTTGCCCGCTAAGCAACGGGTCGCTGGATGGGTAACCAAATTAAAAACATCTCGAGCTCCTCCGTGCTTCGGAAGGCACGTTAAGCCGTTGGTCCCGGTTGTTGTCGTAAGATGGCAGTCGTTAAAACCTACCAACCCGCTACCGGCCAGCGTGATGGGTTATGGCCTAATATCCCCACATGCTATTGTCCACGTGGGAGGCATGTGCCCAGTAGTGGGACGTTTATAGGCTGATGTTGTTGATGTTATTTGGTAGCCATCGAAAATAGTGAGCATTCGTCAAGTATCTGTAAACTTGTCTATCAATTTACTATTACAAACGATAACGAATCGAGATGGAACATTAGCTATTTGTCTACGTGAGCAGAATAGAATAAAGATCTAATTGCGAATCAGCGTCAGTTTTAACCACAGAACAGTTAACCTAAGCTACAGCACTTAAGTTGTTCAAAGATAACGAAACGTTGAAAAAGTCTAGAGCACCCCGGATTGCGGGGGACGCGGGTTCGATTCCCGCCTGAGGTATATTTGTTATATTTGAGCGTTTTTTAACGCAAATAATCAAATATTACGAACTTTAGTTACTGTCTCTATTTCTTGTTTTTCTTAGATGAGGATTACGAAAGAAGTGCACTTTTTCCCTCGGCATTCTAGATTTTTTATTTTTATAATAGAAGGTGGCAAACGAGCAGGCGGGTCACCTGATGGAGAGCAATCACCGCCGCCCATGGACAACCGCAACACCAGAGAAATCGCAGATGCATTGCCGGCCTTTAAGGAGGGAATAGGTTTTAGGAAGAAAAAGGAATTGTGGGGGGGGGGGGGGGGGAAGGGAAAGTCCTATTATTTCACGTCGGATATTAGCGAGAGGGTGGTATTACGCAGGGCGAGCCAGCCCAACGCGTGCTGCAACGCAGCGTGGCTCTACCACTCAAAAAATCACTTATACTCAAAATTCTAAGTCAATAAGTATCTTTATTATTGAAATTTTGTATTCACAATGCTATATAGATAACGGGTAAAATGTTTACTAGAAAAAAATCAACCAGTCTTAGGAATCCCACTCGAGCTTCCTAAGACTGGTTAATTTTTTCTAGTAAACATTTTACCCCTCAATAAGTATCATTTATTCAATTTAGGTTACAATAATTGGGCACTTATGATTGTCGCTATGCCGTCGGTTCGTAAGTCCTAACTACGTAGCGGGAGCCATGTACTGAGAAGAACCGACAAGAAACTCAGCAAGGGCATTTCTTGCCTTCCTTTCTTTTACAGCGTCAATACAAATTGGAAAATGCCCTCCCTATTATCATAGAAGGACATTTTCCATTACAACACATAAAACATTTAAATCGATTACAAGACAACACAACACATACATAAGAATATCTAATAAAAAACAGGTATTGCTCAATTTAATATAAAATAAACAACGTCTTACAGTATCTTAGAAACAAGAAAAATAAAGATTATTACTACTACCAATGAAAATAAGATTGCAAGAGCTGACCAGCCTCCAAAGGCGGCACCCGTTCACGAATATGACATGTGAATCAGTCATCGCTTCGCTCAACCATGTGTTATGGTCTCAGTCACAGATTATTTATGATTAAAGTCAAAGTGCTTCCTCCTTGTGGAAGTTTTCTATACATCAAAAGCAAACTAAGATTTTTATTTGAAGAATGTGTCTTTTACATTAAAGTTTATTGTCTGAAAAGAAATAATTATGAGTAGGTAGTATAGTAACCTAATGCTGCTTTGCAATTTTGTTGTTGTAACTGTCTTTAATGTATGTCTTGATGGTTGCCCTATTTAAATAAGCATATTAAATAAAAATTCAATTATATCAATTCTAATGAATCGGTTATGTTATTTTTATTTAGTTTTTAGTATAACCGTGTCACGTAGCGGTGAAAGAATACTACCACCCCTTCTTTTCCCTTCGGTGTCGTAAAAGGCGACTAACGGAATAAAGACTGCACATACTTCCTACAGCATAGAGCGGCGGCGGGCTCACCACCTGTCACGCTGAGGACATGTGCAATCGCTATTTCGTCGCCTCAGTGCTTGTTTGGCCAACAGACCATTTGGGTAATTTTACAGGAGGAAAGTTTTTTTGTTTTTTTACATGTAAATTCAATGTTTTTTTAATTTTTATAGATTATTATTACATGTCCAGATGTACCATATTTTTGGAAACTACCATAACATTACTCCTTTGTTTGAGTCATAACATAGAAAAACAAAAAAACATTGCTCCTGTAAAATTACCCAAATGGTCTGTTGGCCAAACAAGCACTGAGGCGACGATTTGGTGAAAAGTGGATTATGGTAAGGAACTGCTTTTGCTGTCCTCATTGCCTATTCTCTGACTAACCCTTCGGGGATAATAGTCGTGATTATACGAGTATGTATATATGTATGTAGGTATATGTATGTAGGTACATGTTAAGTTTATTGCCGCTGAATTGGCGGTTGTTAATGTTAATTTTCCGTTTAGCATTTTGACGGGATTTTAATTAACCTAGTCAGTAAGTGATCTATCACTCTATTTCACAAAGGCGTTAGTATTTAAATGTCTAAAATAAATCACCGTTAACAATTTTTTTTTTCATAATAATAATTTTACTGTTTATTCAAAAACAAAACTGACTGTTCTAAAAATATAGGTCTATTTTTTAAATTATTTTTACTGTTTAATTTTATTAGCTGACAGATTTAGAAAAAATACTAAGGTACAAACAAATTGTCCAGTCCCTGTCCTCCAAACCATAATGTTTTTATTGTATATTATTATTATACAGGATTCTGTTGTGTAACACATACGAAAGCCAATCGTTTCTATTTAATTAGGCACTTTATAATGACTTAAAAATAAAGATTTCTGATTTAAGTATAGATCAATTAAATACCGCTCTCCATAGAGATCGGTCTTTTTTGTAAGCTCAGGAAGGTTTTTTTGGAAATTTATGAGCTAAATGACGAAAGTACAAAACTATATTGTAAAGGTGGTTAAAATGACTTTTTATGTATTAAGGTTTCGTGTGACAAGTGCACGTTTGTTCTTTATTCAATCGAGTTAAAGTTAACCACAAAGTGTATGGGATCTAAGCATCGCCATCTGGTGCCAAACTTGTAAAGCATCGATTCCATAAAAATAGCAGTTATATTTATACTCGAGCGTTTGTGGAAAAAAGGATCTTCGTAGTATTTCTATAAAATCTAAAATGTTTTTAACATAAAGTCAAAAGCGTTAAAAAATTTCGATAAGGCTAACCAATACCTCGGTGGCGGAGTAGTCACCGCAGCCGCCCGGATTGCGGAGGACGCGGGTTCGATTCCTACCTGAGGTAGTCTAGTCTAGTTTTTTCAACGTTTCGTTATCTTCGAAAAAACATCTTCTCTATAGCTCTCTTAGCATCCATCGGGTGCTTCCTCAGTTTTTATATTGACTAAATTTTATGAAGGTACGTAGTGCCACGGGTTATACCGTAACAAGTAACCTACCTATACGCAACCAACAGTTATAATAAATTGGCTATACGAATTAATTAAAATTTTAAGCTTATGTAAATGTTCTCTATAATGATTTCGCGCTATTATGTTCAATGTAGATGCAATAAAGATATCAAACTAGGAGGCTATGTAATTTTAGTAAAGATTTACGAGCTTACGAGCAAATATTGAGCGAAACGTGTAATTAAGATAGCTATTACGTAAATATGGTCATTGATCTAATCCAAAGGCTAGCCGCGCTGCGAACGGTTTAATGCGTCGAAGGGAATTTTAACGAGCTTTCGATTTTTATTTGAATATAATTGTACAAGTATGGGAATCTGATTGGAGATTTCATGTTTGAGCTGTTTGGGTTAGGGACGTTCTGACCTTGGGGTTTGGGTGCCCACCAGCTCTTCAGAGATATTTCTAAAAAACTGGTGAAAGCCACCCGTGACCCCAGAGCCAGCAGCTATCTGGGCCAGCGTCTAAGCCTCGCGATCCAGCGTGGCAATGCGGCTTGTATTCTGGGTACTCTGCCTGATGGGGATGATTTAGGGCAATTCGTTTATATATATTTTTTTATTTATCATTGTAAGTTTGTAAATATTTAATTTTTAATATTAGGTTTTCTTTTTGTTTTTTCTTGTAAATAAAATACTCTATCGGTTGTAGCTATCAAGAAAGCGTTTACAATGATTGCATGTAGGTACATATTGAAAAACATATAAGTATATCAAAAATAGCTTTATTTGGTATTATGTTTATTGTATGTACCTAATTGTGATTTAAAGTACCTTTCTACTTATCTACTCTTAGATCTAATTTTCGTTGTTTTGTGATGGAAATTATTCGTGTATGACAGGTGGATGGGAAAGATTTACTATATATATCATTGTAAAGGTACAGTCTATAGCAGTATTAGCTATAGACTTAAAAACCTTTGAGAAATCAAATAGTTAATATTTTATTGAGAAGAAATTTGAATTGGCTACTTAACAGTTTTCGGAAAAGTATTTTAAAAATTACAAACGCTTATTTTATACCACGTACAATATTTTTTTTCTCAAAAATGCTTTTTTTTTTATAGACAAAAACATATTTTTCTTCATTCGTTTCAAATTTCGTGCGAAAACAATTGGTCATGTGATATTTAGCCCTGTGACGTCACACCACAATAAACTGAACAAATATATCTTGAAACCTGACAGATAGTTATTCTTTAATTGTAAAATGTGACGTCACACGAAGCTTAATCATGGCCACCCTTGTTTCGGGTCTTGTAATCCACAGATAAAAAATCACAAATTTATTTTGTAAAAATAGAATATTTAGAAATTACCTTAATAAGAAAAGCTATTGGATAATTATCGTTGAATTATAAACTACCATATACCACATATTTCATAGTTTGTTGTTACAACTGTCAAATAGTCAATCGTTACTAGAACTCTTTCTCAGATGAAGCGGCGAATTAAATAAACGAATTATTAATTAAGGCGAATTGGGGGTTAAAGTTACTCGCGTCCGTAGGTTTAGCCATGAGACCCTACACGTGGCCCCTGCTGCTTTGCAGCACGCATTGGGTCGGCTCGCCCGGCGTAATACTACCCTCTCACGAATATCCGACTTGAAATAATGGCACTTGGTGCTGTTGTGTTTCGTCCGGCCAGTGAGAGTTCCGGAGCCCCCCCCCCCCGATGCTATACTCACAATTCCTATTCCTTCCTTAAAGGACGGCACCGCGCCTGCGATTCTTCGTTTGCGGGGGTGTCCATGGGCGGCGGTTATTACTCTCCATCAGGTAACCCGCCTGGTCGTTTGCCTCTTTCTTTAATCAAAAAAAAAATTTAACAAAAAACCATTGTCTGCCGCCGCCCTTACATCTTAACAAAAAAAGTATTTAGAGGCCAATTGGCCATTTCACGCAAAAATCACATTCGAGATGTAAATGGCCTCTTTTTTAACAAAATAAAACAGCGTATCAAAACTTTACTAATAAGACAATTTTGTCCCAAAAGCCATTTAATCTATTTAAAAAAAGAACAAGAAGTGATTTTTAAAATCAAAACACACTGCGGATTAGAACAAAAGCCTACCTGGCTAACCACCAAAAACAATTGAATCGGTTTACAAAAGAAAAAAGGACAAGTGGTGGCATTGCCCTTCAGGTCAGCGGCTATCGCTGTACGGCTCCGCTATCCCGATGGCCGATAGCGCGAGCCCCGGGATAGCCCATAAAAAGGCCGATAGCCATCCTGGCCTGCCGCCCGACACCCGATACCCATCTGTGCTTCCTGTCGTTTCTCAGATGGGTATTTGTGTCCGAGTACAAAAGTAAAATGATATGCAACTTTTGAAGACAACAACGTGTTAGGTTACCAAAATTATTTTTACGTAACTTTTTTTTTTTTTCTTTTAGAGTGTTGTTTTTTTATAATAACAATTGTGTGCTGTAATGCAAAGTACGTTTAAACTTTACTTTCTAATTTGATATTGTGTTAACAAATAACTACGTTTTCGGAAAATTTGTACAAATTATTAACATTTAAAATGAACTAACTACGCAAATAGTATAAGTACAGAATATTTTCTATGTCTTAAGCCTCGACTGCATTCATCATTGAGGGCACTGTCATCCATCATCAGCTTATAAACGTATTTAAAAAAAGTCCATAACCCACTACGCTGGCCCAATGCGGGTTGACTTTAACGACTGCGATCTCACGATAACAATGGAACGTTTGTAGGTAGATGTGGGTGCCCCACGTAGTATATTACTAAGTATTTTATATTTTGCCCTTATAAAAGAAGTAGGTAGGTACTTAAGTTTGTAGTCACAAATACACGCTATAAATTTGTAAAACAGAAACTACTTAGTTGTACGTACGTTCAAAAGTTTTGCACGAAACATCGCAATGAGTTAGCGTGCTACTGTGAGAGGGAGACTTCTGCAGGCCGAACTAAGACAAGATAAAGATAAGTAAGTAAATATACTAATACCTTTTGTAAGTCCATAAAACAGATGAAAACCACCCGGGAATCCAGCAGCTAATAAGTCTGCCCGATAACAGCTAGTAATCTAGTGTAGGTAGCTCTTTTTTGTCTTCTTTAATTCTTTTCATTACTAAGCTATTTTTTTTGTACAATATTCTATAAAAAAACAATTAACGTTAATAAAATATTAAAAAAAAAATAACCTAGGTTGCAGCGAGGATAATTATACCCAAGCTATTGGTGGTTACGGTTGCATAGTGAGGAACTTCCTGACAATACTTGCCGTGTCATGGAGAACTACCTTTTGTATCTGACCCCTGATCCAGCCTTTAAGCGAGAGCCTCTGTCTGGATGGCTTTCCTAGACAGTGGCAAGCCTGACAAATGTCGACCGTCCCTTTATTTATTATTTTCTCTTTATTTAATTCAATTCTTAAGCAAATTTTTCATACAATATTTTATATAAAAAAACATATTATAAAAAAAAACTTAACCTAGGATGCTACCAGCATGCGGCAGCAGCTTCGATCATGATTGAAGGGCAGCAGGGATAGACCCAAGCTATTATAGCGAACCTCCGAACAATATGCGCCGTGTCAAGGAGTACTGCCTTTTGTATCTGACCCTTGACCCAACCTTTTTTATTAAATAACACGTACCTTTATATATTTAAAAAATTTAATAATTTATTAATTGAATGATGTAGAGCTTTTGAAAGCTCAAAATTTGACGCAAACACACGTGAGAAATTCGTACATCAGTACCCCAAGCACGAACCATTATGGTACTAGTTAAGGTAATCGTATTATTTTGTATGAAAACCATAAAGTTAGTAAACCTTTTTCATACAAAATAATACGATTACAATTACCTTAACTAGTACCATAATGGTTCGTGCTTGGGGTACAGTACGTCCCTACGTAAAATTAGTAAGTTACCTACTCAAACCTTTTTGTCCTAAAGGTCAAATTGCGAGAGCTTTTCTCAGGCAGGTCGCGCAACGCATCTTCAAGGTGAATAGTACACGTCGCGGCACAAGTTTGACATGACATTATGGCTAAATTACACCTGCGCGCGCGCTGAAAAGATGATCGTCGATTGCGCCACGTGTTGCTATCGTTGCGCTCGCGCTTGTAACTTTGCAATTTGTCCGCCGTCAATGTATGTCTTATATTAATTTCAACCTTGAGTCTATTACTTGCATTGTTTTGGCGCCAAAGATATTGTGTTGTGTTATGTTATGATGTTGCTGGAAAGGGATAATGATGTGTGTGTAGTTGTCATTTACTACGTAACATTTCTGAAGTACTCTTTGTGTTCTGACCAGTTTTGATTTCATTATTATTTTTTTCGTGTAAGTATATTTGAAATGTTATATCTACAGATTATTAATTTTAAATGTTTTATCATTTTCTTTGTAAATATTGGTGATGAATAGTAATGATAATATAATTTTTGTAATAAAAAAAAAACCTTATTGTCCTGCGAATTTCCTCCCTTCCGTTAGTGATCTCCTAAACGGGCGGTTTCAAAACTGGTGCGTTTCAAGGAATACCCCGAAATACACAGACTTTAAAACACTTTTTTATTGTTTCGTGTGTTAAGAAAACCAGGGTTAGAAAACATACTAACATGAAAACATACAAACATACTAAATGTTTATTTCTAATCTGTATGTATGTGTATTATATACATATAATATGTTTATATTAGTTTAAGTAGTTTAATAAGTTTTACTATTATTAATTGCTTATTTATGATATTTGTGGTGCACTACAAGCCCACTTTTAATTTTAAATCAATCTTGTTCACCCAAAGGTTGTCTGCAAGAAATTACTTGTAGTGATGAGACCGTCATTTGTACGTCTACTTTTATATAATTGTATTTTTTCTTGTCAAAAATGTTTTCTTGTGGTGTACAATAAAGTATATTTATCTTATCTGATCTTTAATGTTTATATTTCAATACTAATCCTGTAACATCGATCCCTTCAGTGCTAACATTTAGCAAAAAGGGTTAAGTATTACATTTCGGTAAAATAACAATACCAATTTCTTGAAATGGTTCTAATCTTGAAGTCACTAGCGAATGTTGAATGTCCCAAGTTCACCAGACTCTTCTATTATCTTTATGCGCGGCGTTGTTATCGTTAGGAGCATTAACCGTCTATCGCTGAGTGTTGCGCAATTTACTCATTACGTTATTGGTTCCGCTGGTTTTGTTCAACAGCCTTACCATGTAGGTAAGTAGATATGTGGTGCTATGCGATTCTCTAAGCGACACATAGACGCTGCACGCATGGCTGTGATCTGCTGTCTCTTTCCAATTCTATGAATACGAAAAAGACAGAGTCATTTCTCAGCGCTGCGGCAGCCGCAGCTATCAGGGATTTAGCTTAGAGAATCGCACGGCCGATCGCAATCTCTTCGCGCGACTGCGATGCTTGGTGTGGTTTTTTAAAAGCGATCGGCAGAATTGTTTTTTTTCTCCTTTTAACGCAATGTGCTGATTAATTTTTGTGTTTAGAACCTTTTAGACTCGCTGTAGTGAAACACTTGAAATAGTAGATACTTTTTGCAAATTTAAGTATTTCACTAATGACATGGTGGTGAGCTGCCGCTCTATGCTGTTGAATGTATGGTGCAGTTTTAAGTCAGTGCAGTTTTTTATGACACCCAAGGAAAGAAAGGGGTTGGTAGTATTCATGTACTAACATACTGCACATGGCTCCACGACATTAAATTTTTGAATTTGCGATGCACAACCGGTCGCTATCTTACATAGTTAGGAGGTGGCGCCCCGCTGCGGGACCGCAGACCCACTCAACACTAAACACAGGTTAATTCACGCTCATTTCTTTAATAATTTCGTTGTGGTCACGCTTTTACTGTCAATTGCCGGTAAATGCCGTACTGAGAGAAATGCACGAAGGAGGATGTACCATTGAATGTACCACACTAACTTTTACAGCAGGAATTGTGGTATAAACCGCAAAAATATAGTTATAAAATTTACCTTTACAATAACGTAATTCCGTTAGTTTGTTGTCATACGATGACAGTTGTTAAAACCCACCAACTCGCATTGGGCCAGAGCGTGGCCTATGTCCCAACCTCCTCGTGCTGTTGTCAATGGCAACTTTAAGTGTAGTACCTTTTTAATGTCGGGTATAAAAAGGTATGCGTAGGATGCCTTTAATAAGTAGTTAGCGTTAATCCCCTTTTAAATGTTTGTTACATAAGTTATTTTCACACATACGTCAAACATTATTGAACAGTTTTGTTCATACGTCATTGTTTGTCGTCAACAGCATCGATCTGACGCCTATACAGATTAAGTAAGTTACTACGTAATCTACTCACTCCAAGGATCTCAAATGACTCACTCACTTTTGTTAGCAACAAATGTTGGAACGAAGAGTGTTATATCATAGCCTGCGGTATGATTCTGAAGGTAGCCGTCTAGAAAGGAGTCTAGAAGGTTAAGGAAACCTATTTAAAGTGCTACTTATGGATCTATCATCATCGCCATCATGTATGCCTATAAACGTCCCACTGCTGGGTACAGGCCTCCCCACAAAGACAACAGCAACTGGGTAGTTGGGCCATAATCCACCACGCTGGCCCAATGCGGGTTGGTGGGTTTTAACGACTGCTATCAAACAGTCAAACAATCGCGGGACCAACGACTTTACATCCCTTCCGAACCACGGAGGAGCTCGAGATGTTCTATCCAGTGACCCGGCATTGAAAGTTGGCTTAACTCTTTAATGCATGAATTAACCAAAAATGTTTCATTGCTTTTAACTCTTATCTCAAGGGGTTGAGGTTCTAAGTGTGATTATAAACTTATGTTAACATTATGCATTGAGGGGTTTAACAAGATCGCAAACTTAGCGGTCTTAGCCGCTGCACCATCGACGTCATCCTTGGAAGGTTAAAGGGATGCCTGTAATCAATGATAGACTTGGTTTAAAAGTTCTCCCCTATGTAATTTCGAATTTTATAATAATAATAGCACACAGCATACCGATAGCTTGTGTCTATCCCCGCTGCCGGTGGCAGTCTAGGTTTGGTTTTTTATAATATTTTTAAATATACTTACTTAAAATATTGTAAAAAAAAATTCATAAGATGTTTTATATTTAATAAAGGGAATAATAATAAAAGAAATATAATATTATCCATGCTTCGTCATATTTGATTATTTGCGTTAATAGCGCTCCAATAAACTCAAAGATAACGTATTAACTTTGAAAAAAAAACGACTGCCTCAGATGGGAACCCATGTTTTTTGATGGATGTGTGCATGCTTTTTCTACGAGTATGACGAAACTTCTTGCCTTCGTCACTGTTATTTTCACTCATACCATACGTCAAACATTAATTACAGATTTGTGCATACGTCATTGTTTAAGTTGTTGCATCGCCGTGAAGCGTGCACCTACTCACATTTGTGTTGCAACAAAGGTTGTGACATGGAGTGCTTAATTAAATCTATTATGAGAGTCGCTTGCGTTTTTCTGACGCCATCGCAGCTTAATCCCTTTATATCTGTATTTAATTGATGTACGCCTCGGATTGTGCTATAATTAATTTAGTGTTAGGACGGATTCAACAGTTGCAGTGATTTCTTATACAGATCTATTTTACATAGATTTATTTTATTTGATGCTTTATATTAGATTTATTTTATATAGATCTATTCGTGTTTATTTAACGAACATACTTATTATTTTCCATGAAAATGTTTCCATCCATTTGCAGGGGTCGTGGTCACTGGGAGTATATAAGTGTTTCATTTCTATTTCTGATAAGTTAAATAATTATTTTCAGAAGGGTATAGAACTTAATTATCGTGTTAGGAAAGGTATTACTTACTATTAAAAATATAATAATAGAAGCAGTTTAATAGGAAGTCGTAAACATTGATACTTATTCGAAGCTCTATATTTCGTGTGCGTATAATCTATTCAATAAACTACAAAGTTACATAAAAGTCGGGATTAACACACTTTTCAAATCACTTAATAAGCTTCGAAATAAAATAACGTTAATCTAATAAGTCCATTTCATACCTTACCGAAACGTTATGAAATTAGAATAGTTTGTTAATGTTTACCATTTGGCGTAGGTGTAAGTGCTGCCATATGTTTTCTATTAGTGTCTTAATTTGGGAATAAAACCAAACAAGGTGAGGGCGACTGATGCTTCGTCTTGCTAACGCTGCGCTGCACCAGTTGACTTCGCGCCTACGCTGGAGCCTAGGCGCGAAGTCAACTGGTGGAAGAAGAAGTGGAACTTCTTCTTAACATCAGTTGGAGTGGAATATATAAAAAATTATACTTATTTAAAAAACAGCTCCTCAAAAAACACAAAACATAAAGAAATACTATATAAGTTACACATAAACGTACTGTGCAAAGCTCCACAAAAGGTTAGATACTCACGGCATAGAAGATTTGTAGGGCATCGAATATTGATCTCGGCACTACGAAATTAGGCTATCCCTTTTAGGTTTGTATAACCTTTGCATCGTGTGGAAACACCGAGAAAACTAATCCAATCACAATGTTTTGAGTAGGACCATCAGATAAGGGTTAACAAAAGTGTGTACGGTGTCACAAGTTCACAACGTGATATTTACAGTGTAATGTGAGGCAGTATGATTTTATTTGTTTACACACACCGTGGTTGGGTAAGAGAATAATATTTGTCACAATTATTGTTGATGTTGGTTTTCCCTAAAAACGATGAATCGGTTTCGTAAATTTCTCATTGAAAGAATTCTTTGTGCTTATGAAGCGCAAGCTTACTTACTATCAAAAATATTATTTTTTCTTGAACCAATTATGCGGGTACACCCAAATAGCTGATATATTATGCTAACTTATTCCTCCGTGTACTTCTGAAAATGTTCAAAAAATTTTAGCTTGCTTTTTTCGTGCAAATTAAAGAAAAATACATGAACGTTTGATGCCAAAATAAATTTAAAAAAAATGTTGATGTAAATTACGTTACAATAAAAAAATTAGGTTTTCGTTTATACAAATCTAAATTAACTGTACCCAATATAATACATAACATGTGTTTACTAACGGTATATAAATACCTAAGTATGTAATGTTAATTGTTTTCCAAATTTTTATAGACAGCTTTATTTTTTCTTGTACTTAAATAGAGCTTTAAAATGCTTGATTTGAGCACGCTAAATGTCCCCGTACAATATACCTACAATATATATTTAAATAGTTATAAGTTGTCATATAGGTAAGACAAGTAACAACTGTCTTAATGAGAATAAAAATCTTTTAACTGAACTTTTTGGCGAAGTTGTCCCACCGTGTATCACTCCACTACGCGTCAGCTTCGTGGAAAGTTTTCGCAAGTGTGAGCCAGGTTAGCTCATTGTTAGCGTGGCTCCTCTCTAGCAAAAGGTGAAGGACGCGCTCGGAATGCGCGATATCGGCGGATCTGCGAATATTGTTGTTGCACTTATTGCCTTATTAAAAGGGCCCGATATTCAGTCGAAGAGATATCGCGAATTGTTTGGTTCAGTCGCTCGACAAATTGTTTTGTAACGCATTTGAAAATTGAATGTTGTGTATTTATTTTTTTAAATAATTAGTCAACAATTTTGAAGTACTTACTCAATAGATCATAATATACTCGTATTAAAAGGGCCCGAAGTATTTGTTTTATTTGCATAATGTAAATGGTATACTTATTGTGAAATTATGTTTTAATCAATTAGTCGACAAATTTTTAGTACCTACATCGTCATCATCATCATCATCTACCCACTAATGCATTCCCACATGAACATAGCTCACGAAGAATCGGGTCAATTCTCTGACAGCAATGTAAATTTGTTAGTTTCAACGATTTAACTCTTCCGACAACAACCCGGACCTACTTTAATTTGGTCCCCCATCCGGAGACCAAGTGTTGCAAAAATTGCTTAACTTGCACGATCCGACCCGAACACTCTAGCCGCTGCTCAGAGACGGCAAAATTTTTACTAAGCACTTACTTATATCCAGCTTACCTAAAGGTCACTTTTAAAAATAAACACAATAATTGGATTGTTCTAAACCAATTAGGTACCTACTACCACTACCGTTAAACTCATTTAAGTAAATATTAGAAGTGTTACTATGTATTATTATTATGAAATAGGATAGATATTATAATGTTGCGTAACTATTGTGTCACCTACATAATATTACAATCCAATAATAACACTAGCATAGGTAGGTATACCGTTTCAACAACAGAATAGTTCTTCTTTAACTTTCTTAGTACCGGTAGAACGGGGCTTTTTGGTAACCATGGGGCTTTTTGGAAAAAAAATATATTTTTGAACGAACGCAAACAAATTAACGCGAACGCAACCTTTTTATTCTCTAACATTTGGTAACTCCGTTATCTGTCAATCTCGACCAATCAGAGAAAAGAACACCGCGCGTGTGATGTTAAGACCTACATTTAGCGAGAGTCTGTCAGTTTTGTACCAAATTAGTTTTTAAGTAAAAATGTTAAATTATTTAGTGTTGACTTTTGCATTATTAGTAAATTTTTAAATGTATGTTAACAAATATCATATCAGTTTATAAAGATATTTTCTATGTCATTTTGTATGCATAGCAAATAACCCCACCCTGGGGCTATTTGGAAAGGCACCTTCTTTTTTTAAAATAAACCTTACTGTTTGTTCATACTATGTTTTTATATTTGTATCTTTATAGAGTTATATCTGTTTTAAGCAACACATACTTCTTTATCTGTTAAAAATTAAAGGAAAAATAAATATTAAAATTTTATCCCTACTTTTTTACCGTACATCTTTAATTCATAACTGTTCTTTGGTTTTAACCAAAATAGTATTTTATTCTACAAAAACCAACCTAACGATGCCTCATATAAAACGTTCGACACTCATCCAATCTTATTAAGATCCACCTTGTCGGTCGAGAAACGGGTTGTCCCGCATCTTTTACAATACTTATCATTTCTGGTACGCCAGCGTGGGCGTTAAGAAAATAATTTGCATTCAGCGCAAAGTAGGTCGCTCCCAGGGCCTGAGGGCCTACTCTCTAAGTGCATCCGAAACTTCGTTTGCCCGTAATTCGTAGTACGTCACGAGCACCAATATGTATACACTTTGACTCTTATTCCATTGTATTAAGGGTTACAATTGTTTACATATTTTTGCTCGTGACTGTTAAGCCGGGTCCGCTGCTCCAGATTTTTGAACAGAACATTGTTCGAAAACATAAATAAGGGGCGTGACCCATTGATTAATAATGTAGCCCATTGAGTAATTTATGTTTTCGAACAATGTTCTGTTCAAAATCTGGAGCAGCGGACCCGACTTTACAATGCACGCGCGCTTCTGTTTTGTTCACTAGCGATTGGCGCAGTTCATGAACACAGCCGTGTATGACGAATTACGGCAGACGAAGTTTCGGATGCGCTTAGAGAGTAGGGCCTCTGGTTAGGCCAGCATTATGCGGTAATAGGGCTCGCGGCGGCGCACGGATAAAAAGAGAAAACTCTTTTCTGTCGCTACCGTTTTCTAGAAAATTGCGTTTCCTCAGTGAAAGTTTGATAATGACGGGGCGCGTTGTGCAGGACTCGTGCCTGTCCAAGGGCGGTATTGCACACCGGCGCGGGCGCAGTTAGCTCACTTTCTAACGCTTATTTATATAAGTACAACGAATATTTATGTGCTCGTCTTCGTTCGCTAATTACGGGGAGGCGTAATTTCTAATTCCGCAACTTTCTTGGCTCTTAGGTAATTGTTGGACGTAGGTGCAGTGGTGTCGGCCGAAGTATTAAAAGCAAATACAAGACTTCCGCTATTGACTGCAATGTTTTGAGTTTTAACATCGCCGTCGTTTACTATTTATTTTACTTTAATTATTATTATTTTTTGACTTTTTTTTGTTGTTGTTTTATATGTCGTTGTGGCGTTTGTGTGTTTTAATTGTAAGCTTTTTTTTATTCGGCAGTAAATAGCTTTTAAATTACATTAGAGATTTGTTATTATTACATTAACGACTTACTACTATTAGTGTCGAGGGTAGGGCTCCTGGCAGAACCACGACGTCAGTGCTCCGCCAATAAGTATGAACAAAACACGAATGCAACTTATACCCCCTCGACCGGAGATTTATTTATTTGACTCACAAAACATCTATGTACACAATAGTCAATACACAATATATAACAAGGTTACACGCACATAAGGTAATACACATATGGTCATGCACACACAATACACGTAAGGTCCATGCAAATTAAAGTCAGGCACAAAAGTTATACGCACAAGGTTATATACACGCACACACACACAGGTACATAAATGGTCAAATCCAAGTTAGTAATTACACGTCAGTCAGATACACAAAGCACAATTTATACAGTGTTTATAAAGTTTCCTAAAATACTCAACTTCCCACACTGGCTCTAAACTTTACTAGGTATATCTAATACTTCTTCAGTTTTCTGATTTTCCATAAGTTTCTGGTTCATTAGCTACTCGCTTATTATGCTACTCGGTTTGCTGCTTGAAGTGAACACACACAAAGCACAATTTATACAGTGTTTATAAAGTTTCCCTAAATACTCAACTTTCACACTGGCTCTAAACTGCTCTAGGTATATCTCAATTACTTCTTCAGTTTTCTGATTTTCCAAAGGTTCCAGCTAGTTGCTGCTCGGTAGACTGCTTGAAGTGAACATGAAGACCGAAATCCCGCTCGGCCCTTTTATACAAAAAAGCTTCTAGAAGATTTGAATTATTCTAGCCAATTAGAGAGCAGAGAAGTAGAGGTAGTCGCCCCTTTTCAATTACAAAAATATTCTGAATGCACATTCAGATCCACTATGAACTGACACTTTAAAATCTACTAAAATTCCATTTATATCCAAACGCTCTGATTCTAAGTTATACAACAAAATATAAGTCTAGACCTATCTTAAAATATATTTGCGCATGCGATTCGTTATAACACATCTAAGCAATTGCATATCTTAGAGCGCTAGTCTAGTTTTTGCGAGAATTATTCCTAAACAATGCTACGTGCAGATTACAATAATTCCGCGCGGCTAATTTTGACTTCACCACCACGTCGGGCGTTATGTCTACCATAATTCTAGATGAACGCCATTCACGTGGGCTTAGCCGTTTCGGAGGAACAATAAAATACGTTCTCCGACCATAAAACATTTACAAGTTTACCACGATCGCCATGTTAGTTTTATCTCCTATTGTTATTCTCTTCGTACTATGCTTACATTGTATGACTAATTATCATTTACAGAGGCTACTTGATAAGCTGCCCATCAATAACAATCGATAACAATAAAATTCGTGACAATTATTAAAACTTTCAAATTACGTAAATAGCAGCTTCATCTACTCATCAAGAGAGGGAGCTGTAGCAAACATGCAAATTCCTAGAAGGCGATGGTAACTTTTTTAACCGCTACGTAAATACGACGGCTAAAATTTTCTAAGCTTTTCTTTTATTCGTATACAATCACACGCAAACGGCTATGCTTACATGGTATGAATATCTATCCTCTACAGAAGCTACTTGTTAATTTAAACATCAATACCAATCAATTTCGTAACAATAAGTAAAACTTCATAATTACGTAAATAGCAGCTTCAGTTTTTTTTATCAAGAGAGGGCGCTGTAGCAAACGTGCAAATTCCTAGAAGGCGATGGTAACATTTTTTATTCGTTACATAAGTACCGCGACTAAAATTTTCTAAGATTTTCTTTTATTCACATTGTATGCGTATACAATCAAACGCAAGCGGATGCGATGCGGTATCGCCCTATTGTTTATCAAATCAATCATTATACAAATTACAATCCCTAATTGATTCCGAAACTAATAGTTACATTAACTTGTTCGTTCTCTACGTACCTAACCATTAATTTGATCACCGATTAATCTGTCCGTTACAATTAGGTTCTAGATGCTGATGTGATTGCTAAACCTGATTAATAAAATCAATATTAAAATTAGGCATATGCAAACTCTAAAGAGGGGTAAGGTTCAGTCGAAACTTCAAGGTATTTCAAAAGGTATATATGTATTGGATTCAAACTGTTTAAAGATGAATGAAAGAAGACTACTACCCATTTTCGATTTTAAATAAATATTCTCTTTCTCTTACCGTATAATAATATACCGGACATACAAACTTACAAAGTTATACCTATTTTTCGTGTAGATTCTATATCCAATGTGCTATATTTGCCTTAGAACAACACACTGCCACTTTTCCAAAACCATAAATCTTATGTACAGTCGTAAATCAAAATAAATCGACGAAGGCGAAGACCGAATACAGTTACATAACTTGACGTGTGCGGGGCACTTATTTTTTAATGCAAATTTATATTTATTTATATTTATTTATTTTTTCACTGGCGAAAGAAGACAGAACTTGAAAAAAGAAAACAATAAATCTTATTTCACAAATGGAATTATACAAACAATATTATGCCTTTCACTGATTTTATGTCATTTATCATTGTAAATTCGACAGTGAAAGTGATTAAGGGGAATTAAGATTACACACTTTGTGTACTAATTTAATCTAATGTGACTTAAAAACTTCCTTTAAATTGATGAATGTCTTCCTCGCGAACCACTGATAATTTAATTTCATTAGCGATTTTCTCTTTCCGGTTATTCAAATATTTTCGGCGATACATCAACGCAGCGTATTTGTCAAATGTATGAATGATATTAGTATAAATCAATTAATGTTATATCGATGTTGTAATTATCATAATGTTGCCTAACATTTTAATTAAATTATTGGTGTTGGCGATATAATTTAGTTCTTCGTACTGATATGTGCATGATTAGTTAATTCTAAAAAATACATAGCAATGACTGCTGTGATTCTATATTTTAACTAAATAAGTTTAACCCTTTTAACATTTGAATAAAGTTCTGTGTGATTTTGACTGTCACCAAACAAATCAGATTTCAAATACTTAATGATGTCAGTTAACATATTCTTCAAATCATTGCGTAGATGGCTACTTGAAAAAGCTTTCTATTCTATTAATGAATTTTTAACCTATAAATGAGGGGAATATTAATATAATTTTAATGAAGTCGATGCATTTATTAGTATTTATTTATTGGTTTATTATTTATTAATTAGTCTATACTTAGTCTGGTTTAATTTAATTGAATAATGATATTACGAATATAAAGGTATTGTAATTTAATAAACACTTATTTCTTATGTAAGTAATTAACAAACGAAAATAAAAATGGTTATAAATGTAATATAATAATAATAATGTAATAAATGAAAATGTTACATTAATTTGCATGTCGTGATATATATGACTAATAGGTTTTAAGCTACTTTAAATAATGTCTTGATAACATCCACATTGTAACCACCCTATTTAATAGAAAATAAAGTATTTATATTTAAAAAAAAAAACGTTTATTTTACGCAATGAACTTTGCTACCTGCATTTGTTTAAAAATTTTAATGACCAAATCGGTGTAATTACGGTGAATATTTTCTAGCCACTTACACCAGGTGGGTGCAGTCCTCCATAATGTTAAAAAAAAGTCTTCAACATAGTAAAAAAAAAGCCATCCCTAATACCACTTGTCTTGTATCTATTAGCTCCGCGTCATTGAGCGATCAACACCCAGGTGTAAGGAATGTGATCATTTCAGGTTTGACTTTTTGTTAAAGCCTTCAAAGGGATTGGGCAGCGCGGTTAATTAAATTAACGTGTTGACACTAATGACTTGGCATAATGTTAATAATCACTTTAAATTCTTCCTGTACCATTTTGCTTTTCATAACATGCATTGCAATGGTATACATATGAAAAAATATACTCTGTTGCATAAGTTGCTTTATGAGTAGGTATACCATCAATGTAGAAAAAAAAACATTTATGAGCATCAAAATGAATCATTCATTAATTTTCTTTTAAACAAACCTGTCCTTGTCCTGAGAATTACGAACAAAACAATCAGCCAAATCGGTCGTGCCGTTTTCAAGTGATGCGCGAATATACATTTGGCAATTGACTATTTAAACCATAAAGTAGGTTTTTTGGTCAAAATTAAAGTTATAAAAGAATCGTTCATAATTTGGTGGTTAAAACCACTCCACGTCGTATCTCGTCGTCAACTTTAAGTAAAGTTCCGATCACTGCTTATTACTTTTACACCTATGTTATTGTGTTAACTATGTGAAGTAATTGTATTGTTACATGTGAGAGGTATGTAAAAGTTGTATCACATAACTCACCGGTCGAGGTTCCATCGCTTGCCAGCCATATCCGCTGACCGGAAGCGTTGATGTCTAATGTATACAGAACGAGCTACCACATAATGTCAAAATATCTTCAATACATTTTGAACTTAGACCAACTCCGTGGTCGAGTGGTTAACACGCCGGTTCTGTCGTCGCACCATCTCTGAGGTTCCGGGTTGAATTCTCGGTCGCGTCAATGTAGAAAAAACTGTTTTTTTTTTTAAATTGATTGCGTGTCTGTGTGATTTATGTTAATCTTTAAACATGTTTAAAAAGAAGTTTAACTCGGGCTAAATAATTGGTGTGGGCGTAGTTTTTTTTTAACTTTATCATTTAGTTATAAGGACGACTATCGATTAAAGAAGTTTTACTATTTTGTGACGATTGACCTGCTGTCATTTTTAACGAATGTGTCTGTTTGAGTGTTTCTTAGTGGTTGTAGGAGTCCGATTGTAGCGTGAATACGGAACCTTCAGTCCGATTGATAGGCTATCCGACAAATTGGACAGTTCCGCGAATGCGTTTGATTGTTCTTAGCTATGGAGTTTTTTAATTTAATTTAATTGAGATTTTTTATAAAGGTTTTTAATTTATCTTTAGTTGACGTAATTGTTTTTTTTATTATTTCATTTCAATCAAAATAGTTTCTTACTAAATAACGTTAGGCTATGAGATGTGTAATAAAACAAATGATAAACTGACTCAATTTGTTAAAATGATTTTAATTTTAGCTGTGGGCCAACTTTGAGGACTAAGGCCCGATATCTCCATGTGCTTTTATTGTTTATGCGTGCAGGCGAGTTGGCGAGGTTCAAGCTAGGTTACCATCCTTTAGCATGACATGGCTGAGTATACAGATGGATGGAAAAACTTGAGCGAGGCTTTAAGCCCAGCAGTGAGAAAGTGTAAAAAAAACCATCCTTTGACCTGACAATGCAAAATATAAGATGAAGATAAGATAAAATATGCTTTATTGTACACCACAGAAAACATACAAAAGGACAAACACATAGTACATACAATTGGCGCCCTTATCGCGAAACAGCAATTTCTTCCAGGCAACCATGTTGGACTGGATAGAAGAAACAGTTAACAATTGAAAGGGCAGTCATGGTGTTTATATAGATTTAAGCTTGTACATAAATCATACATAATACTTACTTTTATATTTATTTATGCTTAGACATATTATCTCCTCCGGAGCGTCGCGTGCCGATAGTCTATTTATTTATTTATTTATTAGGGAAACAAACAATTACGTAACTCATACAATTTCAAAATATACATAGAACACAAATCAGCAAAGTTTCCACAAAAAAAAACAATCACTTAAGTACGTATCAATAACATGCGCAAGAATTCAATTCAATAGTAATAATGTATATAAATTAAATTTGATTAAATTACATTATAAAAAAACAATTTATTGATAAAAAAATAAAAGATTACTAATAAAAATATAGGTACCAAATTAAAACAATGACTAATAAAATTACTTCAAAAATAAATTAATTTTTTTAGAATAAATTAAAGTAAATTAAAGTTACTAATTCAAACCTTAAAAAAAAGGGGCTAATAGTCGGCATAAAAAAAATTTCCTTGAGCGAATTGAAATGTACTATCAACAAAATCTGCCGTATACCACATTAAGTGCTATTTTCACTTGCATTTGTCCTGTCCCAACATCCTTTTTAAACTTTTGCTACAACATCCCTCTATTAAGTCAAAAATATGTGTCAAGAACCAAAGGGAGCGAGAGTCACTGTTGCAGTACTTAAAGATTAATTTGCTTGACATAGGCATCATACAGGTTATTCTATCTGAACCAACTTCAGAGGCAGCAATAAGGTTGAGTGACCTAGTCACTAGATGGCAACAATGACCCTCGTATATTTGAGTAATAAGACATTGATTACTAAGGGATTGGCTTATTCTTAAGAATTAAAAATCCCGAAGCAAATAAAGAGAAAAAAAAAAGTCAAAAATCTTAAAATTGTGAAGACAGCCAAGATGTTACAAAATTACCTACCTAATAAGTTACACGATCGCAAACGCAAAAACCAATGAAACGCAAAAAGCAATGATTACATGTACAAAAAAATGGCAAGGATAGTTGTAGTCTAGTCGAACAGTTGGTTAGCTGATATTTACCGCGGTAATAGTACTTTCTATTCGTGTTGAACGCTGATGGTGGATCAGAATCACGAGTGCGCAGTAGTGCACCGGGCCTTCCCAACGATGCCATTTATCATTTCAATCAAACTATTTACTTGAGCACGAACAGTATTTCAATCAGGTTGTACACTATTGTTTCGAAAGATACATTGTTATTATTTTTGTTGGTATTATTTTACTGAGCCGTGTGTGTAGCGACTCTCCACCAACCCGCATTGGGCCAGCGTGGTGGGTTATGGCCCAATATAAACCTACCCGCATTGGGCCAGCGCGCAGCTTGATGGGTTATGGCCCAATATAACCCACCAACCCGTATTGGGCCAACGTGGTGGGTTATGGCCCAATATATCCCACCAACTCGCATTGGGCCAGCGTCATGGGATATGGCCCAATGTAACCCACCAACCCGCATTGGGCCAGCGTGGTGGGTTATGGCCCAATATAACTCAACAAAACGCATTGGGCCAGCGTGGTGGGTTATGGACTATTATAACCCACCAACCCCCATTGCTGGGTTATGGCCCAATATCCCCACGTGCTACTGACCACGTGGGACCAGCAGTGAGACGTTTATAGGATGATGAAGATGATGTTGATGTGTGTAGCGGCTCCCTAAAAGGATACTACCAACCCCTCTATTCCCACTGGTGTCGTAAAAGGTGACTAACTGAAAAAACATACAGACTGCACATTACATCCAACATGCTGAGCACATGTGCAGTTCTAATTCGGTGAAACGTGGACTATGGCAGTGGACTGCTTCTACGGTACTCATTGCCTAGTCCCTGACTAACCCTTGCGGGATAATAATTGTGAATCGTAGGTATGTATGTTATTATCATTACTATGACGACAGTTCCGAAGAATAATGTCCTATCTGCAAAATAATTGTATCGCAGATATGACGTTATTCTCCGGGACAGTCGCGAGTTTCATCTGCCCTACTGCAGGGCAAAGGAATTATTCACTTCTTCCATTTGTTCGAATCAAGAGAAATCTGGAAATCCTTTAGGAGGAAATCCAACTCGTCCCGTTAGTCGTCTCCTGCTGGGTCTACATAAAGATGCATATCATTATGCCATAATCTAGTTATGCATTTGAACAGGTAGATTTTGGTAGGTCTGCTAATAAGGCATCGGACACGACTATGCGCTACGAATAATGAAAGAACGCAATGAACAGATAAATCATGCAAAGCGTCGCAAACCGCCAGTGCTCGTTTCGGACTTTGTTTCATAGTTCACACTTGCGTAGGCACTTCCGCATAATTCACACAGTACCTACCAATATAACATGGACGTTGCACTGGAGCCCTACCAAGATCTCATAAAAACACACGCTAGAGAAACGAAAACGGAACAATTGAGAGTGTTAGATCGCAAAACGAGAATGTAGTAAGTTTTATGATTGCAAATATAAGATTTGCCCCGCACATCGCGTTGAGATGTATACCAATCCATAGAAATTTTCACCGCAGTCTATTACCGACTTCACCATGGGATTAATTATGTTATTTCATATAGTTACAATATTTAACGTCTATTATCCCCGAAAAGTTTGAAAGAGACCAGGCAATGAGGACCAACAAAATCAGTCCACTGCCCTAGTCCACGTTTTGCCAAATGATAACTACACATATGTTCAGCGTGACAGGTGGTGGACCTATCGCTGTTCTATGCTGTTGGATGTATGTGCAGTCTTTGGTCTGTTAGTAGCCTTTTACGACACCCAAGAGAAGATATGGAGCGGTAGTATTCTATTAATGAGTCGCTAGTCGCTACCAGCACAGAACATTTCATAAAACTATAGTTATTATGCCTGTATCTCCAAAACTTTCATCATCATCATCATCAGCCTATAAACGTCCCACTGCTGGGCACAGGCCTCCCACGTGAACAATAGCACGTGGGGATATTGGGCCATTACCCACCACGCTGGCCCAATGCGGGCTGGTGGATTTTAACGACTGCCATCTTACGACAACAACCGGGACCAACGACTTAACGTGCCTACCGAAGCACGGAGGAGCTCGAGATGTTTTTAATGGTCACCCATCAGGCGACCCGGCATTGCGAAAGTTGCTTAGCGGGCAAGATCGCAAGCCGAACGCGCTATCCGCTGCGCCATCGAGCTCTTGAAACTTTACTTGATCTCATATCTTTCGAGCCGTTCTCTAATGGGTGCAATTACACATTATTTAAATTAGTCTTGCAAAATACGAAGATCTGTTCGCGTAGACCTGGATTCGTGACCTGCCTTGCTATGATAAAAGATTTCGCTATTGTTTCTAAGTACTGTCATCGTTTAGAGGCACTTTAGTATTGCGTAAAACTCGCTAAGATAATTTAAATACCACTAGTATTACAAGTTAGTATTAAGATTGACCAGGTCACTATAATGTTTATGCTTTATCTTACCGTCACTTAAGTACATTGAAAATGTTTTTGTTTATTTTAATTTGGTATTTTATATTTTATATTTTAATTTGGTTCAATTCAGAAAACGATTTAAGGTCGATGAATAATATCATTTCTTGAGTTTATGCACCCATGTTTAAAGCCTGATAAAGCTCAGATTACAAGAAAGTTTCAAATAAGTTAATTATGGTATAAATTACATTAATCGCAAACTATAACTCATCAAATTTTATGTTAGGGAAAGTAGGGTCGCTCAGATATCTTAGGAGCACAACAATAAAACCATCGAAAGAGAATTAGTGCGGCTGTCTAATCATTTACGATAATCCATCGTTCTATATCCGGATTTCGGTGTGTAACGGCGGATTAGCTGAGTTCCCGTCAAAGCGCCGAGCAGACGCCAAGAGATCAAATCTCATGACGTAGTGCTACACGAGGACAGTAATTCTCATTAGTTAGCTGTTTCCGACGTGTTGTGGTCACGACAGCTATCCTTTGCCATTTCTTTGAGCTTTTATACGATTATACCTCTTCTGATTTTATGTAACCCTAGTACATTCGCCCGCGGTGGTACGCTGCTGAGTTCTCTTCCTGTTTATGGTTATGGTATGGGGTTTCGTAAGTTATGGTTTACTAATTTATTACCAAAACGTTTTTTAATGCTATACGAATTTAACGGCTCTTATAAATCGATTTGAGAATGTTTTTAATTTAATAGAGTTTGAAATGAAATTATAGTTATACAATGTGATAGTGGTGGTACATCTAACCCGTTAAGGCTAAGTACTACATCTAAATTCATCGACATAAAAAATAATATAGGGGTGGATCCCCTCCCCCTATAATTTATGACCATTTTAAATTTTTTTTTCGGCGGTGCTATGTGATATCAAAGGTTGCATATGTCGTAGAAACATGAAAAAAATGGCAAACAGTAGCTAATGACACTGGTTAGCTAATCAATTACTTTGTTTTGTATGTTTGAGATTATTTTGGTGAGAAAAAAATCATTACTTAATTATTTTGTGATTAAATCACTTTTTTTTGTTTTTACAGATTATTAAAACTAAGTTGGACCCCCTTATTACTTTTTTTGTCGATGAATTTAGATGTAGTACTTAGCCTTAACTGGTTAGAAGTATCACCCCTATCAAATTGTATACGGAATAACGAATGAATAGTGTACCAAATGAAAATTACAGATCAAATAATGAGAATTTGGTACACTAAGTGTTAGACTCAAAGAACAGCTAAAGAAGATTTATCTATTCCGTGGTTAAAATGTTTGACTCTATACATCCTCGACTAGTTGTTAAAAGCTATTTTTTGCTTATATAGGTAAGCTTTTTTCATTGATAATATTAGTAGCCTTTCGATTATTTGCGCCGCTCAAATAATATTCACTTAATCTTTTTCGAGTCTCGAACCCTTCCTCCAGTCAAAGTCAAAAGCTGAAATATTATTCATTCATGTTTATGTACATAGATACATACATAGATATAATTACGACTATTAGGTATCCCCGAAGGGTTAGTCCGAGACTAGTTAATGAGGACAGCAAAATCAATCCTATAGCATTGTTCACTTTTCACCAAATAGCGACTGCACATGTGCTCAGCGTGACAGGTGATAACCCCATCATCGCCACTCTATGCTGTTGGTAGTTTGCGCAGTCTTTAGTCCGTTAGTCGCCTTTTACGACATCCAAGGGAAGAGAGGGGGTGGTACAATTCTTTTACCGCTATGTTTGTTTATGTACAAGAACTGAAATAATTAAGGGTTATCTAAATATTGGGACGTTATTTTTAGATTTTCTACGTTATTTCTCTGTAAAATTAAGCTATAAATCTGGAAGTCTTCTGTTATTATGTCGCAATGTTCCACCATACAACGGCCATGCATCTTCCTGAAGCAATATAAATATTTTAGCTTTTACGAGGAAGCGTATTATTGTTATGATAGACTGTATGAAGTTTCTTATCTAAGCCCATCGCCGGTAATACCGGTTGAGATCATATTACGGACTCGGAACAAAACATCGATTAATCATGCCACAGGGATGCACACTCGGTCCATTTGTAAAGCGGTTCACCGGTTGAAAGAAAGTGCAGTTAAGCGCATCTGCATAATGCACTCGGCATGAGTGTTAAGGAGACGGGTCACTGGCACACAAACACCGAACCGTTTTGAGAGTTTTAAAAGTGCATAACAAACTTTATTTTGGTGACCTCCTTAGATAATATCATTTTCGTATGTTACTTTGTTAACGTTTATGTTCACACTGCCGAAAGAGAGTTGTATTATCGTATTGATTTAAGTAATCATGATAAAATCTTTATGAATAATCATATTTCTGGTGAAAACTAACTTATTATTGTAAGCCCATTTTGTCCCACTGCAAAAGTCGAGCTTCCTTCTTTTTCATATTGTTCTATCCGCCAGAACAAATATTCGGAACCAAAATTTTGTTGAAAACTTAAAACTGTTTTCTACTCTGAGATCCTACTTTAAAAGGAAATTACGAACTGATATTAGTCATATTAGAAAGTCTTAACATTAATGTTACTAAAGGGTTAAGCACGATCGTTATTGCATTCAAGCTATAATCATAATGGAGAGTTTTTGGTCTTCAATTTTAATAAATCTGATTTTAAAATGAAATTTTTCGTATGTAATATTTTTATAATTACAATAATAATAAACCGAAGTATATTTAGGATTAAAAACATACAGAGTACCCGGGTTTTCGGGTTCCGGGGGTACACGTTTGAACGCGGTGTAGTTGGTGTTAGGGCTTGTTTTATGTCCGCCTGGTCAGCTACCGCCATCTTACCTAAATATTTTACCTCAACGGCAATGATATTAACATTGTTGACACTTTAATTTTCATTTTTATAACCGTCTCGCGTAGCCGTGAAGGAATACTACCACCCCCTCTTTTCCCTTGGGTGTCGTAAAAGGCGACTAACGGACTAAAGACTGCACAACATCCAACTGCATAGAGCGGCGATGGGTTCTAATAATGCTCTAAGAGAGAATGGTAAGGCCCCAGATATAATTTATACTGAAAACCGAAATTCACATGTTTAAGGAAACGTAAACAATCAAATAAGGTTAGTACCTAGACTCGACCGTTCTTGAATTTATCGTTTGTAATTGGATATTTCGAGAGGTAAGAAATAAAGCGATGGGCTCCACCACCTGTCACGCTAAGCACATTTGCAGTCGCTATTTGGTGAAAAGTGGACAATGGCAGAGGACTGCTTCTGCGGTATTGCCCAGTCTCTAAGTAACCCTTCGAGGATAATATTCGTGATTTTATGTATGTATGGAAACATTTTTTATAAGAATAAATTCTTTGAACCCAAATAAGGAAGGACCAGTCATAGGGTTGCCACCTTTTTTAGGACAAATATAGTATTTTTTCATTTTGTTAGAATAAAAATAAAGTACATAGCATAAAAAAGAGTATTTATTTATTTGTTCTTAAAAACGTATTTTTGTTGCTTTTCATTTAACAAATATTTTTCTTTTACGTAAACAGTTTTACGTAAATAGAGTATTTAAGCGTACTTTATTGGTGTCGTAGATTATAAAGTACGCCTACGTGAAAAAGCTGACAATACTCTATTTTAGAGTACAGGTGGTAACCCTAGACCAGTCCTTCAGTAATTGAGAAATACGGGTGAAGTGCGCTGCACCATCGGTGTTATCATCACCTAACAAGAAAAAAATGAATGCGTTTTTCTTGTGATAAACAAGAAACCATGCCAAAATATTTGATACTCAAAGACAACTGAAAAAACCAACCAAAACCTAGAAGGTACTAGGTAGGTTCTACTTCTTCAATAAACTTTATCGAAGTTGCATTTATGATATAGTATTATAAAAACCGTAATATGTACTTGACATTCGTTAGTTGTTTGTACGAAGCTGCGGTGTAAACGGTCCTTCGCACACGTGTACACGTGTTCACTAGATTGATTGCCCTCGTGGTAGCCCATTTGAACTAATGCCTGCGCCCGGCTCCGCTTGTAACTCGGCGTGATATAACGAGTGCCTCGTCCGTAATGTCTCGGTGCGATACCTCATTATACGTTGTGGATGAAACGTAGCGTTGGACGCTTGTTATAGTGCAACTGGGTCGTTTGACAGATGAGTGTGTTATGTAGTTGTTTTGTAGGTCAAACATGGGATATTTTTCTGTGGGTGTGGAACTCCGTGCTAGCTGTTCGTGGTCCCGAGCCAACCCCGTGGCATGTTACTAGATTTTTAGGGCGTAGGCCAGCCCCGTTGTGCTCTTCTAACTGGGCAGTGGAAGGAGAGTCCTACATAATCCGAGCTCGTCTATGACCTCGGTGTATGCATAAGACGACATTTTACTTAGTAAAAAACAAATGTTCAACGGGGCTTTAGGCTAGCGCGGATTAGGAGGGCAGGGGGCCTTACCATTAACTCTTAGGTTCGTATTCTAAAACCAAACTCAAAATCTAACCCATATTGACAACTTGAATACAGTTAGAAGGGATGACGATAAATTCGATGAATAGCACTATCCCTTTCTAACTGTACTCAAGCAGAGATTTGAGTGTAAGTTTGGTTTTAGAATAAGAGCCTTAGGCTCGTATTTTTGTTGCTCTTCGCGACGTTTAACAAATATTTGTCTATTTGATAAGAGCCTTAGGATCGTATTCTATATATTCTAATACTTAACTTAACACACAAATCTCTGCTTGAGTACAGTTAGAAAGGGATGGTGCTATTCATCGCATGTATCGCCGTCCCTTTCTAACTGTATTCAAGCAGAGATTTGAGTGTGAGTTTGGTTTTAGAATACGAGCCTTAGAGTTCCTAAACGAATTTTAGATAGAAAGATTAAAGTAATACTGCTACGAAAGGTGACAGTAACTCTTTAAGCACATCCAAAAGTTTGTTGGCCCGTAGTTCGTCGCACACAGCTGCTATGTGTATGTACTGTGCCAATCGCTTGTGAAAAAACAGAAGCGCGCGTCATTGCATGACGGATTACGGGCTAAAGAAGTTTCGGATGCGCTTTTTTAATAAGCGCCAGCGTTGATACCTCGGACCAAATATCACAATGGACAGAGTCTTTGGATTTTTAGCATGTCCGTATTTTGTTAGTGTGCAGCTTTCTATCTGTACATGTGTGCGTGTCTACACTAAAAAAAAAACTGACTTACACATAACCAAACTTTCGTCAACCTATAACACAAAAAAGTGACCACATAACTTTTTGCAATATGTAACCAAACCCAGTTGGCTTATTTTTCTGACAAACTATGTGTGTTGATTATTGCAAAACAGTTTCTGCTACGAGTTATGAAAAAGCTTATGGCCTAACATTTGTTAGAATTAAACAATTTGTTTGTTTTCCATTTGTAAAACACTTAGACTGGATGTAGCAAAAAAAATTGTTACTTTTTGTGTTTATTTAAATTTAGCAAAACTTTTGTGTTGATACATTGTTTACGTATAGCAAATCTTGTGTTAATTCTCTGTTTACCTATAGCAAAACTTTTGTGTTAATACTTTGTTTACATAGCAAAACATTTGTGTGAATACTTTTTCACGAATAGCAAAACTTTGTGTTAATATTTTGTGTTATAAACTTTTGTGTTAATACTTTACTTAGGTATAGCAAAGCTTTTGTGTTAATACTATAGCAAATAAAAAATGTTATCCTTAATGCAGCTCACATACCTGCAAGTTCCACAGTGAAGCTTACAGGCACGTGAACCACATTAAGAATAACAAATTTTATTCGCTAAAAACGCTATTTCTAAAAAAAGATGTAGTTGATGGAATAAAATAAAAAGATACATTATCAAATGGTTTATTAAATGTTACAAAAACACTTATGTATCAGCCTTTATTTACTTAATTCTTCATTAATCAATTAACCTTAATTAACTAAAAAATAAGAAATATTCCACATAATTAAATTTTAAATATTAATATGAATAATGAATATAAAAAAATAACTACATTATATAAAAATAAATACAAAATATTATTTATTGTTATTATCATTTATTTCTATTATTTATTATTATTGAATATTAAAAATAAAACGCTCTCGTAACGTAAATGGTTCAGTATAATGTACCTTGAGGTTATCTCTTTCAGTGATGAACCCACAACAATTATAAAGGGTTGGAAAGTTAAGTCCATTTGTTGAACTTTTGTTTTGAGACTTTGTAGGGTTTGTTCATATTTGGTCCGAGGGTTTGTTCTATCTCCGCAGCGCTTTTTAAGTAGTGGCAGATGAAGCTATCCAAGACTTTAAGTTTAGAAGGACTCCACTGTTTTTTTGTCTTTTCTGTTTTCAGCAAGGAGGTTGTCATTAAAAAGGGCAGTACCATAAACGCAACAACATTCAAAACCTCTTCCGTGTCTGTAAGAGATAATTTAACATGTTAATGACTGTCATTTAAATATTAAAATACTTAATACTACTTCGAAGATTCAAAGAAAATTATCTCTGGAACTAAGTTCTTTTACTGATAAAAAAAATCGATAACGCACCATGCTGGTTCATCATCAGCCTATTGCAGTCCACTGCAGGACACAGGCCTCCCCCAGGGGGCGCCCCAAGCCCGATGCTTTCGCCATTCAGTCAATGCCAGCAACCTTTTTTAGGTCATTGGTCCATCTGGCCGGTGGACGTCCACAACACTACGTTTGCCGAGCCGTGGCGTCCACTCAAGAACCAGTCATCGGTTCTGCGACAGATGTGACCATGCTGGTTGAAATTGATATAAAGAATAACTTACCTTTGACAGAAGCGATGTACGTTTCCAGACCCCATATACGGAGATAATTATCTAAAGGGTCTGGACGTTCGTCATGCAGGCACTGGAGTCTCCATTGAGGTTTTCAAACCTTTTAATAACTTCACGTACATTCACCAAAAATATTACAATAACTATAATCTTTATAGCAACATCGTGACTGTCTTTGCCGGCGCGTAAATAAAAATGAACGAACACGAGCTGTCAAGTTTAGCGCCGATTCGGTTACAAATGTAAACAAAATGTTTTGTTAATAATAAACGAAAGTTTGGCTTCATATTACCAAAGTTCTTTTAATATTAAATAAACGTTAGGCAAGATGTTCTAACCTGCAGTTTTGTCATGCACTACAAAATATATTATGCTTTTTGCTACAAAATATTCATTTATGAATAAGCAAATTATTGCTGAACTGCTTTTTGTTATGGCTTACAAAAACGTTGGCTGTACGCAAAATAAATACTTTTGTTGTATGTTATCAATGATAATGCTTAAATTGGACAAAACGGTTTATTAGCCTGTAACCACTTGAGTTTGTCTAATTCAGTATGTTTAGAGCTAATCAAAGGTGTATTTACTAATAACCCAACTTGAAATAACATAAGCGATTTTGTCTTATAAAGACAAATCGCTTTTGTTAAATCAAGTTAACTTTATTAGAATATTGTCAAACTTTGGTTATTCCTGAAATAGCCAAAGTAGTTAGATTAAATATTTTTTTCAGTGTAAAGATGTGACTAGTATATCGATATAATCACTTTAATGTGGTGTGTACCTAGTTCGTTATTATAATTGGGGGTTAAAGTTACTCACGTCCGTAGGTTTACCGTTTAGACCCTACACGTGACCCTTGGGTGGTGCTAAATGAGTGACACTGACTGAGTGGTAGAGCCACGCTGCGTTGCAGCACGCCGGGCACGCTGGGCCGGCTCGCCCGGCGTAAATACCAACCTCTCACTAAGGGTGTTACCCGACCAATCGATCGATCGTCGATCGACGGCATCGATCAACGTCGATCGAAGTTGATCGACTGGTCTGGTAGCTTTAATCGATCGACGGATACCTACCGTTGACTAACCAATCGATCGACGACGGTCGGTCGACGTTGATCGATAGGTGTGGTAGCTTTAATCGATCGACGGATACCGTTCGTCTAACCCATCGATCGACGGTCGGTCGACGTTGATCGATTAACCCTGGCTAAATTCGATCAGTTTCTTTCGAAATGTATTCAGAAAAGGACTCGTTGTTCTTGGCCAGTACGATGTTGCTCGTACTATTATTACGGAGACGCAAACGCAGAAGAATCTGGATGCGGCCGTTTTTTAAAGCCAACGATCGCTTAAATTATCCAAATAACATTTTAAGCAGCGGTTTTTGTTTTTGTTTTTTTTTTGCGTAGCAATTGTCATGAATTTCGAGGTTAGTAGTTTCGAGGGAGGTAGAGAGGAGGGGGATGGAGGGGGTACGGTATTGGTAACTTAGTAGAATATTTGTTTTTTTTTCTAAAAATAACCTAAAATAACCTCAAAATAAAAATATCTTGAATACTATGCATTTTCGCACTTTGGCTCCCCCTCCCCCTCCCCTTCCCCCCTTTTTCGGTGTTGCTTAAACTAAAGTGCTTCCCGAGGTGTTTGGGGGAATATCATTTAGTATTTAAACGTTCATATTATCATCACTCATTATTATCAACATAAACATAATCTAATATTACGATTATTATCCATGGGCACGAAATAATTCGGGTCACCTGATGGAGAGTAATCACCGCCGCCCATGGACACCCGCAAAACCAGAGGAATCGCAGACGCGTTGCCGGCCTTTAGGGGAGGAATAGGTTTAAGGAAGGAATAGGAATTGGGAGTAGGGGGGGGGGAACCCTCACTAGTCGGACGAAACACAACAGCACCAAGTGCCATTATTTCACGCCGAATATTAGAGAGGGTGGTGTTACGCCGGGCGAGCCGGCCCAATGCGTGCTGCAACGCAGCGTGGCTCTACCAATCAGAAAAGTGAAGCGGCCGGTGCGTCTAATGAAACAGCTCGATTTAACACCCAATCCATTTTACCGGTCGATTGTCGATCGACATCGATCGACGTCGACTAATCCATTCTACCATCGATCGATGCCGTCGATCGACGATCGATCGATTGGTCTGGTAACACCCTAATATCCGGCGTGAAATAATAGCCCTTGGTGCTGTTGTGTTTCGTTCGGGCAGTGAGGGTTCCGAAAGCCTCCCCGCCCCCGCTCACAATTCCTATTCCTTCCTTAAATGCCGGCAACGCATCTGCGATTCCTCTGGTGTCTATGGGCGGCGGAGATTACTCTCCATCAGGTGACCCGCTTGCTCATTTGCCTCCTTCTATTATAACAAACAAATAAAAAATAATAATTTGTGTAGTAAAGTGAAGAGCAATACTTTTTACTATTCATATTCCCGCCCATATTATTAAGATTCAATTTTGAACTAAGGCTAAAATTTTTACTGTAAAAAAAGATTTTTCAAAATGTTTGAAACAGAGCCTTGAATATTTTATAGGCTCTCAGTTATCACGTCTAATAGCTTTAACCCATTCACGTCTTATTTCCGGGCATTTTGGAAACCTATAAAAAAGAATAATAAAAAGAATATTAGTAATATCGATAAAGCTTTGATACACAAATACGTACATCACTAATCATTATGCCAAAAACAAAGCCTTTAAATTACATTTAATTAAGGTTTAAAACCTGATTCTTATGGATAGTGTACGATATAGTATGATTTAGAATTAGCAAAAATTAATGCTTTGCCGTTTTAATTATTAAAAAACTCATAGTAAAGCATACATATTATGAGAAATCACTAACGTATGAAATGATAATTCCTGGTCTTTCACACCTCCTTTTGTTGTTCTTGACGAACAATAAACAGCTGAACAAGACATTATGTCAATTGTGTATTACACAAATAACACAAACACTAAGATTTCTTAATATTTCACTATTATTTCGCACAATCCAGCAATGTTTTGACCTAGTAGTCGGTCATGAAATGACACGTCTCACACCGACAGTGCGTCGTTGCCAAACGTAGGTACATTAACTATCTCTTTTACTCATATCACACTACAGTTATACAGACAGAGATACAAATACTTTACTTTGATACACGTATGTAAAAGCGGCAACGTCGTAAGACTCTGTCCATGTAATATTTGGTCCGAGGTTGATACTCTCCATAAAGAGTGAGGCCCTACGTAACTCTATGTCAATCGTAAAAATTGTATGTTATTTAGTGGTTTGCTACGTAAACACAGTATTTGGTTCGCACGGAAATAGTTTTCTTAAGTATATGTTTATACTAGCGGCCGCTCGCGGTTTCACCCGCGTGGTTCCCGTTGCCGTGAGAATATCAGGATAAAAAGTATCGTACGTGTTAATCCAGGTTATAAACTATCTGTTTGCCGAATTTCATCCAAATCCAATCAGTAGTTTTTACGTGAAAGAGTAACAAATATCCATCCATACTTACAAACTTTCGCGTTTATAATATTAGTAGGATAGTAGGATAAAGAAGCACATCAGCTCCCCTACGCAAGTAGCAAAAGCTTAATGTCGATTCGTTTAGCGTTTGTTAATAGTTTACAGACTACAGATTTGGCGAATGCTCTCTCTATTCGATCGCTACCTACCACAGAATAAATAATTAAATTTCTATTAATTAAAGGTGAATTGCGATTCATCTTCGGCATTTTCTTCATTTACCATCTAGGTGAGAATAAAACCAAGGACTTCCTGCACTGCATTAAAAAAAAAAATTAAATTTTTTGTCCTTAACAATAAAAGTAAAAATAATTAAGGAAATATATTTTGTAGTAATCCTCTACTCTACATAATAAAATTAAAAGGATTTGCGAAGTTAAGGATAATACATAATGTTGCCAGATACCATATTATTATGTATTATCAACAATTTTTAAAAGCGCAAAACGCGATCGTAAACATAAAACCTACACGCAGACGGTACACGGCCCGCCAAAAGGTCATTGCCCTCGTAAATTAATAAAAAACTTTACACACGAAGAGTAAGTGACAATGACGCAGAAAAATGGCCGCGCGAATATAAAAGTGCAGGATAGAGGCACAACAGGCCAGGCAAAGAAAGGAACATAAAATAGGTTGTTGCTCGTATTATATTATGCACGCCCCTACGATTCGAATGGCGATAAATTTTACGCCACTGCATTGCATGCCGCAAAATGGTTGTTTCGACCGCCACTCTGCTGCTTTCTTTTTCTTATAATAGCCTATTGACAGGATTCGCCATGCGGTTGTCATCGGCTAATTTATGCGGACCTTTATGCTGCGTTAATTGGCGGCCAAGTATTTACACTTTTCCCTTGCGCACGAGTGGCATGACAATAAAAATGTTACCATCTTTACAATATTGACATTGTGTAACGTCGCTACTCGCTTCGGACGGAAGCAAATTCGGCCGGTCATAAAGTCTTTGTCGCGTGCCTCCACGCACCTTTTCTACTTACATGTAGGTACTATAAAGGACTTGGGGGCGTAGTTATTGAAACTGTCCTTTTCTTAATAGACGACTCCATATTTATTATATTACAACCATGAAAATACAATTATTTACAAAAACCTCATGGCAAGTCTACCCATGTTGGCACATCAGATCTATCTCCCTCCCTAATGCCACTCAACCGTCCAGTACATTTAGACGATATAACGTACACCGTCCAGGTTTTCTAGCAGCTGACAGAAGGGTGTACAGAAGATTACCGACCGTGACTGAGCTGACAAAAAAGCTTATACTTAACTAAACAATTACTAAAGCTATACCTATCAAGACTTAAAATATATACGGAATGCTTAGAAAACGCAGAATTTTAATAAATTAACAGTTAATTACAAAAAGCTTTATAAGATAAATTACAAAAATGAAGATTCCATGACAAAAAAAAAATACGTTTTCATTTCGACATTGAAAGTTATTACTTAGAAGTCACTGTTTAAAACTATAAAGAATCATACCATTTTCTATAGCTAAAACCATTGAGCTATTAATAACAGCTCAATGGCCAAAACCATTGCGATTGTCAAAACAATCGCAATGGTTTTGGCTATCGATGTGCACTTATTTAGGAAGTACGATGAGTAATGACTCCCAATGAAAGAGATGATTTGATAGTATTCTTTAAATGTGGCGCCACGACACATAACGCAGCACACCTTCTCTTTGAACACAAACTCTTTTATAATACGAATAAATAAGTAATGTTATTTATAACTTAGGCTGAAGTGAGTTTTCTACGTGGCATGTTCCATCGTAGGCCAAGTATAACTTGACAATAGGAGATTATGATCAAATATTTATCTATTTGGCGTACCTATAAAATTAACTAATCGTAAATTTTTTTATAAACCCTGAAAAAAAAGACGACAACCTCAGGCGGGAATAGAACCACGCACCTTCCGCATTCCGGGCGGCTGCCTTAACCACTTGGCTATCGAGGTCTAGTTTTCACCCGTCGAAATTTGTCAGTGCATGATGCTTATGTTTTTAGTCAACATTGCTTTACCAAATATTAAAAATTTTCACCTCCGAGATCCGAAAGAAATATTTTTACAAATATTTGAACATTCGGTTAAGATGAAGCTGCGTTTATAGGTTAATGTTTTTTTCATATTAAGTTTTATTAACGCTTAAATATACTTAAGTAAAATTTTAAACACTGAAAAAAGACGTCAACCTCAGGCGGGACTCGAACTCGAACCGTCTTTTTTCAGTGTTTAAAATTTTACTTAAGTATATTTAAGCGTTAATAAAATGCTAAAATATATAAAAAAAAACATTAACTAATCTTTTTTTTTATTTCTCTCTTCTTTTTCTCTCAGTCAAGTAAAAATCCCTAAAGTGAAATATCTTTTAAAATCAGTTTAGTAGTTCCGCACAGATTACCTTTTACACACAAAGAATCTATTTTTACCACTGTATAACGTAAAGACAAAAAAAACACGAGTTTGTTTAAGTGCTTACGTACCCATGCCGACATTGAGCGTGACAAAAGGATAATGGCCCTCTTAGATCAACTTCACCGTAGAAAATCAACAAGCAAATACTTATGCTTTGTTATTTTAAAAATTTTACTTTCAAACAAAGAAATGCGTTACTCACATAATTGTTTCAAGTCCAAGTTAAGGATTCAATCCAATAAACTGAAAATAAATTAATATTGTCACGACGACGCCTGTTAAAATATTGTTTGTATTTTTCAAAATATACATGTAATTTTCTTGCAATTTAGTCATAAGTCAGACCTACAGCTTATTTGGACAACAGAAGTGTGCGCGAAGTAGCCAAAAGCAAACACTATTACCGTTTTGTATAAAAGCGTTTAAACCTTTTTGAAGTAACAGTTAAAATCTCAACTGCATACTACAACTGTAGCCTGTTGTAAATATTTGTAATGGTAGCCTCTCACGGCGCTACAAATAACACTATGTGGATGTGGACCGGCGACAATCCCACACGTGCGCCCACTTGCCCAATTCGGGCAAAGCCGGGTACGGGAGCCCTACCATGAGTTTACATACTTCTAGCAAACGAAGTTGTGATGCACCGTAATTTATCAAAAGATATAGAACCGAGTGAGATTTACTAATATCACTTTCGCAATATTTAATATTCATAGGCAAATAACGCTTAATTATACTTTAAGATATTGTAACGTAAAAAAAGACTACCCCAGGTGGGAATCGAACCCACATCATCCGCATACCGGGCGGCTGCTTTGACCACTCCGCCACTGAGGTATTGCTTAGACCCGTCAAAAGTTTTAAAACGCTTCTCAAGCTTCTTCAATGCTTTTTGACTTTTTTTATAACAACAGTAGGTACCTATCTCATCAAACATTTATCCTAAGAGATCTGAATGAATTATTTTTAAAAATATTTTATACATTCATTTCGATAAGACGTAATTATTGATAATAATTGATATATTTTTAAAAAATAATTAACGTAAAAAATACTAAACACTATTCAAATGGTGGTCGGATTTATTGCGTTAGTTAATATTTTTGTGATTATTAGTTTGATTCCGTTTTCTTAGTAACTTTAATAAATAATAACTTAGAATAAATCACTATGTCACTAATAGTAATTTGAGTCATGGCCACTCGAATAAATTAAATAAACAGTAATAATATCTCGTGCACTATATCCATAAGGAAATTTTTGTCACCAATCTTTGGTAACTTTAAAACCACCTTCGATCAAGACGGTGGGTCATGTGGTTATGAACAAATGGTAGGGTCACAGAAGCGGTCCCGGCATTGTGCGGGATGCAGACCAAAAGAGGCTCGTCGCTCCTGCAATGGAGAAGTTCGCTTTTATATCTTTTTATCGTTGCAAACGGTAGCAGAGCAGATGAGGCAATCGCAAAGGTACATTAATCTTTCGGCGCTTGTGATGAAAAAGTGCAGAACCTCGCATAGATATTTAAAGTGAGATATTTAACTGCTAAAAAAGTGGTAACATCAATCTCAATATCTTATATCAAAAGTCGTTTAAAAAAAATCCGCGCATTTCACACATTTTTTATAAATAAAATAAGTTGCAGTTTTTCTTTGGTAAAAGAAATCATAATTTGATTTTTGCATTCAGGAGGATAAGACACATAGAAGATATTAGCTGCAGAAAACATTTCTAGTACTGATACATTATATTTCAATCGTGCATCTGTCGACATAACTTGTCTGTCAGAAGCATAATAATTATGTACCGTGCGGACATATCACTAAGTCCATGATATATACTTACAGTCAGTGGCCAGCCAAAAGAATCGTTACAGGTACAGTGAGCAGTGAGCTCAAAAAGATCGAATAACTTTTGAACTGTCGTTTTTTAAATTACAGATATTTGTGACTACCAGAAGCGTCAACAGCCGAAATTAATATGTTTTGGTTGAAAAATGCGTAAACTCATGCCTTGGCAGGACTATTATCAAAGTGTTAATAAAGTATTAGGCAAAATTTTAAACACTGAAAAAAGACGACAACCTCAGGCGGGAATCGAACCACGCACCTTCCGCATTCCGGGCGGCTGCCTTAACCACTTGGCTACCGAGGTCTGGCTTTCAACCGTCGAAATTTGTCAGTGCTTGATGCTTATGTTTTTAGTCAACATTGCTTCATCAAATCTTAGAAGTTGTCACCTCTGAGATCCGAAAGAAATATTTTTACATATATTTAAACATTCGGTTAAGATGAAGCTAAATTAATGTTTTATATTTTAGCGTTTTATTAACGCTTAAATATACTATCAATCATAGTAGAAACTTGACTTAAATGGTGCGGTTCTTGCGGAGTAGTGGAACACTATAAAGACTATGCCTTATACTTTTACTATAGGAAAATGTATTATAAGAAAAAATGCTGACTGTACATACACAACAAATGCAATAAATGCATATAATCAGTTGTATGTTTTCGGCGTACCTTATATGGGAGTCCATGCGATGTACCAGGCGCCCATAAAAGACGACAAGTGGAATTCCTCGGCTATACGCGGCGGAACATGTGCACATGTCCACGTGGACATGACTGTGAGCTCTGTCGCGTTATTTCGCCATCTACTGCAGCCCTGTCTTCAGATAAGGTTAGATTTGCAACTTAGAAACTCCCTGACGGGTTTTTGTTGCAACCTCCAGATAGGCAGGAACGAAAAGATGAATTTCAACTGCAGCTTTTGAATGCTCTCGTAAAAGCTTAGGTGAATAAATTAGACATAAGTATTTTGGACTATTCTAAAAAATTGTATTTTTTATAATTTATTTTCTTACTTTACTTACTTACGCTTACTGGCCCGCCTATTTGCGATAACAACAGGGATCAGGGTTTATCTTGCTTTTCAATGAACGAAGGAGAATAATCTATTTTCGGTTATTATAACTTGGCTACTCACTGGGGATCCGGCAATGCGATAGTTGCTAAGTTACAGAATCGCACATCGAACGCGCTAATCGCTGTGTTAACTCCTCAATTACCAAGATTTTTCTTTTTAGATCGAGTTAAAGTTTTAAAATAATTTTTAAAGAAGTAACGCCTTCTGTTTGCCAGTGAGACAGGACCTAGTCGTTTTTTGTATGAATACAGGTCATATTACTCATTATAGAAAGCTAATTAACGCTGGAATTCAAAAAAAATCTCGAAAGTCCATTACTCAGACGTTATTATCATCTCCAAATATTGTTTCAAGTGCAACTCACGGTTTTCGGCGACGGACCTTACTGGTTATTGCGCGAATTCCATTACGTCGCGTCGGCCGGCGTCGCGCTGAGACAATATTGTCTCAGCCGTTTCCTTTCATGCCGACGAGACGTGACGTAACAGGGAATTCCTCTTGAAGGCGTATGACGTCGACTCCCGTGCGGCCAGCGAAATGTCAAGAGTGCAGTCACAACGTACACATGCCACCAAGTCAACCTATACAAAACTTTAAAATTTCTCTTATCCGATATTGATCCTCAAACCCCAAGCGATAAAGTTCAAAATTAATTAAAGATATTTGACGTTTTGTGGTAGATTGACCAGCTGGCGTCTGTACTGGCGGTTGCGCAACCCACAGGCGACCTTTACCGACCTTTGTGTATTGAGTTGTGTTTTAAGGAAATCTTTGACTTGACAATCGTTTATTTCAATATGTCAATGCATCGATAAAAGCGCTGTCGCGATCGATTTTTGCGTAGGTGTTACTTCATAATGTCTGGTTATGTGACGTGTTTTGAATATTCGAGGTTAATGTACCTAGATGGTATTAATGCTTTTTTTGTATTCCAAAACATTTTTTTTTTATTTCTGAACTAAATCATCTTACATATGGTAAATGACAAATTCTGTTGATAGCGCACTTCTCCCAGAATCCTAAACTGCTAAGGAACAGCCTGTCATTTTACTACTACAGACTTTTTGTAACGGCACCAGCTGTCAGACACAAAAAGTTAGATTACCTACTTAGGTATTAAAAGCTTTTTTGTCTAATACATACATACAGGTCACTGTAAAAACTATCACGCGAATACACTTACGGCAATCTAAATTTATATTCGAACACTAATTAATATAAAAACAAACAAAACTTAACTGGTACTAACATCAATGTTCATAAAAAACTTGCTATGTGCGAGTTGGACTCGCGCAGTAAAAGGGTCCCGTAGTCTGAACAACTACCTTAAACACTAATACCGGAAATGTGAATACAATAAGTACATGTTTGCAGGTTATTGTCCTAAAAAATTGTGTTATGAAGAATATTAATGTAAAATGATGGTGGATTATTAACCGTTCAAGTCTTTGTCCGTAAGAGATTAGGCAAATTGAATAAAACGGTGTGTAACTTCACTTCTGTGATTCTTTTAAGAATTTTTCGTGCGACATTAAATTCCCAAATTCGAAACTCAATAGGTTAGGGAAATAATTACTGTGGGATTAAATAATTTATTTTAATTTTTAGCTTAATGTCTAAACTGCACCAAATAATGAAATTCATTATTTTATAAATTAACAGCACATTCATAATCTTAGTTTGAAATGAACATTAACTGTCTCGTTGGTGTAAGAACACAGTTTTTGTAGCGCCCGAGTGTTTACTTTTTGTCCAGTTAATAAGGCAGTGTAAACTTCTTGTTGAGAACGAGATTAGTGGTAGTGTTAGACAAAGAAAACAGAATTATCTACTTAACACTGTTTAATTGTGGTCATTTACATCAGATTATGAATTACTTACAACACTATTATATTTAATGTAAAGAAATACTTCTCTTTTTGACAATGCGGCACCAGTTACTGGGGCATAGTGAAATATTTTACATAGAGCTTGGTAAAAAGGAATGGCATTAATATGTATATAGAGTACTGATCAAACGTGTGCTATATATTTACATTGATTAACAAATAATTAAGATCTTTAATAAAAAATACATCATCATTAGCCTCGTAACGTCGCACTGCTGGGCACAGGCCTCCCACGTGGACAATAGCACGTATGGATATTGGGCCATAACCCACTACGCTGGCCCAATGCGGGTTGGTGGGTTTTATCGACTGTCATATTACGACAACAACCGGGACCAACGGCATAACGTGCCTTCCGAAGCACGGATAAAATACAATAAAAAATAAAATACATTTATTTTACTGTATTCCATCATCATCAATATTATCGAAAATGTCCCACAGATGAGCTTAGGTCTGCCCTCATTACAATGACCCGTGAAAAATGGGGCCATAAGGCTAGTCCGATTCGGATTGGTGAGTTATAACGATTGCCCCGGGTCCAACGGCTACGATACTCGCTTTCAAGATGGAAACTCCTTCTTCCCCGTCTTACTCCATACAAACTACTTAGTAAGAAGACATTTAGCTGCACCTTTTAGCACTCGCTCCCACATTACTTAGCCGAGTTCCCCACCGTTAACAACCTTGAATATGCAAAACCTTAATTCCTTATAGAGTCATAATTTCTAGTTCACGTTACGTACACCATATTGGGACAAATGGTCTAGTTATAACACCTTATGTTTTCAAAGAATATTAGCGGACCGGTCCTTGTAACTTAATTGGAGCGTAAGTACAGACGCCAGTATTTCAACCTACCGCAAAATGTAAAATTTCTTCAATACATATTGAACTTTATCACTGGGGAAGTAAGTGTCAATATTGATTGGAGAAATGTAACAGTTTTGGTACAGTTGATCTGCTGGTGTGTGTACATTGCTGTGTGCTTATATCGCTTATGCAACGTGGGTGTGTAATATGAGAGCTGTCCACACAAATTAGCGTCCAACACATTATTGCACTAGCTTTTGTCTGCGACATTGTTAGGAAGAATGCCTCAGTGGACCGAGCATTATTTATTAATTATTTACTTACTCCGATGGCTTAGTGACCTGAGGGCCTACTCTCTCTCTCAGAAACGAAATTTCGGCCGATTTTCGTTTGATATATACAGCGGTTTCCATTCCTTCCGAAGTTTCTTTCATACAAAATAGGTTTGGAATTTAGATTATTAATTTTTAGAAAATTGGCTATTTGACAGTTGTAACAAAAAAATATGAAATATGTGGAAAATGGCAGTTTATGATTTAACGTCAATTATCCAATAGTTTTTTTTTATTAAGATAATTTGTAAATATTATATTTTTACAAAATAAATTTGCTACTTTTTATCTGTGGATTACAAGACCCCAAACGCGGGCGGCAAGGGGCGGCCATGATTGAGCTTCATGTGACGTCACATTTCACAAAATATACAAAAACTATCTGTCAGGTTTCAAGATAAGTTTCTATATTTATTGAAATGTGACGTCACAGAGCAATATGTCACGTGACCAACCGTTTTCGCACGAAATTGGAAATCAATTAAGAAAAATATGTTTTTTTCTGTTAAATAAAGGTTTTTTCTAGAAAGAAAATATTGTATGTGGTATAAAATAAGCGTTGTATTTTAGTGTACTTTATTGGTGTCATAGATTATAAGTACGGCTACATTCAAAAGAGCACAACACTCTATTTTAGAGTACGGGTGGCAACCTGGCAACCATAGTCGTGATCAAAATCTATTGTGTACATTGTATCGTATCGCTCGAATGAGATATTTTCAGGAGTAAAAAATCTTCATATATAGGCGTAAGTATACTTATGTACAAGGAGGAGCTCGATGGCGCGGCGCGATGGCGGCTAGCGTGTTCGGCTTACGATCTTGACCGTTAAGCAACTATCGCAATGCCAGGTCGCTGGAAGGGTGACCAAATTAAAAACATCTCGAGCTCCTCCGTGCTTCGGAAGGCACGTTAAGCCGTTGGTCCCGGTTGTTGGCGTCAGATGACAGTCGTTAAAACCCACCAACCCGCATTGGGCCAGCGTGGTGGGTTATGGCTTTATATCCCCACGTGCTGTTGTCTACGTGGGAGACCTGTGCCCAGCAGTGGGATGTTTGTGGGCTGCTATTGATACTTATGTACTAATAAGCGCCCCGGTAAGCGACACGAGTTTGCGGTTTAGGTTTAGTCAGTGTACGTTCAGGTCAGTTAGTCAGGTCAGAGTCCGTTAACAAGTGATTTTGACCTCTATTAAGTCAACTAACTGCTGGTTATGTGCTGTTGTAAATTACAACAGAATATGCGGTTACGTAATCAATTGAAATTTCAAATAGAGCCATCAAAAGGATTAAGACAATAATTTATATGACTGACAGAAATGGTTCCACATTATGTGACAATAAATGAGATAGCACGGCATTTCGGAAACCAGTTGGCAAGTTCTCGCTTACGTAAAAAATGTGTTCATAAAATAGTAAATATTTTATGAACTGAAATAAATATATAAAGTAGAAATTATTTTATTTTATTTATTAATTTTAGGATTAAGAGCGTTTACGCATTTCGGTTTCCCATACAAACTTTCAAGTCGAAATTTTTAAAAACCGATAAGTCAATTTTTATGAAACTTTGTATGCTGAAGTAAAATACAGGGATCTAAATAGTTGGTTGAAAACATTTTTAAAACACGTTTATTTAGCTGAGTTTTTAAACTTCGAGAACTTGAACTTTAAATCGCAATAGCTCAGCTAAATAAACGTATTTTAAAAATGCTTTCAACAAACTATTTATATCCCTGGAAGTTTGTATGGGAAACCGAAATGCGTTAATCCTTAACAGCTTACAAATGCAAAAGTTAACAACAATAATAACACTAATATAAGCTTTTAACAAGTTACCACATTTAAAAACAGAAAGTTTTGCGAAACATTTGGTTAATAATCCTGTAAATGACTTTGATAAATCATTTTGTATTCTATTCTATTCTAAATACAAGTATATATAAATAAATATCAATCGCTACGTAATGTATCCACCTTGGCGTAAGCTCTGCTGCGTTTTCGTAAATTAGTAGTCAAATAGAGTGTAATCCTAATACATGTGCCATTATGAATACTTTGCTACCAAGGAAACGTTAAAGTGAAAGTTAATCCTCTTCTATACATAACTCGAACCAATGCAATTATTTGCTACAGATAACACACCACACTGACAAACAGAAGTGAAGGTTCAGTAACAAAAAGATTTAACATCTAGATAAAAAAAAATATTTTCAATAATGGAATAAAAATATGTGGTGTTAATTCCGCTAACTTACAAATTTCAGTAAGTAGTAGTAGTCATAGATTTCATGTCGGTTGTATCCGGAAAGTGACGCCTGATTCCATTAATAATTCATAATTATTTTATTAACGTAATTTACAGTAGGTCGGTAATAAAAACGTTTCTTTGCAAAAACAACCCTATTATCATAAAATATGGGCTTATGTATGTTTTTGTTTTTGTTTCGTTTGTTTCGCCTTTGTTAACTTAAAGAGGTTTGATTTAATTCTCCTAAATACCTAGTTGGAACAGTAGTTTCGATTTTTTCTAATGATTTATTAATTTTGCTCGTAAATGTTGAATACGAGTTTTGATTTATAATTAGTTCTATAATTAAAATACGATTGTTAATGTAAAAATGAAAAATATCAAGTAGTACTCCAATCATTTCTTCGTACTTTCATGGAAACGTGATCTAATACGGACGGAACCTTCACAACACAGTACAGCTAAACTTCCTAAGGCGTCTAGTATCTGGCGCCAATGTTCTATCAGTAAATAGGGGTTCCTCGTGATACCGCATAGCTGAAGTACCGGACCACTAAATCACTGGCTAATAACAACCAACTGCGATACGATCTCGGCTTTCAATAATAAACCAACAATAAGTATCTGCTATCTGCTATCTGCTCCTTTCTAAGAAAGCACTGTTCTTTACCGGTCCGACAAACCAAGAGACATTTTCTAATTATGAACCACAATGACATTTCTATTACCTATTATTATAAAATTGAATCGATCTAGATCAGCATTCCGATATGTTTGGGCACAGCAAAGAATGTGCGCGCGTTATTGTCGTTCGCGACTCCATTGTTCGGTTTATATCCAATTAAATGGAATATAAGTGAGTGATTAGCCAGTGGACGGACCCACCACTATCTTATTACATAACAGTGATAATATCTGCAGGAAATTAAAAAGAAAGTCACTTTCGTTTTCAGGGAGCCTACCATTGCCTCGTAAAGCTATAACAATTACAACCTTTTAACTTTAAAAAAACAGTCGAGAATTGATTGCAAAATAAACTTACACATTACATAGGGATGGCTGGGCAAAGGTTAGTAGTAACCTTTGCCCAGACAGCCCTGTGTAATGTGTAGGTAAGTGAAAATTGGAACGCATTGTATGGAGAATGGATTCCTGGATATGGACGACGCCCCCGAGGCCTACCCATAAAGAGGTGGCAAGGTGATCAGGACTGACCGATTGGCTTGAGATGCGTCAGCAAAAAGATAGATGGAAAGATTTGGTGGAAGCATCTACCTAGCAGTGTCAAAGGTACCTTTTAAATTAATTGGATTTCGCGTATGTGCCTCTCGAGCGTCGTCCTGCCGACTATCGGAATAGACAATTAAAATTCAATTGTGTCAGGCGCGCAACGCTCAACAGGATAATAAAGAATACATTTTAAATCTCAATAAGTATTATTGTGTTATGTATTTATAATATTTTATCTCTCTAAACTCAAGTCAAGAAAGTCTAAGATAAAATGATAATTTTAAAAGAATCTTTGATTAGGAAAGTTTTTTACGAGTTAATTATTTCAATTCGGCGGCAAGGCCTAGCAAAGGGACTATGAGTTTTTCCTCTATATCTAATCTGATCTAATGGATTTCTGTTTTTACTTTTAATATACAAATGGATACAAACGCAAAAAAATATTTTGATACATCCGTCAAAGCTTGAATATCCTAACAGTCAAATATTGAAGCGAAGTAGGTATGAACCCATAATTCCATTATTCTAAGACAACAGAACTGAAGGGATATAAAAAGAACGCAGAACAATAGTCTCCATTTGATCACCTATCCAGAATCAAGGCACAACAACAGGTTAATTGATCGTTTTTAACGTTACACAATCAAGGTATTTCTCCAAGGATACTAGTGCTTAAGTGCTTCGTGTAAGTACGGCAGTCCGTGTAAGTCATACCGGAGTTCTCCTTTTGCATGTCAATGTAAATTACTCTATAATTGTGAAAGAATGCGAACGGAAGGCGTCCAAAGTAGTATTAAATGAACACTTTAATTGTAATTAAGCCATTTAAGAAGAAAGCGTGTCTTCATTCTCTAGGATGTGGACGAGAATTCGTTTCATTTAAATTCATGCAGGAATGCTGAGAATTTAAAGTTCGCGTGTAGGCAGTGGAATCGATTGTCTCGACAGGAATTTATTTTATCAGTAGGTTGAGGATGGTTCAAACTTTTAAATAAAATGTTGATACATTGGTGGATGAAAAAAGGAAGACTATGGAAGAAGTAAATATGGATGGAATTAAGTTACAGAAAGAGATTATTTGGTTACATTTTAACTACTTATCTACTGCAGGAACGCATGAAAATTTTACGCCGAGTAATGATTATGTGGAGATTAGATTTCTTTCAGATCCGTAAACATAGATTATGCAAGCGTAAGATGGCACGCTGACTGGTATTAAGCTTGCGGTTGGTCACAAAGAGGATGTAATTGTTGATCACTCGGTAATAAAATGAAGTTTTTTTTTATTAATATAAAAACATCGTCTTTAAAAAAAAGAGATAATTATTAGATGTTCAGAAGAAAAGAAAATTGTTTTGTTTTCAAGAAACAGATGACTGCAGCGGTGTAATGTAGGATATTAAGTTGTAACATTATAGGTGTTTTGTGTGGCACCGCACATTTCACTCGGGACAGTCTTCAATCGTAACGGTTTCGGCCAACTGACACGAGAGGTAAGCAGGGTTGCCAGACAGTATAACGAAAAATAAATAAATAAGGTAGCAATTACAGGAAACTTTTAATAAAATTAAGAACTTGATCACATCACAAAGGCCAATTTTATTTCATAATTTAGTACTGAAGTAAATATCATTATGTATATTTGAATCAAAAGGTTTTGACAATACAAATGTGTGATGAAATTGCTGCCTCGGTAGGGACTCGAAGTGTAAAATACGACGACGACTTTTCTTAAAGTTGCCTTCAACAAACTCATTTTTTTAAACAATTCATTAATGTATTTCTATTAGATTCGTAATATTTGATTATTTGCGTTAAAAAACGCTCAAATAAACTCAAAGATAACGAAACGTTTAAAAAAATGTCAACCTCAGGCGGGAATCGAACCCGCGTCCTCGCAATCCTGGCGGCTGCGTTGACCACTTCGCCACAGAGGTATAAGTTAGAACGACGAAATTTTTCAACGCTTTTGACTTTATGTTTTTGTATATATGAACAGTCGTTATCTTTGATTTTCTTTTATTTTGTTGTAACTTCTTACTGCTTTTATTCAGTCGTACAATCTTTATTTATTTCTTTATTGATGGACCCTTAGTAGTTATCGCAAATATAATGTCACCACAGTAAGTTACAGAAGGAAGCGGCGAGAAACTCAATATAATTTTCATCATCCAGATTTAAAACTTAAAATTGGATAACATTGAAAAGCAATAAACTATATTCTGAGGAGCTCGATGGCGCAGCAGCTACTTTCGCAATGCCGGGTCGCTGGATGGGTGACCAAATTTAAAACATCTCGAGCTCCTCCATGCTTCGGAAGGCACTTTAAGCCGTTGGTCCCGGTTGTTGCTGTAAGATGATAGTCGTTAAAACCCACTTACCCGCATTGGGCAAGCGTGGTGGGTTATGGCCCAACATCCCCACGTGCTATTGTTCATGTGGGAGGCCTGTGCCCAGCAGTGGGACGTTTATAGGCTGATGATGAAACTCTATTCTTAATGGGGTCTGCAGAGGTCTCCCTCTCGCAGCATTACGTTGACCCATTAGGATCTATTGTGCTAAAACAAAAAACTCTATTAGTCCTTTTATATTCTACTAGCGACCCGCCCCGGCTTCGCACGGGTTACTACCCGTTTCTGTACCTAAACAAATTATAGCCTATAGCTTTCCTCGATAAATGGGCTATCTAACACTGAAAGAATTTTTCAAATCGGACCAGTAGTTCCTGAGATTAGCGCGTTCAAGCAAACAAACTCTTCAGCTTTATAATATTAGTATAGATTTGCTTACACCACATCGGTAACCCTGATTGAGCGACAGAAAAATTATGGATTTCTCGCCTTTTATCCGAACACTGTTATTAACTTAACGGTGCCGAGGAACATCCAAAGTTTGGGAGCGGGCCGGGACTCGCGTAAATCGCTCACATAATCAGATGGAGTGTTAAAAAGAGGCTTTCGCGTGCATTATTACTGTAATACAGGTTCTATTTTAAAACTTCCCAGTTGTATGCTGCTGATGATTATAATGGGCACAGGACTACCCACATGGACAACGACACGTGGAGAGATTGGGCCATGATAACCCACCACCCTGGCCCGATGCGGGCTGGTGGGTTTTAACGACTGCTATCATGCAAAAATAACCAGGACCGATGGCTTAAAGAGCTTCATACATACAAACATATAATCACGGCTATTATCCCCGAATAGTTAGCCAGAGACTAGGCAATGAGGACAGCAAAAACGGTCCTCTACCATACTCCACTTTTAACCAAATAGAGATTGCACATGTGCTCAGCGTGATAGGTGGTGAGCCCATCCCCGCTCTATGCTGTTCGATGTATGTGCAGTCTTTAGTCCGTTAGTCGCCTTTTACGACACCCAAGGGAAGAGCGGATGGTAGTATTCTTTCACCGCTATGCGACACAGTTAAAGAGCTTGTCTTGAAGTGGCTTTAAGAGATCAGCTGTCGTAATACCAGACGCAATATAAATTTAATTGTTACCAACCCTAGGAGTCTTCGAAACAGACGAGGAGTTAATTTATTTAATTTATATCATTTATCGAGACATCAACAGCCATACTTAACCTATAATATAACAAACTAACTTATACTAAACATATTCGGCCAAAACGTTGCCACAAAGAAAAATTAACAAAACGCCCATACCGGCAACTAATAATTAGATAAGCTTACATACTAGGAAACTTATCACGATAAATTTTTTTTATTGTGGCACGCCATTATGGCCTCACTCTGCCTGAAGAAAAGCAGCCAGTGAAGCCCAAGAAGTGAAAGCGTTCATCACAGCGCTACCACGCTATGCCGAACGCTCACACTATGGCCGCCTGCATAAATGCTTTTTCACGCCCCGCTTAAATAACCCGGGAAAGAAAGAGGAGGGAAACACGTGTGCGGGAAGTGCATTCCACATACGGGCAGCTCGGCAAAGGAACCATTGTCCAAACTTTTTGGTACGTATCTTGAAGGTCAGCACGGCATGAGGGTGGCTTCTAGACCTGCACGCGTCGATCTGGAAAGGAATGGAGAGGGAGGGATGAGGTCAAAGAGCTCCTCAGAGCACTCACCGAGGTAAAGGCGGTAGAAAGCACTAAGGGAAGCAATGTCCCTAGCTCTCCGTAGCTGTAACGGCTGAAGACTGGTCGTAACATCATCGTTACCGATACGGACAGCACGTCTTTGCAACCTGTCAAGATAATTAAATATAAGTATGTTTATAAAAACCAAACCATCACTAGCAGCATTAGGGCAAAGAATCAAATACATAATGATGAAATACACATACACACTTAAATGTATATTATAGATGATCAAACGAACTTCCAAGTGAAGTTCGATCATTATTATATGAATTCGCTTCATTCGAAGACATATATACCACATGTAGTTTCTTTTCATCTTACTGGCAACTCGCACTTTAGAGGGTATCCCTATTTTTTTTTTAATGGTAACTCGGGCCGAGTCCGTAGCTCATTCTTTAGAGTACAATAACAAAATTTTTATCGGGTTTTGGGCAGGGAGGGCCCTTATATCTTCGAATGAAGCGAATTCATATAATAATGATCGAACTTCACTTGGAAGTTCGTTTGATCATCTATTATATTTCATTCGCTTCATTCTTCAGATATATATACCACATGTAGATATTTAGAGTAAAAAAATTTGTTAATGGTTTGATTTTGATAAAATGAATGACAAAATAAATAAAACAGGTTTATTTCATTAATTGTTTAGGGAATACGCGATAATTATTAAAAATCAATTGTGTTTGTTATCAAAGCAGTTTAGATCATAAATCAGTTACTTAACTATTATTTAGGAATACATACTGCCGCGGCAAAGTTATTATTATCTTTTACTATTGGCAGATTAGAAAATCTAGCAAAAGGCGTAATGAGTTTTGTGACCCCCGGCCATCTTACGTCCAGCGAGATGCAGGCGTGGCGTGGTGGCCCACGCCTAAATCTGCCACATTCACGCTCCTTTATCCACCGAATTATCTAATAATCTGTGCACTCGCTGCATGATAGAATTTATTAGCTAAATTTATAAACTATATAATTTCTTAGATAAAGTTTTAAAAAATATTTTTTATTTTTATTTTCTGTCATATAGAATAACTAGACTGCTATCGAGGACGTTGCCAAATATTTTTATTTTGGCTAAAGAACGGTAGCAACAACATGACAGCAGGTTGCTTTCGACTGATATATGATTTTTTTATTAAAGCCTTAATCACATTATGACTACAGTTAACGTTGAATATTACATCCTCTATTTTGATTATAAACGCATTAAAGATAACGTTTGAGCCCTATTTTCCTATTCCTAATTCTGTGCCTATGGGCGGGCGGAACACAAAGCGAGAAGAATAACAATTTACTTGGTTATTTTATGAAGTGCAAAATCCTCATTCTGTAACAATTTGTAAGTTGTGGGACCCAAGTGGGCACCTATTTTGGGACAGGTCTTAACGTAAAAACTTTTTATTTTTGATAATTTCCTAAAAATAAACAAAGTGCAGAACAGTTTGCTTAAGCTGCCGTAAGCCGAACCAAGATTAAATTGGTCTGTCTAGTGGTCAATAGAGCGATTATTGCAATGCATATTTGGCAAGGGTATTTTTTGCTAATGAGGCTAACATTATAAATTATCTAACGAGGCAACCGGGACGTTGTGTTTGGCGAACGCCTCCCAGGATAAGGTTTTTGACCTTTTCGATTGACGATTCCTGGACTGAGATACGAACATATTCCTAGTGGCTATGGAATATCTAGAAATAAAAAGTCTCTTAAAAGCAAGGTTTTCAATAGAAGGAACCATGGTTCCAATAGTCAAAATTTAAATACTAAATTGCCTTTGACTCTATCACTGGCAACCTTTCGTAGATATTTTTAGAATTGATGTTATGTGTAAAAATGCACAAAATGAGTCTTTCCAAAGAATGGTAAATGCGTTTACGTTCAATGCATCTGGGACTGGCTCCCATGACCATGAGACGAATTTCTTATATTTGGTTTATGTAGGTACACCCGTAGTGTTATCAATTCGTAACAATACGTTTACCTATTTGTAGTTATTGCGAACAAAAAATTAATTAGACCTAAGAATACCGCTAGAAGTTCCAAATAATTAATATATCCTTCCGTAACCCAATTGCACGTTTGTCGTTGCAAACTACAAACCAGCCAGACCTAGATGCGTCAATAAAAAAATGTGATTCGTAATTATATAGATTTAGATCTTTATATAATTTTGGTGCGGGTTCGAATCCAACTCGTGGAAATTTTTTTCAACATTTTTCCAATTTGTAAGTACCTGGGTACCGAGTTTCTTTTTTTTTTTTTTTTTTATTATATTATTTTAAATTAGGCAAAATCCACCTCGATCGTGTAAATTTAGCCACACAAAATATGACATTTCTTCAGCATTAGATAGTTTTTCCGTTCAAGGCGTTTACTGTTTAACCACCCATATCTAACAGCTGGCTAAGCTGCTGTTAAAACGTCTTTGAACCGACAAAATTCTCGTATTATAATGGACGGTAACTTTTAATACTTTTTTAGCTAGGTATTTTAATATAAATACGTTTTATGAAAGGTAAAGGAATTGTCATATTGATAGAGTTAAAACAACAATGAGCTGTTCAAAATAAACCAAGACCCCTAAACATTTTAGTAATGTTTAAGTCTCTTCAACGTTCTGTATACACTCCTGATATGTGATCCTGGACAAAACATATTATCGTAATAGCCCTAAATATACTTATAAATGCAAATTGAGTCTTTTTGTTTGTTACGCTTACACGCTCAGACCGCTAAACCGACTGTTTAATTTTGTTTTGGGGATAAAAGGGGCCTGGCGACGGTTATAGGCTACTTTCTTCGCGATAAATAAACGTGAGCGAATAAAATGTAGTAATAGTTTAAGTCACTCATGATACTCGTAACACATGTCAATGTCATGCTTCATGATTTTTGTAAAAATTCGAGAACTTTAAAGATCTTTCATATAGACCTTTTAAGACTTTCGGTATCGGTTCCGGTAATTTAATTTGAAAATTAAACCGTAAAAGCTTTTTTTATTTTTTTTTATTTTTAGTGAATTTTTTACATAGGTATAATATATGTAAAAATGAGATTGAATAACTTTTGAAACCGTTTTGAAGTGTTCCACTAAAACTTATTAAATGATTTTTAGTTCAATATACAAATGGGGCTATTTGATTTTACTGCCAAGGATTTTGGATATAAATTAATCAGACCGTGGTGGACACGCCGAATATGCACCCACATCTAATAACTTTTTAATTCTTCATAACATGTCATTTAGTTCTATAGCAGAAAATAATGCATTACAGTTTACACGGTATCTCGTGTGTTGCGAATATTTCCACCTGCCTTCGTGTACCTGGGTCGCTGGGCAGGACACGTTTAGCGTCGCCGATGGTGGCGGCGCGTGGCGCGGCGCCAGCGCCGCATGGGCTGCCGCCCGCTGTCGATAGGTACCTACTGCATGATCGGAGCTCGGCGTGGCCCGCCTCGGCCCCTGCTCGGCAGACGGTAACAAGGAGGGCTCTGCCAGTTCTTCTTGTATTGGTCTTCATTATGAATGAAGTTGATCCCTGTGTGGGTGTTTTATTATGCAAAACTGATTTGTTTAGTTGATGACCTTGTTTTATCTTTCTTTTTTTTATATACAGTTTAAGATTTTATTTTCTCAGACAAGTTACCAACAAACATTGTTTTATCCTTATCTTGACTTTCAATAAAAAAAAGGAAGTGTTTTTAAAGATAAGGCGTTATAAGTTTGATTCTAAGTCCAGCTTCCGTGTAATGTAAAACCGTTAATAGTCGACAACCATCAGAAAGGACTTTAATATTATTCTGTGCTTTAATAGCGTTGACTTTGTCGTCAGTCGTCATAGGCAATAATATAATGACTTTGCCTATGGCGGCAATGTTGTGACCTAACTGGTCATGTCTTGTTCGTATGTTGAACTTTGAACTGCTTCGGCCACTGCAGCTGATATTTTGAAATTCAAAGTAGGCGCTTTAAACAATTAACGATTTTATGTAAGTAATTGGATATTCGTTTTTTTTTTTTTTTTAATTGGAAGCCACCCTCTTGCAGAGTTAGTGTGAATATTTTCCAACAGGTTAAGTGTCTTAGGCGGCGTCTCGCCTAGTGGTGACAAGAGTTCAGGTACGAGTTCAAGCTACAAAACGGGATCAGGTCCAATGACGGCCATATCCTGAACTTGATCATGCTCAGAACCGGTGACCGGTTCGAACACTAGTACTGACGTCACTGGGACGGTGATTTCTTAGGACACTGGTTCCGTAGTCACTGGGACGATGATTTGTTCGGACGCTGGTTCCGACATCACCAGAAAGGCGTTTTTATTCTAAAAGGTTTTTAAATTTGATCACTTTTTTTTTTTTTTTTTTTTTTACTGTAGGTAGGTAGCTAAGGTACCTACGTTTCGTGTTTTTCTTTTATTTTCTGTTTCTTTGTTTTATTTTTTGTTACAATAGTAAGTAGGTACCTAGGTATTTCATTTTCTGAACTTGATTCAGTCACGATTAGTTTTTGTGTAACTTACAGGTAACTTTCGAGTATCATTGTTACCTACCCTTTCGTGGGTAATTTTCGAACAATTATCATTATTAATTAATAATCATAGCTTATAGATACTTGCTTTTTAAAATAATAAACGAAATTAGCTATTTGATAGCAAGTGTTTTACGTAGAAAATGCACTTAATAATAATTTACCTTCGTTTTCTTCGGTATCTGAAGAAGAAGAACACACTATGCACCGTCGTCGTTTATTGGATTTTTCTTGTAATTTTCTTATCTTCTCCTCATAGTACCCAACACTTTTACACTTAGGTATGGCTTATAAAGAATTTACATGATGTATTATGGAGGAACTTGTAAGCTGTGCGTTCGTTGCAGCGCAAGAAAAAAGAATGAGCAACGGACTCGGCCCGAGTTACCATTAAAAAAAAAATAGGGATACCCTCTAAAGTGCGAGTTGCCAGTAAGATGAAAAGAAACTACATGTGGTATATATATCTGAAGAATGAAGCGAATGAAATATAATTAGGTACATATAAATAAATACAATAGAAATATACACAATACACTTAAAATATAATTTAAGTTACTTAAATATTATATTTAGTGCCGTTCAAAGCACGGATGAGCTCGTGATGGTTTTTATTTGGTCACCCATTTATTTAGTAAGTAAAGTAATCCTTACGTTTTTAAAATGCCTATAGTTATTTTTAATCCTAGAAGTGGAGTCATTCTGAGTTAAACTCATCTATAAACTTGAATCGAATTCCGTTGGTAAGTACTTAATGGATACTTTGAAAAGATTGATACATTCAGTTCTACCGATGCTGACAGGCTCAGGTGTGTATTAGATAGATTTGACGACCTTCGTGGTCGAGTAGCCCGGCTCTGGCGTCGCCATCTCTGGGTTTAATTTTCAGAAGGGTCACATGTTTTGTACTCTTCAAACACAGCTTGCACGATTATCACGACTTACATGATTTTGCTAAAGAAAATAAAGTTTTGTGTAATTAATCCGTCAGTCAAGTCTTCTCAAACCAAGCTACCAACATAATCGTACGTCGCGCGTCTGTCAGCAAACATTAGTTTCAAAACTCACAGGTGAAACCGACGTCGTTCGTACTAAACGGATCGCTCCGACGCCGCCGCGCCGCTATACGGACGGACACTACTCGTCCCAACTAAATATAGTCATCTAGATTTCTTTACATTTCAACCTGATTTTATCGCTTTTACTTCGGCTTGACCTTCAACTGTCACTCATGGCTTTATATGGTGCAAATGCTGACACCCAGTAATGACCAGTGCCTTCATCAGATGCAAAACGAATAAACTCTATGAATAATAATGTCGAAAGAAAAAAATTAATTGGGGCATTCGGAACATGATTTATAATCTGCTTTTAATAGAGTGTGTTCCTACTCACATTGAATTATGGTGTTGTTTTGTTTTCTTTTGTGTTTTATTATTTCAAATTGATCTTACTCGTATAATAACGGAACGTCATTGTTTATTTCGGAGTACGATGGCGCAAGTTTAGCAACTGTCCCATTGCCGGTTCTGCGGATGGGTGACCAAAGAGATTTATCTTATCTTAGCTACCTTTTTTCAGAAGGAATGTAAACCGTTGGTCCCGGTTGTTGTTGTAAAATGCAAATTGATAAACATAATTAACCTGCATAATAATGCATAATAGCGACGACCTCTCGCCCGATTTCTCGATACATGACTTACATGAGCATTGTTTATGTGCTAGGAAATAATTGGTAAACGCATAATAATATAGGTATGAATTGAACAAACAAACTATCTCTATAACCTATAATCTATGTTATCTTGTATAATAAAAACAGACATCCAATCCCGATTTGATCATACAAGTCGCCCTTATTACCCGCTGTGAATAAAACACAAAATAAAGTCATGAAAATATGTCAGTTGTTAACTCCTTTATAGTTGTTACCTATTCCGAGTAGGGCGCGCTCGCTATGGTTCATGTCTTCATAAGCTTCGCCGTTTATGGTATGAAATGTGGACAATTCCGAGGCAATAATCCAACTGAGGACAAAAGCCAGTTCACTGTTTCTATGGAGCGAACCTGATGGTCCGGACGGCGCAGCGGGGCCCCTCATTACGACGTAATCGCTGGCAGGGCCCTTAAGATAATCATGTTTAGATGCAGACTGAGTGTAATGGAAACGTCATTATCTGCAACAAATTATATTGGTACCTTTATGTTATTGTGTTTGTAATTCACAATAAGATGATGCTCATTCTTTGAAACTATGTGCAACATCATATTTTTGTGGTTTTTTTTTTAGCTTTTACTATAGAAAGAAGTTATAAAATGTTGAGGTTCACGATTGGTCTTCAATATTAGGTTGTCCGCATCCACCTGCTGCCTATTTTCGGTGCCATTGCATAAGTTACCAATAATTGTCAATGTCAGTGTGTAATCTTTGGTTTCAACCAACGAACTACAACCTACCTTCATAATTAATGAATAAAGTAAACTCATTTCTATTTTGTACGCTGTACTTTACTTGACTAACAGTCTCACTGGCCAAAGGTCTCCGTCGTTGAAACCATCGCTACCAATAATGAGAACTGGCTTGAGACGGTTTACGCATTTCGGTTTTCTATACAAACTTCCAAGTCGAAATTTTTAAAAACCGATAAGCCAGTTTTAATGAAACTTTGCTTGCTAAAGCAAAATACAGGGATGTAAATAGTTTGTTAAAAGGATTTATTATATCTTGTATAAATTTTTTACCTGCTATATAATTAATTTATTCTATTTATAATATTTAAATATTTACAAACTATTAATATGAAAAAAAATTAACTTAAAAACTATAAATAAAGAATGCCTAATTTAAAACTAAAAACTATAAATAAAAAATGTCTTCCAACTGCGGGCACGCAGGTACGGTCCCAAGAATGCTGGCAACATTACCTCTTTGAATTGCCAAGCTAATACGCTGGCAGAGGTAACTGCCAGCCTTCTTGTCACCGGAGGCCTCAATAAGACGTGCACTTAAATCTTTTGCAAGATGCCTAGCCTCCGGCCCCCACGTACCCATTGTCTCCACCGCAAACGGCACAAATATATAATTAGGTCCCAGGTTCGCGTATTTGAGCCGTTTGCGATTTTCGGCGCTTACCGCAGCAGCCCCGACATGCAGCGAGGTAGAGCGCACATGCGAGGGAGCCACAGTATCTGCACAGGTCGCATCCCACACCAGCGGCCTGCCAAGCCTCCACGTTCCTACGGTCATACCGTCAGGTCTTTTGCCATCACTGCGAGAGATACCAGCCGGCTCTAAGACGGACGTTTTTGTTAAAAACATTTGAAAAAAAAACGATTATTTAGCTGAGTTATTGCAATTTAAAGTCTACTATAGAAAGTTTAAAATCCCATTAACTCAGTTATTTGATCGTTTTTTAAAAATGTTTTTAACAAACTATTTAGATCTCTGTATGTTACTTTAGCTTGCAAAGTATCAATGAAATTGGCTTAATGGTTTTAAAAAATTTCGACTTGGAAGTTTGTATGGGAAACCGAAATGCGTACACCCTCTTAACCACCACGCTTGTCAAACACGGGTTAGTCATCACAAACACGGGCTACGCGTAAAAAAGTCCGAAACGCTCTTTGCCAAACTTGAGAATAGAACCCACAAACTCCGCATATCAGACCAATCGCTTGACCATTCGGTCACCGAGCCGTTTATTAATACATTAAAGAATTTAATAACAATCATATCAGTACACGTGGACGTAGCTAATTATATAAGTTATGCGATTTGCACGTCCGCGTGTGTCACTGAATCGTTTCACAAACGTTACAATACAACTGAGCTGTTATTGGATCGCATAAAATCCGTGCAGCCGTTACTTGAAATGTCACGAGCAGGACAGTACGCGCATGAGTTTGATCTACAGTAGCAGCGGGCAGACAGCTATAGCGCAATCATATCGATATAGTGGGGATGAACGCAGCAGGGTGCCAATACGAACTCAGTAGTATACGCCTCAGAAGCCGCTTCGGCCTTTTTGCTCGCAGCGATTTATTGTTATAGCTCGGGATTGTATGGACGCACTTTATTTCAACGATTTGCTGCCTAAATAATTAAGGAAGCTATCTTGCGTAAGCTGTTATAGCTTTGACAGTAGTTGGTAGCTGCCCGAAGCGTGCTATTAAACTAATTTTAGATGATTGGAATGATAGTCCTGTGAACGATGTAGTGGGAGCTGTAGTTCTGCGAGGTGTATTTTAGAGTTAGGGACTTATTCAAAAACTTCACATTATTCGTATAAACTTATTGAATATCAGAATTAAGTGTGCCAGGATTGTATTAAATGAAAAGCTGTGGTCTCTAATTACCCCTTCGGAAAAGGGAAGTGATTTAAGTATGTTAATTTAATATAAAACATTTTGAATCAGTCAGTAGCACAGGATGACATACAGACATACATACATATCATCACGACTATTATCCCCAAAGGGTCAGAGACTAGGCAATGAGGACCGAAAAAGCAGTCCTCTGTCATAGTCCACTTTTTACTAAATAGCGACTGCACATGTGCTCAGCTTGACAGGTGGTGAGCCCATCGCCGCACTATGCTGTTGGAAGTATGTGCAGTGTTTAGTCCGTTAGTCGCCTTTTACGACACCCAAAGAAAGACTGAGGGTGGTAGTACTCTTTCACCTCGTACCTCGTTGGATTCTCCTCGTACTTGCACCGTTTCAAGTGCAAGGAGAGTCCATCGTGCATCTGCGACCCTGAGAAGGAGGAAACGGTCCTGCAGGTGATCATAGAATGCCCTGTCCATGACTATGAACGGATGAGATTTGAGAGGAAGATAGGAATGATAATAAATAAGGAATCAAACAATGAAATCATAAGTAGAAAGCAAACAAGATCATTATTTTTGGAATTTTGTGCCAACATTGCTAAACCAGTAATCAGTAGGAACAAGAGGTAGACAAAAACATGTTCTCACAAATATTATGAGTATATTCAGAGTAATATGAAATTATAAGAAACTGTATAAATGCAATATTATGTAATAATAATGTGATGTATAAATAGTTAGAAAACAAATGTGTATGAATAAGTTGATAAATGTAAGATTCATAAAATTGTCAAAATTGTAGCTATTTCTACTTATTTCTATCTTATTTGATCTTATGTACTATCCTATTTTTATACTTTCTGTTTTAGTGCAAATATGCAATGAAAATGGAACCCGGCAACCGGAGATAAATAGAAAAGTAAGATTAAAAAATACAAAATAGGATATGGCATAGGGCATAGGGCAAATAGATTATTAGTAATTAAGAATGAGAGTAGATAGGGCACGAACGTGTTTGCTGCGGTTGTTACTGAATTCTATGGACTATTACTTAAATTTAAATCACCTAGTGAGAAAGCCAGCTCATATTTTAGTAGCTTTTTTTTTTTAAATTTTAAAATGCCATGCCTAATATTTTAATTTTTTTTTTTGACTTGCATCAATTAAAATTACTTTTTACATTGCAATAAATACTTTTAAAATGCTAATACTATTAAATTTACTTTGCAATTTACGATTTCTTGTTTGTATGGTGAGTTGAAAACCTCCGTTGTGGTGTTTTTGTTTGTTGTTAGGGGTTGAAAAGTGACGATGGAGGGCTGTATATGCCTTGAAGTCACTCTATTTCAGCGCTAGTGGCTGTATATGCCACAGTGCTGGAATCCCTTGTGGTGTTTGGTTTCTTGTGAAAGGGGTTAATGGTGACGATGGAGGGCTGTATATGCCTTGAAGTTACCGCTGTTTTAGCGCTAGTGGCTGTATATGCCACAGTGCTAGAAGCCCTTTCAAGGGAGCTTGTTGTTTAAAATTTTGTGTGGTTTTTGACGTTTATCTACAAATAGGAAAGTCGACTTTTGGCGTGGTATCACAGTTCTTTTGTTAAGCTGGAGTTTTGTTTTTGTTTCTTTTTATTTTAAATTTGGAGATTAGACACCATATTGAATGGGTTTAATCTCCGGACCGTTGGTAAGGCAACGTGGTGATAGTCCTGAGGAAGGTGGCCATTTATTGGCGGGCGTGTAGGCTGCTTTGACGGAATAAGTTTATGTTGGATTTTCTTTGTGGGCGGTTAGCCAAACCTCAATCTCCGGACCGTTGGTAAGGCAACGGGGTGATAGTCCTGAGGAAGGTGGCCATTTATTGGCGGGCGTGTAGGCTGCTTTGATGGAATTCGGTTTTTTTTTGTAGGATTTATTTAGGGGCGGTTAGCCAAACTTTTAGGTGGTGGTGAATTTTTGTTGGTTTGGGTTGTGGGTTTTTTGTACCCCCACTCTGGGTTTAATCGTTTGTTATTCAGGAACATATTTTTACATTAGGGTTTCGAAACCTTAACATAGTATTTTCTTTTATATCCAACTACACCAAGCGTTGGTGAAGTTGTGAAACCTTTGAGGATCTGCGAGTTCGACCTGTGTGAAGTTGTATGGTGACATCGTCTCCAGATTCGGATCGACTATACGATCCTGGCGTCCATAAATATTTATTTAATATCGGTATAACCCCACGGTTCTCTAGAGTATCGGCTTTAAACGTGTGAGAGTTTTGATACGGTTAAACGGTTTAAAACATTTAATTTAATATTTTTATAGACGGAGTAATTTAATTTTAATTTCAACTTCATACTCCGAACGGTATTGGCTTTATCCCGACCCCCACTCACGACCATAGCTCGTACGACTGAGATATTAGCTGGCTGGTTAGGCAGTAGTAGGAACAGTATTATAAAATTTATTTTAAATTAAAATTATCACCGACCCGCTTGGTCACTTTTGACTCTTAGGATTTTAGTGTGTTTTAGGGGGTGATATAGCTTTGGAATAAGGTTTAGATTACTTTAAACAGTAAATTATAGTTGGCAAAATTAATAGAAAGTTTGTTGAACTTTCATTTGAGATTGACCCTAGGGTCAATTTCGACTGATAGTTTTTATTTGAGATTTTCGGCTAAATAAATTAAAAGGAGTAACGTAGATGAATTGTACCTAACATAATATAAGATAAAATTGTGACTAACCCCCCTCTTTTAAATAATAAGAATGAAATAAAATTTATAATTTTATTTTATTGTTGTTGGACAAAATATTTGTGTGTTCTTTTACAATATACTGCCTAGCTGTTGAACATTTTATGGTTTTATTTGATAACAACCCACTGAAGCTTGCATTTGGGATTTTCTTCCTTTTCCCCAAAAGGGACAAAATCTCTAATGTAACAGTGGCCTGGTTCACCTTAGAAGTGCCGAGGAATTGTAGGCGTATGCCACTATTTCGATAGGAAGCCGCAGTAGAGCGGATTAGTTATAATAAGTAGCTTGCGACATCCCACGTAGGGGGATACTATTAAAAATAAAAATGAAGTATTCTTTCACCGCAACACGACACGGTTATACGCGGCACAGGAATATACTAAGCCTTAGTAACTAAGGCATTAGTGGTAATTCGCTTCGCGGTCGTCGTTTGTTTGTTTGATATTCATTTGTAATTGACCAATATAACGTTATCAATGCATGTCATCATGATTTATCAAGTGAATCATTATCGTAGGCCAGTGTACTGTGCCTGTGTGGCCTACCCCTCGGAAAACCGGCGTGATTTACACACGGCGTCAGATCAACCTACCCTAAACTGTCAAATTTCTCCAATGAATATTGATCCTTAGAAGCAAACAGTAAAGTTCAAAATTGATTGTAGAAATTTGACAGTTTTGGGTAGGTTGATCTGACGCCGTGTATACTCGTTTGTTTAATGTTTATGAACGCCAATTTGGTAACTCATATTGTAAGTATTATTGTAAGAAAAAGTCTGCAATGATTTGCATTGACATAAAGCCGATTCATATTCTTCGAATCACTCATTTGCTCGTCCATGGCGATGCGTATCGAGCTGTGGTTCGTGTTTCTGGCGAAAGTTCTTCGAAGTCCGAATGTACGAAATTGATGGTCCTGTCTGTGAGTGCCGGAATCGAACCTTGTACCCATCACGCGAACCACTCACGCAACACGGTCCTTCACCTCGGCAAATATTAAAAAGTGAGCAAAAAGAAATAATGTTTTTATGGACAGTGATAGGTTTTGACTTGGGCAATCAAATTAAAATCGAAACTAAATATAAATTTGTTTTTTCATGTTTGATCATTTCATGTATGTACCAAAAGAGGGGTTTGACTTGGTCAGATCGAACTTAAAACCACTCTGTAATTTATATTCAAGTATTGTTTTCAGTTCTGAGATAACAAAACTCGAGGTTTATTTATATTAAATGTTATAGGTAGGTACTACGAAAATAGTAATATCTGTTCATAAGACTTTTTCACTTAACGGTAAAAGTGAAGCATTGTTTGCATGTTTGCATCATTGGTAACTGATTGACACAAACAACGAGGTTAGTGGTGTTCGTGCATTACCGGCGCTTGTTACATTTACGCATTCGACGTCGGACCTTTGACCGTGGATCGTCGCGGCTGATCGACGTATGGCCGACCAAATTGCCGCTAATTTAGCGTTTACCGTTATTTTATGAATAGCGCGCGTAAATGTTTACACAGTTAGAACATTTTTGTTTGTTTGGGTATTTTTTTGTTTATTTTTTTTATATATATGCTTTGTTGCGTTTTGCATATAGCCAATATCGTTATTAGAAGAGACAGCACACAATTTTCATTGTTTATTATTTTATATGTCAAATGCTAGACTGAAGACGGACTTAAAAGGATAAGTAACGCTATCTTTCATTTGAAGGGCTTCAAAGGTGAAGTGAAGAAGTGAAGTGCTCTAAGGTGATAACACCCAATACTTATACTCGGTTGTGTAAAACAGTAATAATACATAAATTACATAAATTGATAAACAAAGTTGAAGAAATGCTTAAATAACAGCTCTACGAAATTTTATCAGTAGGTAACTATTTATGTGATTCAACGTTGGGCTGACGATGTTTAAAGCATTACCTAGTAATTTAATTCAATTGCTCCGGAGAATTACACACGTGAACGATGGCCATAATAACACAGTTTTGCCGCCTGATTATGATGATTTTCATAAAAGCGCCGTAAAAAGTCACGTCTGCGTAATAAATTGCGAGTAAACTTAAACTTTAAAATGCGTTCTGACAAATAATAACTTGCAATCGTCTTGTCTCTCAAAGATTATTGGGGTGGTGCGTTATGTTTCTTTGTAGACGGTAGACTATGAAAGTCTTGTGTCGTCCAAGGTTTTACATTATATGCATAGTATAAAAGTCAAAATAAAATAAGACAGACAATCATAAAACCGAGCAGATATTTTCTTTATCGATGATTTTATTAAAAGTTTAATTATTTTATTGTTGCTTGGCCATCATCTCTCCTGGTGGTAATCTATAATAATAAAAATCAATTGCCGAAATATTTGTACGCGCAACATTTCAGAACGGCTGCACCATCTGGCTAATTCTTTTTTTGTTGGGTTTGTATTATTAGAACAAGGTTTGAATGAAAGAATTTTTTTGGAATTTCGTCAAGGGGTACGGGGTCTACGCGGAGTCGCGGGCGAGCCGCTAGTAAGGAATAGAATACTCACAACTAACAATTTATGGTATTTTTTCTTTGTCACATACTTAATATATATTTTGGTAAAGGTTTCGATAAATTTTCTTCGTTCTATCGCAACGACACCACGCGTATTCTATTATATATATCACGCGTATTGTTTAACAAAAGTGTATACCAGTTTCTTAGCCAATTGTATTAAAAACAAATAGTATAAAAAAAACAAAATTCTTTATTAAAAAAAAGATTAAGTAGTCCCCAAACTAGGTAATCCTGTCTATAGGGACTTATATAGGCGGTAAATATGGTTTATATATATTACTAAGTGTACCTACACTAATATGAGATTGTAATCATAATGCCGGTACATATTATACGACAGTATACATTGCATCGCTATTTTATTCTTTGCAACAAGCACATTGTCGAGGAGTCACTTCAAAGAAAAATAATTGACAATCATTAATTTCCAACCTGTGTGTTGGGCAACCGCACAATTTCAGCCGCCGTTTATGTAAGATACAGAAACGTGTACATGCGCCAAAATTGATTAGTGATGACTGGCTGTCAACAACAATTAAGAGCAGTACTAGGCGATTGAATTTCTCAAATGAAAAATTGCGTCAAACCTATTAGACGTGATACTGCGAGCGCAATATGATATGTGGCCGCGCGAGGCATTAGAGCCCAACCGTTGATTTATTTACAGCATAATGAGTACAAGACATTTAAGAAACATGCAACTAGTAGTGTACGTAGATGTTACAAAAGCGTTTGTCGTGGCCGTTGTGCAACGTACCGAGGTTCTGTGAAAAGTATCTAGAGAGTTGATTAGCTGTCTATAATCAACACTATTCATTCAGCGGGGTTAACAGCATTAATTATGTCCGCATATTATATTACACAAGGGTCCGTGATAGCGTCAATGAGATAATGATTAGCTTGTAATGTGTTGAAGATTGTGAAAATGATTGCAGAAAAGATTCATGTGAGCAGGTAAATAAGAAGTGCGCTGCTTTGTTGAATTATGAGATTGTGTAAACATCGCGGTAGCAATCATTTGTGAAGTGAGCACTTTTGTGTTGCTTGTGACATTTAGTGCCCTAACCTATTTAACAGTAGTAGTAAAATCTAGTTAAAAATAATGCTATGTCTGTCTGCATTTGTCAATGTAAATAAGATAGATTAAATTTTGAACCAGGTTTAATTATCGTTCAAGTTTTGAAATAACAAAGTGTACGTTTAAACATACAGGATGAACTCGATATTCAGTTCCAATGCTAATCGCCAATTTCATGTATGATTTGACTAAATTTAACGTTGTCAAGTCCTTATTGGCTGGCAATGGCATGAGAGACCATGGCCTGCTCCCAAAATCACAGTCTCGCTATGATTTTCCGGTAACCAAAAGAAGCTCGTGTAGACTGTAGGTCAAAGTGTCCTAGGGCCTAGCTAAACTAAGTAGTAGGTACGCTAACGCTACCGTACGTCTAGTGTCAAAAGTTCCTGTTATAATTTTTTTTATACTGGGTAGGCAAGATAAATAAATTATTAACTAAAATTCTTAACCATGAAAACCAAACAAAACTTTAAATAATTGATGTTTGCCAACTATTACCAACATGGCTAGCTACGGTCCCAAGAATACTGGTAACGTTACCTCTTTTTTATGTTAAAAGGAGGCCAACCGTGTTGCGTATATAGCGGTGAAAGAATACATCACTACTCTTCCCTTGAGCGTCGTAATTGGCGACTAACGGTCTAACGGAAGAAAGACTGCACATATATCCAACAGCATAGAGCGGCGATGGGCTCCCCACCTGTCATGTCAGTACATGTGCAGTCGCTATTTGGTGAAAAGTGGACTATGGCAGAGGACTGCTTTTGCTGTCCTCATTGCCTAGTCTCTGACTAACCGTTAGGGGATAATAACCGTGATTATATGTATGTATGTATGCAAAGGAGACAAACGAGCAGCCGGGTCACCTGATGGGATGTAATCACCACCGCCCATGGACACCCGCAAAACCAGAGGAGTCGCAGATGCGTTGCCATCCTTGAGGAAGGAGTGGGAATTGTGAAGGGGGGAGACATGAGGACCCGGTACTTTTAATCCCCGGATAAAACACTACAGCAACGAGTGCCATTGTTATGCTGGATTTACACGGAGCCAATACTTGAGACAATCCAATATGCCAGTCCAATAAGCCAATGCTAATGCTATGCAAAAACGGTTTGAGGACAATCCAACGTAGTGGACTGTCTCTATTTACACGATGCCAATATTGGACTGGCTTAGTGGATTGTCTCAAGTATTGGCTCCGTGTAAATCCAGCATTACACGCTGATATTCCGTGAGATTTGTGGTAAGAGCGTGGCTCTAGCACAAATCTCTTTGGATTGCCAGCACAGGTAGCTGCCAGCCTTCTTCTTATCATTAGAACATCTTATAACAAAGCGAGTACTCATTCTTCATCAAGCTGCCTTGCCTGCGGCCTCCTAGCCATTTTGCCGTGAACCCATTGAAATGACCATGATGACCTTCTTGGTCGAGTGGTTTGTACACCGGTTTTCATGGTGTCGCCATCTCTAAGGTCCCTGGTTCGATCCCCGGTCGGGTCAATTTAGAAATTATTGTTTTTCTAAATTGTCTCGGGTCTGGGTGTTTTCTATGTATCATAAGTATGTATTTAAGTATTTTAAGTATGTTTATCCGTTGTCTAGTAACCATTTTAACGAGTTTCTTCGAAGCTTCTCCCGGGCTAGGCCATTGGTGTGAGTGTAGAAAAATTTATTTATTTATTTATTTATATAATGCCTAAGTGATTCGAAGATTTTAAAAATATTATTGAATTTTCAGTCTTTTTTTTTCAGGCAGGTTTTTACATAATTTTAATGACCACGCAGGTCCAATACAATTTATTATTTAAATAAATAATGGTAATTTTTTTACTTGCACGATAGTAACTGCGACGAGGTAGTCGCTGTACTAATGACCTCCTCAATCTATTCAGTAACTAACTACTACCAACAATTTAAAAAACTGCTTGTATAGGTAGGTAGTAGGCGCGGTCAGGAGAGTTACTCTTAATTTAAAAGCAATTTATCAATATATTTGTAAAAATGTCAAATTAATAAATCACATCGATTTTCCTTATTACTTTCTCTCCCGCCAGGATAAGTTATAAGTAGGTAATGTCAATTCAAGTGATAAAATTCGTGTTTTTTCGTTTACATTAGTCTTACTTTCTGCTAGCCATAATAAAGCTTAATTTTTTAAATTTTACATTATTTAATTACCGTTAATTTAAAACAAGAGATTGTTCAATTCAAATTATAGATTGCATCCCATAGAACTCGTAAGGTACTAAAAAAAAACATTAAAATATGTAGTGCCTCTTGCTCTAAAAGTTGAATGATGTGCCCTACACAACATGAGTGGTCGTGTTATCAATATCTTGTCACAAAAGGCAATTAGTGCTCCGTCCAAATGAGTACGTATGGAACTCCGCGATCGCGTTTCATAATTCATTTTCCTCCCCGCAGTGAATAGCCGGTGGTTAACATTTGAAATAGTATAAATCGGACGATCCCTAATCTAACTCCACGTCTGACACACAAGATTGAAGTTGCTATTTTTAATTAACCTCTGGCATCTCAACCGTGAGTTATTACTGCGCTCGACGTCTAGCAGATCTGACTTATTAGATTAACTCTATCTGGAGTTTCATCTTACTGCTGGTGCTTCTACGTCGCACTCAACTTATGAGTTTGCAATATTTTACGCGTTGCATAAGTGGCGGACGCACCGTTGCCACGCATAACTTTATCTGATACAGATTGTCATCGATGTGCATTTGTCAAGGCACATTCGAGCATCAATATCAGCATGATGCCACGAAAGGTGGCATCAATCCCTGCGATCCGGGTCACCCGAGAGCCCTTTAACCGGGACAATAAACGGATTAAGAAACCGTAAATCATTACGTGCTTTATGTAACCGTTGTGATACGAACGAAAGTAAGAGTGGAGACGTAATTTGTCCCTAATTTCCATACGGGTCTCTTGGTGGCATTTACCCGAGACTTTTAGCGGTTGTTTTCGCTAATTACCATCTCGTTTGCAATTTAAAGCCACATGCTGGTGCGCCGGCCGATTCCTTGTGGCGAAAGTGAGTTTATATGGGGGTTGTATGTCGCGGTAATTGGCAGGTGTGTGCTGTCCCGATGCGTGGAGCACGGTCTATGTTTGTCAATGATATGGTTACAGGGATACCGAGCAGTAGGTTCTTTTACGGCATATAGTGTTCGAGGCGAATTTGGAAGACAGGCATTGATTTCCAGTTTTTCTGATAGCAGTTTATTGTGATAGTACATTCTCTAAAAAAACGCATCGAAATAGGTCTATTCGTTTAGGAGCTACGATGCCACAGACAGACACATATACGTCAAACTTATAACTCCCCTCTTTTTGCATTGGGATTTAATAATTTAATTGAGATTTATTTAAGGGACAAGCGTCCCAGAAGGTTCTTGCCGTCTATAAACATCTGGTGTCATTGAAAACAGTATGGGGATATACTGTTACGGATATAAACAAAATACCAAGTTCAAGTTCAAAATTCATTATTCAATTTAGGCTACAATAATTGAGCACTTATTAATGTTCCTATGCCATCGGTTCGGAAGTCTAACTATGGGACGGGAGCCTTTTACTGAGAAGAACCGTGTGAGATCTCTCTCACAATGACTTCTTGAAAGAAATTGAAAAGTGACGTTAACAACGTGACATGGACACTTATCGGTTAATAACTCACAATTATTTCACATTAATATTCGACAAAACGGAAAGAAAACAAATCGAAACTGCACATATGTCGCTTCACTTTCCCGCCAAGAAGTCCCAAACTGTATCTTCACAGTTTCTTATAAGAATTGGGTCTTCGATTGCAGCTGTGCTACTGAATTTCCATCGAGTACTGTGCCAATGGCGTATGAGGCAGCGGCGTATACAGGCCGGCCGGTGTAGGCCAAGGCATTATGCAAGCAGCGACCGTTTCCTGGATGTTTGGAGTAATTGATTTAGGTGACCACCACCAAATGATCAATGGGCTGACTGACGTTTTGAGCGTAAGGTGGAATTGGTTAAGTCTGACTTATATTTACTGAACAGGCCAATAGGAATACTGGCTGCCAGGTGATATAGTTTTGACCAGCTGTTTTAAAATTATGTCTTTTTTATATGACTGAGTTGGCAAATAAGCATAATTGCTTAGAGCAATATCGGGTGGTCACTATTTGGATAATCCCCAAAATCAGTATGGGCTGATTATTTACACCGTCTAAATATTGGCGGTCTATATGTATATTACTCCTACTGCAAAGACTGGCCATCAAGAGCCCTTAATCGTGAAGATTGGAAAAAGGGAAGGGAGGCCTTTGCCCTGCAGACCATGGCTGAAATAATAAATAATAATAATAATAAATATTGGCGGTCAGTCATGTTTTTTTCTTTAATGTGGGCGTTATACTAAAGTATATTCTAAATCAAACATTATGAGAAAGACAAGATAAAGAATGTAAACCTAATGCTGCATCATGACTTCACCCGCCTGAAGATCTACCTATCCAAAACTGTTAAACTTCTCCAATCTATATGGATTCTTAAACTCTTTAGTGACAAAGTTCAAAATGTATTGAAGAAATTTGACATTTTAGTGGTAGGTAGAAATGTTGGCATTTGTACGAGTGGTCTTCTTTTATTACTAACACTAGATACTATCAAAACTTATCTTTTATATGTACCTACTTATTTAATGGTAGGTATCTAAGGAAACACAATTTTATGAAAAATAATTACTTGTAGCAGTTACGGCTGCTAAAATCACTGCAGCGTAAGTAGGTGACCCTAGCTGCGGTCGACGGTCGCTACGAACTTGCTGATAATGTATAAGGCATTAGTCATGTGGTTGCGGCCGCTTTAAGGTCGATTGGCCCTATTGACGTAAAGCGCAGTATACACGGACGTTACGGAAAAGAACAGACAAGAATGGCCAACGTTTAAAGTCCCAGATAAATAGTTTATTCAATATAAAGCTTTACAGGCATTTATTGCCGTCAATACTAATGGAATAACAGATAACTAAAATTTAATTAACCGTGTCGTAGCGGTGAAAGAATACTGCCACCACCTCTTTTCCCGTGGGTGTCGTAAAAGGCGACTAACGGACTAAAGATTGCAGATACTTATAACAGCATAGAGCGGCGATGGTCTCACCACCTGTCACGCTAAGCACGTGTGCAGTCGCTATTTGGTGAAAAGTAGACTATAGTAGGGGACTGCTTTTGATGTCCTCATTGCCTATAGTCTCTGACTAATCCTTCGGGGAAAATAGTCGTAATTATATGTATGTAGTTATTTACTCTTAACTACTAACTCTACTACCAGTTTTGAGAGAGCCTTCAACTGAGAAGAACTGACAGGAAACTCAGAAAATTAGCCTTTTGTTCTCCATCTTAGTTACAAAAGTTACAGTGTATTATTACATAATTGTAGGTACAATATTTATTTCAGTAATGGTTGTTAGGTGTAGGTAATACTGTCATTGCTAAAAGTTGTTGTGTAATCCTTTTTGTTTACTAATAAAATTTTATTCCAAGCTACCCGCTAAACCTCTAAAATGTACCCGATTATAAGTTGATGTATTAATTAAAAGACAAAGCATTATCAAGTATTAGTATGACCTGACCTATATGTATACTTATGGGCCGGTACAGTGAGGGCGACTAATGTTGCGTATTTTTAACGCAGCATCTTTTGTCCTCGCGCTTGGCTTCCATTTCTATATAACATCAGGTGGATTCTATTTAACCGTGTCGATTAGCGGTGAAAGAATACCACTCCTCTCTTCCCTTGGGTGTCGTAAAAGGCGACTAGCGGACTAAAAACTGCACATACATCAGCAGCATAGAGAAGCGATCGGCTCACCACCTGTCACGCTGAGCACATGTGCAGTCGCTATTTGGTGAAAAGTGGATTATGGCAGAGGACTGCTTTTGCGGTCCTCATTACCTAGTTTCTGACTAATCCTTTGGGGATAATAGTCGTGGTTATATTACGTATGTACAGTCACGAGCATAATATGTAAACAAATATAACTCTTAATGCAATGGAATAAGAGTCAAAATGTATACATGTTGGTGCTCGTGACTGTACGTATCAGGTGGAGTGAAGTCATTGGCCGGACTGATGATTTAAAAAAATGTATGACCATTGAAAGATTAAGAGCAGTGGAAGGGCCAGGATAGTGAACGGACGTGGTTTCGAGTACGAGTTAGGTAGAATGGCTAGTGATTATTTAAAAATAAGTGTAGCATTATAAGGAGATTGATGGCGCAGTGGCTTGCGTTTGTTTATTTACTAATATGTAACACTATCACAGCAAACACTTATATGTCTATCAGTTGTACAATGCTACATTACACATGTAAGTGCCACTATTTTATCAGGTGCAAACAAAAAGCTAGATAGATAAAAGCAAACCAAATATCTAATAACAAACTAATTTTTTTGTTGTTTGTTGACTGTTGTGTTCTTGTAAGATAGCAGTCGTGAAAACCCATGAACACGGATTACACGGATCAGGCCAGTGTTGAGGGTTATGGCTAGCTCATATACTGTTTTCTAAAGTATTTTTATGTTTTTTTTTATGTTCGCCATTGACTTCTCACAATTATTTCCTAAAATATTTTTGGATTTCGTAATGTTTGGCTGAACTTTTTAAAAGGAACACTCAATCCACACGCACATATTGAAAGTTGATAAAAAACGGTCTCCCTGTGACTACGGACCCTGAAAAAGGGCTCAAAACGTCAGGAAAATAACAAACTATGTAATGTAGAAAATTAAACGCGAGTTTTTAACCGTAAAGAGTGTTCTCATATCCTGTTGTTTATGTGGGAAGTCTGAGCCTAGAGTGGGACATTTATAGGATGATGGTGGTGGTATATTCAGTGTTGCCAACTTAGTGGATTTTCCACTAAAACTGGTGGTTTCGACCCCCCTTTTAGTGGAAAAATATTGCTTTTAGTGGCTTGTGGTTTTTTTAGTGGATTAAAAGAATTATATTTTCAGTAGGCGAAATCACTCAACCACTCAGTATTTTTTTTTGCAACAAAAATTTGGTAAAGTCTGGTGGTTTCAGAAGTCGAATCTGGTCGGTAGCAAGCTTAAACGTTGGCAACACTGGATATATTTATACATCACGGGACTTCCTGGCGGGAGGGTGAAGCGTCATGTCTGCAGTGTTGTTTTATTTTCTATAATTTTTGTGTTTATTCGAATATTAATGTGAAATAATGGAGGATTATTTACTTTTGAAGTGGTCTTTTTTTATAGCAGAAGGAGGCAAACGAGCAAGCGGGTCACCTGATGGAAAGTAATCACCGCCACCCATGGACACCCGCAAAACCAGAGGAATCGCAGACGCGTTGCCGGCCTTTAAGGAAGGAATAGGCTCGTTTCTTGAAGATCCCTAAGTCGTAACGGTCCGGAAATACCGCCGCCGAAAGCTGGTTCTACAATACTGTAGTTCGAGGCAAGAAATTTCTCGAAAAACGCACAGTAGTAGACCGCCATCCATCAAGGTGATGTGGATGGAATGACAGTCGTTTGCGTGTTGTGCGGTGAAGGAAATCAGCGGCGGGGATCAAGCCGAACAATTCCTTAGAACACTCCCCATGATATATACGGTACAAAATACAGAGACGCAACGTCTCTTCGAAGAGCCAGTGGATCGAGCCGACCTGAAATAACCACGTCGTCGACAACTCGAGCAGCTCTACGTTGAATGCGGTCAAATGGAAGGAGTTGGTATTGGGGTGCTCCAGCCCAAAGATGGGAGCAGTATTCCATATGCGGCCTGACCTGTGCTTTATACAGTTGTAAGCGGTGGGCCGGCGTGAAATACTGACCCGATCTATTAAGCACACCCAGCTTTTTCGAAGCTAATTTAGCTTTACCTTCCAAATGACCACGAAACTGAACGTCACTCGAAATATCGACGCCAAGGATTCCAATAGTCGGATTGGTATCAAGGGGAGCTCCCTCAAAGTTCAGAGGTACGACGAAGGGATGTTTTTTTGCGGTAAACGGTAAATGCGGTAATTGCGCAAACTTGTGTTTTGGAGGGGTTAAAGTGGACTAGGTTATGTCGGCCCCAATTCGAGACATGACTTAACATGTTTTCGGTGTCAGTCACAAGTTTATTCCGGCTCTCGATGACGCTTTCCAGAGAAATATTAGCTCGCCCGTTGTAGAGCGTATCCCCAGTACTGTCGTCTGCATAGCAATGAATGCTGTTGTTATGCAACATGTCATTGATATTCAGAAGAAACAGAGTAGGGGACAACACACACCCCTGCAGGACTCCAGCATTCACGGGCTTCATGTCGGAGCACGAGCCGTCGACTGCGACTCTGATGCTACGCCCAGTAAGAAAGCTGGCAACCCATGAACACAATTTCTCAGGAAGCCCGTATGATGGAAGTTTAGAGAGAAGAGCCCTGTGCCATACCCTGTCGAAGGCTTTCGCTACGTCCAAGCCAACTGCCAGTGCCTCTCCTTTACTCTCGACTGCCTCCGCCCATCAGTGAGTAAGGTACACTAAAAGATCACCAGCCGAGCGACCGCGACGAAAACCATACTGGCGATCACTTAGTAGCTGTTTCTCTTCTAGGTACGCTAAGAGCTGGCGGTTTGTAATGGACTCCATTACTTTGGAGAGTAAAGAGGTAATAGCTATTGGCCTGTAGTTGGACGGATCAGAGCGATCGACTTTTTTTGGAATCGGGTGGACAAGGGCTGGCTTCCAAGAGCTCGGGACGACGCCAGTAGCGTAAGAGAGCCGGAAAAGGCGCGTTAGAACTGGTGCCAATTCAGGAGCACACGTCCGAAGCACAATAGGTGGAACTGCATCAGGCCCACTCGACTTATGGATATCAAGGGAAAAAAGAGCATTACGAACTGACCTTTGCAGGAACTGAACGTTTGGCATTGTACAAGCGCAATGCGGTATTGTTGGAGGAGAGTTTTTACCATCGTCCAATGTCGAGTTTGATGCGAAAAGAGAGCCCAAGAGATCGGCTTTCTCCTTTGCAGTATAGGCCAGGCAGTCATCGGTCTTGTGCAATGGTGGTAGGGACGACTGACAAAAATTCCCTAAGATAGCTTTGGCGAGAGACCAGAACGCACGCGTCCCCGAAGGAAGACGCACTAGCCTCCCGCCGATTCTACCTATGAATGATGACTTCGCCTTGGCAATGTCCTTCTTAAAGGATCTGGCGGCAAAGTTGTACTTCTTTCTGAGCGCACTGGTGTTTGGATCCTTTGATGACACCGCATTAGCCCAGGCTTGGTAATGTCGTGAACGTGCATGAGTGTTGGCAAATAAAACAAAACAGTGCAACATCACTTTTCAAATTCTCACAAGAAAACCGTGCGAGATCTCAGTAAAGTTTCACATTTTTACTGGAACTCAAGGGGTTTGGGGAATATCATTTAGCATTAAACGTTCATCACTTATATCATCTTATAAGCATAATAAATGAACTCTATTATTTCGACTGAAGGACTAGTGATTTTTTTTAGATAATTTGGGTCAAAAAACAAATTATCTAAGAAAACCTTACATCATGAACGTTTTTCAATGGACTAGACAGAGAGAGCTTTCCATTTCCTCTAAAGAGCTAAAAGGAAAATAAAATAATGAACTAAAAAAAATGATCCTGTGTATCCTACGTTGGTATTGAAAAGTGATATAAGTTTCTTTATGCCTAGCAGTGGGACGATTGTGGTCTTGATAATAATTGTAAATTCCTCGTTCAAAAAAAATATACTACAATGGAAAAGTCTGAAACATAGTAAGAAACAAATCCTGTGTAGCCCGCGGCTTACGGAGGCGCTTTGTCAGTGCTACGCGGGATGAAGTTGGATGCGGCTGTCAGGCCGTTGTCTCCCGCACTGGAGCAATGGTAATGGTAAATAGAGGCCTTTAACCAACTGGTTTCTTTTCTAAATCTTTAATGGTAGAAACCTCCTAAAGTAAGAAAACTGTCCAATACTGAATTGGCAGTGTCTAAATAAGATAGAAAACTTGACATCGACCTAAAAATCTCCATATTGGTTGGTAGGTATAGGAAGTTTACATGAGACTAAGGCGGAGCCTAGCAGTGGGAATTCGTAAGTCTGATAATGATAAGATATTATAGACAAGATTAAAAAACGACAAAGAAAATCGTGGCCCTGTGTAGCCTGGGATTTAGGAGGCGCTTTGTCAGTGCCACGTGGGATGAAGTTGGATGCGCCTGTCAGGCCGTTGTCTCCCGGCGCACTGGAGCAATGATATTTGGTAAAAAGAGGCTTTTATCCAACTGGTTTTTTTTCTAAATATTAAATGCTAGAAACTTCCTAAAGTAAGAAAACTGTCCAATACAGAATTGGCAGTGTACAAATTGGTTAGAAAATTTTACATCGACCTAAAAATATCCATATTGGTTGTTATATGAACTTTACATGAGAGTAAGGCGGAGCCAAGCAGTGGAAAGGTGTAAGGCTGATAATGATAATAGGTATTAAATGCAGGATTAAAAAACGACAAATAAAATCGTGGCCCTGTGTAGCCTGGGGCTTAGGAGGCGCTTTGTCAGTGCCACGCGGGATGAAGTTGGATGCGGCTGTCAGGCCGTTGTCTCCCGGCGCACTGGAGCAATGGTAATGGGGCGCAGCTCTCGCGGTGATCGTGTACACCAACGAGGACATTGTGAACTGTATTGTTTCGATGCGAAGTATCGTAATATTTTTTTGTTATTATCAAATATAAAATAAGTAAAACATGTTTACAAACACTCCCTAATATAAGTCTCAGAATCTTCTAAAACTATCGATTCGTTCACTAAATTGTATTTCTGGCATGATAAATTGATAAAACATGAAGTTTCTGTCATCAAACCTCTTCAAGAGTAGTCCCAAAGGCATTTTTTACAAGAAAAGCAAACACCCAGTCAAAAACACTGACTTTGCTGTTGTCAAACAAGGCTCTTTGAATGAACAAATTGAAGTGTTCAAGTAAAATTCAGCTGTCTTTTTTCATCTTCTAACTGTTAGTAGTGAGATAAAAGACATACATAGATATAATTATTTTTAACGTACGTTTACACTACCGTTTCTGCCCGCTACGCTCAGAACAATAACTAAAGCATATTGTTCTGAGCCGCTACGGGAGCGTGGCAATTGGTACCCAATTTTTATGTCGGTTGCGGGTAGGCTGGCAGGTGAAAGGCTATCAGGGAGTAATAATGTCGTGAGGTAGTAAGCTCGCTGCGGAAAATATGGAAACATGACGGGGAATGATAAATAATGTAGTGTCATGGCTTGAAGGTTCGTAATGAAAGAATGTTTTAAAGAACCGAGGGACTTCAAAAAGCAAAGGCCTTCATTCAACTAAGTTATTTTCGTTGTTTATGTATTCGATGAAATTAAGCTTCAAAAACTCCTTCAGTTACAATAACTATAATTGTGTTATTTAGCAGCCGAATTGGCTAGAAAACATGGCCTGACATCGACCAAATAATTAATGTATTGCAAAATTGCAACACGCCTCGTTTGTCACCAGAAGACGTTACCTTATGTACGAACCGCCTCTGTGGTTTATTGGCTACGCCACCGGCTTAAAACCAGAAGTCCCGAGTTCGATTCCCAGCGGAGAGAATCATTATGTAGTCCGCCTGGCTAACTATTACCACCATATCATTTAAAGTCTGGCGCCTTAACAACAATGTTAATAGCTTTTTTGTGTTTCAAAGAAACAGCAATTTGGTTTTTAGATAGACAGATATGAGTGAATTTCAACAACAACGATTTTGTGTCTAATTTTGGTGAAGTTTTTTATTTCTGGATATTTAATTCATCTTGTAAGTTGATATGGAAGATACTCATATTCAGTTACATAAAATGTATGAAGAATTTATTCAGTGCTGAAAGTTTTTAAAATATTGTCGCCACAAGAATTGGTGTGACACCAAAATTGATATCTGACACCAAAATTAGAAATTATCAGCACCAAAATTTACTGAAGTCACCAAAATTATAAGCCTTGTTTTACTTAATCAATTTATAAATATTATTAGAAAACTGTTTCTATATTGGACATTAATATTTTATTAAAATGTTTTACTAATCAACCCAATGAGATCAATTTGCTAATACAAAGCTTTAACAATCAACAATCACAACTTTCTAGTAAACAGTCATTTACACTTCAATCTTACACTTAGTTAAAATAAATCAAAAGATACGATAACTATCGCTATCATCATCATCATCATAGTCATCTGTAATGTTTTTATTTGCTAATTTATTTTTCTCTTCCACATCATTATCCGTGCGGTGACGGAGAAAGATTACTAATCGCCGCCCCTCTCTCCGTCCGGTGGGTGTCGTAAGAAGCGACTAACGGACTCTTTCGAGCGATGATCTGCTCCACTGGTGGTAGGGCTTGACCCGTCTGGTTGGTGACCACCGTACGCATGGTGTAAAACCCGTCAAGTGATTGCTTGTCGGTCGCGTTTCGGGATCAGCCAGCGTATAACCAGAGCTCGAGAGGATGATGCTGCGATGTATTTGGTCTGTGGAGGCTTCCGTCAAACCAGTGCCAGGAGGACTTCGTTAACCTGCCGACCAGGGAGACCCGTAGAAACGGTTGTCCCGCTGGCCGCCCGTGGCACAGTACAGGGGCCCAAACGAGCCTAACCAGCTCGTGAGGCTGCCTCACCATGCCACGCATAATCTCGGGGTGGTCCGTCGCAAATAATCCGCCCAGCTGACACCACCTACCTGAACTATCCCGGCTTTGTGCTTGAAGAATCCTTCAAAGCCAAAGCCGGAGTTTGCTTATTCGTTCGGGCGGATGTTTGCTGTCGCCGTCTGCGTTGTTTGGAGGACCCTTCCTTCTCCCTCCTAGTGGTACACGTCGACTTAGGCTCTCATTGCCGTGTCTACGTCTGCGTCTACCGATCCCATAACGGCGAAATGGAGACAACTTGACTAATTGAACATCTTAGTCGGGTAGCAGATGATGCGCAGGAGCGGTTTCCATCGGCGGAACTGGTGGTTTTGGGGGACTTCAACGCCCACCATGAGTTGTTGTTAGGTTCCTCCAAAACAGACCATGCTGGTAGAACTGCCCACGCATTCGCTCTCACGCATGACCTGACGCAACTGGTGAATCAGCCCACCAGGATCCCAGACATAGTTGGCGATGCGCCCTCCTTACTCGACCTTCTGCTGACGAGTCGCCCAGCTGGATACCGGGTGGAGATTCGAGCTCCTTTAGGTTCCTCGGATCACTGCTTGATATCCAGCACAGTGCCCTTGGCATCGCGCCCGCCAACAGCGGTTTCGAAACGCCAGATTTGGCACTACGCGTCGGCAGACTGGGACGGGATGCGGGAGTATTTTGCATCCGTCCCTTGAAGGCAGCGTTTATATTCCACACTCCTATGTCATCAGCAAAGGCAGACGCAACCGCTGGTTCAATCGCGAGTGTGCCAGCGCTGTTGAGAGCAAACAGACGGCATACCGCGCTTGGATCAGAGGTATAGCTCATGGGGCTCCCGAAACTCGCTCGCTAAAAGCAGCCTATAATAATGCCACCAAGTCGTGTAAGAGGGCCTACATTAGAGCGGATGCCCAGTGCGTTGCACGAGTAGGCCAAGAACTCCTGACGCATCCTACGGGCAGCCGTAGCTACTGGCGTCTGGCCAAAGCCGTGCAATCCAACTTCTGCCAACCCTCGCTGCCACCACTGAGATGTCTTGACGGAACTTTAGCTCACAAGCCGCAGGAAAAGGTCGATCTCCTGGCCAAACTCTTTGCGGCTAACTCCCGGATCGATGACTGTGATGCACAGCCACCCTCAATTCCTCACTGTGGCCACACAATGTCTGATATTAAAATCAGGCAGTGTGATGTCCGTGCGGAAATGCAGTCAATCGATGTCCGGAAAGCTAAAGGTCCTGATGGCATCCCAGCAATAGTCCTGAAAATGTGTGCAGCGGAGTTGTCCCCTGTGTTAACGCGTCTGTACCGTCTCTCGCTCTCTTCGGGTTGTGTGCCGGAATCTTGGAGAGAAGCTAATGTGCAACCGATCCCTAAAAAAGGAGATCGGTCAGATCCGACTAATTACCGCCCTATAGCCGTAACTTCAGTGTTGTGTAAGATCCTAGAACGAATATTGAACAAACAGCTTATTCGATACCCAGAAGATCACTCCCTAATTCACGATTGTCAATATGGGTTTCGGCCAAAACGGTCAACGGGTGATCTTCTAGCGTACGTCACACATCTCTGGGGTGAGGCTATTGACAAGCGTGGCGAGTCACTGGCAGTTAGCCTTGACATAGCCAAGGCTTTTGATCGGGTCTGGCACAAAGCTCTTCTCTCCAAGCTCCCGGCATATGGTTTGCCTGCTCAGTTCTGTACCTGGATTGCCAGCTTCCTGCATGAGCGTAGAATCCGTGTCCTTTCGGATGGATGCGCTTCGCGGTTCATGTCAGTGAACGCTGGCGTTCCTCAAGGCTCCGTTCTATCCCCCACGCTGTTCCTTCTGCATGTCAATGACATGCTTCCTCTTGGAAACATTCATTGCTATGCAGATGATAGCACAGTGCATGGGGGATATAACGGGCACCCAACGGCTGGGCGGGTAGACACCGAAATGAAGCGAGCAAATCTTGTCATTGAGCTCGATCGGATGTTGGACCTCATTTCTAAATGGGGCTCCGATAATCTGGTGGAGTTCAATGCCAAGAAAACACAGGTGTGCTCGTTCACAGCGAAAAAGTCGCCATTCCTTCCCCTTCCCTCTCTTCAGGGTACATCTCTAGGCCTGCAGAGCAGTATTAACATGCTCGGTATGGATATCCGCTGCGATCTGAACCAAAAGGACTACATCGAAACCGTGATTAAAAATGCCTCACGTAAACTCGGTGTCCTGAACAAGGTGCGGCGATTCTTCACGCCTGATCAGTTGTGTCTATTATACAAGACACAGGTGCGGTCTTGCGTGGAGTATTGCTCTCACCTTTGGGACGGCTCCGTAAAGTTTCTCTTGATGCCTTGGACAGATTGCAGCGCCGCGCTGTGCGCATTATCGGCAATGCAGAGGTCACTAAAACTCTCGAGCCTTTGCAATTGCGTAGAGATATTGCGTCACTCAGCGTCTTTTACCGTTTATACCATGGCAAGTGCTCTGAAGAACTCTTTGACCTCATCCCTCCTTCCCCTTCCTCCATAGGAGTACGCGTGTTGCTCTCCGGAGTCACCAATTTACAGTCTCTAACATTCCATCTCGCACAAAGAAATTTGGTGACTCGTTTCTTTGCCGCACTTCCAAAAGATGGAATAGTCTACCAGCACACGTATTCCCTCCTACCTATGACATAGGGTCCTTCAAACGAAGCGTGAAGAAGCACTTTGTGGGCCGGCAGAGTGAGGATGACTGATGCTACGTCTCTTACGCTGCACCAGTTGTCCTCGCGCCTGGACCCCATTTCCACTTAACATCAGGTGGAGTGGGGTCATTTGCCGGGCTTAGTATAAAAAAAAAAATCTTCTTTTGCGCAGTCATGTTGTGCTAATATTTCGCTATTAATATTATCAAAAAAAGAAACATTTGGAGTAAAAATTTGGTCACAATCTACTATACTATCTAAAATTAAATGAAGAACCGGGAGATTTGTTTTTTAAGAAAAATAGTTCAGAAGCTTGAAAACTGTATATTTTAGGTTGAACATTAGAACAGGATTATTTTATTGTAGACAACAGTCTCCTACTTGTAAATGAACCGATCTGCTTTAGGACAGTCTTCTACTTGCAAAAGAATCAACGTCGCATGTTTCTACCTCGTCCTGAACATTATTTTCAGCTGTCAATTCATAATAACCCATATGCTTCCCATGACAGAGCCAGATTGCATCATAAAGACAGGCCGGCTCAACACAAGATATTGAACGCATTACCAAGCCGTTGGTAGATGTCTTTGTCCAAACGACTTGATGAACTTTTATTGATCCCGGAAAAGTTTACAGATTATCTGGAAAAAGTTGATCTTTCTCACTGACTTCATCTTCTACGACAGTTTTAATTTTAACTCCTGGGACAGCTGTCTTCAATTTTCGGACAAGACTGTCGCTATCCGTAATTTTATTACCAAAAGCAACTAGACGAGCAGCCGATCTTTTGATTACTCCACCTACTTCATCAGGTGCACCTTTTCCGTGCCCACATTCTCAATAGTGCCATGCAACACATGCTAATTTAGAAAGAAAGATTTTTAACTGTGATATAAAGAAGAAAACTTTTTTGTTCCTATATTGTGCTGACGGAGAATTAATGTGCCCATACTGAAGATGCGTCATGCATGTCACAAAGATGTACTGACTGTGCAAAATTACTGAGCTTTGGTCTCACCGTTTAACCGATAGTAAACAATAAGTGTGCAGTGTTATTTGGGATCGGCTTGCGCTAAAATTAACGGATTGAACTCCGGAATCATATTTTGTGCTATAGTAATGGAGAGTGTAATGAAGTGTTCGCGCTATTTAACCTCCATAATCTCTTCCCTAGTGGCTCCAAGAAGCTGCAGTCACAGCGGCCACACTCCGCTACTCAGTGGGCTAAACCTAGGGAAGGGAGCTGCATCTATGACTATCTGTAGAGTAGCTATCGGAAGACCCCTAATCACACCTGCATCGTTTTCTTGACCAACGTTGCAAAAAAGTAATGCGAAGAACCTCAAGGGCGTTTGCTAGGATTCATGTAGTGGTTCACGGACTTTTTCGCTGCACCCCAATATCTGCCGATCGTACCGGTTCTCCGGACCATTGGACTACAGAGGGCGGGACGAGAGAGTGGACTTACACCAGCGCAACCGTTAGCTCACTTTAAAGAACTTCACGCGCAGATGACCCTTTCTATTTACTCATACCGGATCCGAGCTTTAAAAACAAGTCCCGCGGCGATAGGGTGTTGGCAGTGGGGTTAAGGCAACGATGTGTCGAGGCTTTAGTTAGCATCCTGAACGTACACGGAAAGAAATTATTAGTTGGGTGTACCATATTTCAACAAAATTTTAGGGTTCATATAGCACCTACTCTTGAGTTTTGTTGAATGAACAAAAACTGTATTGTTGATCAGTTACGGTAATTTGAACTTATTACATATACCATTTGTTGTTGTAACGTATTTTTTTTGTAAATTTAACTTTAAAAATGGTTATTTCAACAACTTGAACAGTAAAATCAACAATTACCTATTGAATTATGCATGAATTGTTACGCCAACATGTACAAATAGGTAAAATCAACTGTTTTCATATCAACAAAATCTTTTCTGTGAAAACAACAATTTGTTCATGTTGCTTTAACCCATCACTTTGTTAATTCAACTAATGTGTCGAAAACCCGTGCAAAATCAACCTTTTTGTTCTTTCAGTGTAGGCGGTCAGGAGAGAGTGGTCGCTCCCGGAGTCGATGTAGGCGGGACTCGGGGTGCAGCAACACGACTGGCGACTAAACAGCCCTATTTAGGATCGCTCTGCTTTTTTCTGCACGAAGGAGGAGCCTAGACACACTTCACTAAAGTCCATATGTACTAAACATTTATTTTCAGTAATTTGACCTTTAATACTTTTTATAGAATTATATATTTATTATATATTTTTATTATTGGCACAATGCGACTTAAATGGTTTCATTTCTTTTTCCAAGTGATTAACAACTTCTTTAAGTTTTTTACTTTTTGAACTTTCTTAATAATATTAGCAGACTTTTCTTCATTATCTTTTATATACATTTTAGTGTTTTTTCCCAAGCGTAATAGGAAATACTATTTGAGTTATCAATTTATTTGTAATTAATAACTTTATTTTTACTTTGGATGCATTTACGTTGTAAACATTTAACTTTGGAGTGATCACATGTCAAACTACGGAGAACTTCCGACAACCTTGTTGTTTTTTAAAGAAGAAATATATAAATCCTTATTGGCATGTGGCTTACTTAAGCATGTTTCACGGGATTATAAGTAGTTTTAGAGTCAAAGAGTGACGACAAATATCGCTATTCCATCTCCTATCACTATTTTTGTTCTAGTTTCATAACTTTGAGAAACTTAAGCATAAATCTCAATTTAGGTGTAACAAAGCAATTTTGGTGGATGACAAAACTCCACCAAAACCACCAAAATTGCTCCACCAAAATTAGATTAATGGAAAATATATATATTTAAGATAAAACTATTGTGAATAATGATTACGTTTATTTTATATTAAAACTATACTTATCTTTATATTACAAATAATTACTGTTACACAAATTATGCGTCTACATTTAAACACATCAACACCAAAATTACAGATTTTTGTCCGATCATTGAGAAATTATCTACTTATATTTTTGGCGGGAAATCGCAACAAGATGGTACACGTCTGTCACTGCTACGCGTAAACACCCAACTAAACGAAACAAATGATGGTAGTGTTGATCTTTTAGGTATAATATAAACAATTCAAGTCATGATTTTATTACGCACACCAAAATTATGAATTTCGCGCGGACAGATCCTTTCTCTTTTCTCAATAATAAAATATATCACTAAAAAAAGAATAAAATGGTTTTCGTATAAAAAATTAAACCTAAATTCGAATAAGATTAATAATATTCAATAAATTAAAGAAATGTGGTATAAGCGGTGGTAATTCCATAAGAAGTAGTTTGTGGACGCACCACCAAACTTAGTAATTGCCAAGTCACGTATTTTTTGTAACCTATTACCTATATGTTTTCCTGTTACAAGTATTTACGTCTTTATCAAGATACTTACATCTTCTTTATAAAAAAAAATCGTTCACGTGTATTTTCACACTAAGAGTTATGATTTTCAGCCCCGCCGCTTAAAAATTACGTTTGAGAAAATCACTCATATAACACCATGATGACAAGTACAAAAACAGTCAAACTGACAGGGAATGAATCCTCACACAGCGACGCGGGCGATCATTCGCTGTCAGGTGCCGATTCATCGGCACGACGCGATGCGCGCCCGCAAAGCGCATTCAACGCGATGAATAGCTTGTTAAACTTTTGCAACTTTATTCATCGCAAGGACTAAAAATATCTATCACTCTGACAATAATAGAGCCTTGATGCGTGTCTCAAGCCTCGCAAATGGACGACAGGATGAAGTGCAAGCATTCTTAGAATGAATGCTAAACGCAGATAAGCATCAAAAGCCCGCGTCGAAACACAACTTGCTTTTATTGTAATTGTCAAAGTATTGTTATCGCCTACAAAACTGGAAAATGCTCAGATGATTATTCATAGGCATAGGTACGCCGGAGATTTACAAACAAATTAAATACCAGTTCTGTTAATTAATAAATTAATTCGTAAAGCTGTTTTTATGGTCAATATTTCATTCTATGCAAAATGTTACTCTACGATTTCCACGAAAGTGAAATCAAATTGGCCCTATTGACAAGAACGACTTAAAAATAGCTTTTCCATTCTAACCGGCAATAACCATGAGTTATGTCCGTTCATCTTTGAGTTTTCATTTCTCAATATCTCCGAAGAAAGCCTATCGGTGAGTAGTAATTACTTTGTGATTTAAGCTCTGCGGCCGCTCTGTAGACACAGGGGAGGGATCAGCTATTTATTAATAACTGGCCTGGCTCTATAATCAAAGTATTGTAATAGCAGCTGTCGGAGATTAAACCACCGCGGTACGGCACGGGCTCTACGGGCAGCTGGTGCGTGCCCCATGGACACGCTCATTTGGTTCACAAGTAAGACGGCTGACGAAGTCCTCATTTTTTAATTTTTTATGGTACGTAGCCGGCTGCCGCGCATACGGTCCGCCTGATGGTTTGCTGCCATCGCGGCGCATGGAAGCACGCAACACCATGAGTACAATAGTTTGGTATGTTAAACCTATATTATATTAGATGAAAATATAAACAAAAACTATCCTCAGTTATCGCTCTATCTTTTAGTGATACCGCATAAAAATCCATTGCGTGGTTTAGAAGAATAGTGCGGTGCCACAGACACAGGAAAACGGCGACTTTACTTTATAATATGTAATGATGATGATGATGATGTATGACGCTCTTGGAGCAGTAGGTACTACTTTAATCTTGCTATGCAAAACGCGTATTCGACTTTGCCTAACTAAGTGACAATTCGGACCCTTTAAATTCGGACAAAGTGTCCGAATTGACACTTTTTAATTTTATTTTTTTTTCACTGACGATTCGGACACCAACAAAAATAGCTGCTTTGTACAGTCAGATAAAAATCTTCTATAGATTTCTTTACATTAATTTTAAGAAAATATACTATAATAAAAAACATTATATTTTGAAGCTTTTTTATCTTACTGTACTGAACAGCTCCAATAATTTAATAGTGTCCGAATCGTGAGTGAAAAATAATAAAATTAAAAAGTGTCAATTCGGACACTGTGTCCGAATTTAAAGTGTCCGAATTGTCACTTTGTCGTAAGATTAAAGTAAAACATTTTTTTTGTAACACATACTTAAAATCACGACTATTATTACCGAAGGGTTAGCCAGAGACTAGGCAATGAGTACCGCAATAGTAGACTTTTGCCTTATTCCACGTTTCACTAAATAGCGACTGCACATGTGCTCAGCGTGACAGGTGGTGAGCCCATCGTCGCTTTATGTTGTGATAGGGATACGTCCCTTACATACTTAGCATCAGTCACCCTGACCTTGCCGGCCCACAAATGTGCCTCTTCACGCCTCGTTTGAAGGGCCCCATGTCATAGGCAGGAGGGAATACGTGTGCTGGTAGACTATTCCCTCTTTTGTAGGTGCGACAAAGAAACGAGTCTAAAAATTTCTTTGTGCGTGATGGAATATTAGATAGAGACTGTAATTGGTGACTCCGGTAGCTCTATGATACATATAATTATTTTTTATTCGTTTTAATGAAATTAAGGGTGAGCTCCACCCATGAAACTGAACAACTTTCCCCAAGAAACCTATGTGCAAAGATAACAAAAAAAATTCGACCTTCCATACAAAACTGTCCGATCAGCTGACGACAATGTATGGGAGGTCGACATTTTTTTGTCAATTTTGCATATAGGTTTCTTGGGAAAAGTTGTTCAGTTTAATGTGTGAAACTCACTCTTAATTTCATTAAAACAAATAAAAATTAAGGGTGTTTAAGTTATTATATAAATTGCTCTAAGAGTTGATAGTAGGCCCTGGAAAGTTATGGTTGGTAAACCTCAGCCTGAACAAGTGGCAACCGGTCCCTGTCTATTCCTTAGCGTTTTTCAATAGTACATTGGTACTAAAAAGACAGATGTATGATTGGTTTTTTATCAATCCCATACATTTATATTTCTATTCTACAAGCGCTCGTGCCACTTGTCTAGGCTAACGTACAATTAGCTGATACCCGTTGAGTGCAAGCCTAATGGTCTAGTACCAAGGCTCCGCTATGGGAGGCTCTGATGGAGGATAAATAAACAAGGCATTTGTCTCTGGACATATCAATTTGTTTTACACGCGATTAATTGCGGTGCTGTCAATTGGAGGATTTATCGAGCGCTTAGCTGCATCGTGTAAGGCGCTTGTAAATTCCTTATGGAATGTTATATGTTAACGATATTTAGGGCGAACGCACTCGAATATTGCAACGATTTTATTAAGTATTTTTTTGTATTATTATTACCTACAATCCGCATTAGTTCAGCGTTGTGGGTCATGGCCCAATCTCCAAACGTGCCAGTCCTTGTGGGTAGTCCTATGTGCCCAGCATTGTGACGTTAAACCCCTCAACCCCTCTCTTCCCTTGGGTGTCGTAAATGGCGACTAACGGACTAAAGACTACAGATGCATGCAACAGCATAAAGTGGCGACAGGCTCGCCACCTGTTACGCTGAGCACATGTGCAGTTGTCAATTGGTGAAACGTGAACTGTGACGGAGGACTGCTTCGGTCTTCATTGACTAACTCTTTGGGAATTATAGTCGTGAATATAGATGACGGATTTTATTGATATATTATTATTAGTAGAACATACATTATATAGGTATGTATGATTGTATAATAGTAGTACATTCTTTTACCTACCTACCTACCTACCTTACTACTTACCGTACCTTCTTCTTTCTATCTCCGGGGAACGAGAAGCGGACTGAGATCTCACCCTTACACTGTCAACACACCACCTATACGCACAAAGCGCTTCGCGTCATCATTTTTAATGCGGACAGCTAAGGATTGGAATTGCCTTCCTGCGGATCAGTTTCCTGACACGTACAACCTGGACATTTTCAAGGCAAAGGTGAACGGGCATTATTTAGGTAAATATGGCCGCATCGTCGCTTACCATCAGGGCCCTGATTCTGTATCGCAATCTATAGATTCCACACCTAAACCTTACCGCGCACAAACGTCAAACGCATACGTTTTTGGGAAGATATCGTAACTTTTTAAGGAATTAACGTGGTTTTGAAACAAGGAATCGTTACAGAATAAGGGCCCAGGTGAGATCGCGGTCAAATACTTGCCTATAAAGAATTAAAAAAAAACATACAGTATGTACTTACTACACTCATATAACAAAAGGAATAACGAGATCCAGTTAAAATCAAGCAATAGATGGCATTTAGTCGTTTTGTAATAGTAGCTGCGTTGTGACATTTGCAATGAGGTATTGGCAACTTGTTTCAAAGTTTATCTGCTTGGACAATAAACGAATAGCCATATAGATTAGTACTGCAGGAGGGAAGATTTAAATGGAGATAGGCTTAGCGATGAAGGTGGCCGCATGACGAAAGGAAGGAGAAATGCTCAGGGGAATATGGGTGTTATAAGAATATAGTAAAAAAGAACCAACACCAATTTTTAAGCGTCGTCGTCGGTAGCTGAGCGGATAGATGCTCGGGTTGAACGCGAGAAATCGTGGTTTAATCCCAGCTCCGATAGACTACTGACGTGAACCCACTCCGATACAGTCATTTAGATTAACAGGATGGGGAACAGGACTTTAATATTAACGTGCTAAACGCACAATTATACTTCGGGGTCTCAACCGAAGACGATTACTTATTACATGCAGCAGTACATGAGATAGTGCTATCTTCTTCACACTTTTACATATATCCTAAAAAGAAATATCTTATTTCCATTCCCTGCACTGAGACGTCATTACGTGTTTTTGTGTTATCGAAATCACACGTACTTTTCGTAACGAAGGAAAATGTTAAAGTTCGAAGTTGAGAGACAGTGATCATTATGGTATTCTTCGTAAAGTAAAGAAATCATTTCTAATTCAAAAAACGTAGGCGTTTATCATCATCGGTGTCGGTGAATAGTGATAAATATCGTATCAACGAAATTGGAACATAACGCTAATTTACCTGGAAAATTAACTATTAAGGAATGTATCATAGTTGTAAGGAACTAAGATCATTTATCATTAAAATTATCTACCCTCATTTTTATTGGTTTTTCTTGGGTTCTATAATAATAATTGTAACAAATTAAAAGCCATTTACAACAAGAAATTCTTTAAATACTAACTAACTTACTCCACTTTAACAGAGTTGAGGCTCCACGCATCGGCGTGCGTGGCAGACACGGCTGTCGAGGATACTTACTCCACTTTAACAGTGTTGAGGCTGCACGCAAGCCGTGTCGAGGATACTTACTTCATTTTAACAGTGTTGAGGCTCCACGCAAACCGTGTCGAGGATACTTACTCCACTTCAACTGTGTTGAGGCTCCACGCAAGCCGTATCGACGATACTTCCGCCAGCTTAACAGTGTTGAGGCTCCACGCATGCCGTGTCGAGGATACTTACTCAACTTTAACAGTGTTGAGACTATATCTTACTTTAAGCAAGCCGTGTCGAAGATACTCACTCCACTTTAACAGTTCAATACTGTTAACAACGGCTATATTGATTGTCAATTATTCCAAGGAGCCCCTCTGGATTGGAAGCAAAGGAGTCGCCACGCGGTTTTCAGGTCAGACTCTCAGACTACTCACTCCACACTACCAGGGCTGAGTGAGGCTATATTTTATTTCACGCAATCCGTTTCGGAAATATGTACTTAGTACATTTTAACAGTGTTGAGGCTTTATTTTACTCCACGCTAGCGGTTTCATGGTTTCTAACTCCACTTGAACTGTGTTGAGGATTTTCTACTCCACATAAACCGTGAGAGGCCATACCTATTTCACCCTAACAGTTTCACGTTCCCACGTCCTCCGTGGAACAAAGCAGAGTCTCAACATGAAATTTATTTATAAATTTATTTATAAAAACATTGTTGAGGACGTGGGTTCGATTCCCACCTGAGGTGGACATGTTTTCAACGTTTCGTTATCTTCGGGTTTACTTATCAATAATGATTTGGTGAAGACATCTTAAACTATGTCATTGATGTTTACAATGACTCAACCAGTAGCGGCAGAAACGAAGCTTGGCCATTCGCGCTGCTTTCAGTGCTAGCGCCTGTACCCGTGCCAGCTGCGCTACTAAGATCTTCGATCTGTCCCCGTATATGACGGTCAGTCCGACGATAGCCTGCTTTCATTGGACACCCATAGATTCTACAATTGCTCAGAGAAGAACCTCATAAAAAATAAAGGGTTACTCATAATAATAATAAAAAAATAAGAAAAAAAAATAGTAACTACTCGTACTTACTAATGGAAAAAAAGAACAAAAATGGTAATTATGTACATAAGCGTCGAAGCTCCAACACTAAATTAGGAAATAAAAAAAAACAATAATAAGCTCTGTTGGAGGGAAATATGAATAAAAGTTTTAAAACTTCATTTTTTGAGCATAACAATATTAAGTTAAGTTTAATTTTGATTTTGTGACAACTTCGGGGGTGCCACTGCGCGTAGTAGTATCATCAGCTATCGAGCTGCGATCAACCCCACCAGCCAGCACCATTCACACCGCCGAGGGACTGCCGAGGTTCCGCCGGATATCTGACAGGGAGACGTTGGAATCAGAGCTCCTGCAGTCGCTTGACCTATTTTTATGACTGAATGACAGAAAGTGTGAGCTCACTAGGGATCGTAATGTTTTACATTGGATTCGTAAATGTAATATTCATTTTCCCGGCAAACCTATACAAAACAACTATACACCAAAACAATGTCAGTTACTTACTATCTCAATGTATGAGAGATAAAAATGAATCGCCAAATGTGTTGCTAAGCACTCGAAAACGGCTCGACTGATTTGTCTGATTCTTTTTTGTTGTGTTTATAAAGGTCAGGTAAAGTTCACAATAAAAAAAAATGTAAAGAATCTCACAGATTCACTTAAAATTTAAAGAAGCTTCAAAATAATTATATTTAAAACAATCGAACTGCCCTTAAATTATTAAATCACAACTACTATCTATTGTCAACAATTGATATTCAAGATGCTTATTTTTAATTAAGTATCTTCTGCAATTTAAGCTGATCGGAAAAAGTTGAGGATTAGTTTGAGGCCTCAGTTGTATTTAAGGTTCTTCTGTTCGGCCTTTGTTTGCACTATTTGTGTTTGCAAAATTACTGGAACTGGTTCTAGAACAATTGCGCAAAATATTTAAATTTTCTACAATAATTGTTTAGTTCATGTTTTGTACCTACGTACGAAAAATAAGCTCAAACTATGACAAGTGTTTATTGAATAATAAAACTACGAGGACAAGCACCTTTTTGGAGTCATCATCATCATCATCAGGGTTTGGTCACAAACACTTACAAAAGCATTACTAAAAAACCGAGCAACAGAACTTGTTTTTAAACATAAATGTACAATGAGGGATTTAGATGAATTCAGGACTATTGACTACGGCATGCACAGCGGCCGTTGCGGTTTGAATTACCTACCTACACCAAAATGTTTGAACAAGAGAAGTTCTTAGCATTAATTGATTCAGAAACTTTTTTGTATTCCCATCCTACATCCACTCTTGTAAAAACATTAAACGGATATACTTAGATACGGAGTAGGTAACTCTCCTACCATGCATTTTCACATATTATTAGTTCATTAGCACAGCCATAATTTGACCTTTTTGTCAATTATCGAAACTACAAACGCAGAATGCATCACGGAATCCTGACCAAGACTGAATAACAAAAAAAAACAACTTACAATTTTAGTGATACATTAGACCGCCTTTTCAAAATTAATTGTCACATGGCTTTCGCTTTAATCCGCTATTCACTTTTCATTCCTAAGTTCACGTATGTCTTGCGGTGCTGTCAGCTGTGGAAGTTTCCTGACCTTCTTGCCAGCCTAGATAGCACCATAAAACATACACTGTCTTCCATTTTAAACAATAACTTCAGTGACCGCTCTTGGACCCAAGCATCACTTCCAATTAGATTCGGTGGCCTGGGTATCCGTAAAACTGCTGACGTTTCTCTCCCGGCGTTCTTGTCCTCGGTCCATGCCTCCCTACCACTTACAAACAAAATACTGGACCGAACATCCAATTCCTTTTTGATACCCTACATGGACGAGGCCAAGGCCGCCTGGAGCGCATCTTGCCCGTGTTCTGATCTTCCAAACAACACCTCCTCCCAAAGGCTTTGGGATGGGCCCCTCTGCGAACTGTTGCGAAATAACCTTGTCAACGCGTCTTCTAGTTCCGCAGAGCGTGCCCGCCTTTTAGCTGTAGGGAGATGGAAGTCGGGTCTTTGGTTGCAGGCACTACCCTCATCGAACACGGGTACTTTGCTAGACCGCAGCACTTTTCGCCTAGCCACTGCCCTGCGTCTTGGCGCCCCCAGTATCGTCCCCCATCAATGTCGTTGTGGCGCACCGGTAGACACCCTCGGACACCACGGGCTGTCCTGTACACGGAGCGCTGGCCGCAATGCCCGCCATCATTCTTTGAATGACATCGTTCGTCGAGCTCTAGTCACTGCCGGAATTCCAGCCGTACTAGAGAAAATTAGATTAATGGAAAATATATATATTTAAGATAAAACTATTGTGAATAATGATTACGTTTATTTTATATTAAAACTATACTTATCTTTATATTACAAATAATTACTGTTACACAAATTATGCGTCTACATTTAAACACATCAACACCAAAATTACAGATTTTTGTCCGATCATTGAGAAATTATCTACTTATATTTTTGGCGGGAAATCGCAACAAGATGGTACACGTCTGTCACTGCTACGCGTAAACACCCAACTAAACGAAACAAATGATGGTAGTGTTGATCTTTTAGGTATAATATAAACAATTCAAGTCATGATTTTATTACGCACACCAAAATTATGAATTTCGCGCGGACAGATCCTTTCTCTTTTCTCAATAATAAAATATATCACTAAAAAAAGAATAAAATGGTTTTCGTATAAAAAATTAAACCTAAATTCGAATAAGATTAATAATATTCAATAAATTAAAGAAATGTGGTATAAGCGGTGGTAATTCCATAAGAAGTAGTTTGTGGACGCACCACCAAACTTAGTAATTGCCAAGTCACGTATTTTTTGTAACCTATTACCTATATGTTTTCCTGTTACAAGTATTTACGTCTTTATCAAGATACTTACATCTTCTTTATAAAAAAAAATCGTTCACGTGTATTTTCACACTAAGAGTTATGATTTTCAGCCCCGCCGCTTAAAAATTACGTTTGAGAAAATCACTCATATAACACCATGATGACAAGTACAAAAACAGTCAAACTGACAGGGAATGAATCCTCACACAGCGACGCGGGCGATCATTCGCTGTCAGGTGCCGATTCATCGGCACGACGCGATGCGCGCCCGCAAAGCGCATTCAACGCGATGAATAGCTTGTTAAACTTTTGCAACTTTATTCATCGCAAGGACTAAAAATATCTATCACTCTGACAATAATAGAGCCTTGATGCGTGTCTCAAGCCTCGCAAATGGACGACAGGATGAAGTGCAAGCATTCTTAGAATGAATGCTAAACGCAGATAAGCATCAAAAGCCCGCGTCGAAACACAACTTGCTTTTATTGTAATTGTCAAAGTATTGTTATCGCCTACAAAACTGGAAAATGCTCAGATGATTATTCATAGGCATAGGTACGCCGGAGATTTACAAACAAATTAAATACCAGTTCTGTTAATTAATAAATTAATTCGTAAAGCTGTTTTTATGGTCAATATTTCATTCTATGCAAAATGTTACTCTACGATTTCCACGAAAGTGAAATCAAATTGGCCCTATTGACAAGAACGACTTAAAAATAGCTTTTCCATTCTAACCGGCAATAACCATGAGTTATGTCCGTTCATCTTTGAGTTTTCATTTCTCAATATCTCCGAAGAAAGCCTATCGGTGAGTAGTAATTACTTTGTGATTTAAGCTCTGCGGCCGCTCTGTAGACACAGGGGAGGGATCAGCTATTTATTAATAACTGGCCTGGCTCTATAATCAAAGTATTGTAATAGCAGCTGTCGGAGATTAAACCACCGCGGTACGGCACGGGCTCTACGGGCAGCTGGTGCGTGCCCCATGGACACGCTCATTTGGTTCACAAGTAAGACGGCTGACGAAGTCCTCATTTTTTAATTTTTTATGGTACGTAGCCGGCTGCCGCGCATACGGTCCGCCTGATGGTTTGCTGCCATCGCGGCGCATGGAAGCACGCAACACCATGAGTACAATAGTTTGGTATGTTAAACCTATATTATATTAGATGAAAATATAAACAAAAACTATCCTCAGTTATCGCTCTATCTTTTAGTGATACCGCATAAAAATCCATTGCGTGGTTTAGAAGAATAGTGCGGTGCCACAGACACAGGAAAACGGCGACTTTACTTTATAATATGTAATGATGATGATGATGATGTATGACGCTCTTGGAGCAGTAGGTACTACTTTAATCTTGCTATGCAAAACGCGTATTCGACTTTGCCTAACTAAGTGACAATTCGGACCCTTTAAATTCGGACAAAGTGTCCGAATTGACACTTTTTAATTTTATTTTTTTTTCACTGACGATTCGGACACCAACAAAAATAGCTGCTTTGTACAGTCAGATAAAAATCTTCTATAGATTTCTTTACATTAATTTTAAGAAAATATACTATAATAAAAAACATTATATTTTGAAGCTTTTTTATCTTACTGTACTGAACAGCTCCAATAATTTAATAGTGTCCGAATCGTGAGTGAAAAATAATAAAATTAAAAAGTGTCAATTCGGACACTGTGTCCGAATTTAAAGTGTCCGAATTGTCACTTTGTCGTAAGATTAAAGTAAAACATTTTTTTTGTAACACATACTTAAAATCACGACTATTATTACCGAAGGGTTAGCCAGAGACTAGGCAATGAGTACCGCAATAGTAGACTTTTGCCTTATTCCACGTTTCACTAAATAGCGACTGCACATGTGCTCAGCGTGACAGGTGGTGAGCCCATCGTCGCTTTATGTTGTGATAGGGATACGTCCCTTACATACTTAGCATCAGTCACCCTGACCTTGCCGGCCCACAAATGTGCCTCTTCACGCCTCGTTTGAAGGGCCCCATGTCATAGGCAGGAGGGAATACGTGTGCTGGTAGACTATTCCCTCTTTTGTAGGTGCGACAAAGAAACGAGTCTAAAAATTTCTTTGTGCGTGATGGAATATTAGATAGAGACTGTAATTGGTGACTCCGGTAGCTCTATGATACATATAATTATTTTTTATTCGTTTTAATGAAATTAAGGGTGAGCTCCACCCATGAAACTGAACAACTTTCCCCAAGAAACCTATGTGCAAAGATAACAAAAAAAATTCGACCTTCCATACAAAACTGTCCGATCAGCTGACGACAATGTATGGGAGGTCGACATTTTTTTGTCAATTTTGCATATAGGTTTCTTGGGAAAAGTTGTTCAGTTTAATGTGTGAAACTCACTCTTAATTTCATTAAAACAAATAAAAATTAAGGGTGTTTAAGTTATTATATAAATTGCTCTAAGAGTTGATAGTAGGCCCTGGAAAGTTATGGTTGGTAAACCTCAGCCTGAACAAGTGGCAACCGGTCCCTGTCTATTCCTTAGCGTTTTTCAATAGTACATTGGTACTAAAAAGACAGATGTATGATTGGTTTTTTATCAATCCCATACATTTATATTTCTATTCTACAAGCGCTCGTGCCACTTGTCTAGGCTAACGTACAATTAGCTGATACCCGTTGAGTGCAAGCCTAATGGTCTAGTACCAAGGCTCCGCTATGGGAGGCTCTGATGGAGGATAAATAAACAAGGCATTTGTCTCTGGACATATCAATTTGTTTTACACGCGATTAATTGCGGTGCTGTCAATTGGAGGATTTATCGAGCGCTTAGCTGCATCGTGTAAGGCGCTTGTAAATTCCTTATGGAATGTTATATGTTAACGATATTTAGGGCGAACGCACTCGAATATTGCAACGATTTTATTAAGTATTTTTTTGTATTATTATTACCTACAATCCGCATTAGTTCAGCGTTGTGGGTCATGGCCCAATCTCCAAACGTGCCAGTCCTTGTGGGTAGTCCTATGTGCCCAGCATTGTGACGTTAAACCCCTCAACCCCTCTCTTCCCTTGGGTGTCGTAAATGGCGACTAACGGACTAAAGACTACAGATGCATGCAACAGCATAAAGTGGCGACAGGCTCGCCACCTGTTACGCTGAGCACATGTGCAGTTGTCAATTGGTGAAACGTGAACTGTGACGGAGGACTGCTTCGGTCTTCATTGACTAACTCTTTGGGAATTATAGTCGTGAATATAGATGACGGATTTTATTGATATATTATTATTAGTAGAACATACATTATATAGGTATGTATGATTGTATAATAGTAGTACATTCTTTTACCTACCTACCTACCTACCTTACTACTTACCGTACCTTCTTCTTTCTATCTCCGGGGAACGAGAAGCGGACTGAGATCTCACCCTTACACTGTCAACACACCACCTATACGCACAAAGCGCTTCGCGTCATCATTTTTAATGCGGACAGCTAAGGATTGGAATTGCCTTCCTGCGGATCAGTTTCCTGACACGTACAACCTGGACATTTTCAAGGCAAAGGTGAACGGGCATTATTTAGGTAAATATGGCCGCATCGTCGCTTACCATCAGGGCCCTGATTCTGTATCGCAATCTATAGATTCCACACCTAAACCTTACCGCGCACAAACGTCAAACGCATACGTTTTTGGGAAGATATCGTAACTTTTTAAGGAATTAACGTGGTTTTGAAACAAGGAATCGTTACAGAATAAGGGCCCAGGTGAGATCGCGGTCAAATACTTGCCTATAAAGAATTAAAAAAAAACATACAGTATGTACTTACTACACTCATATAACAAAAGGAATAACGAGATCCAGTTAAAATCAAGCAATAGATGGCATTTAGTCGTTTTGTAATAGTAGCTGCGTTGTGACATTTGCAATGAGGTATTGGCAACTTGTTTCAAAGTTTATCTGCTTGGACAATAAACGAATAGCCATATAGATTAGTACTGCAGGAGGGAAGATTTAAATGGAGATAGGCTTAGCGATGAAGGTGGCCGCATGACGAAAGGAAGGAGAAATGCTCAGGGGAATATGGGTGTTATAAGAATATAGTAAAAAAGAACCAACACCAATTTTTAAGCGTCGTCGTCGGTAGCTGAGCGGATAGATGCTCGGGTTGAACGCGAGAAATCGTGGTTTAATCCCAGCTCCGATAGACTACTGACGTGAACCCACTCCGATACAGTCATTTAGATTAACAGGATGGGGAACAGGACTTTAATATTAACGTGCTAAACGCACAATTATACTTCGGGGTCTCAACCGAAGACGATTACTTATTACATGCAGCAGTACATGAGATAGTGCTATCTTCTTCACACTTTTACATATATCCTAAAAAGAAATATCTTATTTCCATTCCCTGCACTGAGACGTCATTACGTGTTTTTGTGTTATCGAAATCACACGTACTTTTCGTAACGAAGGAAAATGTTAAAGTTCGAAGTTGAGAGACAGTGATCATTATGGTATTCTTCGTAAAGTAAAGAAATCATTTCTAATTCAAAAAACGTAGGCGTTTATCATCATCGGTGTCGGTGAATAGTGATAAATATCGTATCAACGAAATTGGAACATAACGCTAATTTACCTGGAAAATTAACTATTAAGGAATGTATCATAGTTGTAAGGAACTAAGATCATTTATCATTAAAATTATCTACCCTCATTTTTATTGGTTTTTCTTGGGTTCTATAATAATAATTGTAACAAATTAAAAGCCATTTACAACAAGAAATTCTTTAAATACTAACTAACTTACTCCACTTTAACAGAGTTGAGGCTCCACGCATCGGCGTGCGTGGCAGACACGGCTGTCGAGGATACTTACTCCACTTTAACAGTGTTGAGGCTGCACGCAAGCCGTGTCGAGGATACTTACTTCATTTTAACAGTGTTGAGGCTCCACGCAAACCGTGTCGAGGATACTTACTCCACTTCAACTGTGTTGAGGCTCCACGCAAGCCGTATCGACGATACTTCCGCCAGCTTAACAGTGTTGAGGCTCCACGCATGCCGTGTCGAGGATACTTACTCAACTTTAACAGTGTTGAGACTATATCTTACTTTAAGCAAGCCGTGTCGAAGATACTCACTCCACTTTAACAGTTCAATACTGTTAACAACGGCTATATTGATTGTCAATTATTCCAAGGAGCCCCTCTGGATTGGAAGCAAAGGAGTCGCCACGCGGTTTTCAGGTCAGACTCTCAGACTACTCACTCCACACTACCAGGGCTGAGTGAGGCTATATTTTATTTCACGCAATCCGTTTCGGAAATATGTACTTAGTACATTTTAACAGTGTTGAGGCTTTATTTTACTCCACGCTAGCGGTTTCATGGTTTCTAACTCCACTTGAACTGTGTTGAGGATTTTCTACTCCACATAAACCGTGAGAGGCCATACCTATTTCACCCTAACAGTTTCACGTTCCCACGTCCTCCGTGGAACAAAGCAGAGTCTCAACATTGTTGAGGACGTGGGTTCGATTCCCACCTGAGGTGGACATGTTTTCAACGTTTCGTTATCTTCGGGTTTACTTATCAATAATGATTTGGTGAAGACATCTTAAACTATGTCATTGATGTTTACAATGACTCAACCAGTAGCGGCAGAAACGAAGCTTGGCCATTCGCGCTGCTTTCAGTGCTAGCGCCTGTACCCGTGCCAGCTGCGCTACTAAGATCTTCGATCTGTCCCCGTATATGACGGTCAGTCCGACGATAGCCTGCTTTCATTGGACACCCATAGATTCTACAATTGCTCAGAGAAGAACCTCATAAAAAATAAAGGGTTACTCATAATAATAATAAAAAAATAAGAAAAAAAAATAGTAACTACTCGTACTTACTAATGGAAAAAAAGAACAAAAATGGTAATTATGTACATAAGCGTCGAAGCTCCAACACTAAATTAGGAAATAAAAAAAAACAATAATAAGCTCTGTTGGAGGGAAATATGAATAAAAGTTTTAAAACTTCATTTTTTGAGCATAATAATATTAAGTTAAGTTTAATTTTGATTTTGTGACAACTTCGGGGGTGCCACTGCGCGTAGTAGTATCATCAGCTATCGAGCTGCGATCAACCCCACCAGCCAGCACCATTCACACCGCCGAGGGACTGCCGAGGTTCCGCCGGATATCTGACAGGGAGACGTTGGAATCAGAGCTCCTGCAGTCGCTTGACCTATTTTTATGACTGAATGACAGAAAGTGTGAGCTCACTAGGGATCGTAATGTTTTACATTGGATTCGTAAATGTAATATTCATTTTCCCGGCAAACCTATACAAAACAACTATACACCAAAACAATGTCAGTTACTTACTATCTCAATGTATGAGAGATAAAAATGAATCGCCAAATGTGTTGCTAAGCACTCGAAAACGGCTCGACTGATTTGTCTGATTCTTTTTTGTTGTGTTTATAAAGGTCAGGTAAAGTTCACAATAAAAAAAAATGTAAAGAATCTCACAGATTCACTTAAAATTTAAAGAAGCTTCAAAATAATTATATTTAAAACAATCGAACTGCCCTTAAATTATTAAATCACAACTACTATCTATTGTCAACAATTGATATTCAAGATGCTTATTTTTAATTAAGTATCTTCTGCAATTTAAGCTGATCGGAAAAAGTTGAGGATTAGTTTGAGGCCTCAGTTGTATTTAAGGTTCTTCTGTTCGGCCTTTGTTTGCACTATTTGTGTTTGCAAAATTACTGGAACTGGTTCTAGAACAATTGCGCAAAATATTTAAATTTTCTACAATAATTGTTTAGTTCATGTTTTGTACCTACGTACGAAAAATAAGCTCAAACTATGACAAGTGTTTATTGAATAATAAAACTACGAGGACAAGCACCTTTTTGGAGTCATCATCATCATCATCAGGGTTTGGTCACAAACACTTACAAAAGCATTACTAAAAAACCGAGCAACAGAACTTGTTTTTAAACATAAATGTACAATGAGGGATTTAGATGAATTCAGGACTATTGACTACGGCATGCACAGCGGCCGTTGCGGTTTGAATTACCTACCTACACCAAAATGTTTGAACAAGAGAAGTTCTTAGCATTAATTGATTCAGAAACTTTTTTGTATTCCCATCCTACATCCACTCTTGTAAAAACATTAAACGGATATACTTAGATACGGAGTAGGTAACTCTCCTACCATGCATTTTCACATATTATTAGTTCATTAGCACAGCCATAATTTGACCTTTTTGTCAATTATCGAAACTACAAACGCAGAATGCATCACGGAATCCTGACCAAGACTGAATAACAAAAAAAAACAACTTACAATTTTAGTGATACATTAGACCGCCTTTTCAAAATTAATTGTCACATGGCTTTCGCTTTAATCCGCTATTCACTTTTCATTCCTAAGTTCACGTATGTCTTGCGGTGCTGTCAGCTGTGGAAGTTTCCTGACCTTCTTGCCAGCCTAGATAGCACCATAAAACATACACTGTCTTCCATTTTAAACAATAACTTCAGTGACCGCTCTTGGACCCAAGCATCACTTCCAATTAGATTCGGTGGCCTGGGTATCCGTAAAACTGCTGACGTTTCTCTCCCGGCGTTCTTGTCCTCGGTCCATGCCTCCCTACCACTTACAAACAAAATACTGGACCGAACATCCAATTCCTTTTTGATACCCTACATGGACGAGGCCAAGGCCGCCTGGAGCGCATCTTGCCCGTGTTCTGATCTTCCAAACAACACCTCCTCCCAAAGGCTTTGGGATGGGCCCCTCTGCGAACTGTTGCGAAATAACCTTGTCAACGCGTCTTCTAGTTCCGCAGAGCGTGCCCGCCTTTTAGCTGTAGGGAGATGGAAGTCGGGTCTTTGGTTGCAGGCACTACCCTCATCGAACACGGGTACTTTGCTAGACCGCAGCACTTTTCGCCTAGCCACTGCCCTGCGTCTTGGCGCCCCCAGTATCGTCCCCCATCAATGTCGTTGTGGCGCACCGGTAGACACCCTCGGACACCACGGGCTGTCCTGTACACGGAGCGCTGGCCGCAATGCCCGCCATCATTCTTTGAATGACATCGTTCGTCGAGCTCTAGTCACTGCCGGAATTCCAGCCGTACTAGAGCCCGCCGGCCTGGCGCGCGATGATGGCAAGAGGCCGGACGGCATGACCCTGGTACCTTGGAGGGTGGGACGGGCACTGGTGTGGGATGCTACATGTGTCGACACGCTTGCCCCGTCCCATCTTCCAAGTTCATGCATCAATGCTGGCTCGGCTGCAATTAATGCGGAGAACCTCAAACGGCGCAAGTATGAGAATCTGACTGGAGATTTCATATTTGAGCCGTTTGGGGTGGAGACGTTAGGACCGTGGGGTTTGGGTGCCCACCAGCTTTTTAGAGATATTTCTAATAAACTGTTGGAAGCCACCCGAGACCCCAGAGCCAGCAGCTATCTGGGTCAACGCCTAAGCCTCGCCATCCAACGCGGCAATGCGGCTAGTATTTTGGGTACTCTGCCTGATGGGGATGATCTGGGTGAATTCTTTTTTTTATAGTTTTCTATTTATCTTTTTAAGTTGTAAATATTTTAATTTTAATATTAGATGTTACTTACAATTAATATAAATTGGATAAAGCAGATAAGGTATTGTTGTGGTACAGAAATTTACATCCTTGGTATACAATGTGGCCCAAACTTGTTGTCTAGAAAAAAATGTTCTTCGGCCCTAAATAATATTTGTTATACCTAATTTCCTTTGAAGGCGAGCCATCCACTTCTAGATAGCCTTATCCAGGTGGCGCCAAATTATTAGTGAATCGTTGACCAGACATGGTATACCACGAGCATCTTGAGATATATGTTTACATCTCTTGCAACAAAATTAGAAACAATAAATCAGTACTGTAGTTTGATAATATCTTGGTGGCTTTATTCGAAAAATAATAACTTGAATGTTTTCGAAGCTGATAGTTATAAAGTTATCATTTCTAACCAAAAAGTTTGAGGAAGGTTCTATGTTGTTTAAATACGCATAGGTCCCCTTTACCTGTTATCTTAGGGAAGTAATTTACTTTACATGAATGACTGTGTTTAACACAGTTTTATTTAGTGTACACTAAGAATAAACTAAGATTTATTGCTCCAAATCAAAAATACTTACAATTCAACATGAGACACAATTAATGTCATGTTAATTAAACCATATTTTCAGTACTATCCTTAGAATCAGATCATAATCATTGATTTGTCACTTATGATTCTTACACTATATTTTCTATTGTTTCTGCTCAAAAAACGCAGTCTATTAGTTTAATCGAAAATAACATATCAATACAAAATTATGTGATTGTGATGGAAATTACCGACTTTATTTAGACTTCAAGACCCGCGTTTGGCAACCGCTCATCAGATTGTCCAATATTTGTAAGAATCCCAGTTATTTGTTAGTGGCTGTGCCAACCTCATAAAAAGGCGGTCACAAACATTTGTTGCAGATAAAAAATAAAAAAAGGATTCCAAGACAGTGGACGACATGCCGAACCGATATTCGTCTGTATTTGGAGCTCACAGTCACGTACTCGCTCGGCATTTACTGCTCACACTGCTCATAGATCTAGTCCGGAGGTGTTTCGCAGAGCTGATGTGGGCTGAGTCACTTAAATGTTAATACTGTTGGAGAAATGTTTAGGTACAAATCAGAATAATTTTTTCAATGTAGAATTTACACAACAAAATAATAATACTTAGGCCTGATTTTTCAATCCCCGGCTAAAACTTTTCCGTCTGATAAAGTATAATACGATCAAACTAAAATGTCACCTGTAATGAAAGAAAAGACATAATATGACAACACATTTTCAAAATGGTTTTGTATTATTATAACAGACAAATAAGTTTTATCTGACAATTGAAAAATCGGCCCTTAATTAAATAAATAAATGAAATTTTAAAGACATTGTTTAGAAAACGACAAATGCATCGATAGCCATTAAATGCATCTTTTAAGGTTTAAAGAAAAGCCTCCTTACATAAGCCATGTACCTAAAAAAACCACCTATAGGTATATTGTAAAGTTTAAATTGACTTTTTTTATTTTTTTATTGTGTTAACATTACAATGCTCTGAACATCTGCATGTAATGAGTCGTCTTCGGTTGAGACCCGAAGTATAATTAAGAATCAAATGAACTTACCTTGTGAAGTTTGATTCCAATTATGCGAGGGTCTCACCTGAAGACGATTACGTCAACCCATCCCTCCCAACCCAAAAAAAAAAATGTGGAGGATAACACAAAATTCTCTGAAATAATGACGTATCGTAACGCGGGGTTGCCAGTGCAGGGAACGGAAATAAGATATTTCTTTTTAGGATAAATCTAAAAGGGTAACGGGTAAGCGCTAGACCTTTATCTCACCTGTTGTTATGTGACGATAAGGCCGAAGGTGAAAGCGCGCTTCACCCGGAATCCTCAACCACTGAGGAGCTGGCTATCTTATCTCTAAACTGTCGGAACACAACAATGCTATAAACATCGTTGTTATGGCGACAGACTTAGATAAGGTGGTGGTAGCTAGCCAGGCGTACTTACAGCCCTAAGATGTGCTCCCCGCTGGGAATCAAACCCGGGACCTCTGGGTCTGGGACCGGTGGCTTAGCCACTAGACCACAGAGGCGGTTACAAAGTTACTGTAAACATACAATATCTACACTCCAGACTTAATAGGAGATAATTCTCCAAAGGGCTTTTACTAACTAACCCTTTTGACTCTTGATTACCTAGGCAATGAGGACCGCAAAATTAGTACACTATCACAGTCCACGTTTCACCAATTTGCAACTGCACATGTGCTCAGTGTGATATGTGGTAAGCCTACTCCGCTCCCCATGTATGTGCAGTCTTTAGCCCGTTATTCTCTATATCAAAAACAACGACAACATTCTAAAATACTAACGAAAGCTAATAAGAATAAATACGTTTTGAAACGATCGACAGATTATGAAGGAATCGGCGGCAAAAGGGAACCAGCCCGCATGATTTTAGTTTTAAGAGGATAGTAGTCCTCTGAGAAAGTTGCATAAACTGCCAAAAACATAGGCCTTAATGTTAGTCAATCATAATAACTAGGCACAGTGTAACAAATTTTAAGTCTAATCCTAACGGAAGATGCGTGGAATAGGGCTGCCTCAAAATAATTTTGTCTGCTCAAGATAATACAAATATCAAAGTTCGATACCAACAAGAATTGAACACATTTTATGAGGCAGCTGATATTATTTTACGCGGAGTTTCTCTCTTTACTTAGTGAAAGTAGTTCATTATCGTTTAAAAAGTGGCCTGTACGAAATATTGTTTATTAATTTTTAACTGAAATAAGATTAAAAATTACTTGTTGTCTGTTTATACGGATCTCTCTTAACACGTTGACTGCCAAAAGACCAGGCACAATTAAAATTTAATTGTTTGACGGTCACCAGTGACCACCATGGCGCTTAAGAAGTCTTAAAAATTAAGTATTTTACCTTTCATCACGATTTCCCAATCGAATTACGGCGAATATAAGTAAGTACTTTAAAGAACATCAGAATGTCTGAAGATTTCAATCGAGGGTAAACATATGCATTAAGATTAATTCGATTTCATCGCGACGTAATCGCGATTCAACAAAGGAGTGGCGTTCCAAATATTTTTATGACAGCTGAAAATCGCTGTGACATAACGCATTCTTCGTATCGCGAACGATTAGGGTGCTCAATGTTACTGATGCAAATATGGTTTTTGTTTTTTCCATAAACCTTTCCCTGTCCCATGAATCACATGTGATCCATAACAATTAAATTTCAATTTTTATAGTTCTTAAACCTTAAAGCCGGTCAGTAGTATTTTTTGTGTGGAAAGAAAACTATAACTTTTCGACGACCTCCTTGCTCGAGTGGTTTGTACACCGTTTTTCATGGTGTCCCCATCTCCGAGGTCTCGGGTTCGATACCCGGTCGGTTCAATTTAGAAATTATTGTTTTTCTAAATTGTCTCGGGTCTGGGTGTTTTCTATATATAATGAGTATGTATTTAAGTATTTTAAGTATGTTTATCCGTTGTCTAGCAACCATTTAACGAGTTTCATCGAAGCTTCTCTTGGGCTAGATAATTGGTGTGTGTGTAGGAAAGTTTTAAGTTTTAAGTTTTTTTAAGTTTAATCAAAAATGTGAAGAATTAAAGTATTGCATGGAGACAGGTACGATATATCATATAGGACGACTTTAATAAAGTTAGACTTTAACTATAATATTGTTAAATTCAGATCCATGGCAAACAGACGGGGATGATCTAGATAGGCATTTTTAAATATACACATCAGGCCCATTTCCCGGAGGAGTAAGCAGAGAACACAGCTATAAATTTCCTACGATCCTGGACACACTTTTTTTACTACATTTACTCTCATAAGTGTCAATCACGCTCGTTGATCTAAATAATTATATAATTTAATAATGCAATATTGTTAAAATATAATTGTTGCCAACCCTGCACCCGAACCAGGTTGTTGACACTTATAGGCTTAAAGGTCAAGATAACCAGTGACCACTTTCGCATTATTATAAAATTTAATTTAAATTGACGTCAACGGGTGAGAGACGTCACTTTCAAGCTACTTACGCCACTGAAAATATAGTTTGATAATTAAGCGGTTAATTAAATCTGCTCGCTTTAAATCAAGGTTAGTAAATAATGTACCAGAAAACATTTATATCATTCAGAAAAAAAAACTTTCCATCTGAGGTACCAATTTTTTTCAATGTTTTATAATCTTTAAACAGAAATGTTCAACAGGATCATATCATATTTTCAATTTAGTCAATTTATCATGCTTTTAACAATGTACGGATATTTTTTTTAATTGAATTTTAAACGAAATACTTCTAGAAACTATCTCAGGCTGCCTGGAGTCAAGCAATTTTCCAAATGATCGAGAATGTCAATCGCTCTAAAGGATAAATTGATGGTTTAACGTAAATGATGACTATTCATCATCGATGATTAGCGGGTCAGTTTGATGTGTCCACCGGACGGGTTCTAGAACTGGATCGGGAAGAAGGTAATTGTTTGTAGAAAATAAGTGAGACTAGCGACCCGCCCGCAAGTCGCCCGCGAGTTCGCCCGTGTGAACACTTCATAACAATTTTATTAACTTCTTTTGGATGTTTGTTTTACTTGCTTTAATTTTAAGTTTGCGAAATAATACGGCTCCGGCTAAATACAAAATTGACTTTGGCTCACGTAGGAAGATGTAAACAAAGCTTGCACGAGTCAGATAAAATTACAACAATAAAGATAATTGGAAAAATATGAACCCTTCTTTCACTACATAAGTTTTATAAAAAGGAATACAAATTTCAATAGCGGTTTTCACTCGAGCAAATCCGCAAACGGAAGTAAGTACAGCAAACATTATTAAAACATTATACATACGCAACGCCCCTCGAGAGGTATATAGAAATGAAAGTGAGAATCTGTAAATGTTAGTCTATTATCGATTTGAAACTTATCTTCACTTGAGTAGTCTTCGCCGAACTTTCCTGTTTTCTTTGGACAACAAAACGGTTTGCGGTGTACGGTAACAGCTGTTTGATGACAACTCGAGTTGAAGTGGCTCAATATTGGTTTTGTATCGCACTACACTCAGTTGTTTTGGATTATATTAGTCATCCTTTCTCCGTAATACTCGTACCTATATCGTGTACAGAGACAAGGCGGTTCTGATGTACCTATATCTTAAAATAGTATTTGAATTCAAGACAAATGTTTTGGTAACAAAAAACCAGCACCATATACTAGCCAGTGGGTATAAAAGATGAGGTTTCTTAAACTGATTATGTTGAGTAGATGTGTTAAGATAATCATTGAAATTAAAAGAATACTCCCAAGCTATCTCTTCCCTTGGGTATCGTAAAAGGCGACTAACGCACTAAAGACTGCACATCCAACAGCATGGGGCAAGGATGGGCTCACCTCTATCACGCTGAACACATTAGCGGGTTTTCAAACTAGATGCCTCAATTATATCAGTAAACATAAGAATAATGCAGCTACGTGTAACCATGACGATACTTTATTTCTTAAATACATACATATTCACGACTATTATCCCCGAAGGCTTAGTCAGAGACTAAGGCCATGAGGACAGCAAAGGTAGTCCTCTATCATAGTCCACTTTTCACCAATTAGCGACTGCACTTGTGCTCAGCGTGACAGGTGGTGAACCCATCACTTTACTTATATACCTCTCCAAATATTCAATTACAAACGATAAAATCAAGAACGGTCGAGTCTAGGAACTAACCTTATTTGATTGTTTACGTTTCCTTAACCCTGTGAATTTTCGTTTTCAGTATAAATTACATCTGGGGCCTTACCATCACCTCTTAGAGCATTATTACTATAATCTTACGATGCAAAGTCCCATACGAATGTTACATATTAAGATTAAAGTCATTAAAACAATTTGTAATTTATTTTAAATTCTTTTACTTTGTTATCATTTGTAATACAATTTTTATTGATGCGTACAAAATTATACCTACATTATTGTAAATATATAAATTACACTGTAACTTTAGTTATTTACTAAGAGGGATAAAAAAGGCTTCATGTGTATTTTGCCAGCTTTTTCTCAGTCAAAGGGTCTCCCAACATCCAAACTGGCGGTAGATTCATTAATTAAGATTTAACTAAATGTTTGTCAAATGTTATTTTATTAGTTTTTGACGTCAGTATGTGCCTTTACAGCCCTTACAGGGCTTATAATGAACTAGCGGCCGCTCGCGGTTTCACCCGCGTGGTTCCCGTTCCCGTGAGAATATCGGGATAAAAAGTATTCTATGTGTTAATCCAGGTTATAAACTATCTGTATGCCGTATTTTATCTAAATCCATTCAGTAATTTTATATATATATATATATATATAGTGTGATGATAAATTATTTGACTTTGAAAGCAATACTGCTCTAAGAGGTGTCAGTAGGACCCCCAGTCCGTGCTGATATAAGGGTGTTCGCTATTGTGATCTCGCACTGACCTTCCAGCTCGGATTTATGCGTCACGAGCTCTTTGTGGGACGCCGGCGCCGCTCTTCAACGGCTAACGGCTTCATGCCAAAGAAGACTGACTACATATTATTACAGCGTAACAATCGACATTTTGTTTTTTAAAATCACACGGCTCGTTTTTATGCGAGTCATTCAATGCTTCTAAGCAGCATTTATGCGGTGTGTGTATCGGTTTGCAGGACGAGTGAAAATGCAGGTCATCTACGCGATAGAACTCAAGCTTTAAGGCCGGAAACAAGGCCGATACTTTTGGTGTCACAAGCGCCAGGTTACAGTGGCGTTCCCATCACGCTTGCTTTACTTTCCTTTGTCGGCTTACATTTCAAACGAGGCATGAAGGGGCACTTTGTAGCCCAGCAGAGTGAGTGTGACAGATGCACGTCTCTTACGCTTCACCAGTCGTCCTCGCACCTGGACTCCACTTTCACTTAACATCAGGTGGAGTGGAGTCAGTTGCCGGGCTTTATATGAAAAAAAATTGAAATGTGATAAGTTCACAAAGCTTGCACGCGTTGATGCAAGGGTTTGCCGCTCGGCAGGTCAGCTTCAATTTATGCGGCACGAAGTCTTTGTAACACGCCGCCTCCCGTTCTTCATTTAACGGGCCTAATAATGCACTTTTCAAAAGTAAACAAACAATATGGACGACTTCATACGGCATCGAGGTTTTTGTCTTGTTTACTTGCAGTGAATGTTTATTGAAAATATTATAATAATATTAATTTGTGTTGATTTTTCATAGGTGATGATGTTTTCTTACGTGATTGTTATATATATTTTATTTATAACATAATTTTAGAATAATTAAGGCGGTAGCTTTTGTATTATAAACATAGAGTACAGTTTTAGAAAACATAAAATTAATTTAAACAAGCACTTCAGTTCACCAATCGAAGGGCATAAAACTGAAGAATCTATTGATGATTAAAAATGTCTATCTATTAATTTAGTAACCATAAAATATCACATCAAAATGAACTATAGCTTAATATGTTCTTGCAAATGTCAGATATAGAATGAAAACTGGGATTAAGTATTATAAGAACTTTCCACCTTAAAATATCGAGCAGAGTAATCTAATCCTTGAATATGATTGTAACATTTAGCACAGAATCGTTACATTCCCGCGGTGCCGACCAAGTTCAATATATTATAAAGAAAGTTCATATTTAGGTTAACACTAGATGGAATCTATTAGCACAGTTAATTTAGATGCGCAGATAAACAAGTATGCGTATAAAGGAGTAGTAATAATATTCAACTATTATTGGTATCGTAATGGAATATAATAAGGTAGGGGGAGCGTGAAGATCTTACCTGAAGATTTCTCGAAAGCAATTTTAGTATTTTAGCGTAAGTTATGGGAGGGATCAGATAAACCCCTGGTTGCATTTCCCACAGTACCGATAGTCGTGATACTTGGACCGTTGGTGAAATATGTTGTGGGTCGATAATGTAACTATGTGGCCAGCTATGTTAATACTTACCTCCTTTTTTAACAGCTGCAATACCAAACCCTTGTTTTGTAGGTACCGCCCTTAGCAGCATATGGGGAGATACAGACGGACAAATAAGGTTTTTCCTCCGCCGTGTCTATACCCGAAGATCGCAGGTTTGAGGAGGGCTAGATAAGAGGGAGAAGGGGCGACGGGGTATGAGGGAGTATGTACCCAGTTAAAAACCGCTGTACTTCTTTATGAGGTATTCTCAGCATGATCCGTGACTACATCAGGCATTCAGCTCTGCGTTTACTACAGCTGGGAATCCATCCCAGCACCTCTGGGTCTGAGACCGGCGGGTTAACAACTAGACTACAGAGGCGGTAGCTTGCATCATCAAATTAAATAAAACCTAGTAACTAAATAACAATACTCAAAAATGATCTCAACTCCTTATAGCTAAAGTTATTTTAAAGTCTATTTTTGTTGAATTAAAGTTGTTGCCAGTGGACATACGTCCACAAAACTAGTAAAATTTATTTAAGTAAATCAAATTAAAATATAGTTTTGATCGAATAGATGCTGACTGTACTAGCTTAGTTGATGAAAGTTTTATTCGAGCAAGAATTTGATCTTTGAACAGTTTCAGAGATGCCTGATAAGAAATAACATATTCATCCACATCGCCTTGAGCTTGAGCTGAGGCTAAATGCAGGCACAACAAGATATAGTCAGGAGTAAGCAAAGTATTGCTGGTTGGACAGGTATATATACACACGATTACAGCCTTTAACAACAGGTTAAGTATACATATTATTATCGAAAAAACAAAAAACATACAGCAATATAAAACGCATAAAAATGTATAGGAACATTCCCGTCTAGACAACTTTCCATTTCGTAACCCTTCTTAAATATTATTATCAGTAAAATTTATACTTGAAAGTGCAAAAAAATCTGTAGTTCCATACATTTAGTTAAACATTGTTTTGTCTCTTTGGCCCAAATTCAAAATTACGTCAACATTATCACTAAATATGGCCTAGATAATGTTTATGACCCTCTAATAACATTGCTTTTTGTTAAATAGTACCATAAAATGTAATATAATCAGATTAAAACTTTGAGAATGCTGATCCCACAGTTAAACGGTTTTGTGGGACCCTCTCTATTGGTTTGTCTTGTAAATGTTAAATAAATAAATAATGCAGTAGTTAATTATTAAAGCTCTCTTTGAAGCTCTCTTTGAAGCGTGGAACATTCAATTTGTCGTATTTATTGTGAGTATTTTGACACGTTTGTTCAATGATACAAAGCTGGTCAGCATTTGATTATCGTGGCCATACATTTTAACCAAAAAAATTAAGTACTGAAGCAATCATCTATGTATAATATGATAGTCCATCTCCAACTTTCCTGCATGTATGCATCAACAACCTCCATATTTAAAAATAGACCGAACAAAAGTGATCTGCACAACCCTTACTCATTATAATTCTAATTTAGGACTCAGATCTTATATTATAATATAACCTAAGATTATAACCAGGTGTTAGTATTACATTGGAATTTTAAACGCTATCAAGTGATTCGCATCAAGTTTCAAGTATTTAGGATTCCGTTCACACGACCTAGTGCGGAAAACAAAAGTCGTGTTGCAATGGAACTAAATAATTAGCCCATTGTAAGGAGAAGGCAAATCTTTGAAATCAAGCCATCGCAGCAAAAGCAGTCCTCCACCATCATTGTCTACTTTTCACCAAATAGCGACTGCACATGTGCTAAGCGTAACAGGTTGTAAGCCCATCGCCACCCTATGCTGTTGGAAGTGTGTGCAGTCTTTAATCCGTTAGTCGCTTTACGACACCCAAGGGAAGGTGGTAGTATTCTTTCACCGCTACGCAACATGGCTATAACATGTTGACTTTATTTCAATAAATGGAAATGTTAGCCTAGCAGTGGGGCAGGTTATTATTTACTTACGGAACCTTTGACGTGCAAATGCAACACACATTTTTTAAGACGCGAACTATTGAACGCGCCGCAATAATTTCCATACAACAGCCATAATTAAAATGCTTGCAATTTACAACGAAATGCAAGATGCTCCATAGTCCAGCTATATTTATTCTCAGAGAACCTGATACAGTTAATAAATATTTCACTAACTCGAATCGCATTCTAAGAAGTGATCCGAACGAGAGCGCCCGATAGCAGAGTGCTTGGGGTGACCAAGCTTTAACATATTTTTTAAAATATTTTAATAAGGTACACGAAAAGTATGTTTAAAGACACTTTAACGAAGACACACATAATCTTAAAACGAGCCCTACTAGAAGGGTGTTTCGGATCGGGCATACCCTGGTTTCGTGATCACCAATTCGCATTTGGAATTGTGATTCACGGTCGAAATCACTACGAAACCTACCTTCTTTTTTTTTAATGTAACGCGTCATAGTAACTACATCCTGCCTGATGGCAAGCAGCCGATGCAGTACAAAATAACGAGAGCGCTCCTCACCGTGGAACAAGCACGGTAACAAGCGCACCCATTCATGACGGCCTGCAAAAATGCCGTTTCACGCCCCGCTTAAAAGACCCGGGACTATAGGAGTTGGGAAACACATGCGCCGGCAGAGAATTCCAAAGCCGAATGGTCTTACACAGGAACGACTTGCCAAATTTTTTGGTAGGTACGAGTGCTGATAGTTTGCACAGTATGATGGTGGTTCCTTAGACCAGCACGTGTAGTCCGGGACAGGAAAGGAGAGGGTGGGATTAGATCAAAAAGTTCTTCAGAACACTCTCCGTAGTCATTCCGGTAGACACTGAGAGAAGCAATGTCTCTACGCAGCTGGAGGTCCTCAAGAGAGGCTGTAACCTCAGCATCTCCAATAATGCGCACCGCTTGCCTTTGCAGTCTATCCAGTGCATCGAGGAGGTATTTTGACGACCATCTTGGTCGAGTGGTTTGTACACCGGTTTTCATGGTGTCGCCATCTCTGAGGTCCCGGGTTCGATCCCCCGGTCGGGTCAATTTAGAGAAAAACTGTTTTTCTAAATTGATTTCGGGTCTGGGTGTTTATTCTATGTTTATGTATATTTATCCGTTATCTTACCGTATAAACGAGTTTCACAAGAATACTCATCTTGGTCTAGATAATTGGTGTGAGCGTAAACAAAATTTCATTTATTTTTATTTATTTATTTAGCGGAACCGTCCCATACATGGGAACAAAACTCCATACTCGATCGCACCTGAGTCCTCCTACTACTAAACCTACTAGAACTACTCGTAGAGTTAAAAATAATACGTAATTTGTATAGAGCATAGTCAAATTCCTAACTCTACATAGTAGACAAAACAACAGATAGATTGTTTATTAATTTCGGCTTCATGTCAATACCCACCAAATGTAGCGATGAATTAATTTTAATGACGAGCCTTTGCCCAGCAAATAAATAGTGACTTGTAGTGTAGCTTTTTAAACTTTTAGCTTAATGATAGCTCAACGGTAGCCGTGTGTGAATCGCACGTACTGAGTAGAGCGGCTATACTGCACTCGGTCTAGTAAGTAGAACGGGAGCCGAGCTACTGTCTCGCCGTTTCGTTTTCCGAGGGCTCGGCTGAGCACTCGGCGCTATGTTTATACGTACCGAGTACTCGGCCGAGAGCACTGTCTCACCCATTTGCTCGGTACGTGAGATCAAGGCATTAAAGAATACTACCGACCCCTCTCTTCCCATGGGTATCGTAATAGGCAACTAACCGACTAAAGACTGCACATACATCTATCAAGCTGCAAAAAAACTTTGACTATGACAGTGTACTGTTTCTGAGGTCCTCATTGCCTATTCTCTGACTAACCTTTTGGAAATATTAGTCGTAAAACTTTATTATGTTATGTTCCTCGATGATTTTTATTTTGGACCGTCCTCGCCAAGGCTTACAGACACCCTACATCATGAGTTACAGTGGCGTCGGCTACTCACATATCGCTTTGTTTATCCATCGTTCCGTGTGCCCTACGGCACATATATACTGTGCCTACGGTATCGAGTAACGAGAAGTAATCGCGTGACTTATAGAAATCATGTGGCTGTACGTCATTTACTCCTGTGCTTCGTGTTTTTCGGCAAACAGATCAGCACTGTACGTGATCAGCTGTTGTAGTTTAGTAAAAAGTCGTTTTAAAATTTAATTTATTTGTTGCACGAGACAGGAGCATTATTTGTCGTTATGTCAAAGCAGCTCTTATTACTTACTTAATAATATAAGTAATATAAAATATAGCCTTATAACTCTTGACGACAAATAATGAATACCTTCGTATATTATTTGTATAGTAATTAGTAACTAATTAGTATAAGAAGAAAATGACTTTTTACGAACCTTTACGAGAACGCGAACATAACAACAAGTGCTTAATATGGTATATGATATGTGATCAAACAAACTTACCTTAAGTGATGTTCGATCATTATTATATGAAGTGCTTCGTTCGAAGATATATATTTACCATGTAGTTTCTTGACGCTACTAGGCAACCAAACGCATGTTTAGAGCTAGGTTTCTAAAAAAAAACAATTGCTTGTCTATGTTTACTCTAGCTCCATAGATTACTTCTGTCACTTGTCATTCCTTCAGAGTCCTGTTGCTGTATCACAAAATCCCAGGGATAAAAAATGAAAGCTGCAGCCTTTCATACTTGGGTTGGGTGGGTATATATCTTCGAACGAAGCACTTCATATAATAATGATCGAACATCACTTAAGGTAAGTTTGTTTGATCACATATTATATTACAGTGCTTCGTTCTCGATATATATTTACCATGTAGATGTTTAGAGTATGCACCAGGGAGTTTGTGATAAAACCTTATGTATTAAGTACACAATCTCTGGTTATGGTAAGCTGCAATTAAACAGAATTTAAACATAATAATCAGTTTTTATTTCCCAACAAAAAATATAGTTATTTTCCATAATTATTCAACAAAAAACAAAATAATAAAAGAGAGAGGTAACTTTCTTCCTTACAGTAATATAAATAATCATAATCAACATTATTATTACAAACTTAAGTAAACTTTTAAAAGATAGTGAAACAATGGTAACATTATGCTACATTTATCTTCACGACAAAATTGAATTTGCAAAAGTATTAGTATCACTCATGATAGGTCTATTATAATATTTGGCGAAGGTTTGGGAAGAATTTGTCCAACCTGCTGTACTTCTTATAGTTTCTATTGATACGCCTTTCATCTTAGCCATGGACGTTGACGCGTGGCGAGTAGAATGGCTTGTAAAAATAGATGTATCAATACCTGATTCTGACAATGTATTTTTTATCCATCTGCTTATCGTCGAGGTTGTAGCTGCCTTATAAGGTCTTTTAGTTGTGATTAATAAATTTTCTACAGTGCCTCTAATATCCTTGGTATAGTTAATATAATATTGTAAAGTTATTGCGGGGCAAATCTCAGATTCATTAAAAAAGGGTAAACTCAATGTTGGTTGAGAACGGTCCGGAGCAGATGTTTTTATTAAGTCTGTAATGTTTATATAATAACCTGATTCTCTACATAATATATTTTTAATTTTAATTAACGAAAGAGTTTGTACTCTTTGTGCAGTGCATAAAGCCAGTAAGGTAACTAATTTTTTAGTTAAAACCTCAAAGGTTAATGTATTGCAGGGATACCATAATCTAAGAGTATTTAATACAATAGATGGGTCCCAAGAAAAGGAATACTTTGGTTTTGGGGGTTTTATTTTATAAAAACCTTTAAGTAACCTTTTAATGCGTTTATCGCTTCCTATACGAGATCCTATTAATAATGAGAGTGCAGATTTATGAGAATTAAGTGTTCCATAAGAAGCCCCTTTACTAAATTGAATTGACAAAAAATGCATTACTTTTGGGACCGAGGCACACAGAGGATCAATTTGATTATCTTGACAAAAATTCCACCAACTTTTAAATGTTACCTCATACTGTTTTAAAGTATTGCTTGAAATTGAAGCTAGCATACTGCCTAATGATATTGTGGGGACTGATTGTCTTTTCATAGCTTGCCGGAAAAGATTCCGGCCACCAGGATAAGTAGGTGTAAAAGGTGTAAGGGATGGCTGGTTCTGTAAGGAGAGAAAAGAAGATCTTTATCGGGGCCAAAGAATAATAGCTCGGATTTAAGCATTTCCTGCATTATAGGGAACCATGGCTGCGAGGGCCAGTATGGCATGACCATGATCCCTGTAGCTTGTTCATGTTTTATTTTTTGTAAACTTTTTAAAATTAAACTGAATGGTGGGAATGCATAAAAAAATAATTACACCATCTAACAGTGAATGCGTCAATATTTGATGCATCTGGGTCCGGTTTCCAAGATATATAAGAAGGACATTTAGCGTTGACACGAGACGCAAAAAGGTCTATGTCTGGCATACCAAATGTGTTTTTTATATCAAGAAAAACTTTATTATTTAATTCCCACTCAGTATCTATATTGGTTTTCCGTGATTCTATATCAGCTTCTACGTTTTCTGAAGATTTGGTATAGGATGCAAAGAGTTCTAACTTTCTTTCCTCACACCATTCCCAAATACTTCTAGCAAGGTTATTCAGATGTGGAAACTGGATTCCACCCATACGGTTAATGTAAGAAATCGCAGTTTTGTTAACTACTCTTAATAAAATATATAGCTCATTTTTGTCCTTAACAAATGTTTTTAATGCTAAGAAAATGGCCAACAGTTCTAAATAGTTAATATGAAATTTAAGTTCATTTTCTTTCGATGCCCCATTAATATGATTTTTATTACAGACAGCACCCCAGCCAGTGCGAGATGCATCAGTATAAATTTCAAGATTAAAGTTATGAGTTTGAATTGATTTAGACGCTAACAATATGTTGTTTGCCCACCATTTGAGATCTGTCTTTGTATCTGGGTGTAAGTTCATAATACTATCATAGTTATTATTATACTTAAGTAAAGAAAGGTATTTGTGTCGTTCTAAGTATTTAGTGTATACCCACCCATACTGAATAGCAGGGCAGGCTGAAACCAACATGCCTATTAACTGAGCTAGATCTCGAATTACACAATGGGAAAGTTTAAGGAATTTATCATCTGCTTTTTTAATGTGTTGTCTTTTTTCTTTTGGTAATTCCATTGCCATGTTTCTTGTATTAAAAATAAAACCCAGAAAGGTACAAGACTTAGAGGGCTCCAAAGAACTTTTTTCAACATTGATGACAAACCCTAAACATTCTAAAATGGATACAGTTTGTCTGACATTATCAAGGCATGACTGGTAATCAGATCCTAGACAGAGTATATCGTCAAGATACACGATGTTTTTATACCCTTTTTCTCGTAGGTATGAGACAACTACTCGCATAATTTTTGTGAAAATGTAAGGAGCTGAGGAAAGACCATAAGGTAATGAATTAAATTCATACAACTTATTAAATTGAAAGCGGAGGTACTTTCTATCTTCAGGTTTGATTGACAATAGTAAATAAGATTCTTTGAGATCAATTTTTGCTAAAAAACAATTTTGGGTAATCATTGCTGCAGCTGTTCTGTGGTCTTCCATTTTAAAATGAGGCGTTAAAACAAATTTATTTAGTGTTTTCAAATTTAAAATAAATCGTTTGTTACCATTAGGTTTTGGTATCAAAAAGATTGAAGATACAAATTGGTTTGGAGTAGGTTCACACACTGTAATGGCCCCTAATTTAAGAAGCTTTTTAATAGCAGTTTCCATATCATGTTTTTCAAGGATTGAATTAGGTTGGTATGGCTTTGGTGCAGACCTTTGAAATGGTGGTGCTATAAACGGTATAGAATAATAACCTCTGATATGCTGTATGATTGATACATCTTTAGAAATTTTTTCCCAACAATTTAAAAAATGGGATAACCTACCACCGTGACATACCTTCATTTCTGAGCAGACGGTTTCATTTCCGGTTTGGTTTTCCTCATTTGATGATGAGGAGGTGGCTTGTAGGGAGGGTTCCGACCTGTTGCTGAACGTTTCTACTCGCTCCGATTGTAAGGCTTTGGGGCTTGATACCGAGGCGGGCCCCTGTAGTTTCCCGAGCTGCTGTAGTTCCCAGGATTCCTGTTTGCAGGTGTCTTGAAAGTGTCTGACTTTTTTATTGTTTGTCCACTTTTTTGGGCATTTTTCATTGCCCTAATTTTTTCAGATAAATTTCCACCATACAAATACTCATCTCTTTCCACATCTTTTATTATTTCTATGAACTTTTTGTCCAGCATGGGTGTGATTAATCTTTTCCGACTAATAGTCTGACGACAGTGTAGGTCCATTAAAATTTTTGAAGCTTCGCTTAAAGTTTTTATAGTTGTTAATCTATCCCCAGTGTTGGTAACTAACAGAGACAATGCTTTGTTAAGGGCTGTTATGCCTTGCCCCAGCTGTTGCTGTTCAGTTTCAATTTTTATATCTCGGTTTTTTATATTATCCGAGATAGTAGCGGATTCAACCTGGGTGCTTGCAACATTTGGCAATTTTCAGGGATTAAATAATCCCTAAGAAGGGTTTCCCTCGAGTCTTTATCCAAGCCATTCCTTAAAATGGTGTTACAGCGTTTTGCTAAGTCTGTATTAATATTAGGGCCAAACTTGGGTTTTTCTAGAACTGGGTCTCCAAGAGCTTGCAGTGTTTCAATGTCTAATGTTGGCTCTTCATGGTTAAATTCGGCTGATGCCGTATTGAGGATAGCCGATTGTGAGTCAGGGTCCAACTCCAACTGTATATCAACTTCAGCTTGCCCCTGTGTACTAGCATTTGGTGCCATGTTCTCCTTTTCAGAGACATTTTCACATATGCTGCGATCATACCGTTCCTCCCTCCTTTTTCTGGGCGTCAAATCCAAATCTGAAAGATGCGATTGACGTATTTTAGTTAAACGGTTAATTACCGTCGTAATGCCTCACTGACATTCAATCATGTGTGTACATCTCGTATACACCCCATGACATTTAATAACACGTCAGTGCATCACGTACACCACCCGTGTAGTCAGAATTGCCGGCGACATTGCAATTCGAACTTTGAGGTTATTCCCTATTCTTCATTCCTAATAATATGTATGTAATGATGTTTCCCATAAAAAAACTTTAGAGAACATTTATACAGCTCACCTGTGTATACTTCAGAATCTGATTCTCCTGAATCAGAATTTATTGTAGATCGACTACGACTACGACTATGCCGATTACGTGGTTCTTGCAATTTTTGTAACTTGTGTTTATATTTCAACATTTTTTCTTCTAAGGTCTTCTTTCGTTTTGGCATGGCAAAAAACGTTTTAATCTGCTTGTATTTACTTTTATCAATAATTTATTAGCGGGATTATCCGTTAAGAAAGCGCCGGTTGCCGCGCAAACGTTAAGAATGGCAAGTGACAGAAGTAATCTATGGAGCTAGAGTAAACATAGACAAGCAATTGTTTTTTTTTTAGAAACCTAGCTCTAAACATGCGTTTGGTTGCCTAGTAGCGTCAAGAAACTACATGGTAAATACGAGAACGAAGCACTGTAATATAATTACAAATAAACGTTAGGTTTTAAAAAAACCAGGGAACTAATTCCCTTTACTATAAAACAATAATACATACATACATATACCTTTTGACGACCTCCTTGGTCGAGTGGTTTGTACATCGGTTTTCATGGTGTCGCCATCTCTGAGGTCCCGGGTTCGATCCCCGGTCGGGTCAATTTAGAAATTATTGTTTTTCTAAATTGTCTCGGGTCTGGGTGTTTTCTATGTATAAATAAGTATGTATTTAAGTATTTTAAGTATGTTTATCCATTGTCTAGTAACCATTCAACGAGTTTCTTCGAAGCTTCTCTTGGGCTAGATAATTGGTGTGATTATAGGAAAGTTTAGTTTAATTTAATTTTCATTTTAACAATACCAACATTGCACCGTACAAATTGAATGTACTTTCAAAAGCTATATAATACTTAAAATTGGTTTAATGTGTAACCCGCGAAGCCATTAGTTAAGATATAATATTAAAAAAATATTTATTTTTAAATGTCACTGAAATGTTACTTTCTTTTTCTGTTTCACCATATATTCCATCTTCAGCGTTTTCGCCACTTACTAAGTGAGATGACAAGCCAAGCGTTTTTCCGTTGGAGAAACAAATAATAATTAATGTTCTCAAAAAGTGTGAAACTGGCATGCAATGCATTTTAATCAGAATAAGCCAGATTGAGAAAATTACTGCAACTGTCATGGGCCTCCGGGTTCCGAGACATTTTTAATTTAACTTTAGTGTTAAGCCGTTGATCCCGGTTGTTATCGAAAGATGATAGTCGTTAAAACCCACCAACCCGCATTAGGCCAGCGTGGTGGGTTATGGCCCAATATCCCCACGTGCTATTGTCCACGTGGGAGGCCTGTGCCCAGCAGTGGGACGTTTATAGACTGATGAGATTGGTAAATTATATAAGTCACCTTTGACTTTTAAAACTGTGTCATTGTGGGAGCTTCTATACTCGTATCACTTTTACTTGCACAGCCTTGCTTCTAATACTGATAATGAAATATAAATTGGAGGTGTATTAAATAAATAAGCCGACAAGCGGCGATACCACAGAATAATTACTAATTGAGATAACTACTACGATGAGGGTTCTATGAACTTGCTTTCGATGCAATCGGTAGCTCAACTGGAAAGAGCACCTGGCCAGGATTGCCGACAGGGTGCGGGTTCGAATCCAGCTTTTGTGGAATTTTTTTTTTTCATTTTGTAATATGTTTGAAATAGGATATAAGTAAGTAAGTATATAAAACATATTTATAACGTGTTCATGGTCAAACATTTTTTTTTACGTATTAATGAACGGTCCCTCTCTTGGAGGTAATTTTATTGTGCAAATTGTAAAAAAAAGGTTGCATCTCGACAACCCAGCGACATCCGGCTGGTCGCGTGACGTGCGCGCATTAACACTGATGGCTCAGCGAGTGCTCGTAAGTCTTCCTGTCAGCTGCAACACCTATGGAACCTCGGACGTAATACGTACCTGATAAAGGAAACAGATGAAAAAACGTGATTTGTATGAGAAAATTATTTTAAAAGTAGATTATGTTTGGTAGCAGAAAATTATACCAAGTATTTATAGATTTACAGAGATAGCAAGGAGGTCGATGTGTCATGAATTTGTGTAATAACGATTGTTAGCATGAGCGAGTGCTTGTAAGTCTTCCTGTCAGCTGCAACCCCTATGGAGCCTCAGACGCGACACGTGATAAATGAAACAGTTTTAAAAAAAACAAATTTTGTCTAAGAAAATGATTTAAAAAATAGTTTTTTTTAAGTAACACAAAATTATGCCAAGAATTTATAGATTTACAGAGACAGCAAGGAGGTCGCTGAGTCATGAATTTGTGTAATAACGATTGTTTGCCTGAGTGAGTCCTTGTAAGTCTTCCTGTCAGCTGCAACACCTATGGAACCTCAAACGTGATGCGTGATAAAAGAAACAGTTTAAAAAAAGTATTTTGTGTGACAAAATATTTAAAAAGTAAACATTAAGGGGATCCTGCGCGAAATTGTGAAAATTTACGTATTTTTAAGTTACTTGTACTATGCGCTGAATTAGTTAAATACATTAAAAGAACCTAAGTAATTTAGCCTGATCATTGCACAAGGTCGTGGCCTTGTTGAAATTTGAAACAATAACAATTAAACAATACATAAATTTAATGACTCCTAAAAACATTTTTCTTCGACAACTTTCTTAATTTTACGCATGAAACAATAATTCTTACATGAAAATATTTGTATTGATTTTCCGCAGGTCACACTCATCTTAAAAAAGTAAATTTTAATTTTTAACACAAGCGCGTGATGGTTTTGTACATTTCGCAGAATAAAAACATTGCTCTAATCAAATTACTAGGTCTGAAACTTCAAAGCAGAATTGTTCTTATTTTGGATATCAATATGATTGATTTTGCTTTGAAGTTCACTAAGAGACTTAATAATGTCAGTTTGTGCGATCGCGCGGCTCCGCTCGGCAACCTCTAACTAAAGAAACTGAGAGTAAGTACAAGTTAACATTTTCATTTATAAAAGTTTATACCTATTATAATATAATGTCCCACTGCAGGGCAAAAGGCCTTTAAGATTGGAATAATCACTGCCAAATGCCAACCCTGGACATTCGTTGAAAAATCCTAAACACTAGGCCACAAAGTGCGGCATTTTTAAGTCGCAGAAAATTATGCCGGCAATTTTATTGATTTATAGAGACAGCAAGGAGCTCGCTGCGTCATGAACTTGTGATAAAGTAATTATAATAACGATATGTCACTTGTTTTTATTGCATGTTTAGAATAACTTCACACATTATGACTCTTCGAGCGAAGTCCACCTGGGTTGATTTACAGGGTGCTGATTTGTACAGGTCTAATAAATAAGGGCTAGTTTTATTTGAAAACAATTTTTAAGAACGCATTTATAAATTAACCCATAAACGTTCAATATTGCCTGTAAGTAAGTATTCTCAAACCTTTTTTGCTTTATATGGTAACGAAAATAAAATAGATTCTTACGAAAGAGTATTTATTAAACATAATGGACTTTAAAGTTAAAAATGAGTAAAAGTGTCGATGGACTATATACTTTAAAGTTAAAAATGAGTTAAAGTGTCGCCGTTTAGTTGAAAATCAATTCAACATGCTGAAGGCCGCATGCATGCATGCACGTTCGAATTCTGTAGGCCTACCAACATCTTTAAAAAAACTATTATAACCTAAAACCTTCACAAAAGAAAATTGATTTATTATATCTTAATTTTTTTTTCAATATTCATTTTTTTTGTTTATAAAAATTCTATAAGAGCAAGTAGTTGTTTGCAAAAATATTTGCATAAATTCTTAAATACCCATATTTAAGTGTCACCAGTTCAAAGATCGCACCCCTAATCAGTTGGCGCGTGGCGCGGCGCGGCACAAGCGTCCAACCCGAGACGCTTTTCTTATCACAATGTGGTGACGTCAAGCTTATTCAATACACGTGTACTGGTACAGTGCGTAATGTGCCGATAACAGCTTCTGCCATTGTTCTCGGGAGATAGGCGTAGTTCAATGTGATTCGTTTGGATGTTATGAGTTTCTATCTACATAAAATTGTTGGTTATCTAGTGACAATTATTTATTATTTATTATTTTTCAGACTAAACTAAATGGAACTAAATATACTTACATACTTACACTCATTACTATTATCCCCTAAGGGTTAGTCAGAGACTAGGCAATATGAACCGCAAAGGCAGTCCTCTACTATAGTCCACTTTTCGCCAAATAGCGACTGCACATTGTGCTCAGCGTGACAGGTGGTGAGCCCATCGCCGCTCTATGCTGTTGTATCTATGTTCACTCTTTAGTCCGTTAGTCGCCTTTTATGACACCAAGGGAAGAGAAAGGGTGACACGGTTAAATTTATCTTTTAATTATGTACATATTTTTAACATAATGGTGAAGCACTGAAATTAGCTCACCCGCGTTCGCCGACTTCTCAATCATCACGTCACTCTTAATAGTCTAAGATCCGAGTATAGAACGACCTTCACCGGGCCGGTTAATGGATGAAAAGTATTTTATATCAAATTTAATATGTTAAAAAATATATCGCGAGTGGGTTGGCTGAGAAATTTCTGTCCAATACCTATATTGATTAATTTAATATTAAAATATATTTTTTTTAACATTGCACTGTGGTTTGGTATGTGTGTGTGTTTGTAATGAGATTATCTTTATATAAACATAAATTTTATTTATTTAACCAGACGGTTGCAAATTACTAATATTGACTTACCCTGCCTACCCAATGTTATGACGGGGAAAAAATAGTCAACCTAACTTTTGCATATTCTACATGCTTCATACTTTCGATTGGTACCTATGTAATTTATCTATTATCCAAACCAGTGCAAAAAAATAATTTTTAAATATTTAATTAATCATATACTGGACTGAAATTTTTCAGCCAACCCACTTGCCATGTATTTTTTAACATATTAAGTTTGATATAAAATACTTTTCATCCATTAGCCGGCCTGGTGAAGGTCGTTGTATACTCGGATCCTCTACTATAAGGCCGAAAGCACTGGAGCTCGGAAATTCTATTTGGTCACCCTTCCGGTAACCCTTTGTGAAAGGTACCTAACCTACTTAAAGGATCGCCAAAACTTGTTAGTCGCCAAACACACATGCCGTTGCGGCATCGAGCTCCTATAATGTGCTATTATCACATACAAATAGCCTCATTCGAAAAGCAAAAGCTCGACGACCTCCTTGGTCGAGTGGTTTGTACACCGGTTTTCATGGTGTCGCCATCTCTGAGGTCCCGGGTTCGATCCCCGGTCGGGTCAATTTAGAAATTATTGTTTTTCTAAATTGTCTCGGGTCTGGGTGATTTCTATGTATAATAAGTGTGTATTTAAGTATTTTAAGTATGTTTATCCGTTGTCTAGTAACCATTTAACGAGTTTCTTCGAAGCTTCTCTTGGGCTAGATAATTGGTGTGATTGTAGGAAAGATTTATTTATTTATTTATGTGTAAGGTAAGGATTCATTACCGTCAGTAGTCCACCTGTCTGAGCGACGATAACTGAAAACGGTTTTTTTTTATAATAAACCCGGCTAATTACTCCATTCCATCTGATGTTGAACAGAAATGGAGACCAGACGCGAAGACAACTGGCACAGAGGTGAAAAATTCACAGATTTCGCAGTCCTCGCAAGAATCGGAGCATTGAAAATGAATACAAAAATTAACGGAAATAAAAAATATTTTATTTTGAACAACACAAGTTGAATAGGTAATACGAATTTTTATTGAGATATATTGCCTAAAATAACACAACTACATTACTTACAAATCGAATTAACATACGAATGTATAATACTGCACAACACAGAGAGTAACATTTTCTTTTCTTTTACAACCTAAGTGAAGTTCATTTTAAGGAGGAGCTCGATGGCGCAGCCGCTACCACGTTCGGCTTGCGATCTTGCCCGCTAAGCAACTTTCGCAATGTCGGGTCGCTGGATGGGTGACCAAATTAAAAACATCTCGAGCTCCTCCTTGCTTCGGAAGGCACGTTAAGCCGTTGGTCCCGGTTGTTGTCGTAAGATGACAGTCGTTAAAACCCACCAACCCGCATTGGAGCAGCGTGGTGGCTCCCAAAAAACCCGATTTCTGTTACATTTTCAAAATTCCAAAAAAAGTTGCCAGCAAATTTTCAAAATTCAACATATGTCTCGATAAATTCTTCAAATCTTGGTACCTTTTCAATCTCAATCCTCCTAAAATCTTCGGAGCTATGGCCAAAAATACGTCTCAGGCGTTTTGCATCTGATAACTATTTTCAATGGTAAAAATGCAGCATCACCCACCCTGTCGGCCCACAAGATGCCGCTTCACACCTCGTTTGAAAGACCCCATATCATAGAAAGGAGGGAAAACGTATGCTGGTAGACTATTCCATTTTTTGGAGGTGCAACAAAGAAACGCATGACCAAATTTCCTTGTGCACGATGAAATTATAAATCGGTGACACCGGAGAGATTCCTCGCATCCAATCTACTGAGGCGTTCCGCTACCGTTGCCGCCTTAATATATATTTTGTATAATTTAGTACAGGCTGACTGATGGAGATAAATGCACCGACACGACTCATCCGTGAGACGTCGACGGAACAAATTGGGGCAAGTCAGTCAAGGAGTGCTACTTATAATAAAATAAAAGCTTACATTCGACCCGCAGACACCGCGGGCGGGGTGATTCAGATAGTGTTGTACCGGAGAGGCAACAACTATTTTTAGTACCCACTCGTGTTGTAATTCGGTATTCTTTCATCGATTCTATTATTAGCTATGTTATAAATAAACGCGCGTAAGCGTTGGAAGATGTATAAAAGTTGATTTATTTATTTTATCAGTGTTTATCGTTTAATCGACGTTAATAAAGACTTATTTACACTCGCAATATATTCTTTGTGTAGTTTGTTGATGTAACTACTCGTATTAGGTTGAACTAAGTTCCGCAGATATAAATAAACCTTAGTTTTAAATGGAGTCGTATATTCTGACGACTTAACAACGATGAGTAGCATTTAGGGAATTTATATTTAGAGATATAACGAGTTTCCCAGTGCTTGTGGATTCACAGGGATTTCTTCCATCTTCTATCTTGCAATTTCGAAGACATTGAAGTATTATACCTCAATGATCGTGACCCGGACATTTCTGCTACGTTCAAGTAGCTTTACAAATGTTTATTTTCATTATCCGATTTTGTTGCATAAAACTTATGCCAATTATATATTTTAAGTTATAAAAACAACAATTTGCCTTCTGTATTTGTCCATCACTGATTTGCCCACTAAAAGTAAAACACTAATTACTTTCATTTAAGCTCTGAATGTTCACGTTTGGTATTGCCCGGAGTTTCGGGTCAAGTCGTTATTAACAAATTTATCATTCGAATAATGATGTGAGGGAGAAAATTAATCGATTTTTATCCCATCTTCACTTTTGTTCGTACGTACTCGTGTATGTGTACGTCAGGTCGATTTCCCTTTTGAAATATTTTCTCTTAACTAATTATACAGGGTGGAATTTTGTAATGCCACCTGAAGGGAAAGTACTCTTAATACTGTAGATAGAAAATTTTACTCAAAGAAAACATTGCTTTATTTTTGAAAAGAAAGAAAATAGCATCAAAGATTTTCGAAAATTCGCTTGGCAGACTCAGGAATCGAACTGACTAAAATCTGTAAATTTACACCCTGTACTTTTATTGCATCGATCGTTAAGGACAATAATTATAAGGATGAAATCTCTCTAACAAACTTGATAAATTAAATGAAAGGAAACCATAAAATGTTAAATTATTTTAATTATTTACAAAAAATGTAAAACTAATTAATTACCTAGTTGCTCGAAATGGGCTCCATTTTCTTGGATACACAAATTAATTCTTCTAACGAATTCATTTCTAGTAACCTTTAATAACGTGTTGTGGTGAATATTATAAATCGTATGCTGAACTTCAACTCTCAACTCGTTAATTATTAATTACTAACATATAAGTAAACAGATGGATCTTTGAGTAAAAGTGCTTTAACTTGACCCATTGAATTGAGTCCAGATTTCATGGTTTCCTTTCACTTAATTTATCAAGTATGTTAAAGAGATTTCAGTCTTATAAAATTGACTTTAACGATCGATGAAATAAAAGTACAAAGTGTAATTTTTACAGATTTTAGTCGGTTCGAATAAGAGTGTGGCAAGCGAATTTTCAAAAATCTCTGATGCAGTTTTCTTTCTTTTCAAAAATAAAGGAATGTTTTCTATGAATAATACTTTCTATCTACAGTATTAGGAGGAGGTACTTTCCCTTCAGGTGGCATTACCTACAAAATTCCACCCTGTATATTATTAAAAATATATCATTTACTTCATATAAAAAGGGGTTGTTACCTAAATTGACATTAAAAGTGCAAACTGTACCAAGAATCATAAAATAAAAAAAACCGGCCAAGTGCGAGTTTGACTCACCCATGAAGGGTTCCGTAGCAGCAAGTAACATCATATAAAAGTTCTTGTAGTTCGTTGTAACTTTGATCGATATTTTAATAATAGTGTATGTTTTTTAATTAATTAATTTATGACGTATTAAAAAAAATACTTACTAAATCTCGGTCAAACCAATTTTCGGTGGAAGTTAGAAGCATAATAATAATAATAATAATCTTTATTATTCTGTTTAAAAATATATAATGAGCATGGTAATGTACATTATATATATTTTTTTAGTTTTATCATTCTTCATGTTTTCAAAAAACTGTGATATTCACAAATTAAATACTAGAAGTAAGAACAAATTAGCAGTGCCTTATACTAGGCTCCATAAAATAAATAATTCTTTTAAGGGTCTGTGTGTACGTTTATACAACAAAGTACCAAATGATATTCAGAAATTAGATCTTGATAAATTTAAAATCAAAATCAAAGAAAAGCTTTATAAAAAAGCTTATTATAAAGTGTCGGATTATACAGAAGACAAAACAGCTTGGGTCTGAAATGCTCCAAGTACCTACTCCAACAGCTATTTCTAATTGCCTATAATTAATTTATATAGAGCACCATATTTAATTAAACTATTTACATTCAAATTCATATTTTGTATTTTGTGACCTGGTAACGACATATAATATCCTCGTATATATTTTTTGTAAATGTCGTTGCTTCTGTGCGCTGTGGTTTCTTGCGCCCGTTCTTTGCCACAGTTAAAAAATGATGTCCTGAATGGGTGGTAGGTTAAAAATATTTGGACGTTTCAAAGTACTTATTAATTGAGTTTATTGAATAAATATATTTTGACTATTGACTATTGACTATTTATTATTTTAGAAGTTACAGGGGGGGGGGGGACACATTTTACTACTTTGGAAGTGTCTCTCGCGCAATCTATTCAGTTTAGATAAAAATTATATTAGAAATCTCAATATTATTTTTGAAGACCTATCCATAGATACCTCTCACGTATGGGTTTCATAAAAGAAAATGAGTTTCAATTCTATGTATGGAGCAACCCCCAAAATTTATTGTTTTTTTTCTATTTTTGTGTGAAAATCTTAATGCGGTTCACAGAATACATCTACTTACCAAGTTTCAACAGTATAGTTCATGTAGTTTCGGAAAAAGTGGCTGTGACATACGGACGGACAGACAGACAGACATGACGAATCTATAAGGGTTCCGTTTTTTGCCATTTGGCTACGGAACCCTAAAAGGCGTTGCAATATTTTTAAATAGTTAATAGTTAATTTTTAATATCTTGAAATCGATCTTTCAATGATTATGAATTCAGTGGTAATGAATATAAATCTATATTGATATGAATATATTTATATTATACTTTATGTATAATTTTGTAATTATTTTAGTTTGTGGCACATTTTGAAGGCGTCATATGTGACTCACATGAACCTTACTATTCAAGCGCCTTACAATTGACCTCTATCGCACCTATCCGTTACAGTAAACAGTAAGACTATGATTGTAATCATTTAATTTAAAGAATTAAATGTACTTTATTTACTAATATAACTATTACATAATTTATTATTAAAGCTATAACCGAAATAACGAATATATTGTAATCGACATCTTCTCAGTTCGTTGGCCGCATCCACATCTGTCTTGTTTCGGTAGGGCTGCTCCATCATCGAAGCCGAGTAACTTGGCAATTGGTTTAAATTTATGCCTAGTGGCACGTATTATAGAGATGATGATTCTTGATCTTAGCCAACAAATCACTACGCTAAAAGATCTATTCCAGCAGTCAGCGATTGCAGCTCCAAGATGATTTACGAAGGAAGATATTTGTGGGGCGAAGACTCCGTCAACAGATGTAACAAGGAGGGTGAATGTCGCATGTCGCATTTCACAAGCGTTTGAATATTTCCTTATTCTTTCTGGAGGCGACAGGGCGTGCAATATAAGAACATTGTAATCATTTAATCATCATCAACCTCTACATGAAAAGTAGTAAGACATATATAGTTTACTCATCATCGAGCTCTTTGGTTTTGGTTTGAAAATAAGTAAAACTAGAATGATTTGGGGGTTAAAGTTACTCGCGTCCGTAGGTTTACCCTTGAGACCCTACACGTGACCCCTGGGTGGTGCTAAATGAGTGACACCGACTGAGTGTTAGTGCCACGCTGCGTTGCAGCACGCATTGGGCCGGCTCGCCCGGCGTAATACCCTCACCACCCTCACCCTCTCACGAATATCCGGCATGTCATAATGGCACTTGGTGCTGTTGTGTTTCGTCCGGCCAGTGAGGGTTCCGGAGGCCCATCCCCCCCCCCTTCCTCTCACAAATCCTATTCCTTCCTTAACCCTATTCCTTCCTTAAAGGAGGGCAACGCGCCTGTGATTCCTCTGGGTTTGCGGGTATCCATTGGCGGCGGTGATTACTCTCCATCAGGTGACCCGCCTGCTCGTTTATCTCCTTCTTATATAAAAAAAATTAAATTCATGAACTACCGTGTAGTTGTAGATTAAACTTTAGAAAACAATATAATAATAAAATACTGATGTCACTGATCTCTACTGATCTTTTGATGTATCAGCTTTTTATTTCGATACTATTGGTTAGGAACTATCAAATAAGTGTGGACTACACTAAACAAATTTAATGCATGATCCATCAATCTTACGATAGCTATATATTTCTAACTTCTTTTTTTGTATGTATGTATACTTGATGTATAAAAAATTAGTATCTACATAGAAAAATCTGTTATGTCCACCGTGAATAAGGCAACTGTACGCGCCAACAAGACGCGACGAATGACAGCTGTCTATACGCCGGCCAATTAGAGTGCGTTATCCTCGTCGCACGGACACTGCGACGTATGTACCGGACGAGGTTTTAGCCCGCGCCGACCGACTGGCGCCGAATCAGTGCCCTTCGAGATCTCAAGGCGAAACCACGCGTCACGCGCCTTTGAACTCAGCCCGACGTGACCATATGTGTGCAGTGACAGGAGAGCTAGGACTATCAGCTCCCCCCTAACGCCTAACAAACACCAGTGCCCCCAGTGAAGTGTGTGTGTGTTGCCGCCCTCAAGCCCGCGTCAAGAACGCCAGCCGCGGCCACCTTCAGCTCGATCCCGTGCCTACAACTCGGACCCCCGGTAAGCCCCGTTCCCATCTTATTCCTTTACTTACGTCGCATGTTGGTGCCTCTTGCATCAACATTTATGATCCTTTTACGAGCCGGATACATCCCAGCAACAGTCCACTTAATATTTAATATTTAATATTTTCGCCGCCACATTTAATATTTTCGCCTCGACTCGTGCCGACACACATATAACATATAACACATAACTCACACAATGCACGCGCAGGCCGGGCCCAGCCTAAATACGCCCTACTGCCCCTATTGCAGGGCTAGGGGGCACAAATTGATAGCGTGCGCCCGCTACAATGCCCAACCGACACAGGGCCGGTGGGACTTTGTGGTGTCGCGCGAGCGCTGCGCCCGCTGCCTCGGGCCACATTACCCGGACGAGTGTAAGTCGGTGAATGGATGCAGGATGAGTGGGCGCACCAAGCATCACACGTCCCTTCACCGACCAGACGACACGACGCAGCAGTGCCAGCCACAGTCGGCGGCGCGGTGGCTGCCGCCCCAACTACGTGACACCCCGAGACAGCGACCCATCGATAGCCCGCTGCATGCGTCTGCACACGCAAAACAGCCGCATGGGTCGCAGCAGCAGTAAAATCAAAATCAGCCCCTACCTTTAATACAGTCCGCTATATATATAGAATAACTATTTCAGCCCATAAGATGGTCATCTTTTTATTTTCGTTTTGTGCCATCATTTCCTAAATTCATTTGTTCCAGTAACGTTACTAGTTATATCTCGTGCCCTAATAAAAATTTATTAGTTGTTAGTAGTACACAAACAAGCACTTGTAGTCAGCCCGCACCTATACGGTGCATGACATCAGCTCACGCCTTTGCGCCCCCGCGCCGTCTGCGCTTCTGCGCCCCCGCGCCCCCGCATCACGCGCCCCCGCGCCCCCGCGCTTTTGCGCCCCCGCGCTTTTGCGCCCCCGCGCTTTTGCGCCCCCGCGCTTCTGCGCCCCCGCGCCCCCGCGCTCCGCGCCCCCGCGCCCCCACGCCTTTGCGCTCACGCGCCCCTTGCGCTTCTGCGCCCCCGCGCCGCCTGCGCTTCTGCGCCCCCGCGCCGCCTGCGCTTCTGCGCCCCCACGCCTTTGCGCTCACGCGCCCCCTGCGCTTTTGCGCCCCGCGCCCCCACGCCTTTGCGCTCATGCGCCCCCGCGCCACCGCGCTTTTGCGCCTTCGCGCCCCCGCGCTCACGCGCCCCCGCGCTCACGCGCCTCTGCACTTCTGCGCCCCCGCGCCGCTTTTGCGCCCCCGCGCCCCCACGCCTTTGCGCTCATGCGCCCCACGCGCTCGGCGCCCCCGCGCCGCCTGCGCTTCTGCGCCCCCGGGCTTTTGCGCCCCCGCGCCCCCACGCCTGTGCGCCCCTGTGCTTCGTGCGCACAGGCATTCAGTTCTCATACAACCATACACATGCATTCACACACACACACACACACACACACACACGCTAACTCAACACAGCACGAATCGAGGCTGTAGTCTCCTGTTACTTCCCTTCCTTCCCCCCCCCCCTCCTACCCCCTGGGGCCCGGGAAGATGTACGCGCCAACAAGACGACGAATGACAGCCATCTATACGCTGGCCATTTAGAGTGCGTTATCCTCGTCGCACGGACACTGCGACGTATGTACCGCACGAGATTTTAGCCCGCGCCGACCGACTGGCGCCGAATCAGTGCCCTTCGAGATCTCAAGGCGAAACCACGCGTCACGCGCCCTTGAACTCAGCCCGACGTGACCATATGTGTGCAGTGACAGAGCTAGGATCTCTTGCAACAACAGCAACCATATTTTTAGTATTAAAAGTGGCAGATCAACTGAATCCTTACTCTCAGGATAAGAATAAGTAGAGAAAGAAGGAGGTTTACACCAGATCTCTGGGTGACGAAATCTGAATAATTACTTTCTTTAAATATTCCAAAAATTATAATGTTCACACTTCCTTACAGTAAAAACTTGCCACACGAAGAAAATAATTTTAGATTTAAGCTTAATTTGACATTGAATACAATGGCTTTCTATGAAAAGAAAGTAGAAATAATAGACATAAATAAATTATTAGATAATAATTTTATATTAACAAAAGATAAATATTATCTTGAGACTTATTTTAAGCGACAGATAGCAAATTCGCTATCATTTTATTTTAAGTATTTAGCCAATAACATGGCTAGCTAAGCGGCTTCTATTGAGCTGCAACATACTGACATGCCAATTCAGAGTTTGGAATATGTTCCAAATAATTTAAATTAGATTATAAGACAATAGAGGACACCTCTAGCAAATTATTGGAATTAAATTATAAGACAAAAGAGGAACTCTCTTTCAAAATGTTTGCAAATAAAAAGAAATTAAATCAATGTAAAAATAGCTTTATAAAAAGCCCCGGTCAATCATTATTTTAAAAAATGTAGAATCTTTGAACATTGTTCACCAGAACATCCAAGGAATGATGGGCAAAGATTTAGGGTGGATTCGACCAAACTGGAATAAGGTCTTATACCTAGATTAAACGCAGAATTTGTATGGACTAATCTCGGAGTAAGTCTTATTCCAGTTTGGTCGAATCTAAGCTAAGAGATTGAATTGTTCATGAACTGTACTAATATTGATATTCTTTGCATTACCGAGCACTGGCTTAGAGACCATCAGTTCATGTTCAATTTTAAGTATCATTTGGTAGGAAGTTCGTTCAGTCGAGGAAATGCAATACATGGTGGCTCCTTAATTATTGTTAGTAAGAAGTTTAAATTAAAGGAACGCAAAGACATAGTGAGCCTCTCGGTTGAGCGAACAATAGAAATAGCTTGTGTGGAGTTGGAGCAGTTTGTTGTGATAAGTGTATACAGACCTCCTTCAGCATTTTATGATCTTTTTGAAAAAGTTATGGATGACATTGCGTAAGGTCCGCAATGTAGGTAAAACAATAATTGTTTGCGGTGATTTCAATATAAATTTGCTAGAAAACTCCACATTGTCAACTAAAATTAAAAACTTACTTCTATCATACAATTTAAATAATTTATTTTGGAGCCGACAAGAATAACTGCCACTTCGGCCACCTGTATTGATAACATATATACAAATGTAAAACCACTGGCTAAGCAAATTATTAATAACCTGGACTCTGATCATTGTGGCCAAATGGTCAGCTTTCCACACCAGCGTAAGCAAGTGATGAAAAAGAATATCACTGTTGTGCCAAAATTCTTGTTAGTACTCCATAATTATTGTTAGTAAAAAGTTTAAATTAAAGGAACGCAAAGACATAGTGAGCCACTCGGTTGAGCGAACAATAGAAATAGCTTGTGTGGAGTTGGAGCAGTTTGTTGTGATAAGTGTATACAGACCTCCTTCAGCATTGTATGATCTTTTTGAAAAAGTTATGGATGACATTGCGTAAGGTCCGCAATGTAGGTAAAACAATAATTGTTTGCGGTGATTTTAATATAAATTTGCTAGAAAACTCCACATTGTCAACTAAAATTAAAAACTTATTTCTATCATACAATTTGAATAATTTATTTTTGGAGCCGACAAGAATAACTGCCACTTCGGCCACCTGTATTGATAACATATATACAAATGTAAAACCACTGGCTAAGCAAATTATTAATAACCTGGACTCTGATCATTGTGGCCAAATGGTCAGCTTTCCACACCAGCGTAAGCAAGTGTTGAAAAAGAATATCAATGTTGTGCCAAAAACTGCAGGTCGGCTGGAACGCTTTATAAGCAATCTAGATACAAAATTAAATTATTTAGAATACAATGACAACCCTGATGTCTTTTATAATGATTTTTTTAACATATATTGTTCAGAATTTAATAAATCTTTTGTTCCAAAAAAGATCTCGGTTAGTGGTACTGTATCTTTTAATGAATTGGTATTCACAAAAGTAGGAAACGCCTTTATGAACTTTATGGTGAACGCAATTATAACACCAGCAACGACTTCAAATTATATGTTAAAAATTATTCAAAGTTATTTAAAAGAGTATGCCGATTAGCCAAGGCCAACTATCTGAGTTCTAAGATTAAGAATAGTAATGACAAAATAAAAATGACATGGAATATTATAAATAGTGAAACAGGAAAGGTCAGAAGTCGTAATAATGAGTACAATTTAAATTGTGAAAATAAAACCTTGACTTCTGATGCTGATGTTGCTGCAGCATTTGAGAGGTTTTTTACTGACATTCCAGTTTCAACTACAAAAGCCTTGATTTCCTCCCCCACTGTAGCTGAATCTGTTTTGAAGGAGAATGTTAAAGATTGTGGAAGTAATTTCAGTTTTCAAAAAATTTGTGTTATAGATATATTAAAAACATTTAACACTCTCAATAAAAAGAAAACTGCTGATCTGTGGGGTAATTCCGTGAATGTCGCTAAATCAGTAATTATAACAATAGCTCCAGTTTTAGCTTGCATATTTAACGAATGCATTGACTGTGGTGTTTTTCCTGACCTAATGAAACATAGTAAATTAATTTCATTGTATCAGGTAGCACTTCTGACCCCTCTAATTTTAGACCTATTTCTGTGCTACCCACATTTAGTTACATTTTTGAAAAGTTGATGCTAGACCAAATTCAAATTCATTTTCATAGAAATAAACTTTTACATTGTAAACAGTATGGTTTTACTAGGGGTCGCTCAACAACTGACTACGGTGTTGAGCTTTTAATCCAAATATTTGATAGCTGGGAGGAATCACAGGATGCCCTAGAGGTATTTTGTGATTTATCCAAGGCTTTCGATTGTGTTTTACATAAAACTTTGGTCAGGAAGCTTAACCACTATGGAATTAGGGATGCTTCTTTGAGCCTTCTAATCTCATACTTCAGTAATAGGATTCAGAAGGTCGACATTAACGGTAAAAGATCTCCGGGATCAGTGGTTACAATGGGAGTTTCGCAGGGTTCAATACTAGGTATATTCTTGTTTTTGGTTTATATTAATGACTTACCTTATTTTGTAAAAGACAGTCATGAGATAGTATTGTTTGCTGATGATACTTCACTTTTATTCAAAGTGAAACGACGACACCCAAATTATGACGATGTGAATAATGCGATCTCAAAGATTGTTCACTGGTTTAGTGTAAATAACTTGCTTTTAAACGAGGGAAAAACCAAATGTGTAAGATTTGTATTGCCTAATGTTAAGCAAGTAACAACTAGTGTACAAATTAAAGATAGGAATGTGAATCCTGTGAACACCACTGTGTTTCTAGGCATCACGTTAGATGCCAAGCTTCAGTGGGGCCCACATATAGCTAAATTGTCGAATAGACTTAGCTCTGCGGCTTATGCAGTAATGAAGATCCGTCAGTTAACTGACGTTGATACATCTAGATTAGTTTATTTCAGTTACTTTCATAGTCTAATGTCTTACGGCATTTTACTGTGGGGAAATGCTGCCGACATTCAAACTATCTTTGTGCTTCAGAAGAGGGCTATTCGAGCAATCTATAACCTAAAGGCTGGCGACTCTCTCAGAGAGAGATTTAAGAATATAAATATAATGACAGTTGCATCACAATACATTTATGAAAATTTAATTTATGTTCATAAAAATACTGGAATGTTTTCAAAAAACAGTGATATTCACAATGTAAACACTAGATGTAAGAACAAATTAGCAGTACCTTATACTAGGCTCCATAAAATAAATAATTCTTTTAAGGGTCTGTGTGTAAGATTTTACAACAAAGTACCAAATGATATTCAGAAAAGCTTTATAAAAAAGCTTATTATAAAGTGTCAGATTACACAGAAGACAAAACAGCTTGGATCTGAAATGCTCCAAGCACTCCAACAGCTATTTCTAATTGTCTTAGACAATTGATACTACATTGTATTGTAATTTTGTATTGCATCATTTTTTTATTTTTTAAATTCATATTTAACGACATACTCTTTTTTTTGTTTGTAAATGTCGTTGCTTTTGTGCGCTGTGGTTTCTTGCGCCCATTCTTTGCCACAGTTAAAAAATTATGTCCTGAATGGGTGGTAGGTTAAAAAAGATTTGGACGATTCAAAGTACTTATTAATTGAGTTTATTGAATAAATATATTTTAACTTTGACTTTAAAGAAAATAATAAGAAACATTTTATTTTTTGTTACAACTAACAAAAAGTTTAAAAACTTACGCATGAAATAAAGTTATAAAAAAGCTTTATTTCTCCAGCCTCTGCTTTGCTTGTTTTGTCAGTATAAGTCGCAGATTTTATCTATATGAGAGGATAAAGAGTAAAAAGTAAGTTCACTGATTCTCAAAATTAGTTTAACGCAACATTCTTTCAAAAGGCAAACATTAGCATTTTTAATAGAAACTTGCAAATGTAAAAAGAGAAGAGCTCTGTCAACATTTGCAGACTGCATACAGTGCTTCACGAATGCGATTGAAAGGTCTCTATGTCATCGACGTTAAGGTTTACTTTCCTGAAACTTGTTTGATACGATTATTGTTCATGTGAGCTACCATGGCGACCTACAAAATGTATAAAAATGGGGTTAATGGATACTTAGGCAGTCATAAACAAAGCGAAATGATTACACAAACTTAGCGTCTGTCTCGCGGCGTCGCGTCGCAAAGCACTGCGATCGAAATCGCGATTGCCAGAATCGAAATTCAAAGAAATTATCATTATAATTCAGATTTTTTTTTAAAGATGCACACAACTTGAATATTTATGTATTTGCCTGCTTTTCGACATACTTTTGCCTCGCCTAATATGGGGAGTTTGAATGTGATAGAGCATTGAATGTTTCATCCTTAGCAAATATCTTGAAGTACCTACTTATGTGACAGTTCATTCCTGTCGTAGTAGGTATCTCGTTATTAGAATTCTAATTACTCTATTAATAACTAATTTTAATTAAATATTTCACTTTTTTCACAGGTGCGAGGAACGATTTTTTGGGGTTAAAGTTACTCGCGTCCGTAGGTTTACCGTACACGTGACCCATGGGTGGTGCTAAATGAGTGACACTGACTGAGTGGTAGAGCCACGCTGCGTTGCAGCACGCATTGGGCCGGCTCGCCCGGGGTAATACCACCCTCTCACGAATATCCGGCATGAAATAATGGCACTTGGTGCTGTGGTGTTTTGTCCGGCCGGCGAGAGTTCCGGAGGCCCCCTTCCGTCCCCCCCCCCCCCACCCCCTCTCACAATTCCTATTCCTTTTTAACCCTATTCCTTTGTTAGAGGTCGGCAACGCATCTGCGACTCCTCTGGTTTTGCGGGTGTCCATGGGCGGCGGTGATTGCTCTCCATCAGGTGACCCGCCAGCTCGTTTGCCACCTTCTAATATAAAAAAAAGTTTTCTGTTAGTTCTAAGACGTGAGCACATCACCAATTTCATTAGTTTGTTCGGTACTGGTCTTTCTTATTACTCTCATTGGAATTGTACCCATACTACCATTTGCTAGGGCATTGTACGTTCATTCATTCTTTAGACATGCAGAAACCACAGAATCGCCTAGGTGTTTTTATTATTAAAAGAAATCAAACTTAACCGCACCAAGGCATAAATAAAAGCTTCATATTGAGAACTGACACCCACTTAAATGAAGTAAACCCCAAAAAATAAGTTTAACGTAAAAGGAGCGTATTTATTACTTTCTTCTGGTGGTCACGACTTTGGTAATTTGTTTATTTTTTTTTACTTTTTCCTTAACCCAAGTTCGAAATTTGGCTACCAAAGTTTCGTCGGTATCAAGTGACATGGGCTACTCATAACCATCCATAAATTGGAAACAGATCAACCGGTTATTATGCAATCGTTTTTAAATAAACAAAAACTTAGTTCTCAACAAATGAAACCATTGCAACATTTGGTAACGATATATTCTGAACAAATTGTGTCAAAGCAAGAGACATACACTTTAATTAATTAGAAGGTCCCTCTTATAATACAATCCAAATAGTCTATAATATATTCCTAATGAGAATAAGTAAATCAAACATTCACTGTTTAAATGGCCTAATTGCGACTAATCATGTGGTATACAAATAACATGAGCAAGGATAAATAATATGTTTTACGGTGACAGCTTTATTTATGAAAAATATCTAACATAAAACGACGGCCCATTAAAAAGGTGCAATAATAATAAATCATAAATCAACATAAAATTGAGACCTCAGCGCGGCTTGTAATTTTCACCGCCCGCCGTCCTATCTCGTTCCAAACAATCAGATTAGGACGAGAGCTATAAGTTAGTGCTGCATCTATAAATTTTATAGACCAAACATGTAAAAAGGGCTTATTCTAAACACTGACTTTTTATTTGACTTTACATCTTTATCGTAGGGTGGAGTCGTCCTGAGCAGGCATGATAACAATAATGTAGCGTATTTTTTCAGTTACTCACTGGTTAACTGCTGGTCAGATGTGGTCTGGTGACATCTGATCTAATGTTCGATCATCTTAAACCATCAAGTTAGAAATAGCAAAAAATTGCAAGGATACATGTTACAAAGACAGTTTTACTATTAAAAAAATGATCGAGTTTAATGTAGTATAATGCATGTCTTGTCTTGTTGTTGTAACTAATGTCAAAATAAAAATAAGTTGTAGAGCTAGTGTATTCGAACAGTTTATTGATATGAAAATGTGGAACTTGTAAGAATTTCTAATAAATTAAAAATACTAGTCTTCGAAGAGTATGCAAACCGTTAAGTATGCAAAGTCCCTTTGCTAAGGCGTCAATAGTTTTGAAAAATACATTCAACTGACTAGGAACGAGCTCAGCTCTTTCGAATTCGAATCCAGAGAATTTCGATCTGGTAGTCATCGGCGACGAAAACGTTACGCTAAGTTCGATACCGTGATATTCGAGATAGGCCTCTTTGTGTACAGGGCTTGGGGCAATATTAGAGGGGGTGAAAGGGTCAGAGGGGGGAGGCAGACCGCAAGAAGACTTACAAATCCTGCAGGTGTCGTCTGCCACGCATCTCGGCTTTCGTTTTTATTTTGTCGCGTTTGGTGTCTCGGTACATCCGCGACGTAGGGGTCAGTGAACGTATTATTTTAAAATATACTTATTTCTGCATGGGCGATAGTAATAAAATAAATTTATATATTGTGATGTGAGGCGTCATGACCAAAAACGTGATGTTTTATAGTGGAGAACCTAAATCTGCTAGCTTATTAAACGTTCAAATTTTGGAACTGCCTTTTATGGGCACGAACGGCTAATATAATTTTGCGACTTCGTTAGGTTATTTTCATATATTATTTCACACCGGGAAATCGCTTGACTTTCATCTTACTTCATAGTAATTGAAGATTAAGAAATTGCTCAGCCACAGAGTAACTATTTATCTTTTATCTAAAAGATTAAGATAGATGATGATAATAAAATATGATGATAATATATATGTAGATTATAATAACTATAGATTGTATGACTTTAACAATCAACACCAACAGTCAAACCGAGTTCAATATTATATCACTCGCGCTGGGAATTGAACCTGATACCAGAAAATCTGCGAAAGGTTGTTTATCCACTCGATCACAGACAAAACTAATGAGATTTTGGCAACTTCGTTAGCTTACTTCATACATTTTTCATTTATTCACAATAAAATTCTTGTTTTCTCGAGTCACAAGAAACGAGTCCTTCGAAACTTTGAATTTTATTACCATATTATTTCTTCTATTTGGATTCAGGTGGATGTTTGCCGTTATTCTATCAGGTCGTCTGGGCATCTATTAGGCGCTAACAAAGGGCTTGTTAAAATTCTTTCAAATCGAACCGCTATGCTCAACTCGTTATAAACAAACAAAACTTCGGAGTTGCCTTTTTTCATTCTGAAATAATGGCTACCTCGGTTTAATAACTTAGTGATTTGCTTATTCTTATCTGATACAAATGTATCACTCTCTCTCTCAGCCTACAAATGTCCCACTACTGGCCACAGGCCTTCTCATATGGAGAGTTTGGGTCCTAACCCACCACACTGGCCCAACCCGGGTTTTGTTTTTTTTTAACAGTTCAATAATAGAAAAACAAGGCAATCATCTCTAATAAATTCGGTAACATAAATATTTTAAAATGCAAAACACGGAAAAAACAGTAATGCAAAAAGTTGAAAGCACGCAGGAACAAAAGCACCACTCAAAACTTATCATTAATTAATATCAACTTAATCGTTTAATAAAAAAACCAAAAAAGAGATAACAAAGCTTTCTTAAATTCTTGTAATATAGGCTATGTAAGTTATTTATAGGTAGGTAGGTAGGTAGGTAAGTATATCACATTTCTTATGTATTGTATGTTAAAAAAAGTATATAAGTAAGTAAGTAGTTGAAGTGATTTTTAGGTTATGTATCTAAATGTACGTTTTATACAAGCTAATGATAAAGTAAGTATAAGTAAGCATTTTAGCACCTGTTAAAACCATTTTTATAGAAATTGTTTAGAAAAGTTAATGTTACGAAAACTATAATACTGAACACTTAACAGTTTTCTTTTTCATGCATTTATATGTCGTTAATATCTAACCATATTTGAAATACATTAGCAAAGTAGGAAGTCTTTGTTTAAATAATAAATATTTTAATGCACAATTCTATTTTTGATTATGATACCACCACTATGTTCCGTCAAGTAAATGTATGTTTACTTACTAGCTACTGTTTTTTTTTTCTCTCAAATAATGGCTTCGTGCGATCAGCACATTTAACCAGTGTCAGTTTTTAATAGTAATTATTATTTTATTACATTAAGTGGATGATAATGAGTGATAATGAACGTTTAATTGTAAATGATTTTCCCCCAAACCCCTCGAGACTCAATAAAGCTGTCGTACTTTATTGAGGTCTCACACGGTCTCGAGAGAGTTTGAAAAGTGATGTTGCACTGTTTTATTTTATTTGCTAACACTCATGCACGTTCACGAACACTTAACAGTAAATAATCCACTATAATTTCACATTAATATTAGACAAAACATAAATTATAGAAAATAATACAAAACTGCAGACATGACGCTTCACTTTCCCGCCAAGAAGTATAAATTCGTGTTCTTTTCAACAATAGTTAAAGTCTTTTTAAAAGCTGTAACGTACTTTTATTTGGAATTAATGGTTGTTTTTGTTTACATCTCAATTGCGAAAAGAGGTAGGTATAGCTAAATAGGTTGCATTTAATTGTCAATGTAAATGTAGTTACTTACCTACTGTTTTATTTTATTATTCGATGACGAGCGACGAGTGCGACATTTAGGTTATCAAAGGCTATGTTTATCATTATTGACACGCCTACTTATTAGTAGCAATGGGGTTTCGTTACATTTCAGTATGTATGTCGATACCTATTCATGAGATAACAGAGTGAATCACACAATACATATAAAAGTATTTTTTATTGTGCTGACATATACAATGTGATAGGGGTGGTATTTCTAACCCGTTAAGGCTAAGTACTACATCTAAATTCATCGACACAAAAAATAATATGGGGGGTCCAACCCCCTCCCCCTATAATTTATGACCATTTTTACTTTATGCGATGTCAAAGGTTTCATACGTCGGAGAAACATGAAAAAATGGCAAACGGTAGCTAATGACACTGGCTAACTAATAGATTACTTTGTTTAGTATGTTTGAGATTATTTTGTTGAGAAAAAAGTTAAAATCATTTTTTTATAGTCCATATTATTTTTTTTGTCGATGAATTTAGATGTAGTACTTAGCCTTAACAGGTTAGATGTACCACCCCTATCACATTATATAGTCCGCCTCAAGGTCAAGGGATCACTGCCATATATTGGTGCTTTTAGCACCATGTCTACAAATTGTGTTCCATAATGATGGGGAAAATTGCTGAGAACAGGAAAGGTTCGTTCTTTCCTTTCCTCACATTCTCGTTCTTACGAAAATGTTATAGCTCTGTAACAGTAAGGAATGGACCGGTATCAAAACCGTGTAACAATTATTAGGACTAGCTCTGGATAAGAAAAAAAATAAACTTCAGTAATGGAGAGGCACTCTTTGAAGAAGAAGTACAAATTGCGAGTTAATGACAAGGTTAATAATTGCAATGACTTTCACTTTCTTTTTATTTTATAAAGTGATTAATAATGTGTGTGTGATGGATGATAATGTTGGATTATTAGCCGTTGAGTGTTCGTTCATATGCATGAGTTGTTAGTAAATAAATATCAACAGATAGCTTAATAGCATATCTTCACTTTTCGCATTTTTTAGAGAATCTTGGAGAACTTCATTCATCTTAAACCATTACAATATAGAAAACATTTAGGTGATGATGCATCACCAATCGTTTTCTAAATTTTACGCAAAACCTCTCACCACCACAACCAATACCTAAACCTTAGATTAAAACATTTTGTTTTAATCTAAGACCTAAACCATATTTTCTATTATTACGTGTAAATATAAGTACAGAATAAACATGATCATCATTACCGTTGGTCTTTGCCTCTATACCTAGTCAGGTATAGAAGCACTCATTATGGTGCAAAATCTGACAGACATCGCTGTTGATATCTAAATAGACCAATGTGAGAACGGCCGGGTCCTTTGGGAGATTGTCCATCTTATCTTATCTTAATAAGGCCTGCCGAGGTCTCGTTCTCTTAGTCGGAGTAGCACGTCGACCCATTGGGATCTTTTGTGCAACCCCGTCTCATCACTATTATACCTCCTATAGTGAAAATGACTGTCATAAGCTTGGGCAACTTTCGCAATGCCGGGTCGCTGGATGGGTGACCAAATTAAAAACATCTCGAGCTCTTCCGTGCTTCGGAAGGCACGTTAAGCCGTTGGTCCCGGTTGTTGTCGTAAGATGACAGTCGTTAAAACCCACCAACCCGCATTGGGCCAGCGTGGTGGGTTAGGGCCCAATATCCCCACGTGCTATTGTCCACGTGGGAGGCCTGTGCCCAGCAGTGGGACGTTTATAGGCTGATGATGAAGCTTGGGCATTTGAGGGCAAAGAGCCTCAGATATTTTGTTTTCGGATAGGCCGATCACAGGAGGTTCATTATTTTCCTGGCAAGAGTCACAGTGACACAATAAGTGTTGCATGAACTCAGTTTCCTGTCCACATGCCCTGCACAAGCTGTCTGTTGCATTCTATGAAGAGTTGGTTTACCACTGGACGTCTATCGGCTGGTGATGATGGTGATGATGAAATAACATTTCAGTAATGTAAAGTGTGTATATGTATGTTTTTTGTTGGTATTGTTGTAATAGGAGATTGCTCAACTTTATAAATTATTGTTTCATAAAATTGTAAATGTCAGTCACTGATAAAGAAGTGTGTTTTTTTATATATAAATAGAATATTGTAATGCTTATTACTAATCAGAATAATGGCCCTGTATCATTGGCATCGATCCATATAGATTATGATCGGTTTTTCTCGTAACCGTAATAATTTCTGATAAGGACAGACGCACTGTCACAAACACTACAATTTTGATTTCTCTTATACGAGTATACAGCCACTTTAGGGTTGCCAGCTACCAAATTTGGAATAAATAAATGTATGAACAAATATATTTTTAATGTCTAACTCATTATGTTTTAATCCCACGATACACATAGCTAAAAAGGATTAAGTCCTCATGTATGATTGCAACATTGGCAAAAAAGTTATGTCTATTTGTTGAGCAAGGACTAGTTATAAGAAAATTATAAATAATAATAATATAAATTTCACAACTGTCACACCAATCATTTAGCCCTAAACTAAGCAAAGCCCGAACTCTATTGACTGAATAACGGATAAACATACATAAATACTAATAAACTCCCATGACCCGGTCACAAATACTCGTCATCACCACACAAACATTTGCCCCTACCGTGATTCAAACCCGGGACCGTTGCGTAATCAGGGTCGCTGACCACTCGACCACCCGGCCGTCGATATTATAATAACTTATCCAAACATTTTAATTAAATATCTGACACTAACTTAACCTCTGTGATCTAGTGGTTTAGCAGCCATAAAAATAATGTTAGTAGCATAGTTATGTTCTTACAGCTAGAGATAAGATAGTCCTCAGTAGACGAGGATTAAGTAATATAAAGCGCCTCCACGTTGGTCGTTGAAAAAATATTGCATTGAGTGTACGACACTTAAAAGAGAGCAGGCACGTAATACTCTTTATTTAGAATATCATTAATAAAATTTTCGTAACACGTAAATAGTAAAAAATTTTTTTTATCTTTTTCCAACACTCAATCTAACCAAATATTTACATGGCAACCCTCAATTTCTAACTTAATGCTGGATTAACAGCTGTCAGTTTTAGCATGTTCAAACATTTGATTTTTTGAGTTTAACTTAATTTGAAATTTAAGACCATGTTAGTCACGGTGTGCAATGCAATTTGCGCAACTTAATTTAACTGGTGTGAATGAGCCCTTTAAAAAAAATGAGTTCTTTTTTTCTTTTCTCGCGCGACTTGATGCATTAATCTGTTTTCTGATAAGTTTTATGTTTGAGGCGGTCTTAAAAGTAACTTCAAGCGAAAAACTCGGACCTTCATGATTTTATCCACCACAGTGACGTTAACTGGTTAAATAAAAATTAAAATAATATATCTAATTAAAATATACCACTTCAATTCAAAATATGATGTAGTTTTAATAAATACAATTACTGATATATATATATCGATTCAATACATCTTGTATTGAATCGATACTGTAATCTCATCAATTATTAACCTAGTTTTAATTAAATCCCAGACCAAACAGACTTTTATAAATAAAGTCAATTCAGAATTGTACAAAATACTTGTTTATATTATATATTCAAGCCAATTGATTCAAGCCCATGAGTATAGGTTTAGAAAAAAAACCATACCGTTTATTTAAAACCTACATAAAATCACGAAACATAAAATACATGAAAGATTACATTTTAGGACAAATTTTTGTGTACTCTACAAGAAATTCAGTCGGAGTCAATGCGTACCTAACTATTATGCTTTATCTTGTTAGAATAATGTAGGTATAAGTATTATAATTAATAATCCGCGTCGCGAGCCTCCCGAGCTACGTCATCAACAGAACCATAAGCGAATTAAGATAAGAGTGCAACAAAAGTCCCCACAACGTAATAAGTATTCGCTATTCATTAGTCGCTTGTCCGACTGCGTGCAATTGTGTTTGACGGCAGTCTCTCGCAAGCAGGTGCGTGGTGCGCGCGTGTCGCCATTACTCAACAAACAGCTGATCGCGACTGCGGCCATCGCCAATTGTCAATTTTCAAAATTAGAACACGAAATATTGCGAAATTGCCATATTCATAATTAATGCACAGATTATAATATTTACTTCTTGTTAGTGTGCCAGTGTTGACTGAACGGACAAATGAAGATGACAGTCAATCGAATAAGAGTTGTGGTGCTTGGGAGCGCGCGGTGCGGTAAATCGGGTAAGGATCAAAACAGTTATAGGTACTTGTTTTCTGTATGAGAATAAAATAAATTTAATTCGATTATTCATAACTATATCTTAATTGCAATCCAACTTATAGAGTGTATTATGTCAAAGTGAATTTTGTCATTAAGCCATCGTAATGTGCAAAGAACTTTAGCAGAACTTTAATTATTTTTCTGAAAGAGCTTTTTACAGCCTACCACCTGCTGTGTTAACGCTTGAATTTTAATACTCTTTTTGTTAAGCCCGCTGCCGAAATCAATTACGCTTAATGGTCCCAGATGAAAAACTTGTTTAATTTTAAAATGCTCGCAGCGATAATTAGGACTATTAATTCAATTACAGTCGATATCTTCTAATAACGTTTAGAGCTTAATGATGTTTAATTTGTTGATGATAGTAAGAAAAAAAATCTTTATTGTCCTGGAAACAAAACATCATCTAAATCCCAGCTTCTTATTCATTGTATGAAGTGTTATTTATGAATATCTTATTATCTTTTCAATAATTAAAAACGCAATTATTATAGTATTGTTTCAATTTTTATCTGAACTGAAATACACTTTTTTTCTATTATTTTACTTTTAGTTTGACCAAAGTGAAAATTGTACGTGATTTTAATACATTTACCGACCATTATCACTACATAGCACATTCCTAGATACATTTAAAGGCTATTGCAATAATCATCCATTTCTCAAATGAAAGTCACTTTAATATGTCGCTATTATTGTCTAGTCGCTATTGCGTTGTTCTTATCAGTGCATTTTTGTTGTTTTTACAATTACGTTACGTATTATAAAGAAATTTCGAACCTTCCAGAGTCGCAGGTATGTGAACTTAAAGAATAATAAGGAAAACCTGTTGGTCCCTGGTTCTCGTAAGATGACAGTCGTTAAAACCCACCAACTCGCATTGGGCCAGCGTGGAAGTTTATGACCCAATCTTCCTACATATTGTGGAAAAACTCTTTTGTAAGATTTGTTTGGTGTAACAACTTGGTATAATAACCGTGACGGGTAGCCCTAGGTTCCCTTGAATGTCGTAAAAGGGGACTAACGGACTAAAGGCTGCATATACATTTAACAGCATAGAGCGGCGATGGGCTCACCACCTGTCATGCTGAACACATGTGCACTCGCTATTTGATGAAAAGTGGACTATGGTAGAAGACTCCTTTTGCTGCTCTCATTGCCTTGTCTCTGACTAACCCTTCGGGGATAATAGTCGTGATTAAGTATGTATTTGTTTGGTATAGCGCCGGTATAGTATCACTAAAATAATATTACGAACTCGTCTCTTCCCTTGGGTGTCGTAAAAGGTGACTACGAACCATTGATGTAAAAAGCTACGAACTAAAGACTACGCATACATTAACAGCATAGAGCGCCGATGGGTCCGATCTATCACGCTGAGCACATGTGCAGTTGCAATTTGTCGCGAATCTTGTATGTACAGTCACGAGCGAAAATATGTAAACAATTATAACTCTTAATATAATGGGATAGGAGTTAAATTGTATGCATATTGGTGCTGTACTGGTGACTGTACCTATGTAAGATTTGTTTGTACGCTACTGGCAAATCACAAAGGTCACTCTTATTATACGTCAACGCACCGAGTGGCTTGTTTACATGTTCACAGTGAGATTAAAATGGAATGTACGGTACAGACGGCATATCAATTTTGACAACACTATTTGAGAATGGAAAAGTATCAGTTTAGTTGAAATTTGCTGTTGAAAGAGAACTTACCCCATAGTTTAAAAGCGATGAAGCTATAGAAGGAAAGAGAAAGAATAGGTAGTACGAGTATAAACATTCAATTGATTATATTTTTGTAATTGTGGTCTTGATATTATTTTGAGTACAGATCAAATGGGTCTTGACCTAGTCTCGTCTAGACTATGTTCCCTTTATTTTTAAGCAGCAATTTTCCTTCCTACCCATTATTCTCTTCAGACGACAATTTTGATATGATAGGCCATTTGTAAAGTCAACGTTTTATTACGGTAACAATATAATTAGGTGAAATCGTGTCACGATGTCGTATCAGAACTATAACGTGGGAGTAAGAAATATGTTACACTAGGTACTTACTAAATTCTATTAAAAAATTATAACAATCAGAGCTATTCAATTTCGTACTCTTTCTGTTGTTTCTTTTTAATGGCGCTGTGGATTGCGCGTTCGAATTGCGATCTTGCAAGTTAAGCAATTTTTGGAGTGCCAGGCCGTGGAATGGGTGATCGAAATAAACATTACAAGCCTCTCCCTCGAAATTCACGATTAGGATAGCAGTTTAAAGAAACCCTCTAACCCGTTTTGGACCAGTGTGGTGAATTATGTCCAGTGTGCTATTAGTTCATGTTGAAAGGACATGGTCTAGGCTGATGATGATGATGGCTCTTTAGTGATGACCTAGTAGGAGTCATTAACTAGTGGACAGGTCCCGCGGCTTCCACTTTACTCGAATTGCTGTTCTCCAGTGTTTTGTGGGTAAACTTCTTTCACTCTCATTCCTGACTGATTGCTACGCTTTCAGTGTGGTGTGGAAAGGGGGACGGATGGAACCCGACATAACCCTGCCTTTCTTCTGGGGTAGGGGTATCCTTAAGGCCGATTTACATATAAAAGCAGTCAGTTATTTAAACGGCAGCAAATAATTCAATTTCCTAATGTCTTTGTTTGCACCGGATAATTTTCATCAGCTATCAGCCAAGTCACAAAGATATGCCTGATAAGATGAGTCAATAGCTTTGTGGACGATTCCACGAAGCGGTGATCCATTTGCAAATATTGATAACGCGGGAATCTTTGAAAAGCATATACATATTATTATTGTATTATTTTGTTTGTTGAATGCATTCCACCGCAGTTTTGTTTGCTTGCCAAAGGTCAACAGTGGTTAAGATGTAATTTTTGCAGACATGCGTGACACGTATGTGTCTTTTGCGTAGCTCAAAAGAAGTACGCGAACCGATTATTTTATTGTTTATACAAATAATAACAAAGAGATTGTTAGGTCATAGTCGGGTCAGGATAATATGTTAATTACTTGTGTAACAGGTTTATTTTTATGTAACATTAGGTAATCTATATACATAAGCAGCATGAAGAACTTCACACAACAACAACAACAAACGTTTGACAACAAACTTACAGTTGACACTAATTTGCCTGTTTACGAGTAAACTTTCATTCTTTCAACTTTCAAGTCTAGACACCATTGGTCGATTTAAAATCCTCTTATTTCTTATCTGTCAGTAAGCGTCAAAAAACCATATTTGATATCATTTGTATCTTAATGTAGTTCTTTTTATTCTTACTTCTTTCGTTGTAGTAATGGTCGCAGTAAAGTCGTTCTAATCTCATTTGTTTCTTACTCGCCGAGGTGCGGCTTCAAGATTAACTTAATTGAATTACATAAGGTGTCAAAAGTGACACAATAGTATGGATTATTTTATGCCAATGCCACCTGATGATTTTGTAATTTCAATGTCAACCTTTAGTAATTATTTCTTGACATTAAGTTATGTAAAGTTTCATTAAAAAGTAACGATGTAATTTGAGGTTGTCAAGTTAGCTTCGCATTATGTACTTAAATCCTTTTGTCGCGCAAAAGTAAACTTAGTGACTGCTAATACGGTTCACGGCTACATCAAAGCTGCTAACAAAAAACAGATCAACAATTTTATTTGCAGACATTTGGAGTTAAATAATTTTACCATAACACTAACTTATTAACTTAACGAGTATTTTCGTATGCTTATGAATGACACAAACAAAACATTTATTTTTAACATTTACGAAAAAGATGTATCACGAATGATACCTTAGTACAGGTATATTTATGATCGTTTTAATGTAATATCTTAAAGTATCTATTTTCAAAGCACATAATAATAACATTAGTTTAACAGCCGTAATAAATGGCGTGAACCGTAGCATATGCATTTACATATAAACACATAAACACGTAGGTGTGTCCTCAAAATTCTTCGGTAATATTAGTGAATGATTTCACGGGGCACTGGTTTGTCACAGGCTGTTATTGGTTTTGGTTTCATTTCGCGAGCATGCATTATTAGCACAGAATAACTAATTCTTAGTCACTTCGCAAATCGGTATCCGCGGTAAAACGGTGCGCAGGGCACAGACAAGTGGCATGAACGCTTGTGAAATAGAATAATAAATGATACAATTTGGAGTCAAAAGTAACTACGACATTATCAACTTTAAATTGGTAATTTTAAAACATTAAAAGAGTTATTCATAAAAGCTATTTCTGCATTATCTAGTTAAACAGTATTGTGTGTAGGTACGTTGCGCAAATGTCATTTTGAATTGAGCAAAAGAGATAGACCAATGTTTATCTAAATAATGCTTTAGTTTTATGAATATTTGTTATCACCTTTCTTATTTAATTTTTTCGTTTTCAATTTTTGTCTGTGATAGCGATCGAATAGAGTATCTACTTAAGCAATGTTTGTAATTTTGATTTTTGGTCTACTAATTTAATATTGACAAACGCTAAATTTTGTCTGGGGGGGGGGGGGGGCGAAACCATGATTTGCTTCGTGATCGTCTTACATACGCGTAGTAGTAAAACCGTTCCAGTTAGCGAATCACGAGGCTATTGTTCGCGGCTGAATACGATCAGCATTATTAATTTGATTAGGCACAGCTGCTATGCTAGGTAGATATACAATGTCGCTTGTTTCGGAGAAGGATTACATTTCCTGCTAGATATTTTTAAAACATACATATATTTTTTTTATTATTTTACTACGGGTAAGCGCTTGACTTTCATCTCACCTGATGGTAAGTGACGATAAGGCCGAAGGTGGAAGCGTGCTAACCCGGAATCCTCAGCCACTGAGGAACTGGCTATCTATCTCAATCTGTCGGTACACAACAATGCTATAAACATCTTTGTTATTTGCGACAGCTTTAGATAAGATGGTGGTAGCTAGCCAGGCGGACTTAACAGCCCTACCACCAACCAAACCGAGCACTTAAAGTTGTACCCCCCGCTGGGAATCGAACCCGGGACCTCTGGGTCTGAAACCGGTGGCTTAGCCACTAGACCACAGAGGCGATTAAATACATAACAATCACGACTTTCATCCCCGAAGGGTTAGTCAGAGACTAGGCAATGAGGACAGCAAAAGGCAGTCCTCTACCATAGTCCACTTTTCACCAAATAGCGACTGCACATGTGCTCAGCGTGCCAGGTGGTGAGCCTATGTGTATGTATAATCTGTGTTTAACATTGTCGATGATTCTAATAAGTACGTTATCCATTTAATACCACGAAGCAATTTTTGCACACTAATGCTTGCATTATATAAATATAGAATTACCCGTAATTTTGCTATTTCTAGAAATGCGTACAGAGTTCTATTCTATCATCTTGTGCAAGACTAGACTAATACGGCATCAGATGGAGAGCTGGATAGTGGATAGGCTCATCATTATCATCATACTTACACTTATCCACTGCTGCCAGGTCTGTTACGACAATTTCAAATGCTTAAATTATCAAATACGTAAAATCCATGTCACATACCGCTCTGCAAACCAATCTTGTACTTAGGTTTATAAAAATAGAAAAGTAGTTTATTCTAATACTAATTTTAAACGATTGCAACGTTTTCACGATAAGCCAACTCACAGGAATTTCTTCCCAGAAGTCTGAACGGCACACTACAGGCGTATAAATAACATGCATCCTTTATAGTTTTATAATCAAGAGCTTATGAAACAGTTAGCTAGGTTCTATTAGAGTACTAATATTACAAGACACGATACCATATAAATAAAATAAATAAATAAATACCATCATTAATCATTAGCATCATAATCAGTCTATCAACGTCCCACTGCTGGGTTTAAGCCTTCCCACACGGGTAACAAACCGCTCGTAGGAGATTTTGTCATAAACCACGCTGGCACAATGCGGTTTAACAGCTGCCATCTTACGACAACAACCAACGTCTGTACCACAGAAATAGATCTAAATAGAAGCCGCATGTGTATGTATTTTGCGTGTCAAAAGGATGGTAAAATCCCATCTCTTGACCGCGTTCCATTTAGCCGTTGTCAGCACCGGATATAATAGGCTAGTTGAGTAAATTTCAAAATCATATTAAAACGATACCTGTTTACCTATTTTATCCTAAAAATACATTATTTTTAAAAAAATCGATCGTTTACAATATTTATTTTGCGTTTTTATATTCCGATTTAATTTTACCGCAAAAACGCTGTGTTGAGTAAATGACGTTACACCGTGCCAAACATCCGTTTCGTTCGAGGCTTGTTCTTTAGAAATATCACAACAATAAAATGACATTTGGCACGGCGTGACATCACGGCTTCTAATTTCCGTTTAATGTCATATTACTGAATGCGTAATAACGTCGATTTTTTTCTTTAAAAATATTAATAATCTGAATTTTTTTATTATGAATATTTGAAATATTTTGTTTCTATAAATATAATATAAATCATAATTGATCATTAGAAACGCCAATCCACCCGATTTATTCTTAGTGGACACAAGCCTATTATGTGGAGTTTAAAAAACTACTACTAGCATCGCGTCGTATCGAACTGTAAAAACTGTACAAGAAAGGTTAACCGAGAAATCAACTAGTTTTCTTTCGGTAAGTAAGTTTGCTATTGAATTGACACAGAAAAAAGTGACACGTTTGGTTTTCATACAATGGAGTAAACATGCGGCTTCTATTTAGATCTATTTCTGTGGTCTGTACGTTACTTCCGAAGCACGGAGGAGATAGAGATGTTTTTATATTGGCCATCCGTATACCCATACCCATCGGTAATGCGACATTTGCTTAACTGGCAAGATCGCTCGATCGATCGATACTATATCACGACTATTATCCCCGAAGGGTTAGTCAGAGCAAAAGCCAAAGCAGCCCTATATACCATAGTCCACTTTTCACCAAACAGCGAATGTACATGTGCTCAGCGTGACAGGTGGTGAACCCATTGCCTCTATATGCTGTTGGATGTATGTGTAGTCTTATTCCGTAAGTCGCCTTTTACGACACCCAAGGGAAGAGAGGGGGTGGTAGTATTCTTTCACCGCAATATATTATGTTGTTACATATTAGAGAAGGTCAATCATTTACATATAAAGAATCTGCATTACTTCATGGCTTGTAATTTTCATTGCTTTCATATAGAAAATGATAAAAGAAAAGGTATGAGCTTGGAAAGTCAACCCAATGGTAATCAAGGCGACTGATTTTCATGTTGTTGCGTTTGATTGTTCGATTCCAAATGGATGTCGTTAAAGTTCATGCATTGATTTCTATTGATCAAATCAAGTGTTTATAAAACATTGCTATTTCAAATGCTATGATTTCACTGCGACACACGTGTCGGGGACGTCTAACACAAACCAATTCATGATTGTAACCAATCACTTTATTTGGTTCTATTCGCGTTTCACACTCAGTGAAGCAGTGGGATGTTTCTAAGCTGATAATGATTGTGATGATAATTATTGCCTCACGTTTATTTTTAGTGTTTTTTTTATTCTTAGGAACCCGTTTAGACGGGTAAGCGCTTGGCCTTTATCTCACCTGATGATAAGTGTCGATAAGGCCGAAGGTGGAAGCGCGCTTCACCCGGAATCCTCAACCACTGAGGAACTGGCAATCTTATCTCTAAATTGTCGGAACACAACAATGCTTTAAACATCGTTGTTATGGCGACAGACTTAGATAAGATGGTGGTAGCTGGCCAGGCGGACTTTACAGCCCTTCCACCAACCAAACCAAGCACACTAAGATGTGCCCCCCGCTGGGAGAATCGAACCCGGGACCTCTGGGTCTGAGCCCGGTAGCTTAGCCACTAGACCACAGAGGCGGTTAAGTGTGGGCAAAGGAGACTAATAAACAAAAAAGGAGAAAAATAAACACAAGTAGCCTCTTATAATAAAATGCAATTGCATAGTTGTTTAACGATAATTTTGATATACATTTATTATCAAAACAATTATAAAAAAACCACAGTGTTTCGAGTGACATTTAGAAAACAATAAACCCGCGGCTTGTTTACCAACTAGCATCAGTTAAAATAATTGTTAGTAAATAAATCGATAGTGTTGTTCCATTTGCCTGTAAGCTCGGTCGATTCTCATAGTTAAATATATCTCTTACGTTTCTTGTGCCCTCGTTGTTGCCTGCGTCCATTATACAAGAGCTAGCGATCATAACAATTGAGATGTTGTTTCTCATTATCGATATATTTATGAAACATTGTACGCCGTTCACTACATTCAACTACCAAATAAATCAGTCCGCGCCATTAATGACTCATTTGACGTAACACACGCCTCTAATCCCATTAATAATATTCAAGAAACCGTGAAATGCTACCATTGATTTACTAATAGTCGTGTAGCAATAGAAAGTGTAAACAATAAGTCGGCGAAAGCTGAACATTGGGAGAAATTGATTTATAACGGCGGCGGTAGTCGGATGTCGTTTTTGGAAACATATTAGCGTCGGACACATTAACGTAACAATTAAGACATGAAATGTATGTACGAGAATGTACGAAATTTATTTGATATAAATATTTCTTTATAAGCACTCGAATTTACAATACACCATTTTCATCTATTCCAACTACTAGTTATAAGAAAGATCAATGTGCAAGTTAATCAATTTTCATTATGTCGAAATCTAGAATGTAAAAAAATAAAATAAAAAATCAAGTTCTATCGCGCTTTGGAAAACAAGTTGGCCGTTGGTTTTTATACTTAAAAGGGGCAGTCAATAGCACAGAATTATAAAAACGGCAGAAAAAGTAATCTGTAAAAGATTACATTCTATAAGAAAAATACTTAAAATACTAACTGTGTTGTGGCTACAAGTACCTTGATGGCTTCCTAAGCCTTTGAGTAAGATACCAACTATTATAGAAACAATGTGTACATCTAATTCTATGTAAGCCCCGCTTAAGTAAAGCACGGATTATTACGCAATTACAAGACAATCAATCATTGGACGGCCGATTATGTGATTAAGCAGTTAGTTAGAGTTAGCTAGCTATCTACCCACCGCCCGCGGGCCAGCCGACGGCCTGTAAACAACGTCGTAATGGTTGAACGCCGGATGAAATTACTATTATTAAAATCAAATTATTACGTTATTTGGTTACTCAAACGATAGACATCCCTCTCAGCCCTGCAACGCTGTCAAGTACTTGTTTTAGAAGTCTTGAGAGCGAGTTTAACTCACTATTCAATCATTTATGTAAAAAAAACTGGATGGCGTTGAAGCTCTCACCTCACAAATACATTCAGTTAATTAGGGCTTCATAAAAATCTATGTCTAAAAATTTATGGATGTTCTTTTTCTTCTCCATTTTTATAATATTTATAATATCCATAATTACATGGATGTCTATTTTTCTATTTTTAGAGATGGCGGAGGTAATACAGTAAACAAAAATTAACCTAATGCACTGGTTTCAAATATTCGTTTGCAGTTGAGAAATGCGTGATAATATATTTAGAGTTTCGTATGCAAAAGGTAAAACCCAACAGAGTCTGGTGTCTGTCTGGCTGTCTGGATGTCGTCGTCGCGGTATTTTCAGCAATTTATTGTGTTTGCCTTGAGGAGTTTATTTACGGTACGATTCAGGAAAAACAATGTTAAAGAATTTAGTTTATTCTGGTGTCAGAACAAAAGATTTAAATTTTATTATTAGATACTCGAAAATATCAACAAATCTTCAGTGAACGTAAATAAATCTCAAACGTCTATCATTACAAACTCATACACTGCTTTGCAGACGATTATGTGTGTATACGTATCAAACTGAATAATACTTTCGTGGTTAGGTTAGTACTACAGAAGATCGGGAGCGAGCGAAATGTCAACTGCAGTCGTATTTATAGGACGGGAGATCGACCGCATGCCGTCGGCGTCGCAATGAGTCACCCGGTCAGACGCCTGCCGGGGTACCCGCCGAATTACTCACGGCTCACACCAAACGTCCACTCACTGATTTAAATAACCGAACTGTATCGTTATAACATATTTGTAATGTGAAAGAAGCTCTTTGTGAGCTATAAAAAGATTGAGACGCGATGCTAAAATAGAAGCGCTTTCGATAGCCACTTTTTAAAAATGACTTATTTGAGTTTATTTATATTATTATTATTTAAAATAAAAATAATGATGTATCTAATTCTTAATATTTATTGTAAAGCTAACAACTCTTCCAACGTTGCTGTTAAATACGTCACAATATGTTAAATTCTAAGTTTGGTTTGTGAAATCAATAAACATTCGCATCCGTCAACTTTAGAGTGAAAGCAGAAAATCCTTTTAGGAAGTGCCGATTCACATTAAATTAACGACATTTTTTGTTTTACAACACTCAATAAAGTTGGTTCACAAACGGAGATATTTAATTAGGCGAAGTGTGCAGAAATAAAAGATAAATCTATATACTTATTGCTTAAAATACAAATTAAACTTCTCAATGTCCAATTACGGGTAGTGGTAGCGTGGCGAGCCTGGATCGTGTCTGATCGTTTCGGGCGATGCTCTTAATTAACATTTAGCTTTTGCTACCGTATTCAGTCAACGTCTTGATTTAATCCCCTCCCGAGTCCCGTTATTAGCTCTCGTTACTGGTGACATTCCAGTTTGCACTGGAAAGAGCAATTTTCAACATCCGAAAGCCACAACTGCATCTCGCTTGCCGACTTGCAAGCTTGTTTATTGAATGACTACATGTTTCACAAAATTTTAAATTGAAATCCAATCTTCAACACCTTTCTGAATACTTTAACTGCAGGTACCACGATTATTGATGAGTTGTTTATAAAAAAAGATCTTCCACTAATTGGGTTGTTCATTAATTTCCCTGGTGTTAAACCACGATGAGTTAGTTATTCCCACTTACGTTTCGTCACCCTGCTTGCACAGATTAATCGGTTTTAGCACGTTGTCCGCAAAGAGTGAGTAACATTTAGTGGATTACCTTGAACGGGTCACTATCAGCAGTGAAAGTGCTCGTTAGTATAATTGGTGCGTTCGACTCGACGAGGCGTGTGTTCATTTTGCATGTTTTGATAAGAAGGCAACTTTTCTGATTCTGCAATACTCCGGTATGAAGTGCACTTGACCATTATATATCAACATTTTCTGTCAAATGTTTGCAGAGAAAGCAGCAGATGTCGTAGTGATTGTACCTAACAAGTAAATTTGTTTTTATAGAGACATCAAACTAACCATAGGTATTTAACAGTCACAGTAATACCAATGTACTGATTGTTTAACAAGGCAAGACATTAAAAGGAAAGTGTGACAACCTCTTTGGATTACCGTGAAATGGCAATTAACACACATTGATTGTCTTGTGGCAGTACATTGGATCGATGATCATGACACAAACAATGCTGCCGACTGACCCCGAGTCAAACTTTCAATCAAACAAGAACCGTCTAGCTCGTTTGCTCACACTCTATTATGGTAGATCGTAAAGCAGAAGCTCGATAATAAATTTGATGAAATGACATGTTTATCGGCTGCCATGAACCCATATTTTCAACGCTGTGATAGCTGCAGAACTCAATAAAACGGCAAAGCTGATGAGATGCGACGTAAAGATATCATTTCACGAACTATTCACTGCTTTATGATCAACTATATTTCTCCAGTATCCGAGAAAATCTAATACGTTTAGACAGAAATTCCAGCGTGTCCTTTTGCCGATTAATGTCAAAAACATAATATAACCACATCCCACTCGATAGGAGGTTGTTATAAAGAAGAAATCTAATGGGTCTTGTCCAGGATAAATATGGTTAGATCTATTTAAAGGTCTACCAGTTTTTTATTATGCTTTTGCACAATACTATTTGCTGCATTTTATTGTCGTAATTGCGAAAAGCTATTTCTGCAATAACAGCCTGCGTTCGCATGTTTCAACAGCTGAACTCTATTGAGAACTTCTTGGCCTTCTTTGGGATTTTCTATGGTGTGAATATAAGGTGGGTTCAGTTAAGCGACAGTGATAATTATTAACATTTTATTGCGCCCGCAGAGCTGTCGCACAACTGCTGTCCTTATCCCGCTCCATTGCAGCAACCGCTTTGATACCCCATTGCACTGTCCACACGATTCTAGATAGAATTATGAAACAGGGCTTGAACGTTCTAACTGGCGTTTCATTAGCTGTTTTAATTAACTTTATCAGTAAATAGGCAGTATCTGTACTGGCAGATATTAAAATGCAGTAAACTAATAAATACTTCGCTGGAACAAGATATTCGCAATACTTGCTAAAACGCCTTAGCGAGAAACGGCGCTAAGGCTTTTAACTTGAAGTTATCTTGATGGATTTGTGATTCAATCAAGGTACTTTATCGAGTATTTTATTGTTGAGTAATTTAATCAGATTTTTTATGGTTTTTATATAATCACGACTAGGTATCCCCGAGTTAGACAGAGACTAGACAATAAGGACAGCAAAACTGCCCTCGATAGTTAAAAAGGCGCAACTAAATTTTTTTTCCGGATTTGAGATATATATATTATAGCTGGAATCAGAAAAAATAGGCGCATCTATCAATTTTTTTTTCTAACTTGCTTCGTTGCGGTATTAGCACAACAATATAAGGCGCTTCTGCATACTTACTTTTTACACCAAATTGAATATGAAAAGACTAATTTATCCTAAACTTAATTGAAGAGTCGCATTTGCGTATATGTGCCTTTATGCGTTGCATTTTTTTATCTTCGGTACTTAAAAAGGCGCTTATTTCTTAGACGAAATTGTTAAGGCGCAAGTAACCATTTGGGTATAAAGAAGTAATTAGAATATTCTTTCATATAAGGAAAAAAAGTCTACATATGCCATTTGCGCTCTTTCTACTTCGTGAAGTTTATTTTGGCCTAGAAGAATTTGTCATATACGTCTTTATTACCTTATTTTTACTTTTATATTAAAATAATCGGATAACGTAAAACTAGTCTCACGTGAAGGATTAATAGACAATTTTGTATACTTTTTATCGTAGCCAAGGATTATGTACTTACATATGTACAGGGATGCACAGATACTGAGCATAAAAGTAATGCAATAAGCGTTTGTAATATAAAGGGCGCATCTGGCTATTTGCGTCTTTTCAATTAAGGGCGTAATATTTTTTCTAACTTTTTATACTAAGATGATTCGTTTTTTAAAAAATCTATTAAGTATTTATTAATGTAGGATAAACGTAGCTATTATTTCCATTTATTTATATTTACTTTTTCAAATAACTCAAAGACAGTTTTTTATCTCCGGTTTGACATATTGCTACATGCGTCCTTACTATAGGTACTATCGGGGGCAGAAAAGCAGTCCTCTGCCATAGTCCGCTTTTCACCAAAAAGCGACTGCTCATATGTTTTCATTATGACATAATATTTGCAATAAAAACAAGATTTACTAAAGTACACTAAACAAAATCATTATTTTCTTCGTTTTAAAGACAAGAACAATACTACAAATATTTTCTTATAAATACAGAATGTACATTTTTCGTAATTTAAAACAGTTTATAAGTATACCTACTATCAGTTATCTAAAACAGCAAGTGGTACAGTTTAAACTGCAGTGTTAAATACACCTCTAGCCCTTTTGCCTGCTTTCCCTCTAATTGTGGCTTGTAGTTATAAATTCATTCAGGAATACAACTTTTGTAACACCTCTTACCGATTAGTTGCTAATTGCTGCTTTCTCTGTGTTACCGACTTGTATTTCGTTTACCTCGATGCGTTTTATAGAGTTAGATAAATTGAAAATTGAAATAGTTACTTTCTATATAATTAAGTTTTATTAATTCTTTACCTCAATTCTGATTAACAATAACTGTTAACACGTTATATCATGTGTCTCGTTAAGCTTTCTATTTGTTATTTTATAGCCACTGGCTCCCAATATCATCACTTCATCGAAAAATATTTGTTATTTTCTCTTAATAATATATCACATATGTACACTTTCAAAGGCTTTATGAAATAATAGACAATCAGTAAAATACAGTTCTTCGATACTTTTATTAATTATTATCATCAGTACTTTTATATTTTTATGCTGACTTTATTTCTATTGTTACAGCTGTGGTGGTGCGTTACCTGACCAAGAGATACATCGGCGAATACAGTTCCACTGGCGGTAAGTCTCCACATAACGAATCCAAATGTTAAAATTTTCGCGAATACAGAGACAGTCCCTTGAGAAGGCACTTACAAAGTGCCAAGTTGCTTGCCAATGGTTTATTTGCGATATTGGCAACATACGCAGTTGGAGTGCCAAGGCTGACGAACGCCGGCGCCGATATTCGGACGATGACCTACGAGAAGAAAAGTAAAACATTGTAGGTAAATGGCGTGAAAAACTCTAAAGCATAGGCTTTACCTCTAAGTCATAGGACTTGGGCTGGAGAATAACTGTTGAACTGCATTATTTTCTTTTCGGAAGCCCCCACAGGTTTTATGTATAGATATCTGATTTAGGCAGTTCCTACAATTCACAGGCTTGTTATGAAAGACGAGAATCTTGATGCTATAAACCTTAGAGACAGACAGTACAACAGAAATGTATTATTAGATTCTAAGTTACAAAACACAAAGCCCTACTAATGTTACAAATATTTTCTAAGAAGCCATAGCATAGTATTAAATAATTATATTTCTCAATAGCCGTGTAACCCAGTAGCGTGTGAGTGATACAGAAGTTCTGAAAGCCAATATGGATCGAGGCCGCGCGACAGACGTCGAAGGTTTAAGTCTCAATTAAAAATATGGCCGCTTTAACCATCTATATTGTTTCAGACTTCCTTTACCAACATCGGGTGGCGTTTGATGGGGCCACGTCTGAAGTCGAAGTGTTGGATACTTGTGGGTGCGCTGTAAGTGTCAATAATCATTTATTTTATAATATTAAACACAATTACAAATATATTAAAATAGAGTTTTAAATCTTCTTTTTCTTAACGTGATGCTTGCCTGCATTTGAAGTTACTTTTGAGGTGTATTTTGTTTTAGCTTGTTACATTATTATACTTTTAGTGGAACCGGAACTGATATTTATACACCTAATGTTTATCTTCTACCCTTAGAATAATAACGCATAAAAAGCGAGAACACGCACTATAAATGAGGCCAGTAAAACCAAGCCATACTGGCTTGGTACCGAAACGGCCCACGTCAGCACTAATAATCTAAACTTATCTATCTATCAACTGTTCCAATTTCCTTACTTTTGGGGCAAATCTGATTCCTCTAGCAATATTACTTGTACACTTGTTTGCGTGTCGCCGAGATAGTACGCGTAACTTACTCCTACATCCATTTTTTTCTTGCCTCACGCCATGACAATTTTCTAATACGAGACTATCGTTCTATGCGTTATTATTCTATGCTTCTACCATACAACTTGGGGTAACACTTAATAATCACACGATACAATGCTAAATCAATAACTCTAACCCGCGGGATTATGGCCCAATATCTTTAGGAGTGGTCTAAGAGTGAAGGTCTGACATTAGGACATAGGCTGATGATGATATTTCGTAATACTACCCGCATCCGTACATGTACAATAAATACATGGTATAAACAAAACTCTGTAATTCTATAACGAGGCTCGTTAAGGTAATTAATGATTCACATGTAACGAAACTTGTTTACTGAGGGGTCAAGGTTACCTATACAGATTGGCAAGCCTCACGGCGAACAATCGTCAAGACAAAATGTGTACCTATTAGTCAGTGTCAAATTACTCTTATCATAGTAAACGAGGGCAGTAGTTTTTAATCCGTCAGAATACGTAACTGTTATTATAATACTGCTGTAATAAACTACTGTTGCACACATCGTAAAAAAATCGTGGCCATAAACATGGTGTGTGATTTTTGAACGGTTATATCAATTTCTCTTACTATGTATGATATCAATTATCCCTCTCCTCTAAGTTAAGGAAAGTCACTGACGACTTTTATGAAATTTAGAATTAATTATCACTGAGCAGAGTAAGCAACTACAAAAAGAAATTCAAAATAAATGTTTTTCTAAATATGTGAACAAGAGGTACGAAAACGTGGTCAAATAATAACTAAACAACGGCACAAAAATTGGCATTTATAATGAAAACATTCTCGTTGAAGTCTAGATAAAGATCTAGATCGTGAGAAACTTAAGACTCGTTATGCAATAAAATGGCGTCTACGAAGCCTTCGACCTGTAACCGTGACCTCTCCTCCAGAAACGAGGCTGTCTAGCGGAGCACCTGCGTTGGGGCGACGCGTTCGCCGTGGTATACTCCGTGTGTGATCGTCGCTCCTTCCTCGCTGCCGCTGAGCTGCTGGCCCTCCTCGAACGGACCAGGCTGCCTGGCTGCACAGCTGTCACTCTTCTTGGGAACAAGAGGGACTTGGAACATGCAAGGTATCTACTCTACACCGCGCTTTCAAACTGGTTATTTTTGACTTCTTTTTATGTCCTCATTTTATCTGGTAATGTTCGTGGGTTTCCGCTGGAAGCGAGCAGCACAAGATCGGTAGCGGGGGAAGCCTTTGCCCAACAGTAAACGGTCATCGGCTGATGATGATGATGATGATGATGTCCTTTGTTTGGGAATTATTTGATGATTGATGTTTCTTTGATAGAGTCGTGAACGCAGAAGAGGGTCAGGAGCTGTCGCTGCGCTTCGGCTGCCAGTTCTACGAGGTGTCGGCGGCGGAGTCGAGCGCGGGCGCGGCGCTGGCGTTCCACGCGCTGCTGCGGGAGGCGCGCTCGCTGGCGCTGCTGCTGCCCACGCCGCGCCGCAAGCTCGCCGCCTACTCCGTCTCCAAGGTGGGTTATAGGGCTATCAAGGTTATAATGGTCGGCGACGCAGAACAGGGTCAGGAGCTGTCGCTGGGCTTCTGCTACTAGTTCTGCAAGGTATCGGTGGCGCCGGCGAAGAAATACCGTTGCAATTGTAAACACAATTTTTGAAGCTATATGATGAAGTCTATTGTTTGTGCCTGGAAAATTACGTTATGACGACGAAGTGTCCGTTTATGCTTTCGTCGCAAGTTCGATATCCTTACTAACACCAAACCACTTTTAGGTTTCTTGATGAAATAATAACATCACGTCGCCAATCTTGCAGAGCACAGCTGAGTCGCTACCTAATTAATATTTTTTTTCTTTCAACAGGTTATTGGCACGATTCTCGGGCTGAGCAACAAGAGTGTAAGGAAGAAACGGCCATCTCTAAGTATTTGATGCTCTGGCGCACTCTCTACTGGATTTCGTTTACTCCCGGACAGGAGTTTGTTTTATTTCTGTTTAACAGAAAGTTTTGTTATCTCTGTCGATACACAACGAAGGGATTTGTTGACTTGAAAAGGTTTAATATGAAAATGGAGCTGGCAAAGAGGTAGACAATGTACAATGACTGTGGGTAATAAAAAGATTAAGATGTTTTTGTGAATATTAAGCACGTTGTTTATTGAATGGAATATTGTGCTTTCAATGAACTGATTAATTATACGATTTGTAATAAATAAAAGTAATTCAAATATCAGTAGAATAATATTCGTTAAGTTACGCCTGAAGTGGGTTGAAATGTTCTCACGAGCAATTTTTTACTTCTAATGTTTGTTTTAAAGTACATATATTTTCTTCGTGTCTTTTATATTGTACTATTGAAACGATTAAAATAAAGATTGAATCTATTAAAAACTAAGTGACGCATTACTCTGTTCAGAGTTAGTACACTTTCACGTGCTGTTTCAATAAACGCACTTTTCTGTAAGTCTGTAAGTACTGTTACAATAATTTGCGATGTTACCACGTAGGTAAATTTAGCTTTATTATTATCAGTTTATCGGCTACTATGCACTTGCGTTAACAGATTAAGTAGTTGCCAGAAATGGCCTGCAATAATTGTTATCGGCAATCATCTTTAAGATAATTGCAGTATTTAGGTTAGTAACCTACTTTTTTTAAATAACTAATTTATATACGAGTATTTTAAATAGTACTAAACACAAGAATGAAAATTGAAAAAGACAATGGTTAAATAAACTATTGCTAAATTATTTAACAATTTGATGATTTGTAATCAAGGTTACGTAACCCGTAAGTACATTATTTTATAAAGCCCGCGATCTCGCTATTTGATTTCTCCCTGTAAGAATGATTACAGCCCAATAGTAGTCAATCATTCATTACTAATAGGGATATATATTATCTTTTTCTTCTTTTGTTTTGTAGATAATACAATCAGTACTCAGACTGTGAACTGATGCGCTATTAGAGTATATCTAAATAATAAAAATGTGCCTTACTTTGTACCTTAAAACCCTGCCTATTAGCTTTAAGTAATGCCTTGACTAGTATTATGTACGAAATTGTAATTGGACATTTACAAATAAGCATTAAGGAAATGTCAGTTTACTTGTATATCTATGTATGTAATTAGAGATTCCATGTTGTCGCACCTAATGATCCTGTTATCTCATGTCGTTCTTTACTATAATAAACTACTCGATTATTAATTTGCATTTTATTATCCTACGTCTTCGGCGATACGCGAGGAATGGATGTTAGTACATTTTCACTTCCGTTTCCCATACTTAAAATGAGACTTGAGACTTGAAAGTAAAATCTAATATGTCCGGCTGCTGCGGACAGACGTAAGAAGACATTCGCTTGCAAATTTTGTTGCGACAAGTGCCAATTTGTTTGCGTATGTGGACATGCAATCATATCAGCATACCAGCACTCCCTAGTGTAAGTTTTCACTGTGACTTTGTAATACATGTACATACATACAATTTATGTTCACGACTAGAAGGGGTAGTCAGTGATCAGGAAATGACGTATGCAAAAGCAGTCGTCCACTGCCACACTCCACGTGTCACCAAATGGCAACTGCACATGTGCTTAGCGTGACAGGTGGAGAGTCCATCGGCGCTCTACGTTGTTGGATGTATGTGTGTTTCTTAGATCGTAGCCTTTGTTCCGTTAGTCCCTGGGTTCCTAACCTGGGGGTAATTACCCCAGCGGGGGTAAAATAGTTATTTTGCTAGGTAATAGGGCGTAGGAAAAATTTTGTAGTTTAGAATTTATCTGCAGTAATAGATTCATTTGAGTAATATTTTCTGAACATGGATAATCGTCAGTCCAACTCTTGGATATTAAGATCATTTTCTGCAAGATTTTTTACGGAGGGGTAAAATCAGTTTCTCTAATAGATCATAAGGGGTACCAAGATTTAAAAGGTTAGGAACCACTGCGTTAGTCGTATACGACAACCAAAGGGAAGAGATGGGTCGACAGTATTCTATTAATGAGTCACCACCACATAGCTCATGTAATATACAGGGTTATTGGAAATACGTAGCGATTTGTTTATGGGGTGATAGTAGAGATCATTAGCTATCAAATTGGCGTAGAGTTGATGAGGCAAAAAATGTGGGTACTTACCTAATTAGAAAAAAAACATTTCTCTTATTCAAATTCCTGTTCTTTTTTTACATATTAGAGTGTTAGCAAACTAAAAACACACAAAAACAACAACTAAATACCTAAATTTCTTTTTTAATCCACTTTTCTTAATATTTCAAATATTTTTTTCGAAATCGGTACATTTTTGCCCCATCTACCAGAGGGCAATTTGATAGTTATTGATCTCCACTATCACCCCTTAAAGGGATCGCTACGTATTCCAATAACCCCATTTACACGAGTTGTTTCATGACGGCTTGTTTTTTGAATGAATACTTAATATAAAAACGAGCACGACACCGGTCGTTGAGAAATTGTTGGTGGGAGGCCCCTGTCTAACGAACGGAGTGGACGTATTTCGTCTGAGATTGTGATGGTGGTGAAATGTTACAATTTATTTTATCTTAAAACCTGGTGGGTCTACTCAGTTATTTAACATTCATCAACATTTTAGATTTAATAAATCACTGGGTAATTTAAGCTTCACAAAACTGAACTAATTTCATCAACTCAAGCAATGCACAAGAGATTTTAGAATTGCTAACTTTAATACTATTTACTTAAGTAAAGGGAGCTGTTATGTGCCATTAATGGCACAAGTTACTGAAAGACCATTCGGCTTTGGAATTCTCTACCGGCGCATGTGTTTCCCAGCTTCTATACACTCCCGGGTCTTTTACGCGGGGCGTGAAACGGCATTTATGCAGGCCGTCATGAATGGGTACGCTTGTTACCGTGCTTGTTCCACGGTGAGGAGTGCTCTCATTATTTTGGACTGCATCGGCTGCTTACCATCAGGCAGGACGTGGTCACTATGACGAGTCAAATTTAAAAAAAAAGACAGACAAGTAGCAAACGCTCCATGTGGATTCTATGGCGTTAAATGCTATGCACTCTTTGGCAATAGCCAAGGAGTTGTTGATTGATAGTAAATCTGTAGACAAGCGTGACAAGTGATATTTGGCGAATGCTTCTATACGGTTGCTACTACAAATTCGTAATTCGTAATTCAACATTTCTCGGTCTTTCGTAGCGAGTTTGGAACTAAAACCCGCAAACACAATTTGCGGGTTTTAATTCCTGTCATTTACAACGAAAAAACTTTTCATTTCATTCTATTAATCACTTCCAAGAGTGAAATAAAGAAAAGTTTAAGCTGTTAAACATTTGATTTAAAGTAATTCCAGAGAGATCATCAAATTCTTCGCCTCCCATAAAAATCGTTGCGCTGAAAGGTCAGCAAGAGAGAAAAGCAGCCAACAAATTAATAACGTTTTTAATTTAAATTAGTAGTACCCATCTATTGTAGCAATGGCTGTATTTCAACGATGGAGGCCTTTGCCTATCAGTCACAGACTATAAGTGAACAAGTTCAGTGAGCCAGTATACAATGTGATAGGGGTGGTACTTCTAACCCGTTATGAAAATAAAATGGGGGGTCCTACCCCCTCCCCCTATAATTTATGACCATTTTTACTTTATGCGATATCAAAGGTTTCAGACGTTGGAGAAACATAAAAAAATGGCAAACGGTAGCTAATTACACTGGCTAACTAATAAAATACTGTGTTTCGTATGTTTGACATTATTTTTTTGAGAAAAAAAAACCATTACTTAATTATTTTGTGAGTTACAATCATTTTTTTAAGTCCATATTATTTTTCTTGTCGATGAATTTAGATGTAGTACTTAGCCTTAACAGGTTAGAAGTACCACCCCTATCACATTGTATACACGCTGTATTCTTTTTCTTCTTCTTAATTTAAATATTATTGTTACCACACCATGACAAATAATTGAAAACTTAGTTGATATAATTATCAATATTATTCTAGGTTTTAATGTTATTCTTCTATTTGTTACTATTATAAAATCATGTTTTTTTCTAAGAATGGCATTATTTATAACCCAGCTCTTTTAACACATTTATAATTAAGGCAAAAACAATGAGAAAGCAAATCTTTTCCATTATGAAAATATTACGAAGGACTTCTTAGCGGGAAAGTGCAGTTTTGTTTTAGTTTCTTTGGTGTTTTTTCGAATATTAATGTGAAATAATTATGGATTATTACCTAACTGTTAAGTGTTCGTGAACGTGCATGAGTGTTGGCAAATAAAACAAAACAGTGCAACATCACTTTTCAAATTCTCTCAAGAAGTCCGTGTGAGATCTTAGTAAAGTTCTACACCTTTACTGAAATTTGAGGGGTTTGGGAGGAAATATAATTTACCATAAACGTTCATATTATTATCATCTACTCTAAACAAAGAAAATATTTATCATTATCTCTATTACTTGACACTGGCTAAATGTGCAGAAAGCACGAAGCCATTATATAAAAAAATAACGAACGTTGAAATTAAAAAAAAGGAAAAGACCAATGTTTTAAAAAGAGAGACGCGCACAGTAAAACCTTCATTCCCAGCAGCCTTCGACAAACGGCTCAAGCCCGCAGACGGCTATAACGGTGAGCCGCCAGTGCATCGCCACCTTTCACCACCAATAAGGGTCCACTTTTCTATCAACAACCACCTGAATCTTGTATTGGAGCTGCGAAACTCTCCTATGTGGCGAAAATTACGCTTAATTATAATTTTTATGGCGAATAAATTGATGCTAAACGTGCGCCGGTCTTTTGTACCGGCCCCGGTGCTATAAACGTTACTTTTATTACCATACACGTTAACTAGCTATACTATATATTTATAGTCTTACTATTTTTAATGATGCATTACACGTTTCTGCAAGAATACATCGATCACATATCGTTTTCTAAAGTTTACGCGGACACTGCTCATTGCAATATGCTCGTAAAGGTGAGTGGCATTTGTCTTTTCTTATTTGAACGGAATGAAACACTTTATTCAGTGTGTGCTTTAACTATTAATGTGTCATTTTTATTTTATTTCAAGTAAACATAACAAATTATCTTATTTCAGAAATGTAAGATCACATCATAAAATTAAATTATAATTTGCATTGAACTTTACTAACAACTGATACTGTCTAGAAGTACCTTTGAAATATATTGTTTTAGCCCACGGACGCTTTATCATATAATTGTTGTAAACTTTCAACAATAACGACTATAAAATGAGCAAATAACATCGCAAACAGTTTACTTTAAGCCAAACAGAAAACCATAATGTAAAATATTGCCAGTTATTTAAAATCAATTAGCAAGGAAACATTGCGAAATATCTACGTGTAAGCCGACAAGAATATCGAGATTGATTTATTTCAAATTGCGTCCAATAAATCATTGGTAATCTACAAACCAATCAACAGGACATAAAACATTGGTTCCAGCGCGCTGGTACTAAATAAAACTGACAGCCCGCACCGGAGTCAAAGCTCACTACAAAGGTATTCTGTCAATTTCAGCTTCCCGCAGAATACCGTGAAGAGACGAGATCATCATGCAGATAGAGACTTTGTTGCGGGACATAGAAAATTGCATGTGTGTACATTAAACATGCTTTAACATCAAGGTATTTTTCATGCTATTCAAATTCTTGCTCCTATAAAAGGAAGACTTTTTTTTTGTAACATTTTATCAAATATCGTTTTATCTTTGAACTGCTCTTCAGCTCTTACACTACTAGCTTTTGCTGCGGGTTTCGCTCGTGTAAATTTTTCGGGGAAAAAAGTAGCCTAGAACCGTCCCCTGGGCTTTAAAAAAATCATCAAATCGGTTTAACGTTTACCTAAGCGTAACAAACAAATAAACTTACTTTCGCTTAAATTCTATAATATTAACCAGGATTAGGTAATTTTACTTATCTTTCATTAACATTTTTATTTCTGTTTAGTCTGTTGTTTCTATAATCTTCTTTAATTTTAACTTATAACTATGTTTTACTACTTTCTTCTAAAGTATTTCATTTTAAATCTCATTCATATGAGTGAACAGTTTAAAATTAATATTAATTCAATAAATTTATTCATATTTAAGTCAAAGTCAAAATAAAGGTATGATTCCGAATTCCGCTGCACGCAGCAGTGCTGCCGCAGCATTTCTGGTCCCCATATGTTCTCTATAAGTTTGTATGAGATTACATTTCGAGCTACGCAGCAATGTCGCGGCAGCAGTGCAGCGTACCAGTGGGGACCAGTAGTGCGGCGACAGCACTGCTGCTTGCAGCAGAGTTCGGAATCATACCTTAAACCTTAACGGGTACTTATTGACGTCAAAAAATATGTACCTACATAAAAAGTTGTCTTGTTTGTAGTTAAATCTTTTCAACTATCTTAACTACCTACCTACCTAACTAATCTACCGCCAGTTCGGATTTTTAGAGAGCCTTCGGCTGAGAAGAAGCTGGCAAGAAACTCAGGAGGCCTTACTTTTTTCTCCCTCTAAGTAACAAAAGTTATAAAGTTAATATTCACATTAATGACTAGGTATATAACACAAGCTCATTTAAATTAACAGTAAAACACTAAACATAAATCTTGCGTCTAACACTAAGCTGATCAGCTCAAAGTCTACGAAGATCCACCCACAAGATCCCGACATGGAAGGATTTAAATTACTTGGCATTCATCTGATGCCCGTCTGCATCAATGCGAGGTGATAAATGCATCCCTTTCACGGCCTGTCACGAATAGCCGTCAAAGAAACGACTGGTAATTATAAATGTATTTACTTGTAGTGCAACGGATGACAGACGTAGGACGACGACCGTTGGGAATAGACGACGCACAACATGAGACATAAGAAATATCAACAGCGTTTAGATAAAAGATTGGCGAAATGATAATATCGGAAAACAACAATAACGCAACGCAACATGATTTATCAACAAAAAAGAATTTTTAGGTTTATGCTCATTTACAAAATAATTAGGTATAGGTAGTATAGTTTACCTAGATTTTCTAAAAAATTGCGACATTGATTTAAAAAAAGAACACCCGTAACAAAGTTGTTTGCACATTTACCGATAGGGAATGTCGAGATTCCGATGTGGTTGTGATATTGTAGTAGTTGTAATAAGTAATTTAAAACAGTTATCGATAAGTTTGTAGAAGGAATTCGACAACAATCACTAGGTACTAAATTCTTAAAACCGAAAAAAATAAAATTACTCATGACATTTGTATTAAACTATTACCTAGATGTAGTCATGAAACAATATACTAGTTACGAGAATTAATTATACTACGACTTGGAGTATGATGATTACAAGCTTTTATTTGACTTCCCCTGTTAGTTAGTATGTGTGGGACAAATCTTGCAACTGAATTAAGGACCACTTCTCGATTGAACTGAAATTTGGTATACTTATGTAAGTACGATGACAATACAATATTATGATGACATGGTGCTGATCTGAAGATGGAGCTGAAAGGTGGCCATAGGAACGTCGCAATAAAACAACACAACCTCATGGAGTTTGGGCAGGAATAGGAATTGTAAGGGGGGGGAGGGGAAGGGCCTCCGGAACCCTCACTAGCCGGACAAAACACAACAGCACATAGTGCTATTGTTGACCTACCGACATTGCATAAGTACGAGTAAGTAAATTGTAAAAATATATTTGTAAATATTGTGTATACCTATAGGCATGCATGTAAGAACTTAGCTTATAATTTTTATAACAATGTGTGTACATGTTATGCTGTTTGTGTACCTTTCTAAATACATAAAATAAACACAACAAAAAAAAGGTTTAGCCAAATAGGAGCAGCCGTTCTAAAATGATGCGCGAACAAACATTTGTGGCTATTGGTTTTTATTTACAGATATGGTAATGGTGTTAATGTTTATATTACATACATACATATAATCGCGACTATTATCCCGAAAGGGTTAGTCAGAGACTATATAGGCAATGAGGACCGCAAAAGCAGTCCTCTGCCATAGTCCACTTTTCACCAATCAGCGACTGCAAATGTGCTTAGCGTGATAGGTGGAAAGCCTATCGCCGCTCTATTCTGTTGGATGTATGTGCAGTCTTTAGTCCGTTAGCCACCTTTTACAACACCCAAGGGAAGAAAGGGGGTGGTAGTATTCTTTAACCGCTACCCGACACGGTATTGTATTTAATAACAATAATCATTCTATTCTACGGCATGTTATCACCATACTGGTCAGATTGCACAGTTGTTATCATCGCAAAATCTTTACTATGTATGTATGTTACCGGAAATGTATGAAATCGCATCGCATGCCGTGGCTGTCATCGCATGCCGTGGCTGTCTTTAATTAAAAACTGTACTTAGATTAAGTTTGGAATTCACCCTATACCTATTGTTAGACTGTTGGTACATGTTTTTGTTGACTGCCCAATAAATAAATAAAATAAATAAAATAAATCTAGGAATTGTATACAACTCCTAGGAAATGTATACAATTCCTAGAAGCTATTTAAGAAAATTGTAAAATATTGTTTTATAAATTATTTAATACATACATATCCTGGGAAATGTATAAAAATAATGTTTTCTGTGATAAAACTCGTTGTTGAAATCAGAATAATAATTTTTTCACTCCTCTTGCTCAAAAAGAAAGTCATTGTAGCGTTCTAGAGCGAGGCTAAAATAGCTTTTCTTGCCATAGGGGATAAAGTAATTTTTTTTTAATTTTTGTCTGTCACATGACAATGAGCCTACAAAAACGAAAAAGTATTTAGTCTTAGGTAGAATAATCATGAATAAAGACTCGACTTATTACTGTTTACTTAGATCAACAACTTTTTTGAGATAGTTATTATTAAAGTTTATGGTAAAATTAAGGTAGGTAACGTCATTCGAACTAGAGTATCAGACCAGTCTTAGGTGGTGAACCTTTAGCACGTTAATCGCTTTTACGACACCCAAGAGAATCTCTATTCCCTTAAGAGGGGTTGGTAGTATTATTTTGATGAGGCCATCCGTGGGTCCATCCATCCATTCCCGTGGGTGTCGTTAAAGCAACTAATGGGTTAATTTTTTTATAAAATAAACCAATTCATATTGTATTGGATTGTTTAATTTTCTCGCATTCGTAGTGAAAAACATAGTGTAACACACGGCGCTAAAAACCCATTAAAACTCGGTTTCTATTTACTCCCTCGCTAAAGCTCGGGAATAAAACTACCTCGTATATAATGGGTCATTTTAGCCCCTTGTATAACAATCTACTATTATTAGGGCACTCGTTGAGACAATCAAGTAACAATCATACCGTACAAAGTCTTAAATTTCTGTTCTAGTATTTCTGTTGCCTAATATAAAAAAATAACCTCGAAATTCAAGACAATTGTCTTAAATTGTCTTAAATTTCTAACCTATCGCGTGACCTATAGGAGTAGGGTATCTACTGCTATTTAGGCATTGTGTAGATTTTCTAGTAAATGTGTCTTATGTAATTTATTTCACACATTTCCGGGCGATTTTAGGAATCACATACATTTTCTAGGAATTATATACAATAACGGATTAAATACATTTCCGTTAACATGTATACCTACCGTTTTACAGAAATGAAAACCATTGCAAGGACAGGTTTAAGGTTAACCAACCTTGTCCTAATTCGCGTTGATAAATCAAACCAAAAGATTAAAGATATCAATTACAAATAAAACGAGGTGCGGAACGGACTTTATTGCCGCCAGTATTACAGCAACTTAATGTCTTTCGACTGTATACCACAAATTAATGGCTCTATTTAGGTGTCATAATAAGGAGCCCGTTTTAGAATGAAGACATCGCTAAGAGGTATTACGTTGCACCATAGATACTACCACGCTAGCATTAAGAGGGTTAACGCATTTCGGATTCCCATACAATTTTCCAAGTTGTAAGTTTTTAAGACCAATAAGCCAATTTTAATGAAAGTTTGCATGCTAAAGTAAAATACAGGGATCGAAATAGTTTATTGAAAACATTTTTAAAAAAGGTTTATTTGGCTGAGTTGTTGCGATTTAAAGTCCACTATAGAAAGTTGAAAATCGCAATAACTCAGTTAAAAAAACGTTTTTTAGAAATGTTTTCATCAAACTATTTAAATCTCTATATTTTACTTCAGCATGCCGAGTTTTAACAAGATTAGCTTACAAGTTTTTAAAAATTTCAACTTGGAAATTTGTATGGGAAACCCAAATTCGCAAACCCTCTTAACCAACGTCGCAGCACTCACTAAGCAGTGTGGTATAATCGCTCATTAAAAGGATTCTTCCAACCCCTTTTTCCCTTGGGTATCGTAAAAGGCGACTAACGGACTAAAGACTGAACATACAGCATAGAGCGATGGGCTGAGCCCCACCCATCACGCTAAGCACATGTTCACTTGTAATTTGGTGAAATGTGGACTATGACAGTGCAGTCCGCAGTCCTGCTGTCTGCAGTCCTAATTGTCTAGTCTCTGACTAACCCTTTTGAGATAATAGTTGTGATTATGTATGCGTACTATGTGTATGTCACACTCACAGCAACAGCAATGCTTTAGGAGTCTTAGTGAGAGGTAGGTTTTGCATTTTTCCCTATTCCGGGTTAAGTGGACGGAGGGAAAGAACTAATAGTTCCGGTAATACCTCCCTCTGACATCGGGTATATATACGCTTCACAAATAAGCAGCAGCAATGCTTTTGGTGCTTTAGTGTACTCACTACAGACCCCATAGCATTGCCGATGCAAAGGAAGAGCTACCTACTATGGCCTGTGCGTCTCCATCATTCTAGGTTTTAGTGTGAGGAGCAAAAGAATCACATAACCAGGTCATTCCCGCTACCATCTCGGTTATGTACAAGTATAATAAATATTCCAGCTGCTGCTGCTAAAACATAGCCCGGCAAAATGATACTGAAAAGCGAAAAATTATATAAACAATATTTAATAACTAACATGAGCGGTGTCGCGTAGCGACTCTTTTTAATAACACTACCACACCACCCCCTGTCTCCCCTTGGGTATCGTAAAAGGCGACTAACGGATTAAAGACTACATCCAACAGCATAGAGAGGCGATGGGCTCACCACCTGTCACGCTGAGCACACGTGCAGTCGCTATTTGGTGAAACGTGGACCATAGTCCACGTCCACAGCAGAGGACTGCTTTTGTGGTCCTCATTGCCTAGTCTCTGACTAAACCTTCGGGGATAGTGGTCCTGATTATAGGTTTGTATCTAATAACATTTATATGTATTAAACATTACATTACCCATGCAATTTCTGTGATGAAACTCTAAACCGCTTAAGGCCTGCAAAGTGTTAAGGAGGAAAGATTGCACCTATCTGCAAAGTAATAAATCTGAATCTGATCTGAAACTCGGATAGTTTGACATTTAATATTCTACGACACACTTTGATTAAAATCGTTGCGTCTACTAGTAACCTTTATTGTTACATAAGCGTAAAAAGCTGTAGAAAACAACAACTAATTTTTCATTGCGCTATCTGCTATTTAATAATTCAATAATTATTGAAATCTATAAGCCGATTTTTAATTGTTTTAAACAAATACAATACATTTTAGTAGGTACATAACGCTTTCTTAAAATTACCGTATTCAAGAATATGATACTGAAATCATTATTGCAAGCATACGTACTCGGATAACCAATGATAGTAATATCCACAACTACTGAACATAAATGAAAAGACATGATATTATCTGAAAGTGATAGACAATGCCCAACATTTACAACTATGTAACGATAGTTATCTCCAAGAAGATACGACATTACAATCTTAGTTTACAGAAACATTTTGTAGTATTTATCACAAAGGATATTATATTTATCAAAGTTGGAGCATCTATATTATAAAATCATTTAGATAGAAAAATTTCTATATATTTGAGGGCTGTCAGAAACTCTTTTAATTTGTGGTAAAATACTTTTTTATAAATATTAACCCTTCATAAATAGAGGTTTGTGTTTTTCTAATTAGCCTGTCTGGTAACAGATGAACGTACAAAATGTACTGTTATTGCTGTTACCGGTATAGTGCATTATGGTATTTATCTTGTGCGTAGATAGTACAGACATTATCAATGATTAGTAATAATAACGGCTCCAGAGAAACTCGATAGAAGCATCAACCTTGTTTAAGATAAAACGGCGCCAAGCATGACAGTCTGCATACCGCGGGATAAACTACAGTCAGCCATGTAGAGTCACCATGCACTGAGGGTCCTGGTAAAATCTTCATTAAGTTCTAATTATTATTATTATTATTGTCAGCCTATTTTGTCCCACTGCAGGCAAAAACCTCCCCTCCTTTTTTCCTCCTTTATTCATTCAATTTCTATTTAGTGAATATGGTTAAATACTTTGTTATCACAATGTTACAGTTTAGATCTTCTACACTTCGAATAATTATTATTAATAGTAATCCTAAATTAAAAAAAAAATCACGAGCATATTTGCACCTTTTGTCAGGTGCACTACCAACTAATTCTATATAAAAATATTTATTATGCAATATTTTCAAAGTTTATGGTAATGTTAATCTTTAGCTTATGGTTATTTTAAAACTAATTTGAAATAAGAAAGAATTTATTAAAGCAGTACAACTAGTATTGACTATAATATAGTATGATGTTTATTTAATTACGTACTTTGCGATATTTCAGGGTTGAAAGATGACCACTATCATCGATAAATACTCTCAGTTCTACAAGGCACAAAAGACAACGTCGTCGGTCCGTGATGTTCCGTTTTGATGGGAAAGGCTAATAAATAAACTTTTCTCATAATTATAATATTAAGTTATTAGGATGCCACCCTAATCAAATACCGATTTAGATTATTTACAATTAACATCAATTCATGGTCACATAAGCTTTTCACAGAAACAGCTCTGAGGTGCCAGAGCAAGCATCATTTTATGCAAGTGATGGCTTTATCCCGATCACATAACAGCCAAGCACGCAAGCTTTCTCTAGTGCTGCGATAATACTTTAAGTACACTTTAAACAAGCGTCTTCTTTGAGCTAACTTGGAAACTGAAACGCTTTGAGATGAGACACTTTGTGATATATTTTATCTATCGTATCTGCGTCGCACGCCGGCTATGGTAGCGGATTGAGTGCCTGCCTCCTGTTCAGTGTTTCCACTTTAATGATTTCCTTTCCACTCGCCACAATTGAGATTTCCCCTTCTCAGGACTTTTTTCCCCTCAAAAATTATTCTGCTATAGTTTTACAAAAGGTAAAAACACTATCTAAAAAAAGGTCGTCGCAAGGTTGGTAGAAATAAACTATTAAAATTATTTTACGTTCTGTTACATGCAGTGTTAATAATATCATTTTTGGCGGCGGCAGCGTTACATATGACACTTATTGGAGGCTAAAAAGGTAAGTCAAATATGTGAAAAATTAAAACTTAAGCATAAACGCCGGGTTTCCTTTCCGCAAAATGGCGAGGTTTTTTTATTTTTTTGGTTAGGCTTATTTCCCCTAGATTTCACCTATTCATCCCCTTCTTTCCCCTTTTTCTTCCCCTCTGGACTAATTTCCCCTCAAAAGGGGAATTTAAAAGCACCACTCCTGTTTTAAGGCGAGTCCTTTTGAGCGGTTCTCCCTCGCTCTCTCGAGTCGGTACGACGGCGACGACGGTACGGGACGGGTATAATAGCGAAGCGGCGCAAATAGGCGCGTTTTGTAGGTTTTTATAGGTTTTTTGCCCTTATAGACTTTATAGGATTTAATGAATTAGCAGGTTCTAGTACTTTAAATAAATATTTACATGTAAAAATTATGTCGAAAATTTAGACTTTTATTTTATTTTATTTCGGGATTTTTTTATAATCTAGTAAAGTACATCTAATCGAATAACAAATTAGCACATTCTTTACGCAATATCCTTTAGTGTATTATATATTTTTATAAGAGCGTAATTTGATAGTAAATACATAAACCATTTGATCTAGTAAAACAGTTTTGCCCGCATTTACCAGTGACTCGCGCGGATAGTGGGGTGAGGGTGTGATTGCTGCACGTCCTATTTAGGAACAACTGGGAAAAATGTCATGTTGGGTGGTAAAGACCCAACAAGACGCAGCGAGTGTTTCCGTTTTCATCCCACTGTTTCATCCCTACATCCTAAAATAATATTAATAATTCCGTTTACAACCTAAAGATAATTTGAGCAGAATGTAATGGTAGCAGATAAATCAAAATAATACATTTAATTTTGTTAGTTAAATTAATATAATTGTTAGCTAACTTTTTTGCCTGTCCTCTACAATTGAAAGTAATTGACAATGGGTGGAAAGCGGAATACAGTTAAGGTTAAAAACGATATTAAATATCCGTGGGTTGAAAAAGTGGGTTCAGATTGAAACACTCGAAGCAGCATGCTTAGTGAGCCGTCGTCCTACATATAAGAGAGACAGTTACCCTACGAGTTTTACCAGCGAGTCCTTTTTTACACCACTTACGTTACGAAGCGAACTAGCATACGGTTTGTTTGATTAAAGAATATAAGCAAGCATAGACCTTTATATCGTCCTTGCTATAAGATAGCCAAGCTCCTCAATGGATGAGGATTCTGGGTGAAGCGCGCTTCCACCTTTAGGCCTTATCGTCTCTTTCTTTTTACCATCAAAAATAAAAGACGGTTTTCGTTGCTCATGGACGTTTGCAAGTGGATTCTGGGGTGTCACTCGCGCATTGTCGACGGAATTGGGCCCAACAGTGGCATGTTTGTAGACTTATGATTAATTATTACTTATGGTCTTTAAACAAAAAAGGCAAGTCACACAAAACATTGCTTTATAACACCCCCTTATTGGTAGGTCATTAAACGCAAATTATTATTAAAATACATCGCATAAATAAAGTAACTTTTAATGGGCTATTGTTGAGTACGATTTTGTTTCGTCTTGGATTACAGCCGCCACAACATCACCGTATAAAGCCAAACCACTTCCTACAATACGTGATTAAATTCCAAATATTTTTGATTGATATCATCGTTACACCAAATCTGTTGAAAATATTGGCAACACTTGCGCTTGCGCAAAACAAAGTATTTTAACAAGTAAGTTCGCATTCAACCCATCTCACGGTTAAGGACGAGACCACTTTTATTTATTAAATTTATAATAACAACTCCCCTAAATGTGAGTCGGACTTATACCCCCTACTCTAGAAGGAAAATTATAGTACTTAATAAAATAATCGACTGCCTCCCCATCAAAATAAAACCGCAAAACTAAGATAGTTTAAGAAATTTTGAGCACTGAAAAAATGTTATAAGTTTAGAAACAGACATAATATACTACTTTTACACAATTATTAATAAAAACTTCTATTAGCAACATTTCAGATTTAAACTATTATTATGTTTAATTTAGTTACGATTAGATACCTACAGTATTCAAACTTTTGCATTCGAAACCGTGTCGCGTAGCGGTGAAAGAATACTACCACCCCCTCTCTTCCCTTGGATGTCGTAAAAGACGACTGACGGACTATTAAGTCTGCCCATACATCCAACAGCTTAGAACGGCGATGGGATCACCACCTGTTACTCTAAGGACATATGCAGTCGCTATTTGGTGAAAAGTGGACTATGGCAGAGGACTGCTTTTGCGGTCCTCATTATCTAGTCTCTGACTAACCCTTCGGGATAACAGTTGTGATTATATGTATGTATACATTCGAAGCACTTCCTTATTTCAATGCATTCTCTATTGTAGTCAGCTTCGATTGCCATGCAGGATATAAGGATTTGCGTGTTTATCTAGTCTCAATACTTTCACTATCAAAAACAGTGTCTACGCTTTTGATGTTAAGGTTTAAAATGGCTATTGTTAGTAATGGCAGTAAAGACCTTTCTGTTTCTTGATGGTAAACGGCGCCAAGGGAGCATGTACATGTCGGGCGAGTCCGAGATGCGCTCATTCAAAACAGCACATTACCATAATGCAATACACGGAATGTTAGCGATGCCCTCATAAGGCGTATATATCTGCTTTAATATCCAATAAAAATATTTAATTTTACAGGAAGATGACTTTGTAATATTGTAGACGCTAAAGGCGAATGCCTGTTGACGGTTATATGTTTTTGGTATACCAACTACTTCAGACTCAACATATTAGTTATTTTAATATTTTTTCACACCACCTGCCCGACAATGTCAAATTATATGTCATGGAAACCTAACCTAAAGTATATCATTTAAGACCTGAAGTCTAGCAGGGCTAAATTTAATTATGACCCTCATCAATGTGATTTGAATTAACATAATGTAGAAAGGTACTTAGAGAAGAAAAATAAAACACAAATTAAAAAGAGGCGCGAATAATGAAAATTGCTTTGTTTTGATAAACAACAAATTACATAGGTACAAATTCTCATAAAAATGTCAAGTGACGATAGTGATTTGACTCCGAAGCCATTGACATTGCCAACAATCTACTCCCAGAAAAGTCCAAGGAATCGTACATGAAAGATGAAATGAAAGCCTACGACGATTTTTACAAATGGAAAACTACAAAGGGCATCAAGTTTGTATCTGAATCAGTGCTTTTAGTCAACTTCCAGCATTTATCATGTACAAAGAAGCCAAGTAGCCTATGGTGCTTCTATTCGATGCTCAGGTCAACATAAAGCATCAAAAATAATATACAAATTAATGCATACAAAAAATTACTGGCATTTTTAAAAAGGAAATCAGAAGGACATCGTCCTAAGAAATGAAAAGTTCTCACAGCTCGAAATCTGGAAATGTTTCTAAATGCCCCTGACCACAGCTTTCTTGCCACAAAAGTGAGTAGGTACCTACCTACCTATTGATTCAATTTTTCGTAACTAAAATAGCTACATACTTAGTATAGCTAAGTATAGGTACTAGCCATGAATCGATCGCTTGTGTGAAAGCTACTGATGTGAATGTTTCGACTAAGTTAAATAATTATTATTGTAAACATTAATATAATTACTATTATTTTAAACATTGGTTAGGTTTATGTGTTGTTATTAAAAATAACAAACTTTAATAGATTTGACAGACAGTATGTCAGTCAAATCTAAGAAAGTTTATACTTAACATGTATTAAATAAAAATTAATATAATAAGTGAGGTACCTTCCTACTTAAATACTACCCTACCTACCTATTTTTGTTACAGGTGGCATTGACTTTTGGAGTAAATGGCGCTTGACGTGGAAATTAACTCGTAAACATTAAAATCGAAGATATCGAAAAACATTCAGATTTGTTGCTTGTAAATTTGCCAGATACAAAATCAAAGAAAGACGGTCAATCGTAGTCCGTGGAGAATACGTAAGAATTATCGAAAAGTACCAAGCTTTACGCCCCTTTAATATAAACAGTAATAGATTTTTCGTAGCTCATAATATCGGCAAGTGCACCAGGCAAGTCATTGGAAAAAATAAGATCAGCAGCATGCCGAAAGAAATTGCGAAATACCTGAAATTGACAAATACCGAGCTCTACGCGGGCCATTGTTTCAGGAGAACATCGGCTACTCTATTGGCGGATTCAGGAGCAGACATGACCCAGATTAAAAGACACGGTGGCTGGAAATCTGATGTCATAGCAGAGGGCTATATTGAAAATTCTATACAAAATTAGGATAAAATAAGCTGCCGCATTGGTGACAACATCAAACTTAAAACACACAAACCTCAAGCACCACCTTCACCAACTTTCACGATCCAAAATGGTCCTCAGCAGACCCAAGTTTCTGAAACTTTACTTCAGTGATTTTGAGTAATACTTAAACAAACTCTACCTCAACTTCAATAAATAATTACCGAATAAAAACATAACTTTGTCTTTCCACAACTGTTCTAATGTATTAAAGATTACCTTTAACATTTAATTGTTTTGAATTGGTTAACTAACTGTAACTGTAATTGTAATTTTAAAAATACTTTGATTCTAGTACTATTAAATAAAATTATCTCGTAGATGGGTGAAAATTAGAGTATTCTCCTCGGGGATCAAGGGCATCTTGGGCGACCTTCCCACGCCGCACTCAGGATTCTTGTCTTATACTTTAAAATCCCTCGCTGCGTTCGGAAGTTAACACTAGAATCCTTCGTTTTGCTCGGGATTCAATACGGCGCCCGCTACATAAGATACTACTTTATCCCCTTGGTGCATAATCTACTATTAAAGAAAGTCGGGGAAGTGCTTTTTACTCATTTGCATACATACATGCATACACAAAGTCACTCAGAATTTTCAATAAACTAAACATTTATATTAACTTTTTGATAAAATTGTGAATGGCGCTTACGAATAACCGCGGCGCGGACCCCGCACCGCGCAACACCCGCGAGGGCTCGGAATTTTCGCTGACCGTCTAGCCCTCCCTAAAGCCGAAGATAGAAGCGCAATTCACCCGAAATTTTCTAATCTCTTACACTCGAAACATAACAATACTACTAACATTCTTGTTACGACGATAGATTAAGATAAGATAGAGTAGATAGCCAGGTATACTTAGAACCAGTTTTACCAATAACCTAACAGAGTACAATGTATCTTCCGCAGATAATTGAGCCCGAGACACATGGATCTGAGCCGCCAAGGGAAATTAAAAATTAAATTAAACTTTCTACAGTGCTCAAAACAAAAAAAACAATGACAATCAAAATTTATAGCTTTATTCTTGACGACAATTATTAATTGTTATTAACGGTATTGAAATCTATAATGGTTTATGAGTGTGACTAACATCCATTTGGTCTACGATGACAGATCACCTACACTATACACCTACGGCGAAATCTCGAGTGGGATTGGAGAAATTATAGTGTTTATGCGATAGATAAATATTTAACTAATCTAATACACGAAAAAGCGATTTGCCAAATAAGTAAACGCACTTATGAAAGTCGTGCAGCTTCAAGGACTTTCAAATCTTCAAACAAAAACTTTTTTGATTTCGGTTGTGGCTTTGCATTTTGCTGCTCATACAGTATCTTCCATTTGTCCTCCGCGTTACCTACACGTTATTTTTGCACCAAACAAAGCACAGTTCTGTAGTTCACTATTCTGTATAAAGCTGTGCAGTTTCTTGCACCCATCAATGGGTGGTAGGTTAAAAAAGATGTTTTGAACAATTCAAAGTGCTTGTTTTATAAGTTTTGGAATAAAAAATTGAACATTGCCTTTGACAGTACAGTCAAAAGGCCGAAACGTAAAAAAGATTTTTATTCCAGTATTTTTTTCAGGCGTTGACTGCACAGCTCCTGTTTCGCTGGCATTAACTAGATGGTATTATTTGTGAGCATAAATACTTTTAAGCAGGTCTCAGCATTTTTAAGATATTAATTTTAGCCTAGTCAGTTGCTAAGTTCTAGGTCGTTTAATTTTGAATATGTATCATGTCAATGATTTGTTTAATTACCTTTGCTTGTCACTCTCATACAGACAACTATTTTTATAGCGCCTGTATTTACATTGTAGCTCTGCTGAATACCCTACATTATTCGCCTGGCATGGACTAAATAATACTGTCTCTCTGGTGTGGACTAGACAGTACTGTTTTTAGGGCAAACTAGATGTTACTGATTTTCTTAGCGTTAACAAAATGGTTAATATTTCAGTACCCTGGCGTGAACTTAAGAGTACCTTTTCCTTTAAAAGAAATATACGTTTCTGCTATCCTGACGTGGAGTAGACGGTACTATTTAATTCGGAGTCACTAAAGGCAAATCAACAACAAATTTCCTGATTTCATAAGTTAATTAATTTAGGATTAGTCTTTGTTCAGTTAATTTGTTAAAACAAATCAACAATAAGTTATCCTATTTTTTTTATTTTACTTCTTATCTTCTTATCTTATCTTATCTAGTGGGGCCTGCAGAGGTCTCCCTCTCGCAGTAGCACGTCGACCCATTGGGATCTTTTGTGCCACCCCGTCCTATCACTCTGCCTCCTCAGTGAAGATAATTGCCATAAGCTTGGCAATGTCCTTGAGGGCGAAGAGCCTAAGATCTTCTGGTTTGGGGTAGGCCGATCCCAGAAGATTCATTCTTTTCCTGGCAAAAGAGTCGCAGTCACACAGTAGGTGCTGCATAGACTCCGTTTCCCCTCCACATGCCCTGCACAGGTTGTCTGTTGCTAGTTGCATTTTGTGGAGCATTTGTTTAGTGGCATAGTGCCCAGTCAGGGCACCGGTGATTAATCGGGCCTGCCTTCTGCTACCTCCGCATATGATCTTACTCCGTCCTAGGGCGCCTTCGCCTATAAAGGATTGTGAGTGTCTTATGCCGGGTAGCTCTTTCCATTCGGTTTCATGCCTGTTTTGGATATGGTCCTTGAAGGCTTTGTTGATGGTACTCGATGCTAGTGCCACAAATGGCTCAGGGCCAATATATGGGGTCTCTGAGCCCTCCCTAGCAAGTGCATCGGCCATCTCGTTGCCATGGATTCTCATGTGGCCTGGTACCCAGATCAATCTCACCCTGTTGTGCCTACCTAGCTTTGTTTAAGGCTTTCGTAGTTTCAAGCACAAGGCTGGAGTTGATTCGAGGCGTTATAAGTGACTTAAGCGCGGCTTGGCTGTCACTCAGGATGAATATGTTACGCTTCTTGGGAGCGATTTCTAAATTCTTTTTAGCGCACAGGAGAATTGCGAAAGTTTCTGCCTGATAAACAGTAGCGAACTTTCCCATACTCTGACTGTGTTTAAAATCATTGCTAAAGATACCTGCTCCAGTGTCCGACTTCATTTTGCATCCGTCGGTGTACCAGATCAGGCTGTCTTTCTCTGGAGACGGTGGATGTTTCCATTGGTCCCGAGTTGGGACATGTATACTGAATTTCTTTTCGAACATGTACTTTGGGGCAATCTTGTCGCACCTCATTTCCATGATCCTATCAAGGGTATCATTATGTTCCCATTTTGTGTGTCTGGTCAGAGGCAAAGATGCGTCCCAGAGCCCGGCCACCTTTAGTCTGTGTAGCGCTTTCCTTGCCTCCGTCTCTATGACACTGTGCAGAGGTGGGAGGTCCGTGAGGACCTCCAGTGCCGCTGTCGGTGTGGTTCTAAATGCCCCGGTAATCGCCAGGCATACTGTTCTCTGTAGTTTGCTCAAACCATTCTTACAGATCTTTAGCCTTGTCCTGGGCCACCAGACGATGCTGCCGTATGTAAGAATCGGCCGCACCATCATCATGTAGATCCATCTTATGATTTTGGGGTTGAGTCCCCACATTTTGCCATAAGTGGACCGGCACATACCAAAGACCCTATAGGCCTTGACGACAGTCGTATCCATGTGCTGTTTCCAGGTGAGTTCCTTATCTAGTGTTAAGCCTAGATATTTCACTTCTCTGGACCAAGGAAGCTGGGTGCCGTAAAGCGTTAAGTTTCCCAGTTTCGTAGTTTTTCATTCTAGTAAAGGAGATGGCGGTCGTTTTTCCCGGGTTTACAGATAGATGATTGGTATTACACCAACCTTCCAGCAAACACAGGGCACGTTGCATTAGCTCCGATACCGTGGAGGGAACTTTCCCACTGACCGTGATAACTAGATCATCAGCGTAACCAACCTTAAAGAATGGTCCATGGTTCAGTTTTGCTATGATTGAATCAACCACAAGGCTCCATAGCAAAGGAGAGAGAAGCCCCCCTTGCGGGCACCCTCTAGTTGTCTGAACAAGTAAGCTGTCCCCTAGTAGTTTCGAGTAGATGATTCTACCCTTTAGCATACATTCAATCCATTTGCAGATCGGTTGTGGCACGCCATGATCCCTGGCTGCAACATTAATGGAGTCAAAGGTTGTGCTATCGAATGCACCTTCAATATCTACGAATGTGCAGACGCAGATCTCTTTGATAGGATGAGAAAGGATTAGGAAATAAGGGAAGGAAAATGGTAAGGAGAGGAGTTGCTGTGGATGGGATCATGGGATTAAGGGTATGGGAATGGCCCACCGTGCGGGATATCACTGGCGGGTTAGCCCCCCACACTCGGCTGCTGAACGTCGCAAGGTAAGTGGTAGGTGTGCGATGCTTGCTTAGTGACGACAACATTATCCAGGACCGACGACTCACTTTAGAGTGAGTCCGCCGCCTGTCTGTACATGTGGTCGACAGGACAGGACGGCGACGTGGACGTGTGTGAATAGGACTTGACGGCAGACGCTGCTAGCTCAACATCGCACACTTGAGCATACATCCAACCGCCCTTCGGCCCCAAAATTCATTTTACTTCACCTATAAGTATCTCACTGCTAGGCACAGGTCTTCCCGTTTTAGTGAGTAAGGATAACTTTCTGTTGCTTAGTCTTCGTTCGGTAATTCCAACGACTAGTCTTGAGAAATAAACAAATTAGGTAAAATTACAAGTAGTAACGAATTGTTTAGGTGTTAGGTACCTATTTACATATATATGTACATACATATGTACCTAAATAGGTACATACATACCTACATTCGCGACTATTATAACTTAAGGGTCAGGGACTAGGCAATAAGGACCACAAAATTAGTTCTCTTCCATAGTTCACGTTTCACCAAGAAACAACTACACATGTATTGTGAGTCCATCGCCGCTCTATGCTGTTGGATTTATGTGCAATATTTAGTCCGTTATTCGTCTTTTACGCCACTCGTCACTCAAGAAAGGTGATGGGTAGGCAGAATTCTTTTAATGAGCCTCCACACACATAGCTCGAGTCGTCACATCTTCTTCGTCGAGTCCTCATGACTGAGGGTCGTGACCACACTCAGAAAAAAAAGTTGTGAAATCAACAGGAAAAGGTTGTTAGCCAGGAGCCAACAGAGTAGGGTTGCTGGCGCAGCTACTCCAATTTTGCGAAAAAATATTGCGAATCAAACAAAGTGGAAATACTAATTTTCACAATATGGACTTATCTAATTTCACAAAGGCATGTTTTCACAATTTTACTCTGTTGGCTCCTGGCTAACAAAGTTAAGCGTGTGAATATCGCAGTGTTATACTTGTGTTATCTAGCAATGCACGGTTTGCTACAGTAGCAATCTTGCGGTTGTGATTCACACAATGTTAAACTTTGTGGTTCTACTTATGTTAACTTTGCTTGATATTAACTGCTGCTTCGCAAACTGAACCTTGTGAAAATAACAGTTCTTAACTAAAGACTCACAGTTGTGATTCACGCAATATCGCCTTTCAACCTTGTGATTCTAGCTATGTGTACTTTGCGTTATTAGAGACTTTCAAGTTGTGATTCTAACAGAGCTGTGATATTAAAGTTGCGATTCACGCAAAGTCGCTTTTCAACCTTGTGGTTCTGGCTATGTGTACTTTGCGTTATTAGAGACTTTCAAGTTGTGATTCTAACAGAGCAGTGATATTAAAGTTGCGATTCACGCAAAGTCACCTTTCAACCTTGTGGTTCTAGCTATGTGTACTTTGCGTTATTAAAGACTTTCAAGTTGTGATTCTAACAGAGGTGTGATATTAAAGTTGCGATTCACGCAAAGTCGCCTTTCAACCTTGTGGTTCTAGCTATGTGTACTTTGCGTTATTAAAGACTTTCAAGTTGTGATTCTAGCAGAGGTGTGATATTAAAGTTGCGATTCACGCAAAGTCGCTCTTCAACCTTGTGGTTCTGGCTATGTGTACTTTGCGTTATTAGAGACTTTCAAGTTGTGATTCTAACAGAGCTGTGATATTAAAGTTGCGATTCACGCAAAGTCGTTTTTCAACCTTGTGGTTCTGGCTATGTGTACTTTGCGTTATTAGAGACTTTCAAGTTGTGATTCTAACAGAGCAGTGATATTAAAGTTGCGATTCACGCAAAGTCACCTTTCAACCTTGTGGTTCTAGCTATGTGTACTTTGCGTTATTAGAGACTTTAAAGTTGTGATTCTAACAGAGCTGTGATATTAAAGTTGCGATTCACGCAAAGTCAACTTTCAACCTTGTGGTTCTAGCTATGTGTACTTTGCGTTATTAAAGACTTTCAAGTTGTGATTCTAACAGAGCTGTGATATTAAAGTTGCGATTCACGCAAAGTCGCCTTTCAACCTTGTGGTTCTAGCTATGTGTACTTTGCGTTATTAAAGACTTTCAAGTTGTGATTCTAACAGAGGTGTGATATTAAAGTTGCGTTTCACGCAAAGTCGCTTTTCAACCTTGTGGTTCTAGCTATGTGTACTTTGCGATATTAGAGACTTTCAAGTTGTGATTCTAACAGAGCTGTGATATTAAAGTTGCGATTCACGCAAAGTCGCCTTTCAACCTTGTGGTTCTGGCTATGTGTACTTTGCGTTATTAGAGACTTTCAAGTTGTGATTCTAACAGAGCTGTGATATTAAAGTTGCAATTCACGCAAAGTCGCTTTTCAACCTTGTGGTTCTAGCTATGTGTACTTTGCGTTATTAGAGACTTTCAAGTTGTGATTCTAACAGAGCTGTGATATTAAAGTTGCGTTTCACGCAAAGTCGCTTTTCAACCTTGTGGTTCTGGCTATGTGTACTTTGCGTTATTAGACTTTCAAGTTGTGATTCTAACAGAGCTGTGATATTAAAATTGCGATTCACGCAAAGTTGCTTTTCAACCTTGTGGTTCTGGCTATGTGTACTTTGCGTTATTAGAGACTTTTAAGTTGTGATTCTAACAGAGCTGTGATATTAAAGTTGCGATTCACGCAAAGTCGCTTTTCAACCTTGTGGTTCTGGCTATGTGTACTTTGCGTTATTAGAGACTTTCAAGTTGTGATTCTAACAGAGGTGTGATATTAAAGTTGCGATTCACGCAAAGTCGCCTTTCAACCTTGTGGTTCTAGCTATGTGTACTTTGCGTTATTAAAGACTTTCAAGTTGTAATTCTAACAGAGGTGTGATATTAAAGTTGCGATTCACGCAAAGTCGCCTTTCAACCTTGTGGTTCTAACTATGTGTACTTTGCGTTATTAGAGACATTCAAGTTGTGATTCTAACAAAGGTGTGATATTAAAGTTGCGATTCAGTCTCCTTACAACCTTGTGGAAGAACCACAACGTAAGGGGACTGCGTGAATCGCAACTTTAATATCACAACTCTGTCAGAACCGCAACTCGAAAGTATCTAATAAAGCAAAATACGTACCAAGAACCACAAGGTTGAAAGGCGATTTTGCATGAATCGCAACTTTAATATGACAGCTCTGTTAGAATCACAACTTGAAAGTCTTTAATAACGCAAAGTACACTTAGCTAGAACCACAAGGTTGAAAGGCGACTTTGCGTGAATCGCAACTTTAATATGACAGCTGTCAGAACCGCAACTCGAAAGTATCTAATAAAGCAAAATACGTACCAAGAACGACAAGGTGATTTTGCATGAATCGCAACATTTATAGCACATCTCTGTTGCTGCACTGTCCTCTTCCTAAAAAATGAAACAATAAAGTATTAAAAGTAATCAATGTTTATTTTTCATGTCTTTTTTACAGGTTAAGTAAACACAATAATCTTATAATATTATAGGAACACTATCTCGGGTAGATCTATACCCAGCAGTGGGATTGGATAGATCTATTGCTACAAGGCTGCGTTTCCACCAGAGATTTGTAGCGAGGGATGTGTTCCAATAGAATCACAGCAGTTACCTAGCCTCAATGAGCGCAGTGATTATAATGGTTCTTAAAAACACACCCCTTGCTACATATCTCTGGTGGAAACGCAGCCTTATACAGTTACATTATTCAATTAGGTACTTGCTACCTTTAAAAACACATGATAATACTATTCCTACCAGGTTATACCTACTGCTTTATTAATATGTTTGATTGTATGAGCCCAGTGAATATAACCTGATGAGATTGATTTCCATTTATAATATTATGAAATATTCTGAAAAAGATCTAATAACTAAAAATATACTTACGGTGGAGGATTTGTATTAAAATGGATTTTACCATCTAGGAGCGAAGATTGTTTGTATACTGAAATAACTGTAATAGGCTATTATTTTGGTCTGTATTTGATAATAATTAGTGTGGTTAATATATCTATTAATCCACTGTTTTCTCTAACTCTTGTTATTTCAGCATACAAACAATCTTCGCCCCTAGATGGTAAAATCAATTTGTAATAAAATCATACCACCTTAAACAAAATTATAATAAAACAAAACTAACTATTATAACAAAATTATACTTAATAATAAAATTATACCCCGTCGTTTACTTAATTCACCTGCGTTATTGCACCCAGGTGAATTAAATATTCTATTTGTAATCTTAATTCACCTAGGTACATCATGTATACTTCGTTTACTTAATTTGCACGCGTTAATGCACCCAGGTGAATTAATATTCTATATTTATTAAAAAAAAATTCTTTTTTCTATACCTAGATGAATAACCGCAGGTGAATTAAGTAAACGAAGTATACATAATGTACCTAGGTGAATTAAGATTACAAATAGAATATTTAATTCACCTGGGTGCAATAACGCAGGTGAATTAAGTAAACGACGCCAATTATACATGGTAGTACATAGGGCCGTATGCTATTTAGGTTGGTTAAATCGGTTTAGTCAGTACAATATGGAGCTCGGGATGATTAATGTCACATCCAATGACTACAGAATTGCATACAAACGGATGTTGCATGGAATCCTGATCAATATATATTGGCTCTTGAGATGAGTCCAGAACATTATATGCGTGATAATGATCATCAAAACCGATTGTTTTTAAGAGCTTAGCCCTAATTATTATTTTACATAATCCATCAACATAGACTTCTTGTACCTTAGCGAAGCATACATTTTCCTCCTCGATGGATGAAACAATTATAGAATTTAATTTATACCGCTCAGAACACTTCTCAGCCCAGCTGACTTTATATAAACTATGAATATTGGTTATTTTTAATATATCTACAATCTGTTTAACTTTTCTACTAAGTATTTTTTTTTTTATACCGAAAGTTACAGAAGGCGATACCGTAGTTCCCTTTAGAAAAGTATCATTTAATGTCAACTGATGTTTGACGAAACATCATTCCAACCAGGGCCTATGGCAACAATATACGGAAGTACAGGTACCTTTTTATCTATGAGTTTCGCTTGCCGTTCTAAGCGATGGGTTTCAACGTCAGAAGAAGATGCCACTAAACTCAAAAAGGCACTGCTAACTTCTGCTCGTGACGGATTCCAAGGTTTTCTTGTACCTTTAACAGGAATCGTATGCATTTGCTTCAATAGCAAGGGTATGGATAGGAAAGCTGCCACATTTGCTTGTTCCTCTCCCACTGGAAATAATTTTATTTGTTATTAGTACATACTAATAATCTTAAATTATTAATTTTAAATATAATTTTGAACTTCCTCACAGCTCAGTTAGAAGGAGTTTTGCTTACTGGCTCTAGGTTGTGGGTTCTATCCGCACCAAGAACTTTTAAATTGGTATAACAGAACTTTTAAAAGTGGTTTTTAAATGACAAAGTAATGCAGTAACAAACATTTAACTTAAAAATACAACAAAATTGAGGAGCTCCTTGTCTGTTAAAAATTTTGCACCTGTAAGTCATTTCGCCATGCTCTGTAAGTTAAAGTAACGGTTGATTTAGTAAAGCTTTGTTAATTTTCAAACGTCTCAGTAACATATCCTACGTCAGATGGTTAATATTGTGATATCAACCGTTAGTTAACTAACAGAGCTTGGTGAAATCAGGGCTTAGCCTAGCCTACTTAATCATGATATGACATTTATTGAATCCAACTTTACTCACAAGTTCCAAGTTCTAAGACAGACTGTATAGAAATGTCAGCTCGTGTCAGTTGTTGGGATTTTTCATCCAATAATGCTAGCAAACGGCCTTTTAGTATTGGGAACTTTTCTTCAAACTTTTCTTTGGTGTTTGGATAAATTTCATCGAAGTCGCTTGCCAGCTTCATGAAACAAAAAAAAAACAATATTAGGTACTTAAATCACAACAGTATAATCTTCAGTGACACTTACAAGAGCTGATCATAGTTATTTTGTGATAATTAAGTTAAAAAACTTGACAAACCTCCTACTTTTTTACTTGAAGTCGGTTAAAAATAAACAACATCACTCACCAATTCATAACCCCATGGACATTGAAGTGCAGGGAATTCTTTAAAGTAGGTTATATGGTCGCTTTCCTTGAGTATATCTATTCTTCCCCTAAGACAGTTCTTCCATTTGGAGTTGACTAAATCCCTGGGTGAAGACGAGGCCTTCAGCCACTGCAAATAGCTCTCTCCAGACTCTTCCTGATCTCCAATTTTCTTTGAATTAAATGATTCTGGCAGGGGCCGAACCCGTACTGGTTCTGTACTTGTCCTGGCTTTCTTTTTAGTGCTGCTATCACTGCTATCGTCACTGCTGCGACTCCTGCTGCGGCGGTTTTCTGCAGGTACTAGTCTTCGCCGAACTGTGATAAGCCGATTAACAATGAGGCCGCTGGCCTGCAAAACCCGACCATCTAGTATACGAAAGGGACTGTAATAGACTGCTTTCGTTTCCCCTGGGAATAGTGTGATTATTTCAGTTGTCCAATTTTCCCACACTTCTTTTCTGATAGGGTCTGATATTTTTTTTAATTTGCGGATCTCCGCCTCCACAATTATGGCAGTGAGTATTTTTCGATCTTTTGTTGTTAAAAATGTTCTGCTTAAAATTGGTTTTCCCGCTGACGTGTTTTCTAAAATGGTCTTTAGACTTGCAGACCCTGTGTTAAAAAAATCTACCGAAGTTATTATTTCATCTGCGATTTCCCACTCCTGAAACAAGAGAAAATGTTTGATTAAAAATACAAATCAAAAAAGCATACACAATTATTCTATCAGCTATCCGATTCCCACAGCACAATCTCCGTTCCTTCCAAAATCTGTTGGCTGGTTTAGGAGTTGGCGGATATACCTACAGACAGACAGACTTTGTTTACTATGTACAGATAAACCAATAAATAAATATTTACGGACATTCCACACATCACTATCTAGCCCCAAACTAAGAAAAGCTTGTATTAAGGAACCAGATAGCTAATATAATACTTATATATTTTTAAACATTTATAAGTTCATCATACAAATGTTTGTTATCGGTGGGGATCGAACCCACAACCTACAACGGCGAAAGCACAGCTACTACCAACAAGCTATGAGGGCTGTTATAAATAAATCAAGTAATTTTTAAACTTACAGCACAGCCCGTGTCTATGACTGTTATTCCAGGAGAATTAAATCCACTACTGGCATTGGAGACTATCACAGGTGACAAAAATGTGTCAGGCTTTCGGGATGTGGAAGATGACTCAGCAGCAGGCGGAGCAGTGTCCACAGTGGTTGGTAGACCAGGGGAGCAATTAGAACCTGGGTCCACTAGATTTGTCTGTAACAAAGAAAGAACTTGATTAGTCATAATGCTACCATATGTACACTACATAAGGAAGTTACCCTTGAAATTTCATACTGCTAGGACTATAGGTTAAGGCTGTGCATTGATTGTCAGCCAATATGTACTACCATAAAACAATAAATTGTATTTGTACATACCTCTGAAGTTTCAAGAGTCCACGTTGATAGGTCAGAATCAGATGTCAAATGACCAGCCCTAAATGGAGGAGTCACATGCACCGGCTTTTCCTGAAGCATCTGTAAAATAACATTATGACATGATGCATGTGATGAACTAAGTTGCAAGGTAGGTAGTAGGATAAGTAAGCAAGCAAAGTAACTTACTAATTCTTTATATCGGGCTAGTGCTAATCGCAACTTTCCTTTATTTACCACCCCTGGGACCAGCAGGGATAATTCGTGGTCATTTGCCTGCAGAAGAAAGTCTAGGTCTGCTTCCTGATCTAGAAGCATAAAAAAACCATGACCTGCAGCGAAGTAGATAAGTACAGGTAGGTACCAACGGACTTTATGGATGAAAAAGGGTGCGGTTTTGGATAAAAAAACGCATACACTGCAATATAGAAAGCCAGATGGAAAGAGCACCACGGAACAAAACGATTCGTTTTCAAGTTCAAACAAGTCGCTTCGCGTCATCGCTCCGCTGCGCCAGATTTTGAACAGAACATTGTTCGAAAACATGTTTAAGGGGCGTGGCCCATTGAGTAATAATGTGGCCCATTGAGTAATTTATGTTTTCGAACAATGTTCTGTTCAAAATCTGGCGTAACGGACCCGGCTTTACTCGACCATGCAAAACATGCAAAAAAAACATGGCGACGAGACGCAGCGTCGCGTCGTACAACTTACCTACATTTTCTTTTTAGCTAGATAGAGTCGCCGGCACGTATGGCTACAAGTTTGCGCATAGGCTTTACAACCAAAGATACTTAAAAAATTACTTCTGCGCATCTAACGACTTTCGCCAAGTTACGTGCCGGGGACTAGGTATACTTGGCTAGAATAAAAACTTACCCGTGAGCGGTTGCAGCAGGCTGATGAGGTTGTTGTCGAGTAAAAAGTCTGCCAGCGTGTCTTGCTGATCCATTTATGCGTTTTACGAGGTGTAATTACTTTAAACGATGCGATACCCCCGAAGACGCTAGCAGCAATGGCAGCGGAAATTGCGGAAATGCGAATGACAAACAAGAATGACAATGTTGCCATAAAATCGAGAAAATAACGTTGTAATATTCACAAGCTTAAAATGCGTTTTTATCTATGTTAGGGATCCCTCGCAATGTTAGAATATCGTTTTAACAATAATAGACATTGCTAATTTTTTTACATTGCGACATTCTTTATTTTCGAAAATAAACGTTGTGGTTTTTACAAGCCTAAATTTGCGTTTTTAACTACTTTTTGTATATTTGCCTTCGCAATGGCTATATTGTTATTTTATCAATAAAAACATTGTTAGAATAACTTTACACTGTGTCTTTCTCAATATTCGGGAATCCATGTTGTCATTTTCACAAGCATGGATCTGTATTTTTATCTAAGTTTTTACATCACGCCATGTTTGAGTTGCGTTGTTAACAATTTCGAATTTAAAGTAGGTTGGTATAGGTATATACCTTAGGGCTTAAGCATACCTACCTTACCTACTAGATTCTTCCTATTAGTAGTATCTACCTACTTAGATTTCTTGTTGTACGAATACGATTTTCATGCCCGGGCCACACTACTGTACCGTCAACGTCAAATGCCCATGATTGCAATAAACATCGCGATAATTATTCCAATAATTCTCGCGACAAATTGAGTGGCCACACCTGAACGGTCAACGTCAATGCTCATTCATTGGTGGCGTGGTAAAATTGGCGATGTTCCAGAGTACATTATAGGTACAGAGGCCAGCACATCAAGCTACCCCAATTTGTCAAATTTCTTTGATAGATTTTCAATTTTACTTCAAAGGAATAAGGTTTATCAATTGGGAAAATTTGACAGAAAAAAATCTAAATAAATAAATAAAAAGTAAATCTCTTTGATCTCCAAAAAATACCGCCACCCGAGTTATCGCCTAGTATTGAGTTAAACTAATAGAGGAGCAAACCTCATTACTAGAGTTGGGAAAAAGTGCTTATTTTATTTTAACGTATAAGCATTGCACGATTTTCAAAAAGCATGCCATTAAAAATGCTTTTTGCTGTTTTGCTTAGAAAAAGCTGGCTACGTATTTAAATGAAAAACGTAAAGTTGTCTGTCTGCTTCTCGTTTTTCGTTTAAACATAACGTTGCCAGCTTTTTGTAAGTAAAAAGCTAAAAAGCAAACAGCATTTAAGTTTTGACTTTTTTATATTTTTCTTTCATTATTACATTCGGCAATTTATCATCGTGGATCTGCTAAAAAAAATCTGAAATACTGGAAGTATTGATATAGATATAGAGACCTCATAGATGGCGGGACGTACACTTTTATAAGTGAAAAGCTTATTAAGTGTAAACCTAAAAGCATGCCTAGTACTTTTGTCTAAAAGTATACTTTTTTAAGTGCTTTTGCTTTTAACGCCCACCTCTGCTCATTACCGCGCGTCCTAAAAAATGTAACCACTATTTAACCGCGACGACGTAGCTTTGAAACCAATAAACATTTCAATGTAAACATATAACTGTCTCATCTACACAAGTCGCAAGAACCATGCTGTCACTAAAATAAGACAAAGACAGATACATAGTCATGCGCTGGCGGGCTAGTGTTGCCTGCCATATGAATTTTACCCCAAAATAAGAAAAAAAAGATAATTTTTGAAAGCAATTGTTTTATAAAATACATGAATTTAAATAAATACTAATATTTTAAGAGGAAAGATTTTGTTTGTTTGTTTGCATGTAGCCGATAAACTCGGGAACTACTGAATCGATTTTAATATTATTTTTTACCATACGAAATGTCAAACAGTAGTAAGTAGGCATTTGCTTGCAATGTGTGTCGCGATTTATGCCGTTGACATAGTTTTAATATGATGTTTATAAATATAAGGTGACTGCTAGAAACCGCAAGAAACTTCAAGGGCTGGTCAGGTCAAGTGTTTTAGACATGACAAAAATAAGAAAAGAGAAATTCGTGCATTTTTATTTTTCATTAAATAATTCATTTTATGATTTTTAATTTGATAGTCTTTGAGTATCTAATTTATTTTAAAGCAATAATAAATAATGAAAGATAAAATAAAAGAATTGAACTATTATTTACAACGCGCGGGCAGCGGCCGGCCGTGGACCCACCCGTCTGTTGAAACGTCCGCGTCAGCTGGGCGATAAGTATCTACGTTAGTCTGCAATCTTTTTTTGTCATTTTTGTCATGTTTAAAACACTTGACCTGACCAGCCCTTGAAGTTTCTTGCAGTTTCTAGCAGTCACATTATATGTATTTAAGTATGGATATCCGTTAACTGGCCGCCATAGTACAAGCTTCGGCTTAGTTTGAGGCTAGCTCATTGGTGTGATTGTTGAAATATATTTATTTATTAATTATTTACTTTACGAAGATAAAGTTGCGAGGAACAGCTATTATTATTTAAATGACATGTCTTGCTTACTAGATACATAAAAGTAAGAATAAGTAATGAAATAATGAGGATCTATCTTGTTTTAATATTTTTTATTGAGTTTTATTAAATGTTATGATTATTAATAAATTATACCTATACCACTATGATTGCCATAATGGTAGTTTATTTATACAAACAGTAATCAAACTCCGCTATGAAGCATCAGTTTTGAGTTCAGTCTCTTTTTTGTATGTTTTCATGGTATAATCCTGTTTAATATTTAAAACACAATATTTCTTCTCACGGCGTCCTGCATCTTTAGGCACTACGCGAACCCCGCAGATGACCACTTTTGCGATTTTATCAAAGTCTTAAAAGTTGTTAAAACCCCAACGTATACAGTCAATGTTTGGCTTACCTTGTGAATCACACAAACTTAAACTATGCGAATCCCGCAGAATACCGACTTTGTGGTATTGTAAAAATTTTAAAAGTTGTTAAAACTGCAACTTATTCAGGCTTACCTTGTGAATCACTCACACTTGAACTATGCGAATGCCGCAAAATACCAACTTTGCGATATTGTCAAAGTTATAAAAGTTGTTAAAACTGCAACTTATTCAGGCTTACCTTGTGAATCACACAAACTCAAACTATGCGAAACTCGCAGATTACCACACTTGCGATTTTATCAAAGTCCTAAAAGTTGTTAAAACCACAACTTATACAGTCAATGTTTGGCTTACCTTGTGAATCACACAAACTTGAACTATGCGAATCCCGCAAAATACCGACTTTGTGGTATTGTCAAAGTTTTAAAAGTTGTTAAAACTGCAACTTATTCAGGCTTACCTTGTGAATCACACAAACTTGAACTATGCGAATCCCGCAGAATACCGATTTTGTGGTATTGTCAAAGTTTTAAAAGTTGTTAAAACTGCAACTTATTCAGGCTTACCTTGTGAATCACACAAACTCAAACTATGCGAAACTCGCAGATTACCACACTTGCGATTTTATCAAAGTCCTAAAAGTTGTTAAAACCACAACTTATACAGTCAATGTTTGGCTTACCTTGTGAATCACACAAACTTGAACTATGCGAATCCCGCAGAATACCGACTTTGTGGTATTGTCAAAGTTTTAAAAGTTGTTAAAACTACAACTTATTCAGGCTTACCTTGTGAATCACACAAACTCAAACTATGCGAAACTCGCAGATTACCACACTTGCGATTTTATCAAAGTCCTAAAAGTTGTTAAAACCACAACTTATACAGTCAATGTTTGGCTTACCTTGTGAATCACACAAACTTGAACTATGCGAATCCCGCAGAATACCGACTTTGTGGTATTGTCAAAGTTTTAAAAGTTGTTAAAACTGCAATATATTCAGGCTTACCTTGTGAATCACACAAACTTGAACTATGCGAATCCCGCAAAATACGGACTATGCGATATTGTCAAAGTTTTAAAAGTTGTTAAAACTGCAACTTATTCAGGCTTACCTTGTGAATCACACAAACTTGAACTATGCGAATCCCGCAGAATACCGACTTTGTGGTATTGTCAAAGTTTTAAAAGTTGTTAAAACTGCAACTTATTCAGGCTTACCTTGTGAATCACACAAACTTGAACTATGCGAAACTCGCAGATTACCACACTTGCGATTTTATCAAAGTCCTAAAAGTTGTTAAAACCACAACTTATACAGTCAATGTTTGGCTTACCTTGTGAATCACACAAACTTGAACTATGCGAATCCCGCAGAATACCGACTTTGTGGTATTGTCAAAGTTTTAAAAGTTGTTAAAACTGCAACTTATTCAGGCTTACCTTGTGAATCACACAAACTTGAACTATGCGAATCCCGCAGAATACCGACTTTGTGGTATTGTCAAAGTTTTAAAAGTTGTTAAGACTGCAACTTATTCAGGCTTACCTTGTGAATCACACAAACTTGAACTATGCGAATACCGCAGAATACCGACTTTGTGATATTATCACAGCCCAGAAAATTGCTAATGCCACAACATTAAAAACAATGTGCGGCTTACATTGTCAACGAGACAACTGATAACAATGTGATCTTCGCAAAATACTCCTTTGCGGTTTTATCAAAGAAGCCTAAAAATTGTTAATGCCACAATAATTATATTGTTGCATTCACAATAATTGCGTTTCACAAAAAAAAAGTTGCTGGGGCAGCAAAGGGTATGTTGCTGCATTCACAAAAATCTTTTGTTAATTTCGCAATAATCTGCTCGCAATGTAAAACTGCAGCCTTGTCTCAGGATTTTTTTCTGAGTGCACCAAAAACAGATTTGCGGACCAGGGCTCTCCAGGAGGTCCTATCACGGGCTATGCGGATAGCCGCCTGCATGGTGCATTGCAGGGTTTCAAGGACTGCATTGGTCCACCGGGCAGGTGCTCTGCCTCTGTTTCTTCGTCCCTCAACGTGGCCCATGCTAGAACAAGCTTCTTTAGATTACCAGGCTCTCGGCGTGCGACGTGACCAAAAAAGGAAAGCGATCTTTCGAGGCTGACAGATAATAGGCGGGTTTTAATGCCAAGCTCCTGATGATAGACTTGTTAGAAATTATTGTTTTTCTAAATTGCACCGGGTCTGGGTGTTCTCTATGTAAAATAAGTATGTATTTAAGTATGTTTATCCGTTGTCTAGTAACCATTTAACGAGTTTCATAAGGAAGCTTCTCTTGGGCTGGAAAATTGATGTGAGTGTAGGAAAGTTTATTTATTAGCGTAGTTTCGTTGGCGAACCTTAAGTTGTTGATACGATGACCGCCGACTCTGATTCCGCCGTCGTCGTCACATACACAGCTCTAAAACTCCAAATATCCTTTAATCACATACGTCTACATGAGATGTCGATTACAAAACAAAAAACTGTTGAGCAACACTTCCCGCTGCGTACCCGTTAACGATGTGGATACGTTCCCGAATAGTCCAACTGTGTGTTGTTGGCAGTCACATAAATCAGCGTGGAAACGGGACGGCGTAACTAACACAAGGTGAGAGTACAGCAATACGGGCCGCAGGATTTATACCGCCAAACAGAGCCGTTAACCGTAATGTTGCGTCGTTGTTAAATGATATAACACCTGTGTTGTTGGTATTGAGACGCGCGGTGGGTGAGTGTGCCATTGAGGTACCTACTACAATACCACTATACACTACTAGAGACGGTACCGCGAACCAATTTTTAGCTCGCTTTTACTTGGATCCTTCACAATCGTTGAGGCGTTAGCAGCTTGCGTATACAACTCAGTGCGCAAAAAATTGCTTCGTCTCTAGTTATAATAATGTAAGTAGGTACAGCACAAACCAAAAACAAGGCCTCCCTGAAATATCAACGTTGCTTGTAGTGATAATTACTGCAAGAAATACGGTGTTGCTTTTTAGGACAATCTCTTTTTATTATTTACGTACTTCCATAACGATTTTATTTAGATAAACAATATTTAATATTATTTAACATGTAGGTAGGTACATTACAGATGACTGAGTGAGTATGCATTCACAATCCGATCACGTTAATGAAAATTGAGAATTGGAATAGTAAATAGCAACTCGCTTCGTTAACAGTTAAAGCGTTGCTTCAATGTCAAACAATCAAACAAATCGTCGTTTTCGTTAACGTCATCGAACGGCAGAAACAGTAGCTACAGAGAATTCTACTCTGTCTACGCGAAAACCGCTCGCGCTAGGCACTGAGAATTTACTTTACATGCAATATTCTAACAAAAATGTTTGTTATTTTTAATTTAACCGTGGTGCGTAGCGGTGAAAGAATACTACCACCCCTTCTTCCTTTGGGTGTCGTAAAAAGCGACTAACGGACTAAAGACTGCACATACTTATCCAAAAGCTTAGAGCGGCGATGGGCTCACCACCTGTCACGCTGAGCAAATGTGCATTGTGTGTATTTGGGGAAAAGTGGACTATGGCCGATGACTGCTTTTGCTGTACTCATTGCCTAGTCTCTGACTAACCCTTCGGGGATAATAGTCGTGATTATATGTATGTATCTATAAATTTAACTTGCCTTAAGAAACGAGTAGGATTTGGTAACCCATCTGGTGATTGAATTGCAAAAGTTACTCAAATGGCAAAAAAATGAAAATTCATCTCTGGAACCACGTGAGTAAAAAAACGGAATAACTCGTGTGTCGGGAACACCCCGTGTGTTCAAACGGACAATGTCGCGGGCGAGTATTGTAGTTAATAAAAAGTTACAAAAGGAAGTTCTCTTAAAACAATCATTCACGAATCCTAACATTAAAAATCCATTACGACGAGAAACACGATGAATTTCTTTGAACTGACTAATCATTGGTGTTCCCTGAATTTGAACCTAATCTTCCTTCGTAGGTACTTAATTTTAATCTTGGAAACTATTAAGCTAACGGAATAATTGGCCTATGGAAGTTTCACATCGTATATCAAAAAAGAGAGTGAAAAACAACTAAGTAAGAACTTTTACTCAATTACTAACTACCTAATAACTAATAAGAAACTTTTACGGACTTACACGAGTTTATTTTAATTTATTTTATACTTAAACGCCTCGGTGACCGAGTGGTAATGCGCTTGACCCGATATCTAGAGATCCCATTGACCTAGAAGTATAGACAAGAACGTTCATACAAACCATTTGTTCAAATTCTGGAATGAGAGAACTAAAGTTCGCTGCAGCGGCTGCAGCGCTTAAACATTTAAATGTCGTCTAATCAACAGACAGACATCGCAGCGCCGCAGCGCCGCAGCGCCAGATCGGTCAAAGACAACGCAATGTGTATCAAGATGGCGTCCCAAATAAATTGTCAATAACAATAAGTGAAAAATATCTTTTCTATTATATTAATATATATGATATAACTACATAATAATGACTTGAATAACAATTAATTTCACTTAGGTACTTGACAACTGAATTGTAGTAAATGTAGGTATACACTTTGAAAAGAAATAAAGAATTATTTTCGCTGCTCCGCACGCGCTAATGTCAAAGCCATACTAAAGCAAGGTGCCGAGTCGACTCCGCAGATGAGTGGAACATAGTGCGTGTTTGGATGGGCCTATCTGGTGTAACGTATATATCGCTGAGAGATCCCGGTTAATTTTCAGTTCGATCGCCCAACCCGCGTTTGGCAAGCGTGGTGATTAAGAAAACCCGTCAATTGGCTATTCGACAGTTGTAACAATAAAATATGAAATAAGTCGGATATCATAGTTTATAATTCAACGATAATTATCCAATAGTTATTTTTTATTAAGATAATTTCTAAATATTTTATTTTTACAAAATAAATTTTGCGATTTTTTTATCTGTGGATTACAAAACCCGAAACACGGGCGGCCATGATTAAGCTTCGTGTGACGTCACATTTCACAAATAAACAAAAACTATCTGTCAGGTTTCAAGATAAATTTCTATATTTATTGAAATGTGACGTCACAGAGCAATTATATGTCACGTGACCAACCGTTTTCGCACAAAATTTGAAATGAATGAAGAAAAATATGTTTTTTTCAATTAAATAAAGCTTTTTCGAGAAAGAAAATATTGTACGGGGTATAAAATAAGCGTTTGCAATTTTTAAAATACTTTTTCGAAAACTGTCAAGTAGCCAACTGTAGCGATAACGTGATTTCAATGATGGAGTCCTTTGCCCAGTTTGGATAGTTTATAGTCTGTACTCTATTTTATATCCTGACAACAGATGACAGGAAGTCTACAACAGAACTATTCATATCGCCAAACATTAAGAACTGCTGTGTTCCAGATCGAAAGGAATAAAATTACTAAGAAAAGAGGCAGTATAACTAGTAGATGCGATGATAGTTTTACTATCAGGAAGACCGAAATTCTTATAAAAATCTATAGTCCTATAATATATTTGTTAACGGGTTTGTGCTGTTAACACATTAAAAATAGTTCTGTTAATCTCTCTATAGAAAGGTAATACACTCGTAGGTCATCTCAGTAGTCTAAATGTTTTGTCTTCTATATAACAGGGTTCAATCCCACCTATCCTTCCTATCTAAAGGAACGTTTCAGTTTCCTTTATTATTCGAACTCGTGCTCGTTACGGTCATCAGAAACTCTATACTTTAAAACCCCTCTTCACATCACCACCTTTTACGATTACTCCTTCACTGTTGAAGCTGTTCGTCTCTGAAACTCGCTTCCAGTTGCGATCAGGCGAGCTAAAACAGTTCACGCATTACTTCCTCCTGATACTATTATATTTAAGTATGTAAGTACATGTTTATTACACCTTATTATTTATTTTATAATTTTATTTAATTAAGTACTTATTTTTGCATTTAATTGTGTATCTACGTTTTGAATATTTGCACCTCCAAACAAAGAGTGTATAAGTTCTCTCCATCCGACTGGTTGTCTGACAGAAATCGCTTTTAAGCAATAAGACCGCCATATTGTATGTAACTTTGTATTTTTGCTCTTTTATGTCTAATGTAAATGTCTGTGTTATGTTGCAATAAAAGTATTATCTATCTATCTATGTTAATATTTATAACCATGATTTCTCGCATTTCCTGGGTTTGACCCAGGAGTCTTCCTGAGGGCTTAGACAAGTGGCTCACGCTCTCCCTCTACATATTTGTAATTCGTCGTTCGGCGACCTTCTCGCTTCAATTTCGTGTTGTATTCAGCATATCTGAACTGCTTCACGGCTGGCACAGCGCGTGGTAAACGACACACTTTATAGTGTCCAGTGCTGACTCACGCTGCTGGCGCACGGCTTTATGAACTACCAAACAGTACACATGCGACAGTATCACAAAAACCATTGGGGTAATATTGTATTGATTCCTTCGACATATAGTATATATACCGGGACATGCCGGGCTGCCAAACTAATTCACATTGATCGCTATTCCTCACACACATCCATGAATAACACCGCCTTCACGACGCGTCATATTAGACAGTGAGATCTGCACACTTTGCGATCTGCTCATTGTGAGATCTGCACATTTTGCGATCTGCTCATTGTAAGATCTGCACATTTTGCGATCTGCTCAATGTGAGATCTGCACATTTTGCGATTTGCTCATTTTACGCAGCCTGCACGTTTTGCGACTTGCACATTTGGCTATGTATCCGTCTCAACGTGCCCTTTACCTTATTTTTATGCATAAAATTAAGCCAAGTAACCTTTTTATGTTTTGAGGTACGGTATTGTATGGAAGTATGGTATTGTATAATATACCAATAATATCAATATATGGGTATTTATAACCTTTCAATAATGGTCATACATGTTCAACACTGCTTCTCTTTCTTATTCTACTGTCATCTATTCGCAAACGATTGAACCAAGAAGTATGTGATCTAAATAATCTGAATACAATTAACGTTTATCGGTCATAATAAATGCTTAAAATAAGCTTTACATTCTAATAACATTTCTTTTTTGACACCGGTGTAAGTATTTTTTCATAATAGAGTTGTCATACTGTCTTTAACTTTAACTGCGCTGCAACTACAATAAACAACTGGATGGTGCAATGTGCTCTGACAGCTTTATAATAAGAACCACTTCATATGGATCATAATAGAATTATGAACGTTAGAAGTTCTTAGATATTAAGTGTACTTATTGAGGATGCATGACCCAGAAGAATACAATGTAATGTGTTTATTTTGAATAGTTTTCTTTACTTTTTTACTATTGACTGAGAAGCGCAAAGCGTCTGTACAACTTTTCCACCCACATAGCTATTTCTACTGCTAAGCAAACGAAAAGGTACTTCTATGTGTAAATAATAATAAGATGAGAGAAAAGAAAGATATTACCTAACTAAGGCTTTAGGTTTGGCATCGACTATTTAGGTAGGTTAATTGAAAACTTTTATAAGTATATTTTTTACACGAGGTTCACTATGAGGAAACATTTTCCCTAAACTATTAGCATCAAGTGAAGACAAAAACGAGACTCATAGAAATAAATAAGCAAGTCATCTATATTTATGGTGTCTAGTCTGTAAAGTAGCAGAATAAGGTGCTATTCAATATTAGTACCTAGATATACAAATATCCTTTTTCAAAACCTACTAAAAATGCTTTGTAGGAAAAAATATCAGAAACGTCGATGCTGAGTTTCTGGCCAGTGCTTTTCAGTACAAGGTATCTCGCTTATAACGTAGAGATTTTTGAGGGCTCATTATATTATGCAATCTATTTATATATTTTGCAACTAAGCCCAGATGTGGAAAATTAAAATGTCGAAGAGAAGATGATACCTTTAAGTTTTTAGATAATCCCAATCACAATTACTATATAATATTTATTTACTATCACATCATTTAGAAAAGCAAATTATAATGATTTGTAATATTTTTAATCATAGTCATAGTCATAGATATTTATTGCATCATGTTGTACATAGATCTTACAAAAAATATAAGTCTCAACTACATTGTAACTTAATTATTGTATATAATTGGAATCTTTACTTATCAACTAATACTATACTTAACTATTAAAAAACTCTGTTAAACTATAAAAACAATTCTCTGTTAAATATTTTTTTAACATTGTATAAAATACTCTTTCTTTTGAAACATGTTTTATTTCGGTAGGTATTTTGTTAAATATTTTAGTTGACATGTGATATGTGAATGAACTGACCATAAGGAGTTTAGTAAAGGAAAGAGCCAGTTATTCAAATATTAGCAATTTTTTCAACGTTTCGTTATCTTCAAAATTGTAGTTACTTTCCTACAAAACTGTACTGATAGGACAATACTTATAGGACTAAGGGTGGATTCGATCAAACTGTAATAAGACTTACTCCGAGATTAGTCTATACAAATACGGCGTTTAATCTAGGTATAAGACCTTATTCCAGTTTGGTCGAATCCACCCTAAGGAGTCTCTAACAGTTTTCGGTATTTTATTGGACAACCGCGATCAAAGCCTTGATCTATTACTACCCCAAAAGGAATTCCTACACGTACAAGGGTTTACCGGTTCAGAAGAAAAGCTTCCTAATACCGAAAATAAACGTTCCAAACAAAATGTGAACTAACACAAAGATCGTTCTAGACGATTACTGGCGACAGTTTAATTCGTGCGGTGATTTAGTGCGGTCGCCACGATAGGAAGTAATTAATCCCGTGTCTTATTTATCATTGCTGCCTCAGCAGGTGGGTTCAGGGAACGGAGTGTGGGAGGAGGTTTTGGTGCAGAAGAGAGCGGGTAGCGGGCGCAGTTCCGAGTATTAGGATGTAGCACGATAAAGGAACAGCAAACAAAATGAAAAGTTTGAGATTGCATGGACGTAATGTATCTGAACTCTTTCGAATTAATTTTGAATTTGAAATGCTTAATTAAATAAAAATATTTCTTTAGTTGGATAGCTACACATAAAACTGGTTTTGTTTGTAGCTATCCATAGTTTAGGAAAACACAAACGTTTGTCCGACTCGACTGACTTATCTTTAAAATAACAAATAAAAAACAATTACAACAGATTTCGTCATGCGCGTCCTTTAGGCAATTTCCTTTTCGGTTGATTTGAAACGAAACTGTTGATTTGATGCTTATGTCCCCGAGACCCACGAGTTATGTGTATCATATTTTTAGAAGTAAAAAATAGTTTAAAATATATTTTACACTTTTTTTTACTTCTAAAAATATGAACGCATAACTCGTGAGTCTCTAGGACATACCCACTGAAAAACAATACAATCCAAATGCTTGCCGAGGTGGCTCGGGACCACGTACACCGAGAACAACTATAACTCCTGGACATAGGCCTCTCCAAAAGCACTCTCATCCAGCTCTTGTCAGCCACCATGCGAAGATCGTCGCTCCACCTTGTCTGAGGGCGTCCTACGCTACGCTTAACGTCTATCAATTAGTTAGTACCCTAACAATAACAGTAGTTCACGAAATATAAATAAAACGCAGCACTAGAGCAGCCCGTCCCGTTACCGGCTACCGTTTCCAGCGATGCGGCGATAAGCTCGCCTTACGTCGCCCTCGCGGCCGTTCGGGGAACTGGCTTTTGGCAAGTGTACAGTGTCGTGTTCCAGTCTAGGGCAGTAGCGCGAATTAACTCTTTTTTGCTGGCTTAATGTGTGTGACGATGTAACACCGTGGGAACGTAACGTGAAGATTTTAGACGTGACCTTTATGCTACTTAACAATCCAATCCTTCCAAAAAAATTCAAAATTATTTTAAAAAATACCAAATGTTTGTGTTATGCTTTATTTTTTTTCTTGTTACCTACTAAAATATTATTAACTTCTTTAATCCCTATCAAAAAAACATAATGTTTAAAGAGTAACTCGACTCACTTAATTAAACTCAACACTTTATTTTGTCTCATTATGTTAGTACAGAATTGTTTTCATAAATATTATGCTGGTCGTCATGATGATATAGAATTAATTATACTATATCTAATATGCATGCACATCGGTGGTGCAGAGGAATGAGATGTTCTTGCCGACACAGTATTGGAATGCAAAAGAAGGTTAAGAAAAAAAACTGTTACGGGTTTGGTTCTCTGACTAATTCTTAGTCTTAAAAAACAAAACTTAGGAAAACTTTTTTTTTGCATACCTATGTTGTTAACAGGAGACATTCATGATCTACCCAATTATAATCCAATAGCATCAGTCCGCAGCTTTGATGCACCAACTTTAAACCTTTACAAAAAACATTATAGAGATAGATATAAATACGTTGCACCGTTCCTATCTGAATGAAGGACAAACCCATCGCATTCATAATATTGGTCAGGATCGCCGCATCGGTGCCGCCATACAGTATGCAGTATATGCACATAAGTATATATCGGCATCCGGCACGGCTTCGTTAGTCGGTCTGTCTGTCTGTCGCCTAAACAGGCCTGACATCCCCCGCGATCAAAGTCGGCGGCTTAATAAGGCCCCCGTCCCGCGCAAGAATCGAACCAGCAAACTGCGGGCCTACCACGAGTTCGCATAACTTGAATGTAACGTCAAGCTCGATTGTAACATCAAGAAATATCGATTGTAACCTCGAGAAATTCGATTGTAACGTCGAAAAACTTGATTGTAACATCGAAAAACCAGATTTAACTCTATTATAAGACACTTCGTTCTAACCAATGTATCATGTTGTCCGAACCAAAGAATTTTTAATTTTTATTTGATACTAAAGAATTTTTATATTTTTATTTCATAAGCTTTTTTCATAGCAAAATAAACAAGTTCCCTTCAGCAACGAAAGGCGCTATTTATTGCCATTTTTGGCTGTTTTAAAATTTTAAGTTTCGGTCCAAAGTCATTACTACGTTTATTATCACAAAAGGGGTAGACAAAAAGTCGAAATAGCATCAGCAACATTATTTCGCATCCTTTTTGTAGATACTATGTGAATGACAGTTAAAAAAATGAAACGGTTCAGCATTGCCTTGGCTTATATTATAAACTTTGGCCCGTTCAGTACCTAACAGGTGTACAATTTTGGGTGTTAAAGTCACTTGTGTCCGCAGGTTTACCCTTATGTCTGTAGTGTCACTTTTCATTTAGAATTACCGTCTGACTGCTAGAGCCACGCTGCGTTGCAGCCCGGAATATCGGCGTGAAACAATGGCAATCGTTGCTGTTTATTCTTCGTCCGGCGAGTGAAAGTACCGGAGCTCTCTCCCTCCCCCTCTATCCCCCAAATTTCCATGTACTTTCCATCAGGTGACCCGCCCTGCCTGCTTATTTGCCTTCTTTTCATATTAACCGTGTCACGTAGCGGTGAAAGAATACTACCACCCCTTCTCTTCCCTTGGGTGTCGTAAAAGGCGACTAAAGGACGAAAGACTGCACATACATCCAACAGCATAGAGCGGCGATGGGCTCACCACCTGTCACGCTGAGCACATGTGTAGTCGCTATTTGGTGAAAATTGGACAATGGTAGAGAACTGCTTTTGATGTCCTCATTGCCTAGTCCCTGACTAACCCTTCGGGGATAATAGTCGTGATTATATGTTTCTTAGAATGAAAGAATCTGCGTATACCCATGGTAGTGGTGGGGCTGCTGGCCATCGATAGCCGGGGTGGCACTGTCCCAGTAAGAACCTATGACCCGCCTCTTTGATTTATAAACGACGAGTGGGACAATGTCATGGATTTTACCGCTACTCGCTAAGGGCTTGTGGTAAGGATCATACGAAGGTTGCATCAGTTAACGGCCGATTTTAATACGGGATTCATTGGGTAGTTAGGTACTTATGTTTGTGTGTAGTTACGTACTAGTGTTTAAATCGAATTATAAACATTTCTATTGTAAGACTTTGTTACTACTAGAAGGCAAATAATGGGAATTCGTTGGTACAGTATCAAAATGAATCTGAATGTGGTTCAATTTTTTCTTTATTGATACGTCATATAGATGTCGTCATAACTTCAAAGGCAGTCTAGCGTTGTTGTGTTCTTAATTTTAATAGCTAGTTCCTCGGTAGTTTAAATGTACGTTAATGTAGTTCGGCCTTATCATCACCAAACGTTAGGTGTGCCAGTTGCATACACATAGAAGAATAAAAAAAATATATCATGAGAACAATATGCGTAGGTCTGTTATTTATGAGCGTTTATTTATTAGGTTAACTAGACGGATGTGCCGGCCCAAGAGCTTGCCGCCTTCCTTACGCGGCGGCCTGTAGAATGCGCCTCTGTAATGTCACGCGATTCACGCGTAATACCGGGGTACTGTCGCGACCAACCCAACTTACTGGGAAACAACATTGTAAGTACTGTATAGGATCCTCCAGCTATATGTTAACAAACCAGCGGCCCCTGCGACTTCGTTCACGTGAAAACCCCGTGACAAATTTCTAAAAATTCAGATTTCTACACTGACAAAAACACAACAAAAAAAAAATTTGCCGAATATGTGCATCCGTTCAAAAGTGATGCGCGAATATTCACACATTCGTGGCATTTAGTTTTATATACGAGTACACTTATACAAAGATTGATAAATAATTTTTAATGCAAGTAACTAATGTCACTCGGATTTTTTATGTTTCTTGAGAGAGATTAACGCGAAAGCTACTAACAATGGTGTATTTTTCTCATGAAACAAAAACTCAAGTGACACAGTTATGGGCACCTACTAAGAATTGTGAACAATCTATCTAGATAAATAAAAACAAATGCCATGCATGTATTATCTATTCGGCTAATTCTTTTTGATTCTTCTTTTATGCTGAAATACCAAAAATTATGAATAATGTGTTTATAAACATTCTTTATCTAATTTGGTCGTACGTGGAGCGACAATATTCGTAAGGTGACTTGCGGCAATTGGACAAGAAGAGCGGAAGATCAGGCTTAGCGGCATACGTTGGAGAGGCCTATGTACAGCTGTGAACTAACACGGGTTGATTATGATGAAGAATAAGTAATGGTAATGGATATTTAAGTTATGATAAAATAATACACACATACATCACGATGCCCGTTCCCCGGAGGGGTAGGCCGAGACCACAGATTTCCATTTGCTACGATCCTAATACACATATTTTGTTTCATTTATTTATTACATGATAATGAAATCTTTCTTAAAATTCAACTTGAATTAGGTTTTATTTTAGTACAAAATTAAATACTTACTTATATCAACAGCGACTCCGGTTTTAGACCCAAAGGTGGTTTGATTCTCATCACATGTTAAGTGCAAGGTTTGGTTAGTGGTAGAGCTCGTCCTATGTCCGAAAAAAATATATTATGTAGGTACGTTTACGGCCATGCCGACTTTTGGCAATTTTTTAGTGTTTCTTTTAAATAACACTACTACTGTGACCAAGAAGTTTCTACAAAACTCTGGAAAAATAAACAAAAATAAATTTAAAAATATTTAAATTAGATATTATAATAAGCAATTACGACTTTATCGATTGATAAATACTTGCAATAGTATTTCTTTCGAATGTGGTGGTAGACTTCACAGTGACGTAATACCGCTGGCTTGCAGCGTATCAACTACTAGAAAAAATTTAAAGAGTCTTCTGGGGTCTCGGTAGCTTAGCGGTTAGAGCAGTGGACCGGCAATCCAAAGGTCACGGGTTCGAATCCCGTTCGAGCTTTCCTAAGACTGGATGTTTTTTTTCTGGTAAACATTTTATCAGATAATTAAATTCAAATACATAATGTTAAAAGTAGGGGAAATAATAATTAAATGTTTTTGGTGTAAGATCACTGCAATACCTAGGTACACCGACCAACGAAAACAACGAATTACAAAACTAAAAAAGTATTATTTTTCTATCTTTGTAGATTAATTTTACACGTGACTGTACCAACGTAATACGCGTACCTACCTACTACGTAAAAAAAACTCAATCCCAATTACTTTTGGAAGTTGCGTGCCCTTATGGTAATTGTTTTCGGCTGCTTTATTGGCATGTCAGAAATATTAATTTGCAATATGAGATCTAGATCGAATTGGTAATTCAGTAATCAATCAACTCCATTTTAAGGAAGACAACAAAAAAATTTAAGTACCTAAATATAAGTTTACAAAGTAGGTGGTGGTAACCTTAATTCTTCTTCATTGAATTTTAACTGTAATCTCAGCACCGTAAATCATCATCATCAGCCTATAAACGTCCCACTGGTGGGCACAGGCCTCCCACGTGAAAAATTGCAATAGGGGATATTGAACCATAAGGCACCACGCTGGCCTAATGCGGGTTGGTGGGTTTGAACGACTGCCATCTTACGACAACAACCGGGACCAACGGCTTAAAGTGCCTTCCGAAGCACGGAGGAGCTCGAGATGTTTTTTTTATTGGTCACCCATCAGACGACCCGGAATTGCGATAGTTTAGCGGACAAGATCGCAAGCCGAACGAGCTAGCCGCTGCGCCATCTAGCCAACCACTCTCCTGTAAATACTTTACTATAATTTTTAACAGTTTTAACCTTCTCTGTGGTCTAGTGGCTAAGGCACAGGTCGTAGGCCCTAATATCCCGGGTTCGATCCCCGGCGGGGGGTACATATTTATTTACTTGGTTTGGTGGTGGTAGGGCTTGTTAGCTACCACCATTATCTAATGTCCGGCGGCATAATTGCTATTAGCATTGTTGTGCTCCGACAGCTAAGAGATAAGATAGCCAGTTCTCAGTGGCTGAGGATTCCGGGTGAAGCGCGCTTCCACCTACGACCTTATCGTCACTTACCACTACGTGAGGTCAAAGAGATTTAATTTGTAATAGTTTAATGTCTTTGGGTGAAGTCCAAGCGCTTCCCCGTTGTAGATAAAAAAAGGTTTTAAAAATGATCGAACTCACCTAACTAGACTTAATTATCTAGGAACTGTATTCTAAATAGATACTGCAGAAAGGAACTCATCAGAAGTTAACGTTTGTACGTTGCATCAAAGAAAAAATAATTAACATACTGATTAGGGACTAATGGCGCCACAGTAGCGGTAAACAAGAGAAACCGGGATGAGCAACACATTATTACTGTACTCCTGTATAAACACTCGTAAGGAATGCTGCAGTTATTCAAATAACGTGTGCGCCGTATTTATAGATATGCACTTCTGACATTCACCTACACTTCAATACTTTAAGCAACACCAAAAATCAAAACGACAAGGAAACATAGTAGGTATTGTATTGTCCTTTTACATAGTAATTGCATGTACATAGTATAATTGGCTGTCTTATCGCTAAAAAGCAACTTCTTCCAGGCAACCATGTTGGACTGGATAGAAAGTAAATAATAAAAAAAACAGTTAAGCTTTCTTCAATTTACGAATAGAATTGGTGTGATTGTTAAATATCAAATATGTATGACTGCTCGTTTAACACTTATTAACACGTGTCAAACATACAATCAGTCAAATAGTGAAATCAATGGAAGAGTTGATTAAAATTGTGACTTTCACTCGCACGGTTAGATATTTAAACGTCATGTAGTTCTCTTAATATGCAGATTGTGCCAGATGTGCTATTGAGTAGGTCTTAATGCGACACACATTCTAGACATTCTAGGTGAAAGAAAGTACCTAATTCAAAAACTGAAATGTTTACCATCGCTGCTGTGCAAACAAAAGCGACTAGCTAAGTCTGCACGGGCTTGATTTGTAGGGGTTCGAAACTATTTTTAGAATATTATTTTATTGATTCATAGATTTTTTTATTTATTGCAAACGATACAGATTACAGTCAATAAAATTAAGTAGGTTCCTAAAAGATTAATGTTTTATATTTTAGTGTTTTATTAACGCTTAAATATACTTAAGTAAAATTTTAAACACTAAGGTTAAGGCAGCCGCCCGGAATGCGGAAGGTGCGTGGTTCGATTCCCGCCTGAGGTTGTCGTCTTTTTTCAGTGTTTAAAATTTTACTTAAGGTTCCTAAAATTTTAGGCCCTTTTTGGGAAATATTAAAAATAACCGGCCAAGTGCGAGTCGGACTTGCCCATGAAGGGTTCCGTAGCACCAAGTAATATCATATAAAAGTTCTTGTAGTTCGTTGTAACTTTGATCGATGTTTTAATAATAGTGTATTTTTTTAAATTAATTAATTAATTTATGACGTATTAAAAAAATACTTACTAGATCTCGTTCAAACCAGTTTTCGGCGGAAGTTTGCATGGTAATGTACATCTTTTTACTTTTTTTTTAGTTTTATCATTTTCTTATTTTAGAATTTACAGGGGGGGGGGGACACATTTTACCACTTTGGAAGTGTCTCTCGCGCAAACTATTCAGTTTAGAAAAATTACAAACCTCAATATCATTTTTGAAGACCTATACATAGATATGGATATACCCCACACGTATGGGCTTAATGAAAAAAAACATATTGAGTGTCAGTTCTAAGTATGGGGGACCCCCAAAATTTATTGTTTTTTTCTTTTTTTGTGTGAAAATATTATGCGGTTCACAGAATACATCTACTTACCAAGTTTCAACAGTATAATTCTTATAGTTTTGAAAAAAGTGGCTGTGACATACGGACGGACAGACAGACAGACAGACATGACGAATCCATAAGGGTTCCGGCATTTTTTGCCATTTGGCTACGGAACCCTAAAAACTAAGTAAAATATTTTAATGCGGTTTTCACCAATAGACAGGGTGATTCAAGAGGAAGGTTTATACGTACAGTTAAAAGAAATTGAAAATCAAGCCGACTGAAAGCTTTCATCGAATTGCATCCGTGCGAAACCGGGGCGGGTCGCTAGTAATACTGACATTAACATAAGAAACATAAGAAGAAAGGAATTGCTTCTGGAAGCGAAACCAAAAATATTTTTCGTATTTTTCTTATTGGTTAACTAACTATACTGTGGACAGGGTTTTTTAAAGCAGCAAGTACTAGGATCCTTGAAACATCCATCGGATCCGTTGAGTTGTCGGTTGCCTTAGTTGAGAAATATCTCAAAAATCTTGATATTGCTAAGGGTTGCGGACCGGATGGGGTTCCTCCCGTATTTTTAAAATCGTGTCATCGCTGTCTCGCGTTCCCTCTGTTTTGTCTGTTTAATTTATCCTTAAAGAGTGGTAAAATGCCTCAAATTTGGAAGAGGTGTCAGGTCATCCCCGTATTTAAATCTGGTGATAGGCATAACATAGAAAACTATAGACCAATTTCTAAAATAAGCACAATTCCAAAGATGTTTGAGAAAATCATTTACGATAGTATTTTTCCTTTCATAAGACCCTTAATCATTAATCAGCAACATGGCTTCATTGATCGGAGATCCACTGACACTAATCTCTGTGAGTTTGTCCATAGGGTGGCAACTTCAATGAATGATGGTTTTCAGGTCGATGTAGTGTATACGGATTACTCCAAGGCATTTGATAAAATTTCACATGACATATTGATACAGAAACTTGGTGGAATCGGTATACACGGGGACTTATTGCGTTGGCTTGAGTCCTACTTGAGAGAGAGAAGTCAGGCTGTTACAATTAAGGGCTTCTGTTCATCGTTTGTCCCTGTGCCATCAGGAGTTCCTCAGGGCTCTCATCTGGGTTCACTTCTCTTTAACATATTTATTAATGACGTATTTACTGCATTGAAGCATTCAGAAGTTCTAATTTATGCCGATGATATGAAAATCTTTAGAAATATTAATTCATCCTCTGACTGCGCTTTGCTTCAAAATGATCTTAATGACCTCTTAGTGTATTGCAATGAAAATCATCTCCTGCTCAATTCAAAAAAATGTAATACTATCTCGTTTACCCGTAAACCTAATCCGATTAAATTTGACTATCATATAAATAATGAACCCATTGAGAGAGTGACCGAGTTGAGAGACTTAGGAGTTTATCTAGACTGTAAGTTATCTTTTAATAGACATATAGACCTTCCCCCCGGACCGCGAAAGCGTTAAGACGTGTCTTCTGTGCAATTTTTGCTTAAAAATAAATTAAATTAAAAATAACTCGTAATTAAATTGGAAAAGTATCAAGTGCCTATAACGTGCAAGGAGGTAGCGGAGAGCAACGAACAGTGAAAAGTAAAGAATATTTAAAAAAATCCTGCGAACCGCGCTGCGCACAAGTCATTCAAAAATACCAGGCGAGCATAACGTGCGAGGCAAAAGCGGCGCGCGAGTTGCGGGTCAGAAAGAGACAAAGGTATGAGTGCGATATAGCTCTGCGAGCTACGACGCGCGTACAACTCCACTGCGCCTTATCTACGTCACTTAGGTAGCTTGCCCCAATCTATAAGCGGCAGCGTGAGCGACTCGAATTCGGGTTTGGTCCAAGTAGAATTCTGATAGTGGAAAATCACCTGTGTTGTATAGTAATGCCACTAAAAAGGACTCCGCCTATTACTTCACAGCAGCAACCCGAAACGGATGCTAACTTAAGTTCCGCACCCGCGACCGATACCGAAAATGAAAGCGTTCATGTATCTAGCAAACATCGACCACGGAAACGCCAACACGATGATGAGTTATCTGCATTTATGGCAGAAATTAAGAAATCTATTGATGCATTAACAAACCAACAAGTTTCACTGCAAGAAAGTGTAAAAGGTATCCAAAAACAAAATGAAGATATTATTAGATCAATGGATTTCATATCGAAACAATATGAGGAGATGAAGGGAAAAATTTCTAAAATGGAGTTGGAAGCAAGAATCCACTTAACTTATATCCAAAGCTTGGAGTTAAAGGTTGAACAACTGGAGAAAACCCAAAAGCAAGCTAGCATTGAAATTAGAAATGTTCCTCCTAAAAACAAAGAAATAAAAAAGGACCTTATACAGTTGGTGCAAAAAATAGGAGACCACTTTAACACCCGCGTGGATGAATCTCAGATTCGTGATGTCTTCCGCTTGAAAACTGCGAAAGCAGAGAATCAACCGATTATCGTGGATCTTACTACAGTTGTTTTGAAGGAGAACTTATTGAATTCAGTAAAATCTCATAATAAGTCTTGCAAGGATAACAAATTGCATACTGGCCACCTTAATTTACAAATTGACGGTCCACCGAAACCAGTTTTTATTAGCGAATGTCTCACCCAAATGACGAAAAAAATGTACTTTCTCGCTCGAGAGTATAGCAAGAAAAACGATTATGCGTTTTGCTGGACTGCACACGGAAAGGTGTTCCTACGCAAGAAAGAAGGTGCCCCATGCCGTCGCATTAACAACGAAGCTGATCTCCAGCAACTGCCTGTATTGGATAAGTGACTAAATTACCATTTGTTATATAATACTATTTTCTTTCTCAATTTATTAATTTCAAACTGCTTCCATTTTTGTTTAAAACATGCATGGTCTGCTTACAGATTCTTTATAATTTACTTTATTTTTTTTTATTATTCAATTCGTATTCAGAAATTTCTATTGTTACTAGCATATCATTCACAACGTAGCGTTTATTCAATGTCTTGTTTAATGATTAATATGTCCAATGTTTACCCGTGTATATTGTCACATTCAGTCTCAACTCTGCTCTCATTATTAGAAAAGAAAATTTGTTGCGCCTTCAGTTGCACACTTGAGATTTTTCAGTCACAAAATTCACTTCTCTAGCCGATGTCTCTGACGAAATAGACTCTCTTAGTGTCTCCAGTGCAATTATTTGTAGCCCTGAATCTATCACGAACTACTTTAATCAGTCTCAAAAATCTGTTACTGTAATGCATACAAATATACGTAGCATAGGGTGTAATTGGGATTCGCTTAGGGTCCTCTTGCATAGAATTAGTGTTCAGTGTGATATCATTATACTCACCGAATGTTGGTTGAGCAAATCTACTAATGTGCCAACATTGAACGGTTACTTGTCATATGCGTCAAGCTATCAAAATCAAAATGACGGCGTTGTTATCTACATTAAACTAGACATCCAACATACAGCTGCCCAGCTAGCGCTAATTGATGCTAATGGTCTTGTTTTAAGGCTTGAAAATAAAATTGCTATCCTGGCTGTCTATCGATCCCCATCATATAGAAACATAGACAATTTTAGCGATAGTCTTGACGTTTGCCTCACATCCTTGCAGTCTGCGGGTACGTTGGCACTGATTGGTGATATTAATATTAATATCTCTCCGGAAAGTAGTGACTCTAATTATAACAAATACTTGGAGCTCATGGCTTTCCACGGTTTATTGCCCGCACATGTTATCCCCACACGTGATAAGAACTGCCTTGATCACGTAATGGTAAGATCTGCTCAGTATTCAAGGACATTTATCCTGGACTCCCCTATAACCGACCATGCTCCACTTCTATTTCTCTTAGAATCTAAACTAGAAAGAAATAAGCCCCAGAGCAACTTTATAAAAATTGATTATCCATCTTTAATTCAACAACTTTCTGAGACTAACTTTGGCCAAGTGTACAGTGCACCAGATGCAAATGCAGCAACTGAAGCTTTTATCAGCATTTTAACTAAAGTCATTACTTGCTGCTCCAAACATATAACTGTTCCCCATCGATTTAGAATCATAAAGCCTTGGATGACCCCTGGGCTTGTACGCTGCGTAAGACACCGAGATAAATTACATCAACAATCAAAATCTAATCCAAAGAATGCAATTTTAAAGCTTACTTACACTAGATACCGTAACTACTGTAACAACCTTTTGAAAAAACTAAAGACCGAATATGAGAAAAATGAGTTCCAAAAAAATAAAAATAACCCTAAGGGTATGTGGAAGACTATCAATAAAGTTGCCAACTTAAAACAAAGTAACCAATCTTCTTTTGAACTATTAAATCTTACACATGATCCACAAGAATCGGTTAATGTTGTTAACGACTACTTTGCGGGAATAGGCAAGAATCTGGCAGACGCTATTCTTAGTCAAAGCGACAAATCCGTTCCTGATGCTATTAACTCATTCACGGAATCCCAATCTCCAAAGGACTCTTTTGCGTTGTTTGATGTAGATTACTGTGAACTAGAATCTATAATCACGCATTTGAAAACTGATAGTGCTACAGGTATTGATGATATCTCTACTCGTGTTGTAAAAAATGCCAAAACTAGCCTTATTCCACCTTTGGTTCATCTGTGTAATATGTCTTTGTCCTCAGGTACTTTCCCGGATTCTTTAAAAAGGGCAATAGTCCATCCTATATATAAAGGTGGCAACAGGAACAGCGTCGGAAACTTCAGACCCATATCAATCTTGACGGTGGTGTCAAAAATATTAGAAAAGGTGCTTAACAGTAGACTTATTAAATTTCTAGAACGGAATAATATTATTGCTAGCAACCAATATGGATTCTTAAAGGGGAAGTCTACGGAAGACGCTACCTTGAAACTAACTGAGACTATAGTAAAACATCTAGATGATAAATTAAAAGTTGTTGGTGTTTTCCTTGACTTGTCGAAGGCTTTCGACACCGTCTCGATCCCTTTATTGCTGCGCAAAATGAATCTGATAGGTTTTAGAGGAATAGCTCTAGACATATTTAATAGCTACTTATCAAATCGATCTCAGTGTGTTAAAGTGGGTGACTATGTCAGCAAGGACTCAGCTCTAGCTTATGGTGTTCCTCAGGGTAGTGTCTTGGGCCCGACGCTTTTTCTTGTTTACATCAATAGCCTGTGCTCATTATCACTGCCAAACTGCAATATCATTACTTATGCGGATGACACGGCATTGATTGTGAGTGGAAGGGATTGGGACCAGGCAAAGCACTACACTGATAATGCTCTCAGAGAAGTTATGCGATGGTTGGGAGCTAACTTGTTAACATTAAATGTTGACAAAACCCAATATATGACTTTTTCAATTCGAGCCGACCCCTTACCTCGTGATTTTTCAATTACAGCTCACGTTTGCTCATCGGTGGGTATATGTAACTGTGCTGAGTTAAGGCACACCTCAAATGCAAAGTATCTCGGTCTCATATTAGATACCAATCTCAGTTGGAAACTACATATACGTAACCTGACAAGCCGAGTTAGAAAATTGATTCCAATATTTCGTAAACTTAGATGTTCTGCAGACCGCGATACCCTGATGTGTGTATATTATGCTCTTGCACAGTCGTTAATACAATACTGCATTGTAACCTGGGGTGGGATTGGTATCAATACCCTGCTTCCTTTGGAAAGAGCTCAGCGAGCTATTCTTAAAGTAATGTTTGGTAAACCACGCAGATACAGTACTGAGCTTCTTTACCAGGAATGTTCTGTACTCTCAGTCAGACAACTGTTTGTTATGAATAGCGTACTACGCAAGCACAAAGTTTTGCCATACATTCATCCCAAGCGTAATAAAACCAAGGTTTGCCCAACGGTGTCGCATAGAACATCTTTTGCAAAGCGACATCACTATGTTATTGGTTCTTACCTTTACAATGCTGTGAATAAAGTCATTGATATCTACCCTTTAACGTTCCATAAATGCAAGGGAAAGCTTAAGGACTGGCTGTTGCACCTAAATTATGACGAAACTGAAGTAATCCTGCGCATTTAGACCTCTTTTTCATCTCACACTCATACCTACACGTAAACACACACATACTGACTGTGACAAATCGGAGTTTTTGGCTTATTTTTAAGCTTATTGCTTTATTTTTTTTGATCTTTTTGATTTGTGTAATGAGACGCTACGAGATAAATTTACTTCATTGTGGTACACTGAAGATGGTGGAAGACGCAGGCAGCTGTGACCCAGTTTAATACTAGTACAGCTGCCGACGTTAACCTCTTGTTTGACTGTATACTAAAAGCATAAGAATAGGTTATGTTTGTAACACAGAATGGTAAATAAATATATTATTATTATTATTATTATTATAGACCATATTACAACTAAAGCTTTCCGGATGCTTGGATTTGTGCTTAAGACTAGCAAAGATTTTAAACAGTGCTCCACGCTTACACTATTGTTTAACGCCTATGTGCGTTCCGTTTTGGAATATGCATCGACGGTATGGAATCCTCAATATCAAATTTATATTGATGCTATTGAGAAGATCCAGAATAAAATGGTTAAGCACCTTAATTTTAAAGCTTTGCGTTTTAACCAATCAGTTCCTTATTCCCATTCACTAAAAGATCGTCGTACGGAGAGAGATCAAATCTTCCTTTATAAGATCTTAAATAATAACGCTGATTCTCCATTTCTTCTTGAGAATATCTTTTTGAGATGCCCTCAGACAAGTTCTCGTTCTATGAAACTGTTTTCGATACCTTTGGCTAAAACCAATTATGTAAGTAATACTTTTCTTTTTAGATCCTGTACCATGTAAAATAAGTCATTCATTGAGGTTGATCTATTTAATTGTAAGCATGTAACGATATTTAGGAAACATATAAGAGATTTGTTGTACTCATAAAATTTATTAGGCCCTTTTTTAAGGTTTGAATTAGTAACTTTAATTTACTTTACTTTATTCTAAAATTTTTCACTTATTTTTGAAGTAATTTTATTAGTCATTGTTTTAATTTGGTACCTATATTTTTATTAGTAATCTTTTATTTTTTATCAATTAATTGCTTTTTTATAATTGTAATTTAATCAAATTTAATTTATATACATTATTACTATTGAATTGAATTCTTGCGCATGTTATTGATACGTACTTATGTGATTGTTTTTTTTTTGTGGAAACTTTGCTGATTTGTGTTCTATGTATATTTTAAAATTGTATGAGTTACGTAATTGTTTGTTTCCCTAATAAATAAATAAATAAATAAATAAAGCTATTACAGTGAACATGTAAGAAATGGAGTATACAATATCGAATTATACAGAGACAATCAACGACAGCTGAACACTGCCCTTATAGAACATGGTATCGACGGTTCTTGGTTATTAAGAGGCAGGATTCAGTCAAGGCACGCGATCAATTTATAATTGCTACATTTTGGTAAACGAAAGCGGGCGTGGGTTGGATGCAATTACGCATAAATATTGTACTTCTAAATCTCTCATTCGTACTCTGGCTGCGGTCATATTATGACAATAGTATGGTATCTGTGTTGGGCTAGGTATGAAGAAAGTATTGGTATTACGTCCAGCTGAATTTCTAGATTATATTATCATAGACGAATAAAAATATAATAATTGAAAAAAAAATTGTTTTACTGCCTTGTTATATTTTAGTGTGTGGCTAGAATTCCCCTTTCTTATGTACTAAGTGACTGTATCTAACAGAAAAAATACATTTCTGAAGTCTAATACATTCAGAAATAGTCGACTTAAGTTTCTCAAACAAAAAATGTAATAAAATCATATGTATTTTTAAGTAATTTTTTTCTCAAAACTGCCGTGTCAAATTTTGATGCCCCTTCACACGTGGGTATAGTAGTTGAAGTATCCCCACATAAATACCACAACAGTGTCGCTATTGGTTCACGGACCACTTCCCATACAAATGTGCCCAGTCTTCTTTTAATACGCAAATGACCTTTTCACTAACCATAAAAAATATCAAAATAAAAAACAGAAAAAGCGCGTATTGTTTACCCAAACTCTTCAATCACATAATTAAAAAAAAACTAGATACCTACACAATCTAATATAGTGGCCGCTTTGACATAATTTGACGTATATGACAGAATTGCAATTTTTACGGAGCTCTTGGTCCACTTAGCAGCATCCTACTAAACGAAATGAGTACAGACCTTACACATCTCGCTAGGTACTGTGGAGTCTATGCTATGTTCGTGCACTGGCAGGTTCTACGTTGCAATAAATATGAATAAAACATAAATTGAAATCATGAAAAGAATTAGAATGTCGAACGGGTTGTCTATCAGATAGGAAGATCGATCTGAAGTGCCAACATGGATAAACTTACCATGAGGTTTGGATATTTAATTTGTGTATTTAATAATATTGTACAGTTTAAATGGTTTTAGAATCATAAATAAATGTGTATAAACGAAATGGTCGTTAAATTTTTTTTTGAAAGAGCTAATTGAAAACCGGCGTCAGGCTCCATTGGACCTGACAAATTGAGCTGAATTGGCTGCCTGTTTAGCTGCGGCCGTGAAACACTAATGTGTTATACAATAGTGTTTTTGTAATCTGTTTTTTCTTTAAATTTTGGTTGTTATAATGTTATTGTTTGTATCTATCTATTTTTGATTTCATTTCATTGCATTATAATTTAAAAATGCCCCCACAACCTTTTCAGTACTAACTCTTTTTTGTGTTATACAATAAGTGTTTTTGTAATCTGTTTTTTTCTTTAAAATTCGTTATAATGTTATTGTTTGTAACTGTCTTGTGTGTTTTAGTTAAATAACTTATTTTTCATTTCATTATAATTTAATAACGCTCTCACAACCTTTTCAGTACTTACTCTTATTTTGTGTTAAGTATTAAGTGTTTTTGTAATCTGTTTTTACTTTAAAATTTGTTATATTGTTTGTAACTGTCTCGTGTGTTTTAGTTAAATAACATAGTTTTCATTTCAGTTACTTAACTGATAATTTAAAAACGCCCCCACAACCTTTTCTGTGCTTTTTTTGTGCGGACGTTCAAGAGCGTTGATTGGACATCCAGCTTTTATAAGTGATAGAAGCCCAAACAACATAATACTCAATCAACAGAACCTATGTTATTTGACAGCGATCGCCGAGAAGCTCGTTTACATACGCACAGCACAAACATCATTACGGTTCGCGTGATGTCTAAATAGCGTATTACAAGCTGTCAATACAAGCGATGGCGATAATCAGTGATGAGTGACGACCCGCACGGTGGTCGGAAGTCATGTAAACTTGACCTCAGTGTCAGTGAAAGTCAACAGTAGCTGAGTAATGAATGCTCGCAATATTTGAGCAGGAGTCCACCATCCATTGGTATCACAATTATTATTAACGGGAGGAGCTCGATGGCGCAGCGGTTAGCACGTTCGGCTTGCGATTTTGCCCGCTAAGCAACTTTCACAATGCCGGGTCGCTGGATGGATGACCAAATTAAAAACATCTTGAGCTCCTCCGTTCTTCGGGAAGCACGTTAAGCCATTAGTCCCGATTGTTGTCGTAAGATGACCGTCGTTAAAATCCACCAACCCGCATTGGGCCAGTGTGGTGGGTTATGGCCCAATATCCGCACGCTCTATTTTCCACGTGAGGAGGAGCTCGATAGCGCAGCGGTTAGCGCGTTCGGTTTGCGATCTTACCCGCTAAGCAACTTTAGCAATGCCGGGTCGCTGCATGGTGACCAAATTAAAAACATCTCGAGCTCCTCTGTGCTTCGGGAGGCACGTTAAGCCGTTAATCCAGGTTGTTGTCGTAAGATGACAGTCGTTAAATCCCACTAACCCGCATTGGGCCAGCGTGGTGAGTTATGGCCCAATATCCGCACGCAGCAGTGGGACGTTTATAAGCTGATGATGATGATGATGAAATATATAAATAATATTGTCATCACTCCCGTTTGCCGGAGAGGTAGGCAGAGAATACAGATTTTTTTTAAGTGAATTTAGAAGGTAAACGAGCAGGCGGGTCACCTGATGGAAAGTAATCACCGCCGCCACTAAACTAGCAAAATATATAGATAGTAAGCAATTTGTTAAATCACACTACTATTATAAAGGCGAAAGTTTGTGAGTGTGTATGAAATTCGGCATACAGATAGTTTATAACCTGGATTAATACATAGGATACTTTTTATCCCGATGGGAACGGGAACCACGAGGGTGAAACCGCGAGCGGCCGCTAGTAGTTCATAAGAATATTTAAATAAGAAAGAGAAAATGTAAAAAGAAATCCTGAGCAAATAGCTCATATCTACTGAAAAAATTATTTTCCCTGTACAGCTTGATTGAGACTGATAATATGATGGTAAAGTTGTAGTAGTATAAATAGATAAATAAAGTAGGAAACGGGAGTCCCACCCGATTAAGAGCAAAACACGATGAATGGCCGTGAAGTATGAGGTATAAAACTGCGAGAGGATTAATTGCGAGAACTAGTATGAATGAGGATTAGACAAAAACTACGCTCAAATAATGTTGGAGCAGCGAGTACTCAAAAAAAATCACCGCCGTCCTCGGACACCCGCAAACCCAGAGGAGTCGCAGATGCGTTGTCAGCCTTAGGGAAAGAGTAGGAATTCTAGAGGGGGAGGCAGAGGAGCCTCCGGTAGACACTTTTACTCGCTGAACGAAACTCAACAGCAACGATTGCCATTGTTTCATGCCGATATTCATTGAGAGGGTGGTATTAGGCTGCCTGTCCATTGAAGCGGAGCGATGCTGCGGTGCGGAGAAGCGAAGAAATATTAACCAATAGGATTGCATTAAATCTCCAGCCTTACGCCGGGCGAGCCGGCCTAATTCGTTCTCAGCATCAGAAACTTTCCATTTATTACGATCCTAACATTCCTGACACACTTTCTTTGCTTTATTTACTCTCATAACGTTCTTCATACATGCCATTTGTTCATCTTCATGCCTGACCATTAACGAGAACGTCCACGATCTGGTCGAAGTACGTTCACCCAAGTTTTTCTGTTCCAACTATCCTATTCAGTCTCACCTCATGGACCCTGAAAAGTAAAGCACATATTAATATTATTTTTTTAGTAAGTACTTAGTTATTGTTTTTTTTATATTTTAGCGTTTTATTAACGCTTAAATATACTTAAGTAAAATTTTAAACACTGAAAAAAGACGACAACCTCAGGCAAGAATCGAACCACGCACCTTCCGCATTCCGGGCGGCTGCCTTAACCACTTGGCTACCGAGGTCTGGCTTTCAACCGTCGAAATTTGTCAGTGCTTGATGCTTATGTTTTTAGTCAACATTGCTTCATCAAATCTTAGAAGTTTTCACCTCTGAGATCCAAAAGAAATATTTTTACAAATATTTGAACATTCGGTTAAGATGAAGCTGCGTTTATAGATTATTGTTTTTTTTTTATATTTTAGCGTTTTATTAACGCTTAAATATACCTACGTAAATTTTTTTAATAAATTTCGACGGTTGAAAGCCAGACCTCGGTAGCCAAGTGGTTAAGGCAGCCGCCCGGAATGCGGAAGGTGCGTGGTTCGATTCCCGCCTGAGGTTGTCGTCTTTTTTCAGTGTTTAAAATTTTACTTAAGTACTTAGTTGTTTAAATATTTGTGCATTCTGTTACCAATGGATGTGAGACTATCCCGTCATATAAACCCCAATCTACCTGCAAAATTAATTCGTGATAACATCTCACTAATTGCAGACGAGAACAAAATGATCTCAGACGCCTCGTTACACGCGGCAATCTTCAACTCGAGCTTTACATATAAAAATATTAAAATAAACGTCAGTTATTTATTAAACAACAATGCCGCAATCTTTTTCCATGTACAATCAATCGAAGAAGACACTTTTCGGCGATATTCGCTTGCGCTCGCTCCGTTCCGACCGCGCGTACAGTCACGAGCACCAAAATGACTTTGACTCTTATTCCATTGTTTTTAGGAGTTACAATTGCTAACTTATTTTTGCTTGTGACGTACGGTCCGGTTACCCGTCGCTTTACCACTTTTCAGAAATTTTCGCATGAAGCACGCCACCCGCCCGGGTGCATGCCCGTACCAAATAGACGACGCGGTGTGCAAGGGATTTTGACCTTTAGACTGGTAAAGCGACGGAGTCCGCAATAGTACATACAGTAGCATGTGCGTAGATGTATGCAAGCAAATATCGCCGAAAAGTGGTCGACCGGAAACATCCTAGACTGTACAGACGCCAGCAGGTCATCCTATCACAAAATGTCAAATCTCTTCAGTAAATTTTTAACTTTATTGTTTGGATACAAGGTTTAATATCGATTAGAGTAATTTGACAGTTTTGGGTAGGGTTGCCTGCAGGCGTGTGTGCGTTGATTAGCGTTACCTAATAGGGAAGGAGGTTTGATGAAGCCGTCAAAGTGTAGTGACACTTGATTATTGCTGCTGACAGTTCTAAAAGTATTACTTGTACACCGAATGTAAAGGCTTACTCTGTAACACGAAATATTTTCTTTTATATTGCAACGAGAAGGTGATTGATACTTGACAGGCGATAAGACTTTCAATCTATGAGGAGCTGTGTATCGTAGGTAGGTATCGTACCTCTAATAAAACCAATACTCAATAATTTTTATTGCAAAAAAGTGTTATTGCCGTCGATGTTGGAAACGATATGGCCTAAACTATATGTGATTTTGTTCATATGGAGAGCTGTGCCCAGCAGTGGGACGCTTGTAGGCTGATGGTGATGATGACGTAGTTAACTACCTTCCTTAAAACATTATATTAAAAAGTTTTTTTTGTAATCACTTATTTATTACTATGCACGAGCCCTAACATTAATATGAGATTACGCAATGCAATAGACGAGTAAATTATAAACACTGTACAAATATTTTTATAATTCAATAACTTATAATAGTTAAGTGCCTAGGATAGGTAATTCGAGTTATACAACTAATGTCGCGATCGGCAGATTTCTACTAAGTTGTTAAAATTATCTTTACATTATTTGATGGGTCAACCTCATAGAACAGAAGAAAGAGGTTTTCTGTTATGTGGTTAACCTGCTTCGGAACTGTTCGGAACTTAGAGTACAGAAAATATTTACTCGGTTCGGAACGATACTATGTTAAGCGATTATTGCGTCCTATTGACACATGTACCATAATTGGGTATAACATGGATGACTTATGCGTTGCTGACCCTGAAGCCTTACGTTTTATACCTCTATGGCTGGAACTGAGTTGAATTACACTGATTCTTGGCAATTATTGCACCTAATATTATTTAGCAGTGTCGGAGAAAAAAGCGCATACCGACCCGAAATTCTATTCTACGTCAAGTTGAAATAAAATCAATCTTGAATTCAGCTCGTTTATTAGTTAATTAAAGATTAAAAATAGATCAAACAACGATTACATCTTTCTAGTTATTTTTGAAACAACATTATCAAACGACAATGTAACAACGTTATTCAAACGTATAGGAAAAACAATTGCCAACCCACAAACAACTAACGAGTTGTTTCGAATGCAGTTCTTTCGAATACAATAGTTTTTCTAAGCGCAGGCGCCGAGGCACTGCGCCAGCCATCTCCAGTCCTTTTGCTTCTGTTCGGGTTATTCTGGGATCACTGGAACGCACTAATGACTGCCAGCGATGAGATAGAAACGCCGCATACCTGCGACAGAATAAAACTACACACATTTATTAAGCCCGATGAGAGCTCCTACATAAATTCGCCCTCGGTAATGATTGTACATAATGCGCTCATTGGCTTGTGTGAGATGCTATTTTTATCAACATTCTATGCTATGATTAACACGAGGGGAATGCGAAATATTTGTGAACAGTATGATATGATAGTGATATCAATTCCGTCATCTTATTAGTTGTTTTAGATAAAGAAATGCGATTACCAACTATTGTTTACCTTCTTTATTTTTCATTTAGATGAGTAGGTCTTGTATTACGAAGCGAACAAAAATGTCATCTATCTAACGGTTCGTTAAACTTATTTAACTAATGCCATTCATCTTATTATTCTCTCTCTTTCTGTTTTGGTTCCGCCTATGCATGTCGTGGCAACCTCTAATTAAGATAGCGTTTAGTTCAAATCCATTAATGTTATCTTTCCTTGTATAATGTGTGTCTCGTTGGCTGCCATATTTAAATAAATAGACTTCCAAGCGAAACAATGTACTTTCCGTGGTGTGCCACGAGTCGTGATTCTAATATCTTATTCTATGGATTTAGATATTAATTTAATGTCGGGGCGTTAACCGAACATAATATTCTTGACTTGCAAATTTCGTGCGCTAAAATTGAGATAAGCGTAAAAAGTGCTTGATCAAGGCTAGATTATGAATGTTCACGTTATTGAGCCCCGATTTTATATCACGAGTTTTGTTTCTGCAAATGTTAAAGGTATCAGTTTGAAACTGACACTTTAGCAGTGCATAATTTCTCTACTTTTAAGGCCATGCTTCTTAAGAGCCTTGGCATTTAGATAGCAGCTCACTTTAAAACCGTTTCGTATTTCAAATTTGGTGTTTCGTGTTCTATTGTTTTGAGAAAAGGTTGGATGAAATGGCCTGCAGTTCTTATAAGCCTAGTTCGTACATAGACAAGCAAAATGAGCTAGAGTTTATAATGGCAATTGTCTTAAAATGTTCGCAAGTTCAATTTGGTTTCCAATTATTATGCTAACACGGCAGATAATAATGGATAGGTATAGTGTAAAGTGTTACTCGGTTTGTTTTTTTATTGAAATTGAATTTGAAAATAGAACTCCGACGCTTGCTTATTAAGATCGAAGACCGTCGCGGCGATGATTTGATTTCTTTCAAATGTCCATCAAATACATATAAGAGGGTTTACACATTTCGGTATCCATTCAAATTTTATACTTCATAATTTTACTTTCCGTTAAGCAAATTTTAATTCAATATTGCATGCTACAGGAAAATACAGACATCTAAATATTAGCCCCTTGAGCACCGTTAAACCAGACACAATTGAAAATCAATTGTTTCGCGACCGCCGGCGGTCTTATGATAAGTACTTGACCTGTTACGTAAAAATAATTTAAAAAAAACGTTTATTCAACTGAGATTATTCGATTTTAAACATTCTATAGTCGACTTTAAATCGCATAAATTCAGCTAAACAAACGTTAAAAAAATATGTTTCCAACAAGATTACTAACTATTGTTTGTTCTTGTATTAGTTATGTCAGCCGTGAAATCGTTCGACACTCACTTTCGTCGATACATAGAATTTCGTAGACGCTAGACGTAACAAAAACCAATTTGTATAATAGCTATTTAAACAAGCATCCTACGTTATCGCCATGTATTGCTTATTAGCTGAGTGCAAACAATTTTATGAAACCGACCGCGAGACGCATAGACAGATATTGTATTCATAGAGTCGCAGGATAGCAGCATAGCAGTCGCTATTTGGTGAAAAGTGGACTATGGTAGAGAGGACTGCTTTTGTTGTCTTCATTGCCTAGTCTCTGACTATCCATTCGGAGATAGGTAATAGTCGTAATTATAAGTATGTATGTACGTTTTAAAATTCGTTCAACTTGCCTAACATCAAGAGAATGACGGGAGACCTTTGTGCTCGTCTGGTTTCACCATTACATAAAATTAATCATTTAGATGACAATCAAAGCAGATAATAGCTACAGCAGACGTGTTATGTCAACTTACAGGTAACAACTTTCGGTTCGACGCGATTCTGTTTCGGCGTGCAGTGGTACTGGGGGTAGCGATGCGCATTTTGTCTGGCACAGACTCGTTAGATTAGTTGTTAAGTCTTAACTATAAGTTAGTTAACTGTTTTTTTTATTATTATTATTATTGACGTCAATAAGTGCCTGTAAAGGTTTACATTGAATAAATAATTTGACTTTGACTTTGACTTTTGACTTTACAGTTTGTTGATAAAGATTGTTGTTCAGAGACAGGGCGTGTTCCTCTTCTAATACATTTTATCATTAGCCTTTATTCATCCTCGTGTTGGGCACTGCTTTGTCACATGAACACACGGGGAGATCGGGCTATAACCAAACATAACAAACTCAAGAGACGAAATTTCGCCCGATTTTTGTTAGCTATTTACAGCGGTTTCCAGTGTGACCATTTGTTTCAGATTTGGCACTTAAATTTTAACTGTGGCAGACGATTCAAAGAAGTGGCAGAATATGGCAGATTTCAAGGAAATGTAGCGTCGAGCTTTTTTTTGGACAATCATTTCAATAATGTTAAATTGTAACTCAAAAAAGTGGCAGAATTTGGCAGATTTCAAGAAAATGTTGCCGAAGACCTAAGTAGTAATTTCATTTTTTTAGGTAATAATTTGAATTTTATTTAGAAATTTGGAACGTGGCAGATTTCATTCATCAAAAATCTGCCTTTTGGCATTTGGCAGATTTTTGGCCAGTGTCGAGCAGATTCGCCAATTTTAAGATGGTCACGCTGGCGGTTTCGAATTTTCGTTCATACAAAATAGGTTTGGCATTTAGATTATTGATTTTTAGAAAGTTGTTTGAAATTTCAAAAATAATAGAAAGCGCTTTATTTAGCAAACGATAATCGGCCGAAATTTCGTTTCGGAGAAAGAGAGTAGGCCCTCTAGGTCAGTGAGTATAACGATTGCCATCTCACGGTAACAAGCGGGACCATCAGCTTTACTTGCCTTCCGGACACCGAGGAGCTCGTGAAGTTTTTTTTTATTTGGTCACCCATCCAATGACACGTCTTTGTGAAAGTTGCTTAACTGGCAAGATCGCAAACCAAACGGCTTAGCCGTTGCGCTATCAAGCTCCTTCTCCAATACATTTCGACGACCTCCTTGGTCGAGGGGTTTGTACACCGGTTTTCATGGTGTCGCCATCTCTGAGGTCCCGGATTCGATCCCCGGTCGGGTCAATTTAGAAATTATTGTTTTTTTAAATTGTCTCGGGTCTGGGTGTTTTCTATGTATAATAAGTATGTATTTAAGTATTTTAAGTATGTTTATCCGTTGTCTAGTAACCATTTAACGAGTTTCTTCGAAGCTTCTCTTGGGCTTGATAATTGGTGTGATTGTAGGAAAGATTTATTATTTATTTATTTATTTTATTATTATTATTTACATACACACATTATAATCACGACTATTATTCCCGAAGGATTAGTCAGAGACTAGGCAATGAGGACAGCAAAACCAGTCCTCTACGATAGTCCACTTTTCACGAAATAGCGACTGCACATGTGTTCAGCGTGACATGTGGTAGTGAGCCCATCGCCGCTCTATGCTGTTGGAAATATGCACATTTGCAACTAGGTAATAACTTTTTTATAACTTAAAAAACTTTTTATTTGGAACAAAAATAGGTTACATTACAATTTGTGCTCGTAAGTGTCTGCTATAGTATTAAACTGCAGCGCAGCCACAAAAATCAAACAAAGAGCGCGTGAAAGGAGATGCTATTTCTATCGACATATAAGTTATCGCCGTCAGCTGTATGCTGCTACGTAGTATGCAAAGTATTTCTAATATCGATGTCAGCGTTCATAAAAATATTGTTACTAAAAATGCCTCTATTGAAATAGTAATCGAAAGAAATATTCAATTGAGTAGCTGGTAGAAAACTGCAGTTTCTATAGAATTTATTAAAATATATAGCCAACGTTACTGTTACTGTGAACAACAAAAATTACGACTTAATGAAGAAAAGCTAGACGTAGATAAATCTGCGAATCGACACATGAATAACTCAATTCAATCTCACTCATAATATATTTATTCAATAAACTCAATTAGTAAGTACTTTTAATCGTCCAAATTTTTAACGTACCCTATTCAGGACGTCATTTTTTAACTGTGGCAAAGAACGGGCACAAGAAACCACAGCGCACAGAAGCAATGACATTTACAAAAAAAAAGATGTCGTTACAAGATCATAAAATACAAAATAATAATTTAAAAGTAAAATATAAGGTACTATAAATTAATTATAGACAATTAGAAATAGCTTTTGAATTACTTGGAGCATTACAGTTCAGAGCCAAACTATTTTGTCTTCTGTGTAATCTGACACTTTATAATAAGCTTTTTTATAAAGCTTTTCTTTGATATGGATTTTAAATTTATCAAGATCTTATTTCTGAATATCAATTGGTACTATATTGTAAAATCGTACACACAGACACTTAAAAGAATTATTTATTTTATGAAGCCTAGTCTAAGGTACTGCTAATTTGTGCTTACTTCTAGTATTTAAATTGTGAGTATCACTGTTTTTTGAAAATATTTTAATATTTTTATGAACATACATGAGACTTTCAAAAATGTATTGTGATGCAACTGTCATTTTACTTATATCCTTAAATCTCTCTCTGAGAGAGTCACCAGCCTTTAGGTTATACAGCGTGTCTCTTGTAAGGTGTCAAGCCGATGTGTGGTGATAGGAAACTACCATACCTATCTATTGAACCCCCACGTATGTTCTACGATTTTTTGTAGTTTTCGAGTTATAATTTTTATTTTGTTAGGTTATGATTCGACGACGAGACGGATATTTTTGGGTCGACTTTTCTTCAAATCTTAGTACCTATCTCAAAATCAAAATTTGAGTATCTTAGGTTAAAGTTAGGAAGGAGATATTTTTAATTCTTAAAAGAGCAATCAATAGGCATTGTATTAAAAAAAACATCGAAGAAATGTCGACCTAAAAAAATTATATAATTTTTTTAGAGCCGTCTCGTCGTTGGATCATAAAATAACAAAAAAAATTATAACTCGAAAACTTCAAAAAATCGTAGAACATACGTGGGGGTTCAATAGATAGGTATGGAGTTCCCTATCACCACACATCGGCTTGACACCTTACAAGAAACACGCTGTATTTTGCTCGAATATATACATACATACACTGACAACTATTATCCCCTAAGAGCAAGTCAGAAGTGGTCAGATGATGATGATGATGACGATGTCCTCCCAGATGTACCCGTCGAAGGCGACACCCTTAGCTAGTGTTAGCGTTAGCCTGGACCCTTGCATGGGCGCGAGCGTGACTTGCAAAACGAAATTTGGTTTTGAAAGTTCTGTTACAGGAAGCACAATAAAGAGACCCAATTGTTTCATATGTATGTTATAAGAGGGTAGAGTTTTTCAAATCTGGCGTTTGGCGTCAAGATCTTCAAGACGGGTACGTTCAAAGTTTTGTAGACCCAGTTTGACAGCAGATCGCCAGTTCGATGTCTGAGTGGCAAACTTCTCCCACAACTTACCAGGCGTGCCAATAGCAGTCAGGTGGCGTTTTAAGACGTCCCTGTAACGCAGATACTGTCCTCCCGGTTTGCGTTTACCTGAGCTAAGCTCAGAGTAAAACACTTGTTTTGGCAACCTGGTAGACTCCATGCGAACAAGGTGCCCATACCAGCGAAGTTGGCCCTTCATGAAGAAGACACTCCATTCCGGACATTTTTGTTCGACAGAGAACCACCGAATTTGGAACACGATCCTGCCAGCTCAGCCGGAGAATTGCTCAAAGACACTTCATATGAAAGATGTCAAGCCGTCTGATGTCTCCTTTGTACAGACACCAGGTCTCCGACGCATAAACCAACGAAGGTAGAATTATCGCTTTGTAAACAGCGAGCTTTGTGTGAAGTTTCAGGTTATGTGACTTCCAAACTCGTTGGTTTAGTCCACCAAAGGCCGCAGCAGCATTCGCGATCCGTGCAGGAATCTCTGAATCGTGACGATTATCACTGCGCACTAGACTCCCAAGATACCGGAAAGTTTCTACTTCATCTAGAGGCTTTCCTCGTAGGTAAACAGCAACTTCGTCCACAAATTTTCCTCTTGCAGGCTGTTTAAGAATCTGGGTTTTGGAAGCGCTGATTACTAAGCCAAATTTGCGACAGGATTCGTCTAAGTTGTCGAGATTCAAGTTGCGGGGCAACAAAGATGGCGTCAACCGTGCCTCTATTAGGTCGAAACCCGCATTAGTCTCGGGAAGGAAACTTTCGGCAAGGCTACTAAGGCGTCCGTTGATGATATAATGCGCCAGTATTTTACCAGCCGTGGACAGCAAGACAATGCCATAGGATCCGCAATCAGAGAGGTCTCCTGATTAACTAGGCTATGAAGAACCGCAAAATCAGTCCTCTGCCATAGTCCACTATATTATTAAAAATCAATTGTTTGTACGTGCATCACTTCAGAACGGCTGCAATTATTTGGCTTATAAATTTTTTGTTGTATTTGTAATAGTCAGGACATGGTTTGTACAAAAGAAATTTTTGGAAACTCGTCGCGGGATACAGGGTGTTCAGTTCACGCAGACGAAGTCGCGGGCGGGCCGCTAGTATGTAATAAAACGTCACCATTTTCTTTTGAAATGTCCCATGTCACATCAATTGAATATGCGTCCGAAAACACAGATTCTGGGATGGTACCAAAGAAGGTGTCTTTGTACATAAAGATAAAGGTGTACATTGTATTTAATTGATTTTAAACACAATTCAGTTTACCTTGAAGAGGCGTAATTAAATTTCAATTATAATAATGGTAGCAGTGTTTAACCAGTGCATCCAATAATTATAGCTCTGTGTAAATCTTGCAGTCGTATATGTACAGGTGCAAGTTAATTTAAATATAATTGTCACGTAGCGACAGTAGCCGCAGACAATAAACAATGTAGAGTTAATCGTTTGATTTTTATCGACAACTGTAATTTTTGTCTCCTGACTGACCTGACCACCTAGTGATTCTACAGTTTTGGTAAAAAAAAATCTACAATTGAAAGACAGTGTACACTTGAGTGTAGTTAAATCTTAGACATTAAAAAACCTTTAATAAATAACTGTCCATTTAAATTCCGGTCATAAGGTTTTAATTTAAATAAAATAATATATATGTAATAAAAGAAGTTTGCAAAAAAGGTAAGTTCACAAAAATAATTTTTACTACACAGCCATGCAAAGAAGTACTCCCAGTCCCAGTATACTGCTTAAACAAATCATCTGAAACAGACCCAAAATACTACCAACCTAACCAAAATACTCCTCATCGCCTCGTCTCTGACTAACCGCTTGGGGATAAAGTCGTGATTGTTTGTGGGGATATGTAGGTATGAATGTAGTATTTATAAAGGTAGACCACATTTTCATATGTATATTTATAAGCACAACAATCACTTAGGTATATTAGTTTTTATCCTTTAGTCGCATAAAGTTCACTTTATCAAAATGCCCACTGTATCAAAATAACTTTGCATGTAAATGACGATCCATTCGTTGTAGTTAGGTTTTAATTAAAACTAAACCTAACTCTTAGCTAACCTCGAAAATCAAGACAATTTGTCTTAAATTTCTAACCAAACACGTGACTTACAGGAATAGGGCAGCTAGTATTTCTGTTGTCTAATAAAAAAAAATAACCTCGATATTCAAGACAATCGCTGCTTTGCGCTTTGCGATTGTCTTACATTTCTAATCTAACACGTGACCTAGAGGAATAGGGCAGCTAGCGCACACTCAAACTCTCGCTTTTATAATAGAGTTGATATTTTTATACAGTTGGCATTTTGGTGAAATGAACAATTTGGTGCAGTGGTCATTCTGATAATAGGGCATTTTAAAGTGGACGTTTTGATACTATGGACGTTTTGATACAGTGGACATTTTAATATAGTGAACTTTATGCGACTAAAGGGTTTTTATATATTATGCTAGATCCAAATGCAACATACTTATGTAAACTACTTACAATCCGACGATAGACTCCACCAAGTTATCGTACAAGAGTGTGCTGCCTGTCGTGCATATTTTAAAATGTTATAACTGTTGGAGCTTGAATATTGTTAAAACAACAGTCAAGCTCCGAAAAAACTAAGTCAAAGTGATATTCAATTCTAGATATTGTTCTATATGGTATAAAGATATTAGAGAATCGAGTGTCAACTACTTATATAAAGGAGGCCTTCTACGAGTATTGCCTTTTAAAGCGGCGCTAGAATAACTGTCTAACAAGTTAGTTTCTACAAAACATAAATGCTACTAAAGGTAAAGACAAATGTGAAACCCCTGATTGTAAAAAAACAAAATAGTCCCGTTCCGGTTCGATTAATAATGTACTCATGTAATGTTTGCATAGTAGCATCAAAGTAATACTGCTTTCAGAGTTGATTGTACAGCCCCATAGAGCTATCCCAATGAGAGTTTTTTTACTACGCAACACCAAGTACCGTCCGTTGGTCCGCATTCTCTGCATTCTCTGTGGTAGGTAAGTACTTACTTTTTCCACCGACGTATTATCCGTCTAGTTGCAAATCCTCAGAGGTGGCAAATAAACTGCGAACAGCGAAAGCGCTCGAGTGCTGAGCGCTGTTGTTCACAACAACGCAGTGAAAGCTCAACGACAGATTTGTCGTTTGACAGTGGCGTTTTTATGCGCCCGCGCATAATGTATTCGCGCTACTGTGTGCATAACAATAACCTACGGTGGCGTGCGTAAAGTGGGTGAGGATAAATGTATTTGTTTATGTTGTAAAGATTGTATTGTAGGAAGACACTAGGTGTTGAGCCGTGTAGTATAGCGGCATACTAAACGAATACTTCGTCCAACCTTCTTTTTCCTTGGATGTCGTAAAAAACGACTAACGGACTAAAGACTGTCACGTAGTCAGGCTGTTTACCTCTGTTATGTGCTCCTCAAGGTTTGTAGGGGTGCGATGCGGGTCTGACTCGTAATTTTATTATTATAATGGTTCACCAAACAGATTATTTTAAATAAATACACACAGAAAATTGATGAGTAAAATAAGAAATAAAGTACAAAACAGATTGATAGAGAGAAGAAAAGCTAGGAAATATAACAATGTCAATAAGAAATCAATATTCTTTGTAAAAAAATGAAAAATGGAATGTTGAATGAAAGTAATGAGGTCAGATGATGTGATGACACGCACCGTTACAAGCTCGGACCAAACAAGACTGCACATAAATCCAACAGCATAGAGCGGCGATAGGCCACCTATCATCATGCTGAGCACATGTGTAGTTGCGATTTGGTGAAACGTGGAGCATGGCAGAGGACTGCTTCTGCGGTCCTCATTGCGTAGTCTCTGAATAACCCTTTGCGGATCATATAAGTGAATCTATGTATATAGATATCTAGATGCATGGATATCGCGACCAGCTAACAGCCTGAAAGGAGAACTGTGTTCGTCAAACCTTCATCTAATTGGGATATTTCAGTAAAGTGGTGGAGTAGGTATAAGGCCACTCTATGTAAGCCATGTATCCATGTTCATCAGGTCTTACAACGTATCAGGCTGTCACGCGGGGCAGACTATGGACAGTTCGTAATAAACTATGGTTCCTACTGTTCTATCCCAGCACCTTTTCATTATCGTTTGTACCTTTGGCATTGATTTCCTTGAAGGACACAGATGACAATCATTAATAGCATTAAAAAGTCTTTCCTTTCCTTCATGTGTCTGTTACAAATATGTATGTTTTAATTTCACCCCTCATTCCTAGGGGTAGAGTACGAGATAAGGCATTTCCATCATTTTTAGTTTAGAGAAGTGCTCAGTTTAACCTATTTGCTCTCTCCGTAGCAAAGATTTAGCCCAGAGTAATGATAAAAGCAAATGATAAGCAAAAATGGCCTTTAAAAGTATTGCCGTGAAGTTCACATTAGCTCTTACGAGAGGTTATGGCTTTTACATTAATTAAATCACTAATCTGCGCGCACACCGCTCCGACGGGCGTCCGGCGTGATGGCGGCGCCTGCGCAATTAAGATGCATCGCTCGATACTATCGACACCGTAGGCCGACAGCGCACATGCTAGTATTATTGTGCATCCACACCGCAGTTAGTTAGTTTTGTGGATTAATATGTGGGCAAGGTGAGTAACGCCTGATTTAAAAAAAGTTACTAGACTTGTTTTTTATATTAGGTCTGACAATTATTTTAAACATTTTCTTAAAATTCAGTAAAAAACAATTATAGACAAACACAACTTAGATCTAAGAACAATAAGATAAGCTAAGCACACTACTAAAATGAAACAAATATATTAAAAAATATTAAACCTTAACGAGTTATTATAAAATACCAGACTAAACACCATCACAGTATAATAAAAGTATAAATCTCCAACACTCAAAGTTACTTATTTAATATACACTTTTAAACTTTCGCGTTCCATTATGCACACATATTTAGACGGGATTTAACGCAAAACTACTTAGTAAAGGCATTCTACGCATACCTTTTTATACCCGACGTTTCGACCGAGTTGCACCGGCCGTGGTCACGGGTGGACTGACAGTGACAGTGACAGTGTCCAAATCACAATGACAACCCAACTGACAGAAAAAAGATAAATGTCGCGAAGAAGTAAGAAAACTGCAAAATTTTTTTGCAACGAATTAATATTTTAATACCTACATTGCACACGTCTTTTTATGTATAAATTTTTTAAAGAATTTTTACTATTTTTTCTCACCGTTTAAATCTTCCCTGAACTTTCACGAATATTTCTAGATCAAAATTAGCCGGGTGGACTGTCACTGTCACTGTCACTGTCACTGTCACTGTCACTGTCACTGTCAGTCCACCCGTGACCACGGCCGGTGCAACTCGGTCGAAACGTCGGGTATAAAAAGGTATGCGTAGAATGCCTTTACTAAGTAGTTTTACTTATTTAATGTTATCATATTATCATAACCTATGGATGTTTGCATTGCAACCCGGTATCACTCATTTTGTGAAGACATGCTGTCTTTCTTTCTAGTGTCTTCCTCTCTCTCGGCAGTATCTTCCACAACACAACGTACGCAGGCTAAACTTTCTGTTCACACTACTCCATCGTGCCCTCCCATATGCCAACTGCTTCCTGGTCCGCGGAGAAACTGCTCCGTGTCTTTGTTGATAACATAAGTAACATCTTATAACTTACCCTTGAGGATCGTAAAACCAGACACAATAAAAAATGAATTGTTTCGCGACCGCCGGCGGTCTTATGATCCTTGACCTATTAATCGGACGTTTTGCGGGTGTCTATGGCCGGCTTTGCTTTCCATCAGATGACCCGCATGCTCGTTTGCCTCCGTCTAATTAAAAAAAATCTGCTCTGCACATGGATTTATTACTACATGTATTAGTCCATAGCATGGTTAGTCGTCCGGCAGGTGCAGGCCAGTTCTCCAATTTATTCCTCGCTTTGCGTAAGAATAATTATACATTATGAAAGTAGTACACAGTACCTTTTACAATGTATTTATAGCCTGTAAAAGTTCTGTATGTGTGTTAAGTTAGAAATTTTGAGAATTTTGTAAATCACAAAATTATATTATGTAAATGATTCGACGACATCATTTAGTAGTGAGTTTTAAAAAGACAATATTTTTATCAAATTAAACTAAAAGTATGACATCGCCCTTAAGCGCAACACATTTTCATCAAACAATTAAACGATATCGCACTTTAACGGTACGCATCTTAGGTTTAAAGTTGTCTGGCACAATAAATGCAAGATGTACCTACAATGTTACTCTCCCGAACTTGCTGCATGCCCATAATGTCCATCGTTCATACTACAAGCCATGAAACATAATAATTACCATTATGACGGAATGTACAGAATTCCCTCTGATATTGTAACCCTGTTACTCAATATTATTTACTATATAAAATATAAAAATGAATTGCTGTTCGTTTGTCTCGCAAAAACTCGGAAATGACCTAACCGATTTGGCTAATTTTGATCTAGAAATATTCGTGAAAGTTCAGGGAAGATTTAAACGGTGAGAAAAAATATTAAAAATTCTTTAAAAAATTTATACATAAAAAGACGTGTGCAATATAGGTATTAAAATATTAATTTGCAGTTTTCTTACTTCTTCTTCGCGACATTTATCTTTTTTCTGTCAGTTGGGTTGTCATTGTGATTTGGACAGGACAACGTCTGTCGGGTCACAGAATAATAACTAAAGCATAGAAGGAGTCCAAATGAGACTCGTATAGCTGTCCTATTTTTCCAAAAGGGCTATAAACATTGAAAGAAAAGAGACAAAATAAGTTGCCAAAAACGTCAAATGTATAGCGTAAAAAAAACCGGTCACCATTTAAGATACAAAATTCAAAAGCGACCTATACAAATGTAATTCGAATGGTGACCAAACCGAGTGCCCACTCAAATGTCATAGCACTCCTTCTATGCTTTAGTTATTATTCTGCAAAAATACCCCTAGTATTTTGTCATGGTGTCGTTTCGGCATTGTTTTTAACTTTCATAGATGTAGTGTTGTTTCGTCATTTGTATTTGACTAAAAATCCCAGAAAAGGTACACAGGTAAAAATATTCTGAAGAAAACTTTAAGCGAATGGCCAAACGACACTAAAAATAATTAATATTAAATAGCAATGACGAAACGCCACCATTTTTTCTTAATGAAAAACGACACAATGACCAAACACCCCTTAACCCTTCAAAAAGTGTCGGATCTTATAATAATAATGCATTCATGTTTTTTGGGGGTTAAAGTTACTTGCGTCCGTAGGTTTACCCTTGAGACCCTACACGTGACCCCTGGGTGGTGCTAAATGAGTGACACTGACTGACTGGTAGAGCCACGCTGCGTTGCAGCACGCATTGGGCCGGCTCGCCCGGCGTAATACCATCACCCTCTCACGAATATCCGGCGTGAAATAATGGCACTTGGTGACGTTGTGTTTCGTCCAGCTAGAGAGGGTTTCGGAGGCCCATCCCCCTCCCCCCTTTCCCCCCCTCTCACAATTCCTATTCCTTCCTTAAAGGACGACGACGCGCCTGTGATTCCTCTGGTTTTGCGGGTGTCCATGGGTGGCGGTGATTACTCTCCATCAGTTGACCCGCCTGCTCGTTTGCCTCCTTCTATTATGAAAAAAAACTTAATATTAGACCTAACCTAACAGTAGCGGTGAAAGAATACTGCCACCCCCTCTCTTCCCTTGGGTGTCGTAAAAGGCGACTAACGGACTAAAGACTGTACATACATCCAACAGCATAGAACGGCGATGGGCTCACCACCTGTCACACTGAGCACATCGCACACAGTGCAGTCGCTATTTGATGAAAAGTGGACTATGGAGAGGACGTTACTGCTTTTGCGGTCCTCATTGCCTAGTCTCTGACTAACTTATCGTGGATAATAATTGTGATTATAGTGTGTATGTATGTAAACCAAAAACGTAGAAAAATAGTGGGGAGGAGGAGGATACTCTGTAAGGTCTTTTTTTTTAATAACACAAAGGTCGTAGCCATACGGCCAGCCTGATGGTAAGACCGCTTACCGTAGCACGTTTGCTACACCAGAGTTTGTATCATTAACACGTTGCTAGCCTTGTTAAATCCTCTTTACTCCCTCTTTGAAGAATTAGCTATATGGTGGCGGCTCATTACCAAAAGAATACTATCAACCCATCTCTTTCCTTGGGTGTCGTAAAAGCGACTAACGGACTAAAGATTGCACATACATCACATAAGTATCTAGGTTTATTTATTTATCAGTTAGGGTGAATGACCCATATACTAGCACTGCACCAGTTTATCAGCATCTCTTTAAAAAACTAAAAATATAAAATAATATCTATGATTTCAAAGTTGCAAGGGTAAGAAACGCGTTCAGAAAGTTTTAAATTATTGTACTAGCAGAACTCTGTATAGTTTGGCATTTATCATGGCGCCGTATTCTTGAGGAGAAGTGAACGATAAGTGATTTTATGTGATTTTCGGCCATTCTGAATTTCTGACACATCAAGGGTAAGATTTTGCTTATGTTTATTAGTCATTCAGTAATGCGACTAAAGCACTATTTAAAGATACTGGTATTTAAACACATTCATAACGTTTTTCGCATCCTAAATTGAAATAATTATAATGTTAAGGTTAATTTTGATTGTGCCATAATTAATAGAAATGTTAAATGACTGATTAACAATAAAAAAATGAGTAGGCATTTCTAAAGGATATTTTGTTTTATTCACAGTGCTTATAATTGGGTAAGTAGGTGATATTAATTGGTGATGACTGTGCTGATGAATGGTAATAGGCTTGTTTTTTGATAAATTGTAAGTTTGACTCAATAATGACTACAAATATAAAAAAATCTTACTTTATACAACAGGTGATTATATTCTCAACATTAATAACGCAACACAAAAGTTGTAGAATATCGTAATATATGAAATATTTAGAGTTGAAATTTAATGGTCTCTTAAAGTGCTCATAATTGGGTCCGTCACCCTACATATGGATTCTACGAAAGATAATAATAATAATTTGGACATATTTTCTTATTTATTGATTAAGAACGTCACCTCGTGCAGGCCCTGCCAGAATATCAGCGCCGCCGTTGCGATGTGATTTTGTCACACTGTAGCGGCATATACTGAAGTAGGATCCTGATTGGCTCGTCACACTGTAGTGTTTTTTTATTTTTTTTTAATTCTATGTTAAGAATTTATTTTTGTTATTTTCTGTTTTTACATTTTTATTTTCTCTTTATATTTTTTTGTGACAGTCAATAAATGTTTTTTTTCTTTCTTTCTTTCATCATAAAGCGGCGATGGGCTCACCACTTGTCATATAGTGCACATGTGCAGTTGTAATTTGGTGAAAAGTGGACTATGGCAGTAAATAACTTTTACGGTCCTCATTGCCTAGTCCCCGACTAACCCTTTGGGGATAATAGTCGTGGTTGTATGAATATATCTAATATTTATTTATATAAATACATAAGTACTAAGAGAATTTTCGATGTCAAAATAGTCACCGGTGACTTTGAATACGAGTGGGAGGGACTCTTAATTAATAATAATATCTAAGAGTGAGAATTATTGTAACCCATCAAAAGTCGCACCAATAACCGAACGCGAGCTCCTCTGACGTTATCACACTATACTCCATCATTCCTTCACCATATATAATATCATATCGGTACTATAATACTTCGAGCTAATTTCTATAATCATGTTTCCAATCTACCGCCAACGTCGTCCCAAGACTATTACTTAAAGAAAATTGATAGTGAAAATGGTACCGTGCAGCCTCCACTAGCCCAGTCGTTATATTAATCATCCACTTACTTATTGGGCACGTATTCTATTGTATAAAAAGCAAAGGCATTACGCAAATTGCATAACGTTAACGTCTCATAATATTCCCATTTATCAAGGAGATAGCATCTCGGCTTTCCTCCAATATCATGGGAGTAGGGCTACCATGTTGACGTTATAAGAATGCGGACAGGTCTTATTGGATGGCTTCATGTATGACAATGAGTGTAGGTACTTCACTACTTTTTAGTCGTAGTGTACTTGTACTTTTTTATAATATTTTACAATAAAATTAAGTCCGTGAATAGAGTGCCACAAGCGGCATTCGAGTACGATCGGTTACGATGCCGTAATTACGACATCCAAGTACAAAGTGTATGCAGTATATAGAGTGCCACAAGCAGCAACATAGTACGATTGGTTACGATGCCGTAATTACGGCATCCTTGTACAAAGTGTATACAGTGCCACAAGCGGCATTGTCTCTCAATCGGTTCGGGAACCGCAAAATATTTTTTATTTGCCATAATGTTCAGAAGACATAATATTCAAAAGATATTTTTGTATAGAGTTAGATTTCTGTTGTCTAATAAAAAAATAACCTCGAAATTTAAGACAATCGCTACGCTGCGCTTCGCGAGTGTTTTAAATTTATAACCTATCACGTGACCTAAAGGAGTAGGGCAGCTAGTATTTCTGTTGTCTAATAAAAAATTTACGGCAGATTAGGCGGCGTCACTATTATACCGCAAAACTTACGGTTCCTGAACCGATTGAGATACAGTACCTGTGGCATATACAGTGCCACAAGCGGCACTTTCTAAAATTAAATAGTATGTCCTAAGAAATAGATGTTATTTTATTATTTCTTTCATACCACGTTTGACTGGCTGTTGTTAAAATTCCATACATTTAGAATGAATATTATTTGTAATTTTGTATGGAATAGCTGATATTTTGTATATTTTTAGATTTGCACACAGTTGTTTTTTGCACTTAATATGACAGTTCAGTCCCTAACAACAACCTGTATATATCTAACTTCGTAACAGAATATGACAATAGTTTACTAAAACAAAGTCCAAAGGTGGCGATTACGTTTTATATCGTCACAATAAAACAGCTAGTGTGGTGCCTCTACATGGGAACAATATCGATGTAACAGATGAAAGTGAAAACAATTAGGCGATTGAGGGTCACCGCGAGACTTTCACATAGATTTTATCGTACTGATGGAGTAATTTTTTAAGATCTCGTACGTTTGGAGTTCATATTGTACCTACCCCTTATATTTCGACACTCGTTGTATTGAATTATTGGCACATTCACGTGGCATTAAATAAATAAAACATCAAAATTACAAAAGATTAAAACTAGATCGAAATCCTAAGATACACACCCCATTATATGATTTTTTTAACGCAAACATAGTTGTTACGCACAATAGAAATATTATTAAAAATCATTATAACAAACAGTAATCATCAGTCTCAAATTTAAACCTAAAAATAAATTTAACTATAACAAATTAAAATAAAATCGATTGAATCTAAGCTCCACTTTATTGGACGGATTTATTGGCACATCCTAACTCCTCACCTTTCTTCGGCACTCTAGTGGAAATGCAGCCTTGGGCGGCGTGGAGGACATGGCCTAAACTACCCATATGCACTTGGAACAGAGAGACTTGAGACCACCAATTCCCATATCCCGTAATAACACCAATAATCATAATCATAATATAAATAAGACACGAATCACGCCGTTTCAACAACACGAGTACTATTGATCTTATTATGTTACCTGTGGTATTGCATTGAACCATAAATAAAGCTGGATCCAATCATGTCGATCATTGACTTAGCTCGTAAGAATTACGAGGGGCAAGCTTATTGCTTACAACCAATTATTACCAGCTCGCGGGTCCACAGTGAGACATTTTTCACGTCTACACGACGATAACATAACGCGTCGCCCGTAATTTATGTGGAATCATCGCTTGCACACCATAAATAACATTAACAACCCGACCACGTAAAACTATACACGCAAGTTTCGCAAGAAACCCCATACGGCAACGATCTGGAGGCCAATTCTCATTTTTCGAGATGAAGTCTCGAATCGAGTTTTGATTTCGATCTCTATCTCGACCATAAAATCTCGTTATTAACATTTTGTTAATGAATCTCCTATTCTCAGCGCTAATCGGCTTCGAGTTTGATTCGAATTCGAACTTTATCGAGTGGTAATTCCAATTTAGTTATTCTGAACATCTCGAACTCGACATTTCTCAAAGGAGAGCCGCTCGAATTGCTTCGAGTGGTCGGCAGTGGTCGAGACGTAATTTCGACTACGAGAAGCTAATGAAACGTCAAATAGCGGCGAAATTACGGTGGATATGGAGGAGTTAATTTCCAATTTTGTCGTAGAAGTGATTTAAAATATTGAGAGAGCTCGCTCTCTTTTTTTTAAAAGGTGGAAGAAAACTTTCCACTCCTTAACAGTATATCGGCTTTCAACATTTGTAGAAGAAGCTGCTTCTGCTGTGGCGTTGGGTATTTTTTGTTGACATTGTGTGTGTCTTGTGAATACTAAAATGATCGTTTCGTCACCAAACAAGCACACAACCACAAACAAAAAACATAAAATTTATCGACGATACGTCACGTTTTAAACAATACAAGTTGTTTAAGGAAATTAAATTTGATCACAACACATTAAATATAATGATTTTTCGATACTTATTAAAATTTTACTTCTTTAATTAAAAAGCAAGTTCAATACATTTAAATTGGAGCTGCCTGGTTCGAATTGCTCGTCGCCCCAAGTGCACACGCTCATTGTGCGTATTCCGGATAGATACGTAATTACATACGCACAGGTAATAATTCAAACAAAGTTATTATTCGGACGGGGATACAATCACAGGGCGTCCTCTTTTTGCGACGCCAGAAATACGTGTAAATGGTCTAGGGCGACTAGTAATTGCGCTTAATGTCGTCCTAAAGGCTATTCAGTCCATTGCCAATGGGATATTTATTTTATTTTAATTCGAGTTTCGCCGACAGGGTTCCGTAGATTTTATCTTGTCACGCCTCTGCTCATTGTGAACTCGAGTATTAACCTGCCGACGGTTTTGTTTTAGCAAAAAAACGACGCTGTTCCTTAGCATTCGTGCGTTCTGTAATAAGATAATGATGGAGACTGGTGTTTTCACAGAAAACGCTCCCTATTAACGTCGGTACAATGTAATATCGGAGCCTCTCTATGAATAATTGCTGCCCACGTCACAATTTCTAGGACGTGCCGCCTGATTGTTTCTCCGGAAGTGCCTCATTTAGCTATAAATAGTTTGCGATAGTAAAACGAGATCCATGAATTAACCAAGGGTTATTATAACTAAAAATAGCATTTGACAGAAGACAACTTGCCTCACGCAGGGAGCGAAAGCCTTTTTCGCAAAAGCAAGTTAAACCGTAAAAACTGTTTTATTTTAACGTGTAGTGCTCGCGTACACTATAGAAAATAATAAATAACTGTTACGTAAAAAACTGGCCAAGTGCGAGTCGGACTCGCGCACGAAGGGTTCCGTACCATTATCTATACAACAACAGTCTACCTGTTGCCATTATCAATATCGAGCAAAAACGAGTAAAAAAATCACGTTTGTTCGATCCCCTTAAATATTTATTTTATACTATTTTTTAAGTATTAATTGTTATAGCGGCAACATAAATACATCATGTGTGAAAATTTCAACTGTTTAACTATCACGGCTCATGAGATAAGTACAGCCTGGTGACAGACGAACGGACAGCAGAGTCTTAGTAATAGGGTCCCGTTTTTAACCTTTGGGTACGGAACCCAAAAAATCAGTGTATGCCATCATCCATCGCTAATATTATTAGACAATAGAGCATCGTTGCCGTCGCATGTTTTTGCTACAACCACCCACAAACCCTCTTCACATCTTTCAACTTGGCATTGCCCAGCTTTCATAATAGCTGATTTATCATTATTTATATAAAACCATAAATTGTCCATCGGTCGTCTTACCCAAGCTAAGTAGATGGCTTCCTACTATTGTATTAAGATCGAACATAAAAGACAGGAGCATAACTCGACTCACCGAGCGACTCGATTTATGGGCACGCTCGGTTATTCAGCAACATAACTTTCGGCTCTTTTGAACTGCTTCGCTATTCCTTTAGCTAAAACTATTGATTACAATAATCTAAGTTATGTATCCCCTTGTAGGCCGACAGAAGTATTGTACGTGCTTGGTTGCTTCCGCAGCAAATAGTAAGCGATATGACGATCGAACTCTACATTAGGTATAAGAAACTAGGGGTTGTTGTACATTCGCCACAAAGTTAGTTTGCCACAGAAAAAAGTATGTGTAAATTCGCCACAGTTCTAATTTTATCAAGTAAATTCGCTACACTCTTATTTTCGACACAGACATCAGAAAAATCAAACAATAAGTGAAGTAAAAACATCAATAATTTTAGAATAAAATAACTACCTTATTAATAATACCTTAATAATACCTTATTAATAATATCTTATTAATAATAATTAATAACTACCAAAACGAACTTTTCTTGCTATCGGTACTTTATGCAAAAATGATGTACTATGAAGACTTGTGGCGAATTTACTTTCAATGTATGGAGTTACAAAAACGTGGCAAACTGACTTTGTGGCGAATGTACAACAACCCGAAACTATAGTGGCACGCCCGCACGCGACTTCGTCTCGTCGTTCTCCATGACGAATTTGCGAAAAAAATCTTTCATACAAACCTTATGCTGACAATTACAAACACAACAAAAATATAGATAAATAGGTGAAAATTATACATTCGTGGCAATATATTTTGATTTATATTAGATAAGTAGGTATAGCATACCCCTTATAGCTTTGTTAGACTACGGCCGCGGCGGCAGAACTCGTGCCTGTAAAAATAACTGACACACACAGAAACAATAACGCCTTCCTTTTCTCTATTATTTCTAACGACAATATTTGTATTGATTTGTCTGAGAATGAAAATACAACACATTTATTTAATATACTTAAATGCTTTTTAAATACTCTCTCATGAATCTCAGGATAATTGTAAACCTATTACCTAGTACATTATTACCTAGTTAGGTAGGTACCTAAGGTATTCACGAGGACACAATCGCGGGTTAAATAATTATTTTAATACGCGGACATAACGTGACACAATTTTTGAACAAAGTAAAACTCGCAAATATAGGGATTTGGATGAGACATAGTTTTTCCATCCCTTCGGAGTAGAGACGATGGGCTCATGGGAACCAAATTCAAAGTCCTTTTTAAAATAATATCTATACGCCTGTTTGAAGCAACGGGATACCAGAAGGCTGGCAATTTTTCCGCTCAGCGGATAAGTCTAGCCATACAAAGAGGCAATCCCGCCAGTCTTGGGTACCTTGCCTCGAACAGGCGAGTTAGTTGATATTTTTTATTTATAAGCTTAATCTTTCCTTTTTTATTTGTTATTTTTTTGTGTGTAAGTAAGTTAAGTTATGTTGTAACCAATGATATAATACATATTATTTTATATTTAACATTTTTACACATTTACAATTAATCTTATATTTTTTATTTCAGTAGCAGTCGATTACAACCAAGGAGCTTATATTATTAGGTATAAGCTTCTTCATTACACCTAACTCGGATGCGGCTAACTGACATGACATTTGATACTCGCCTCTAGAAATAAACAAATTGTTCTGTTCGTCTCATTTAATTTACAAGCACATTGCAAACTGCTAGGAGTTATGCAAATAATCTTGTATAACAAATGAAAGTTCAACTTGGAGTGGTCACTTCTAATTAATGAATGGTATTCAACACTCACTGCCCTGTCAAACCCGGTAGCTGTCAAAACGTTTTGACAGTTGCCGAATCGGACCGTACATTGCGTAAAGAGTATCATAGCAGTTCGCGTTAATCAAAGATGATCTTGGGTTTGCGGAGATTGCTAATGCCTATTTGTATTGAGTAATTGGGTGCATTAAGCTGATATGTATCGGCACTTATAATGTGATTATGTATATTATGAGTAGTCGACTTTTAATTACCAAACGGCCGTAGTAAACTCTTTATTGCAATATTCTTCCCACTCAGGAGCCTTTGGATGTTGTCGCCAGGAGGCTAAGGAAGTGGACATGGGCAGGGCATATTGCTAGAATGGATTGTAGCCGTTGTGCCCGGAAAATCCTAGAGACCCAGAGCCAATACCCGAGAAAGAGAAAGACCTTCCAAAAGATGGGTTGATGATATCCAAAGACATGGAGACCACGATTCTACACTTAAGTACCTAACTTAAAACTACTATGGCTATAAAAATGTCCCAATTCCCCAGGTACCTACCCAGGAAGTGTAAAATAGACATATACTCGTAGATACCTATCTATAAGTCTATTTTACACTAAGACTTGAAGTACTTAAAAATTTATATTCTGAACCTATGTTGCTAATGGGCAGCAAGCGACTAATTGCCTTTCAATAGATATTTCCAAGTGGACTCTATATTTTTTTATATTATTATGTGAACAGTATTTTTGTATAACAATAATGCTACAGAATGTATTACTATCATAAAACTGTATGAGACAAATTATTCTGTTGTGTAAATCGTTGTTAATGGTCGCAATCGTAATCATTGTTAATGTGATAGGACAGTGAATAGGATCGGAAAGTACTGTTTTTTAACAAACGCGACTTCCCAAACCTTTCAAAACTTCAGAAGAACAAGCACTGCGGTCCTTCAACACTTAATATTCAATTTAAAAGTTGCTTCACATAATATTATCTCGATAATGTCTAATTACAACTAATGCATTAGTCATCAGTCATGAAATGTGACGAACAGCGTTACGTTAACATAAAAAAATGTATAATTATAACCGGCAAATAGCGGTCTCAAATTTATATTGCAACCTTGTGCTTTCACGTTCCATAGTAAAATTTAAAAGTCCGTATGTGTGTGTATCTCTATATTACGGAATAGATAAAGAAGGGTTCTGTACTATTGAACGAATGGGCACATGCAATTTCTTAAAATAAAATCTACCTACCTACGTATGATTTATGCGTATTCGTATTTTATCCGTGTCACGTAGCGGTGAAAGAATACTACCACCCCTCTCTTCTCTTGGGTGTCGTAAAAAGCGACTTACGGACTAAAGACTGCATATATATCCAACAGCATAGAGCAGCGATGGCTCACCAACTGGCACGCTGATCACATGTGCAGTCGCTATTTGGTGTAAAGTGGATTATGGCAGAGGACTGCTTTGCTTTGCTGCTTTTAGCCTGGTCTCTGACTAACCCTTCGGGGATAATAGTCGTGTTTATATGTATGTATGTATCGAAGTTACCTACGATGATCTATTCGTTTTCGTGTTTTTATCCAGATTATAAAACGTGCTCTTTTTGATTTAGGGAAAATTGAGGTAGTAAGTCGACCGCCTAAATAATGACATGAGAAAAGTATTATTCCGATTATTACATTTTTGCTTTTTTCCGTTTTCATACAAAATAATTAAATTATTGCAATGGACTCGGTGTGGCTCAGACTGACTTGAAGATACACCTACAACTCATCGTGAATATCGTGCCTGCCCACAAAACGGACACGGTCACATCCCTAGTTGAGTGAAATACGTCTTGTCCTGTTGATAACTACAACTAGAGGCGTATTTTTTTATGAAAATGAACTACTACGCAACGTAGTAAATGAACACACTGAGAGCACAAAGTGTCAAATTTACCTTAGAAAAATTAATATCTCGTGCATTATTTTTTGGGGGTTAAAGTTGCTCGCGTCCGTAGGTTTACCCTTGAGACCCTACACGTGATCCCTGGGTGGTGCTAAATGAGTAACACTGACTGAGTGGTAGAGCCACGCTGCGTTGCAGCACGCATTGGGCCGGCTCGCCCGGCGTAATACCACCCTCTCACGAATATTCGGCGTGAAATAACGGCACTTGGTGCTGTTGTGTTTCGTCCGACCAGTGAGGGTTCCGGAGGCCCCTTCCCCCCTCCCTCTCCCAATTCCTATTCCTTCCTTAAACCTATTCCTCCCTTAAAGGCCGGCAACGCATCTGCGATTCCTCTTGTTTTGCGGGTGTCCATGGGCGGCGGTGATTGCTTTCCATCGGGTGACCCGCCTGCTCGTTTGCCTCCCTCTTATATATTAAAAAAAAAAAAAAAATATGCGATTAATAAAAAACTTTCTTGAGTCAAAACCATTATTTTAAAATTTCCCTTAAACAAAATGAGCACTCTGTATAATAAAATATGACGTTAAAACTGTATGAATTTCACCAATACCTCGGTGATGTATTAGAGGTCACGCAGCATTTCCGCAGCATGCGAAAAACGTAGGTTCGAGTCCCACTTGAGGTAGATTTTTTCAACGTTTCTGTATATTTAAGCGTTATTAACACAAAAAAAAAACATTAAAAATGACGAATATGTATCACAACCATTTTGTAAGCAGCCGTAAGCTACGGTAACCGCAATCCATCACGTAGCTTTGATTGCTGGTTGTCTAACTAAAATACAAGAGTACATTTTGTTGTGTTATAATAAGCAAAGCAGGGATATCTCGATAGTAAACGATTCGTATTTGGTATATATGCACAGTTGCAACAGTTTACAAATTAGCCTCTCAGTTTTATCAGCACATTAAATTATAATGTTAAGGCGAATCATTTGTTTTGAGCGTGACCTGTGTAGCTAGTCAGCGGCGCAGATTTGTCAATAAACAAATCGAAACTATTGACTATTATAGTACCTACTCGGTAACGATTTGTTTATTAATCGGACTAATGTGATAAATTTATTGTGTTTAGTAGCTGTAGGTATTTTAGTTAGTGTTAGAGACAATATAAATAGAATTGCGATTTAGGTTCCTCTGTGAATGTGGTGTGCGGCGTAAATCATTAAAGAACACATTTTTACAGATTTTTTGTACCATCCAAGATTAATTATATTATTTATTTACATACTTGTATTTATATAATAATATATTACAATTCAATTATATTTAATTACTAGCGGCCGCTCGCGGTTACACCTGCGTGGTTCCCGTTCCCGTGGGAATATCGGGATAAAAAGTATCCTATGTGTTAATCCAGGTGTATGCCGAATTTCTCCAAATCCATTCAGTAGTTTTTACGTGAAAGAGTAACAAACATCCATCCATACTTACAAACTTTGGCGTTTATAATATTAGTAGGATATATTAACATCTAATTGTATTTAATTACATCTAAGTACTGCATAACTATACTACTGATAGATAATCGTATTTATACTGCTTTTTTTAAGAACTCAAAGTAAAGAAGTAAAAAATTATGGTGTCAAATACGTTGACAGAGTCCTATAAAAGGGTTAGGCAAGGAGGTACTTGAATGCCCGCACCTTGGTATTGCTTCATCTTTTACAAGTTACTTTTGATTGATATATCACTTACTACGGATCCGAATATACGAGGTGTCTGTAAACTTAGTCCTGAGAGTTATTTTTTTAGACTACCATGATGTAAACAACTTTTTACAACTTTTTTAACCGACTTCAAAAAAGGGAGGAGGTTCTCAATTCGTCAGAAGATTTGTTTCATGAGAATAAAACTGGCTGAAAAAAAAAATGGGTGGTGCTAGATGAGTGACGCTGACTGAGTGGTAGAGCCACGCTGCGTTGCAGCACGCATTGGGCCGCCTCGCCCGGCGTAATACCCTCTCACGAATATCCGGCGTGAAATAACGGCACTCGGTGCTGTTGTGTTTCGTCCCGCCAGTGAGGATTCCAGAGGCCCATCTGCCTCCCCCCCCCCCCCCCTCCTCACAATTCCTATTCCTTCCTTAAAGGCCGGCAACGCGCCTGCGATTCCTCTGGTTTTGCGGGTGTCATGGGCGGCCGTGATTACTCTCCATCAAGTGACCCGCCTGCTCGTTTGCCTCCTTCTACTATAAAAAGTGAAGTTCTATAACCTGAAAAAAAAACAAAAAACATTTAAAACCAAAGACAAAACCACTTGGCCTTAACAAAAAGCGCGGCAGTTGTCACTTTCACCGCGCGCAGATAGAATCCGTCAGATGCTCCCCGATTATTGCCATTAGTGGCCATTAGCCGTTTAACTAGATATGATTAAAGCGCGTCACGCACGCCGCTAGCCTGCGGCGGTAAATACATCACCGCAACTGGCAACACCGACACAGCCTAACACATTCCGAAAACGTTGTATAATGCTTCTACTGAGGTGTTATAACGGAAACGACACCGCGAAGCAATTTTTTGCGCACTGATATGCGGCAACAAGGAGTAGGAGTAGGACCTCGACGGCGAGCACGTTCGGCTTGCGATTTTGCCCGATAAGCAACTATCGAAATGCCGGGTCGCTGGATGGGTGACCAAATTAAAAACATCTCGAGCTCCTCCGCGCTTCGGAAGGCACATAAAGCCAAAATAAGTAATTATTTTTTTTCCACGGGTGAAATCCTGACCTCGGTAGCCAAGTTGTTAAGGCAGCCGCCCGGAATGCGGATGGTGCGTGGTTCGATTCCCACCTGAGCTTGTCGTCTTTTTTCAGTGTTCAAAAATTTTACTTAAGTATATTTAAGCGTTAATAAAACGCTAAAATTTATTAAAAAAAACATAAAGCACGTAAAGCCGTTGGTCCCGGTTGATCTCGAAAGATGGCAGTCGTTAAAACCCACCAACCCGCATTGGGCCAGCGTGGTGGGTTATGGCCTAAACTCCCCATGTGTTGTTGTCTATGTGGAAACGCCTTTTCCCAGCAGTGGGACGTTTATGGGCTGTTGATTTAATCTGCGGCCGCAAGATTCACAGTCGTTTGGATCACTTACAAATCTGGGACTGGGACGCAACTCGGTAGGTGTACGCAAAATCGTGGCATGCAAAATTCTCATACAAAACACAGAAAAACGATGTTTCGTAGTCCCCTGTTGCCTCTTTCAGAACTGCACCAATTTTTATTACTTTTTTAGCATCGGTTAAAGAAATAGATTTTCTATGTCTGTACGTTTGATTTTTTTGCATTAAGTCATTTATTTAATAACCAGGAACCTTCCAAATTTAGCGAAATCACTCCGTTTTTAGGCGTCTTCAGAAATTAAGTGACTGGTTAAAAAAAATCAAACATACAGGCATAGAAAATCTCTTTCTTTAAGAAAAAGTAATAAACATTGGTGGTTCTGAAGGAGGAAACAAGGGACTACGAAACGTCGATTTTCTGTGTTTTGTATGAGAATTTTGCTTGCCACTTCGACGTAGTATTTCCTCTTAAGCACTTGTCCTTCAAAGTGTACCTTGATGGTAAGTGACGATAAGGCCGAATGTAGAAGCGTGCTTGACCCAGAATCCTACAACCACTGAGGACCTGGCTATCTTACCTCTAAACTGTCAGAACACAACAATGCCATTAACATTGTTGTTCTGGCGCCATACTTTAGATAAGATGGTGGTAGCTAGCCAAGCGGACTAAACAAGCCCTACCACCAACCGAAACTTGCTTCGCGGTGCCGTCTCTAGGTATAATACCTCGATGAACGGGACGGGCCTCGTGTAATTTGGTAGCGGAGTCGTGAACTATTTGCTGCGATCTTTTTTTGTTTAACACTATGATTTATAGCTTGATGTTTGCAACTGTTTGAACTTCGTAAGGTTTGATTAAGAAATTAGTGACATTTGAGTTAGCTTAATTGGGTTGCGATGGTGAAATCTGAGGTTATAAGTTAGGGAAAGATAAAACGTTAGAAAAATTTTACAATTACACAGACTCTAATTAACAAATTCAGGTGCAATCGACTAAACAGGTTTTTTAAAACATCATTGTTAGTAGGTAGAGAAATTATTTTGTTATATTGACGCAACAATGACACTGTAAAAGAGAGAAAAAAGCTTTCCCTGAATTACTACACCTACAAAAATCGACATTTGACGGGTATATACTCGTTCGATGAGTGAGAAAACTGTAAAAGTATTCTCAATACATTCTCAATTTATTTATTGAACACTGTTGAGTACTGTCATGGTCTCAATGATTTAATTATTTAGAATCAACGAAATCTAATCTTTACATTTTGGGAACTTCCCTACATGAGAATCTACAGAAATAACTCTTGAACGATACAACTGTTCTACATAAAAGTCACGCCTAACTTTACATACATAACATGTTATGTATGTATATGTTATAACATATTTAACATATTCATTAATAACACCGGTTGGCTTGATACACCGAATAAGAACCCTTAAAGAAACCTTTTGATAAACTGAGCCGGAAAAGGAGCATACGGCATCTTACTGCAACCATGCACTTTCAACACATGGTATCACTCGCGCTTTACCGACCCTGAAGACATTTCGATTTCCCATACAAACTTACAAGTCAAAATTTATAAAAACCATTGAGTTAATTTTAATGAAACTTTGCATGCCAAAGTAAAATACAGGGATCTAAATATTTCGTGGAAAACATTTTTAAAAACGTTTATTTAACTGAGTTATTGCGAATTAAAACTTCTTTAGTGAACTTGAAATCGCAATAACTCAGCCAAATAAACGTTTTTTAAAAATGTTTCCTACAAACTATTTAGATTCCTGTATTTTACTTTAGCATGCAAAGTTTATTAAAATTGGCTTATTATTTTTTTTAAATTTCGACTTGGAAGTTTGTATGAGAAACCGAAATGCGTAAACCCTCTTAAGCCCTGTACCCCGCCCAGTAAATCACCTCATTCTTATTTTTTATCCACTAACGGGTTAGGGATGGCGATCTGAGATCGATTAATCGAATAATCGATTTTACGGGTTTTAAAAATTGATTTTGTAAATCGAAATGTTAGTACATAAATCGATCCAGTGAATCGATATTTCAAAATAGAAAATCTAAATTCGATTTTTTTAGTTTTAAGGACCATAAAATGATTAAAACTGTTTTAACGGGACCTAACACGATTAATTTTTGTAGGTAAGTACATATCTACTTACTGCTTGACGTTTCGGCCGCGATGCTGCGGCCGTGGTCGCTTGTGACCACGGCCGCTTGTCCGCCGATTTGTCTGGCACAGACTATAGCTCGTTAGATTAGTTGTTAAGTCTTAACTATAAGTTAGTTAACTGTTTTTTTATTATTATTAGTATTGACGTCAATAAGTGCCTGTAAAGGTTTACATTTTTTTTTTTTTTATATAAAAGAGGGAGGCAAACGAGCAGGCGGGTCACCTGATGGAGAGTAATCACCGCCGCCCATGGACACCCGCAAAACCAGGGGAATCGCAGACGCGTTGCCGGCCTTTAAGGGAGGAATAGGTTTAAGGAAGGAATAGGAATTGGGAGGAGGGGGGGGGGGGTGAGGGGCCTCCGGTACCCTCACCGGTCGGACGAAACACAACAGCACCAAGTGCCATTATTTCACGCCGAATATTCGTGAGAGGGTGGTATTACGCCGGGCGAGCCGGCCCAATGCGTGCTGCAACGCAGCGTGGCTCTACCACTCAGTGAAATAATTTGACTTTGACTTTGTCAACACAAACTTTAAAATAAATCGATTTTTGAGAGATCTATCTTTTAGAACTCAATTTTTTAGATTACGATTCGGATCGATTTAGGAATCGATCTTTTTTTAAAAGAATCGCCATCCCTGCTACGGGTACGGTCGGCTAATCTCACTTGATGGTAAGTGACGATAAGGCAAATGTGGAAGTGCGCTCCACCTTGAAGCCACTAAGCGGTTAAACTACTCTAATAAATGCTACCTCAAAATGAGACACGCTAACTTTTCGATCATAAGAATAATAGTTGTAAATCCACCTATCCCTACCAGTTTAGATAGCCTGGTAGCAATAGGTAGGAAGGAACAGGCGGTATTCCATGGTAAAAGACAGACAGACTTTCAACGGTTCATGTCCCAAAAAGAAGCATGTCTGTCGTCACTGTACCAATACATTTCCAATTGCATTATTCCCCAGTCCAAATACCAACAGGTGAGATCAGAGCGAAGCCAACTCTCACTGCTTACAAGCACCATCTTTGAACGTCACATCCGCGATGTCAATGACACCACGCGGATGCTGTTACGCAATCCACCTTGACAGTAAGATGACGGTGCGTGACGTAACACGTTTGGCGATTCGCCTTTGTTCGATGCAAAGCGAAGAATGTTCTACGCGCCCGAGACAGACCTCCAACTGGCTCACCGATGAAACGCAAAGTAAAAATTACGATTGTGTGGGCCGCACAATAGATGCTCTCGATGAGATGCGAGTGATAGCATAATTGCACAATAAAGCTTTGTCCGGCGAACGTAATCACGAGTTATGAATGAACCATCACCGCAGACGATAGTATCGAAGTAATCGTATTCCGTGTATCTGATTGAAAACACCGAATGGCCCGCGCATTTGTGTTTACGGCTGTCGTGAACTTGATGGTTGTAGAATTGGCTTCCGAGTTATCCGGGCTGTTCGACCAACCCCGATATTGAGAAAACAAGGTTTAGGTGACATTAGAGTGTATTTTCGATGAATACCATAATAGATATTTTAAGAGTTATATGATATTAATAAGAGGACATAACAGGAAGAGAAATCCATAATTTACATACATTAATACGTATTGTTCACGGCTATTATTCCCGAAGGGTTAGCCAGAGACCAGGCAATGAGGACCGCAAAAGTAGTCCACTGCCACAGTCCACGTTTCACCAAATGACAGCTGCACATGTGCTCAGCGTGACAGGTGGTGAGAACATGGCTGCTCTGCTGTTGTATGTATGTGTAGACTTTGATTCGTTAGTCGCCATTTACGACACCCAAGGGAAGAGATGTCGGTAGTAATCTATTAATCAGCCGCCACCACACAGTTCATGTGAAATAACATGTGTGGCAACAATTTAAATAATGTACTTACACCGTCAAAAATAAGATGTCTCTTTCTCCTTTCACTCCACTCCTTCATGTAAGACACACCTAGTGAGATGTTATAGAAACCAAGTGAAGGCAAGACACGATATCGGTTCGGATCGGTGTGGGCAGGTGGGCAGACATGCGCACGCGTCTCATGTACCGAACGGAATTAGCATAACACGACAAAGACGTATGCAGCAATGCAACTCGGCAATGATCTTGAAATATTCAAAACAATGGGTGTGTAAACATATAACAGTGGTGAACTTGTAATAGAAACGAACTCAACATGGAATACTATAGAGACAATTGAAATAATTAATTGGAATTGGTTGAAATATGTCAATCAGCTCGTGCTAAATTTAAAATACCAGACTCGAGATGACGAAGGCTAGGAGCCTTCCGTAGTAGTAGAACAAAAGAGTCTTTAAACTTCATAGACCTTGATAGTTGAATGATTTATTTGTTAAAAGTTAAAGCGTTTTCCGTACGGAATCCTCATTTCTGAGGAACGGGCTATCTTATCTCTTACAAGCGGAACACAACAATGCATCTAACATTGTTGTTAAGGCGATAGACTTAGATGTTGCTAGCCAAACATGACAACATGATTCTTAACACATTTTGTTTTCTGAGGTTTAAGCGAGCACTACACATTGAAATGAAACACTTTTTACGGATTAACTCGCGTTTAATTTACTATTTACAATTTTAATTTACACAGTCTCCCTGTGACCACGGACCCTGTAAAGGGTTCGAAACGTCAGGATAATATAAAAACTATGTAAATAGTAAATTAAACGCGAGTTAATCCGTAAAAAGTGTTTCATTTCAATCTTAACACATTGTTCCTTTTTTGTCACACTGCATGTAAAGACACAATTAAGTAAAGATGGTGTAATATTAATAATATTACTATCAACGTCATCGTCATCATCATATACAATATTAAATCTATAAAAATAATATAATTCTAATTTTAAAGGCATCGATTATTATGCTAACAGAAGTAAATTTAAAACAAAACGTTATCACTAAACAATTTGAATAGTGAAATCTCCGCTAAGACAGGCGTATCTAAAGATTGATGCGACCAATTTCTGCTAAAAGATAGAATGCTGACGACGCATCCACTGCGATGAACACCAATAGATACCGCTATCGACCGAGATATTTTATTGTCCATGCATTAAAGTAATATTTCAATTCATAAAATGAATTTAGATGGCGCTTTCGAGATATCTACAGTAGAATCGACATCGATAAAAAAGCACCTACGCAAGCTTATACGGCTTAGTACAATGTTTATGCTTATTAAATTATGCTCTTAAGTTGTAATGATACAGAGATTAGTGGCAACTTATGTTGTAACATTTTTGTAAACACTTTTATATGTTTATTTGATGAGACACATTCTCGTAACTTTTTGTTTATTGTATAGACACATAAAGATTTAAAAGATATAAAGATATATACAAACAATTTGGCTATTATGATTTTAATGTATACTTCTTGCATGCCTTTTAATTTTCAATTTTTAACTATTTAATTTTTTGTCTTGAAACTCTCTGAGGCGTACCTTAATGATAGCTAATAAAAGTCTGTCACCATAACAACGATGTTAGTAGCATTGTTAATTTAGACAGTTAAAAGTGATCCGGTCGAGGATTCTGGGTGAATTGCACTTCCGCCTTCGGCCATACGGGTCTTTGTACGAACAAGCACTTCAGCGATGTGAAGTTGTAAAAAAACGTTCGACCACTATTGTCGTTTGCGTCATTCGTTCCGAATTGCCCCAGTTTCTTTGATCTCACATAGTACTATGTCACAAGGATTAACTACGGCACTAGTGCGACCTTGTCTATGGCCTAAATAATACGTCTCTATGTTTGTTCCGTAAACATTTTCGCGCGTTAACAATCTATGCCTGGAATTTCCTGAGCGCTAATCATTTGTACACCGTAGTGTAGCTCTTTGTTTATATTATAAGGTGTCACTGAATCAAGTACTTACGAATATTTTCGAATCTGGTTTGAGCTCATTTAAGTGTTTATTGCACCAGAACAATATATTTGACCGGTATAAAAAATAGTCTATGGCATTAGGGCCCGCGGATGCGCTTTCAAGGTTTTGAGCAATGGAAAACAAGCAAACATAGGTACTTTTGTATTTATAATAATAGGATGATTCTATTTAAAATCACGAGTATATAATTCAATTTGGGGTTTTGGTATAGGTTATTTTAATTAATTCGGCAAAACAAAAATTAATGGTTGTCCAATAGTTTTTTGAAAGAGTAGGTACATACAAGTAATCAGTTTGCATATTTCTTATAGGCAACAATTTATTAAAAGTATACAACTAAGAACATTATCATCATTTTAATGATATTTCAAAACAATGGACTCTCGTGCTAAACACTCTCGCGGATGCTTTATTGAAGATATGAAGTAGTTGTAACTACAATAAATAAAATACGTTAAAGCACTTGACTGACAAATGGTACGCGTATCATACGCCAGCCAGTTACAAAAGATTTGATTCTAATTGCAATCATGAGTGTTGTAGCGGATCTCCAAATCGAATAGCGGTGACGGGAGCGATATTATGATATAACAAATGACGCACGCGCATTCAGCGGCACACTTTTAAATTTTCGCAAATGCATATCACAATCGATACTTTCTCCCACTTCCTTAGGTCTTTACCTAAATCAGAATAGAAGAAGGAAAAGAAGGGCCTGCTAGGTGGAAAAGTGAAGCGTCATTTCTGCAGTGTTATTTTATTTTGTATAATATGCGTTTTGTCAAATTTTAATATGAAGTAATGATAGATTAAATAACCGATAAGTGGTCATGAACGTACATTGGTGTTGGCAAATAAAACAAAACAGTGCAACATGAATTTTAAAATTCTCAGTAAAATCCCACGTCTTTACTGAAACTCAAGGAGTTTGGGGAAAAATCATTTACCATTAAATGTTATCTCTCTTACTTTACGCTGGCTAAATGTACTGTCCACTAAGCCAATTGAACTGCAGAACAACACAAAATATTAATAAACTAAAAAGATAAGAAATAGGTGATTTCTGCCCAGGAGGCCAATTCTCATTTTTCGAGATGTAGTCTCGAATCGTGTTTTGATTTCGATCTCTCTCGACCATAAAATCTCGATAATCGACATTTTGTTCACGAATCTCCTATTCTCAGCGCTGATCGACTTCGAGTTTGATTCGAATTCGAACTTTATCGAGTGGTAATCCAATTTAGTTATTCTGAAAATCTCGAACTCGACATTTCACTACCGAGAGCCGCTTGAATTGCTTCGAGTGGTCGGCAGTGGTCGAGACGTAATTTCGACTACGAGATGCTAATGAAACGTCAAATAGCTGCGAAATTACGGTGGATATGGAGGAGTTAATTTCCAATTTTGTCGTGGAAGTGATTTAAAATATTGAGAGAGCTCGCTCTCTTTTTTTAAGAAGAGCACTCTAGCGTAGGGCAGACAAGACTACGTGGAGTCGGTTTTGCATTGATTCGTTTCTGAAACTGACTTTTGAAGCACAGCATTACTGAAAATACAACATGTTTACTTTTGAAGACAATATTTAAAATAAATTTAAGGTTAAAATGCTATTTTGATAATCATAATATGATTCAGATTGAGAATGCATTAATCATGCATGCAAGCAAGGAAGAAAAAGCTGCCGGTTGCAATGAATTTTCGGAAATATGATAATCGGAATTCTGTTTTCGGGTTTTTGTTTGTTCGGACTTATGAAATACGGAAAAATGAAAAATCATTTTTATTATATTCGGAATGTTGACGTTCGTGAATTTAAATAATCGTGATTTAAATTTTTCGGAAATATGAAATTCGGAGTTTTCCAATTCAGAATATTCAAATTCGGGATTAAGTTTTTTTGGGTGTTCCCCTAATACAAAGCATCATTGTTTTACTTTGTTGCGTTCTGGTTTGAAAGGAACTTCAACCAAGTAACCCGTGTCGCGTAGCGGTGAATGAATACTACCACCTAGGGGTTGCAGTTCTGGTACTGTGGAGGAAACGGGATTCCCGGTACTGCGCTAACTCTGGTACGGGGAAAACCGGAAAATTTCGGTACTTTTCGGTACTGAGATTTTTTTAACCCAGATGTAACTTACGTTTGATATATGGATCCTTGAGCAAAATAAAATATTACACAAAATGTTTATAATAAAAAAATTGTTTTGCTAATTGTTGTACCTACTAGCTGTGAAATCACTTTGTCGAATGGAATTGGTTAGAAGTCATCCGAGTTATTAAAAGGATCTATATACAATGGATTTTCATCATGAGTGTTTTTAAGTGTGTAAATAATATAAATTCGTCCAAACCGAGACCGTTCAAACGGCGACAGACCCTTCTCCAACGGATCCCCTCGGCCATCGGATGGTTTGGTTCACGCACAACTGACCACGCGGGTAGAGCCGTTCATGACTTTGCTTTGGCCTACAGTCTGTCCCAATTGGTAACCGAGCCTACGCGGGTTCCAGGTGTGGAGGGCCATGCACCTTCCTTATTGGACCTTCTGCTGACTTAGCACACAAACGGTTATCAAGTTTCTGTTTATGCACCACTAGGCTCATCAGACCACTGTCTGATTCGTAGCATTGTGCCCCTCACAGAAACTTCAAAAACGTCGAGTCTGGCATTATTGGTCAGTTGGTCAGCGGACTGGGATGGGATGCGAAGTTTCTTTGCATCCTACCCGTGGCGAGTTTGCTTCTCGCTGGATGATCTTGATGTCGCCAGCGACTTTGTCGTTGATGTGATACTGCAGGGAATGGAACTTTTCAATCCAAACTCTGTGGTTCCCATTGGCGGTAGGTCCCAACCATAGTTTGATCGTTGCTGCAAAGTGGCGTCTCGCCAAAAGCGACAACATTACCAAGCCTGGGCTAATGCGGTGCCATCAAAGGATCCAAAAACCAGTGCGCTCAGAAAGAGGTACAACTTTGCCGCCAGGTCCTTTAAGAAGGACATTGCCAAGGCGAAGTCATCATTCATAAGTGGAATTGGCGAGAGGCTAGTGCGTCTTCCTTCGGGTACGCGTGCGTTCTGGTCTCTCGACAAAGCTATCTTAGAAAATTTTTGTCAGCCGTCTCTACCACCTTTGCATAAGACCGATGACTGCCTGGCCCATATTGCAAAGCAGGAAGCCGATCTCTTGGGCACTCTTTTCGCATCAAACTCGACCTTGGACGATGGGGAAAACTCTCCACCAACCATACCGCATTGCGCTTGTTCAATGCCAAATGTTCGGTTCCTACAAAGGTCAGTTCGTAAGGTTCTTTTTTCCCTTGAATGCATAAGTCGAGTGGGCCTGATGCGGTTCCTCCCATTGTGCTTTGGACGTGTGCTCCTGAGTTGGCGCTGGTTCTAACGCGCCTTTTCCGGCTCTCTTATACTATTGGCGTTGCCCTGAGCCATTGGAAGACAGCCTTTTTCCACCCGACTCCGAAAAAAAGGCGATCGCTCGGATCCGTCCAACTAAGTAATGGAGTCATGAAAATGAATTTAGATGGCGCTTTCGAGATATCTACAGTAGAATCGACATCGATAAAAAAGCACCTACGCAAGCTTATACGGCTTAGTACAATGTTTATGCTTATTAAATTATGCTCTTAAGTTGTAATGATACAGAGATTAGTGGCAACTTATGTTGTAACATTTTTGTAAACACTTTTATATGTTTATTTGATGAGACACATTCTCGTAACTTTTTGTTTATTGTATAGACACATAAAGATTTAAAAGATATAAAGATATATACAAACAATTTGGCTATTATGATTTTAATGTATACTTCTTGCATGCCTTTTAATTTTCAATTTTTAACTATTTAATTTTTTGTCTTGAAACTCTCTGAGGCGTACCTTAATGATAGCTAATAAAAGTCTGTCACCATAACAACGATGTTAGTAGCATTGTTAATTTAGACAGTTAAAAGTGATCCGGTCGAGGATTCTGGGTGAATTGCACTTCCGCCTTCGGCCATACGGGTCTTTGTACGAACAAGCACTTCAGCGATGTGAAGTTGTAAAAAAACGTTCGACCACTATTGTCGTTTGCGTCATTCGTTCCGAATTGCCCCAGTTTCTTTGATCTCACATAGTACTATGTCACAAGGATTAACTACGGCACTAGTGCGACCTTGTCTATGGCCTAAATAATACGTCTCTATGTTTGTTCCGTAAACATTTTCGCGCGTTAACAATCTATGCCTGGAATTTCCTGAGCGCTAATCATTTGTACACCGTAGTGTAGCTCTTTGTTTATATTATAAGGTGTCACTGAATCAAGTACTTACGAATATTTTCGAATCTGGTTTGAGCTCATTTAAGTGTTTATTGCACCAGAACAATATATTTGACCGGTATAAAAAATAGTCTATGGCATTAGGGCCCGCGGATGCGCTTTCAAGGTTTTGAGCAATGGAAAACAAGCAAACATAGGTACTTTTGTATTTATAATAATAGGATGATTCTATTTAAAATCACGAGTATATAATTCAATTTGGGGTTTTGGTATAGGTTATTTTAATTAATTCGGCAAAACAAAAATTAATGGTTGTCCAATAGTTTTTTGAAAGAGTAGGTACATACAAGTAATCAGTTTGCATATTTCTTATAGGCAACAATTTATTAAAAGTATACAACTAAGAACATTATCATCATTTTAATGATATTTCAAAACAATGGACTCTCGTGCTAAACACTCTCGCGGATGCTTTATTGAAGATATGAAGTAGTTGTAACTACAATAAATAAAATACGTTAAAGCACTTGACTGACAAATGGTACGCGTATCATACGCCAGCCAGTTACAAAAGATTTGATTCTAATTGCAATCATGAGTGTTGTAGCGGATCTCCAAATCGAATAGCGGTGACGGGAGCGATATTATGATATAACAAATGACGCACGCGCATTCAGCGGCACACTTTTAAATTTTCGCAAATGCATATCACAATCGATACTTTCTCCCACTTCCTTAGGTCTTTACCTAAATCAGAATAGAAGAAGGAAAAGAAGGGCCTGCTAGGTGGAAAAGTGAAGCGTCATTTCTGCAGTGTTATTTTATTTTGTATAATATGCGTTTTGTCAAATTTTAATATGAAGTAATGATAGATTAAATAACCGATAAGTGGTCATGAACGTACATTGGTGTTGGCAAATAAAACAAAACAGTGCAACATGAATTTTAAAATTCTCAGTAAAATCCCACGTCTTTACTGAAACTCAAGGAGTTTGGGGAAAAATCATTTACCATTAAATGTTATCTCTCTTACTTTACGCTGGCTAAATGTACTGTCCACTAAGCCAATTGAACTGCAGAACAACACAAAATATTAATAAACTAAAAAGATAAGAAATAGGTGATTTCTGCCCAGGAGGCCAATTCTCATTTTTCGAGATGTAGTCTCGAATCGTGTTTTGATTTCGATCTCTCTCGACCATAAAATCTCGATAATCGACATTTTGTTCACGAATCTCCTATTCTCAGCGCTGATCGACTTCGAGTTTGATTCGAATTCGAACTTTATCGAGTGGTAATCCAATTTAGTTATTCTGAAAATCTCGAACTCGACATTTCACTACCGAGAGCCGCTTGAATTGCTTCGAGTGGTCGGCAGTGGTCGAGACGTAATTTCGACTACGAGATGCTAATGAAACGTCAAATAGCTGCGAAATTACGGTGGATATGGAGGAGTTAATTTCCAATTTTGTCGTGGAAGTGATTTAAAATATTGAGAGAGCTCGCTCTCTTTTTTTAAGAAGGTGGAAGAAAACTTTCCACTCCTTAACTGTATATCGGCTTCCAACATTTGTAGAAGGAGCTGCTTCTGCTGTGGCGTTGGGTATTTTTTGTTGACATTGTGTCTTGTGAATACTAAAATGATCGTTTCGTCACCAAACAAGCACACAACCACAAACAAAAAACATAAAATTTATCGACGATACGTCACGTTTTAAACAATATAAGTTCTCTAAGAAAATTTAATTTGATCACAACATTTTAAATATAATGATTTTTCGATACTTATTAAAAATTTACTTCTTTAATTATAAAGCAAGTTCAATACATTTAAATACCTTTACAGTAAAAATATTTGAGGTACATAGTTGCCACCGGTTTAAAACCGGATGACACGTGTCAAACGGAACGAACGCATCCCGAATTGATTGCATCAAAAAAGAATGGCAATATTTATCAAAAAAAAACTCGAAGTATATTTCGATTAGCGCTGAGAATAGGAGATTCGCGAACAAAATGTCGATTATCGAGATAGAGATCGAAATCAAAACTCGATTCGCGACTACATCTCGAAAAATGAGAATTGGGGCCCAGAATGCGATTAGACGGCAACCACCCTAATACAAGGGTACACTACATAAATACGAAAAACTTTATTCCGAAACTCATAATTATGAATTTCAAAACTCCGAATTTTATAATTCCTAACGGTTCAGAATTCCGAATATTACAATTCCGATATATCATAAATATTTTTTTACAAATCCGAAAATACAAAATTCCGAACGTTTACAATTCCGAAAATCAAAATTCAGAATTTCAATATTCCTAATAATTAAACTTCCGACCCAACAATAATCCGAAGTCGCAAAATTACGAATTCCGAATATCAACATACCGAATTATTTTAATAATTCGGAATATTGATATTCGACAAATTATAAATTTCGGATCTTTAGATCTGAAATTTATAATTTGGTCACCCATCCACTAACTCGGCAAGAACTGGCAAGAACGCAAACCGATCGGCTTAGATTGATCACATTCTGCCGGCCCCCCAGCAGCACTCAGCATGCAAGCAAGCACGCAGCATGCAAGCCAACATGCAACAGGCATGGCTTCTGTCACGGCTCCGGCGCTGCGAAGCTCCGGCGGCGCGGCGGTCCCACGCCAGCTTATCGTCCCTCCGTGCCACAGACCGTGGTCTGTGCTCCGCGTCTACGCGGACCTAAATTGCACTCTAGCGTAGGGCAGACAAGACTACGTGGAGTCGGTTTTGCATTGATTCGTTTCTGAAACTGACTTTTGAAGCACAGCATTACTGAAAATACAACATGTTTACTTTTAAAGACAATATTTAAAATAAATTTAAGGTTAAAATGCTATTTTGATAATCATAATATGATTCAGATTGAGAATGCATTAATCATGCATGCAAGCAAGGAAGAAAAAGCTGCCGGTTGCAATGAATTTTCGGAAATATGATAATCGGAATTCTGTTTTCGGGTTTTTGTTTGTTCGGACTTATGAAATACGGAAAAATGAAAAATCATTTTTATTATATTCGGAATGTTGACGTTCGTGAATTTAAATAATCGTGATTTAAATTTTTCGGAAATATGAAATTCGGAGTTTTCCAATTCAGAATATTCAAATTCGGGATTAAGTTTTTTTGGGTGTTCCCCTAATACAAAGCATCATTGTTTTACTTTGTTGCGTTCTGGTTTGAAAGGAACTTCAACCAAGTAACCCGTGTCGCGTAGCGGTGAATGAATACTACCACCTAGGGGTTGCAGTTCTGGTACTGTGGAGGAAACGGGATTCCCGGTACTGCGCTAACTCTGGTACGGGGAAAACCGGAAAATTTCGGTACTTTTCGGTACTGAGATTTTTTTAACCCAGATGTAACTTACGTTTGATATATGGATCCTTGAGCAAAATAAAATATTACACAAAATGTTTATAATAAAAAAATTGTTTTGCTAATTGTTGTACCTACTAGCTGTGAAATCACTTTGTCGAATGGAATTGGTTAGAAGTCATCCGAGTTATTAAAAGGATCTATATACAATGGATTTTCATCATGAGTGTTTTTAAGTGTGTAAATAATATAAATTCGTCCAAACCGAGACCGTTCAAACGGCGACAGACCCTTCTCCAACGGATCCCCTCGGCCATCGGATGGTTTGGTTCACGCACAACTGACCACGCGGGTAGAGCCGTTCATGACTTTGCTTTGGCCTACAGTCTGTCCCAATTGGTAACCGAGCCTACGCGGGTTCCAGGTGTGGAGGGCCATGCACCTTCCTTATTGGACCTTCTGCTGACTTAGCACACAAACGGTTATCAAGTTTCTGTTTATGCACCACTAGGCTCATCAGACCACTGTCTGATTCGTAGCATTGTGCCCCTCACAGAAACTTCAAAAACGTCGAGTCTGGCATTATTGGTCAGTTGGTCAGCGGACTGGGATGGGATGCGAAGTTTCTTTGCATCCTACCCGTGGCGAGTTTGCTTCTCGCTGGATGATCTTGATGTCGCCAGCGACTTTGTCGTTGATGTGATACTGCAGGGAATGGAACTTTTCAATCCAAACTCTGTGGTTCCCATTGGCGGTAGGTCCCAACCATAGTTTGATCGTTGCTGCAAAGTGGCGTCTCGCCAAAAGCGACAACATTACCAAGCCTGGGCTAATGCGGTGCCATCAAAGGATCCAAAAACCAGTGCGCTCAGAAAGAGGTACAACTTTGCCGCCAGGTCCTTTAAGAAGGACATTGCCAAGGCGAAGTCATCATTCATAAGTGGAATTGGCGAGAGGCTAGTGCGTCTTCCTTCGGGTACGCGTGCGTTCTGGTCTCTCGACAAAGCTATCTTAGAAAATTTTTGTCAGCCGTCTCTACCACCTTTGCATAAGACCGATGACTGCCTGGCCCATATTGCAAAGCAGGAAGCCGATCTCTTGGGCACTCTTTTCGCATCAAACTCGACCTTGGACGATGGGGAAAACTCTCCACCAACCATACCGCATTGCGCTTGTTCAATGCCAAATGTTCGGTTCCTACAAAGGTCAGTTCGTAAGGTTCTTTTTTCCCTTGAATGCATAAGTCGAGTGGGCCTGATGCGGTTCCTCCCATTGTGCTTTGGACGTGTGCTCCTGAGTTGGCGCTGGTTCTAACGCGCCTTTTCCGGCTCTCTTATACTATTGGCGTTGCCCTGAGCCATTGGAAGACAGCCTTTTTCCACCCGACTCCGAAAAAAAGGCGATCGCTCGGATCCGTCCAACTAAGTAATGGAGTCCATTAAAACCGCCAGCTCTTGGTACTAAAAGAAAACTAGCTACTAAGCGATCGCCAGTATGGTTTTCGTTGCGCTCGTTCGGCAGGTGATCTTTTATTCTACCTTACTCACCGATGAGCGGAGGCAGTCGAGAGTAAAGGGGGGGGGGGGGTATGGCAGTTAGCTTGGACGTAGCAAAAGCCTTTGACAGGGTATAGCACAGGGCTCTTCTCTCTAAACTTCCACCATACTGGCTTCCTGAGAAATTGTGTTCGTGGGTTGCCAGCTTTCTTTCTGGTCGTAGCATCAGATTCGTAGTCGACGGTTCGTGCCCTGACATGAAGCCCGTGAATGCTGGAGCCCCACAGGGGGGTGTGTTTGCTTCTTTTGCATATCAATGACATGTTGCATAACAACAACATTCATTGCTACGTGGACGACAGTACGGGAGTAACGCTCTACACCGGACGAGATTTTTCGGGAAAGCGTCATCGAGAGCCGGAATAAACTTGTGACTGACACCGAGAACATTATAAGTCATATAAGTCATAGTCCACTTTAACCTTCCAAAACACAAGTTTGCGCATTTACCGCGAAATAACACCCCTTCGTCGTACCTCTGATCTTTGAGGGAGTTCTCCTTCATACCAATCCGACTATTGGAATCCTTGGCGTCGATATTTCGAGTGACGTTCAGTTTCGAGGTAATTTGGAAGGTAAAGCTAAATTATCAAACAAAAAAGAAATTATTTAAATGAAATTATCAAATCATTGGAGTGCGATGACAATGAAACCGTAGGGTGTAGGGTACGGGTACATTAGTTACAATTTTTTCCCCAGTACATAGCACCGGTGACGTCACGGTTGAGAACTCAGGAGATAAAAATTTGGTAACGCTACGAAATATGCCTGGTTTGCAACTAAGAGCTTAGGCCGAGGTTACCGGTAACGACTACTGTAAACACGGAGCCTAATATTGGCGTAGTTTTGAGTTGTAACAAAAGTCCCGAAAGTACCGAATTTCCCGGGAAACAAATTCTCAGTACCGGTACTGCGTAAAAAGTCAATTTCCCGGGAAATACCGGGAAAAATCGGTATCGGGAATTCCCGGGAGCATGCCCTACTACCATCCCATCTCTTCCCCTGAGTGTCGTAAAAGGCGACTAACGGACTAAAGACTGCACATACATCGAACAGCATAGAACGGCGATGGGCTCACCACCTGTCACGCGGAACACTATGTCGCTATAATGGTGAAAAGTGGACTATAATAGTAGAGGACTGCTTTTGTTGTCCTCATTGTCTCTGACTAATCCTTCGGGGATAATAGTCGTCATTATAGGTATGTATGAATGTGTTAACTTACTTTAACCAGTAAAATTACAGGTCATGGAGGCATACGAACTGAAGCTTCAAGGCCGCGTGCGTGATGCCCTCGGTGTCACGTAAGTCAATGGCTGCAGTGGCTGCTTTCACCAGGCGGGCCGTATGTTGATTTGTCGGTAACAAAAAAAAACAATAACGATACACACACGACGAATTTAAAACAAGTAACAGATTTATAACACAAAATAAATATAACTATTAAGCTGTGTGGTGGAGAGGAGTGTGGAGTGGTGAGGAGCTCGATGGCGCAGCGGCTAGCGCGTTCGGCTTGCGATCTTACCCGCTAAGCAAGTTTCGCAATGCCGGGTCGCCTGATGGGTGATCAATTAAAAAACATCTCGGGCTCCTCCGCGCTTCGGAAGGCACGTTAAGCCGTTGGTCCCGGTTGTTGTCGTAAGATGACAGTTGTTACAACCTACCAACCCGCATTGGGCCATCGTGGTTGGTTATGGCTCAATATCCCCACGTGCTGCTGTTCACGTAGGAGGCCTGTGCCCAGCAGTGGGACATTTATAGGTTGATGATGATGATGTGTGGTGGCGGCTTGTTAATAGAATACTAAAACCCATCTCTGCCTTTGGGGGTCATAAAAGCCGACCAACGGACTAAAAACTGCACATGTGCAGTTGCTATTTGGTGATACGTGGATTGTGGCAAGGGGACTGCATTAAAATTTGGGGGGATTCCTCGAAGCGCACCCATTTTGAAGCGCACCAGACCAAGCGCACCCGTTGGGTGCGCTTCAGAATAGGTAATTAAAATATTATATTTTTATTCCTCGAAGCGCACCAACGGTAAAAAATAGAGAGGAGCTTAAAAGATTCGTAATATTGATGTCGATAGAAACTAGGACTAGGTGCTTTAGCAACTTAATACGTCAATAATAAATTGAATCATGGCAGTCATATTGATCTAAAAGTACCAGGGAGACATAAATGAAAAGAGGTAGATAGGCGCCTTAGCGATCTTACTTACCTTTAACTATAAAAAAAAAAGAAATAAACGAGTAGGACTAGGTGCTGCAACCTACTATGTCAATAATAAATTGAATCATGATAGTTATTTTGAACTAAAAGTACGGTAGTACTATTACTTATTATGCTAAAAGTACCAGAGTGACATAAAAAAGAGGTAATAAACGTACGTTATTCGTTATCGATATTTTCTGTTAGTTACTACATCTCTTTCCACATTTTATCTGCTGGTGCGCTTCGAGGAATAAAAATATAATATTTTAATTACCTATTCTGAAGCGCACCCAACGGGTACGCTTGGAGGAATAGTTTAGGTGCGCTTGGTCTGGTGCGCTTTAAAATGGGTGCGCTTCGAGGAATACCCCAAAATTTTTGGTACTAACTTTTTGGTCGCTGACAAACCCTTCGGGAATAATAGACGTGACAGTATGTAGGTTTAACATAATCCCAGTGACTTTGAACAATTACTATACTGTGCCACTTATGAGCGGAACATGTGTACTATACTGTATTAGGATACACGTCAAATAAATTGACTTGGCTATTGTATTGTGAGCAGCGAAATCTATTTCGGTTGGAGGTCGATTTAGTTCAGCTAAATAAACGCATACAATGAAAATAGAAAGGATTCGAAATCAAGTTCTTGTTAAAGATACGATAATATGATAATTAAATCTTTTTTTAAAGTGATATAATTCTGGGATGTTGCATTTTCATCGAAATTCGGTATTGGTTTTCAGTCTCTCTAAATAGTTACGATAAGAGGGTGGAATATTAAAAAACTTCTACAATTAAAACATCTCTTAAACCACTATGTTCTTGGCAAATAAATATAGGTATTTCATTTCATTTTATAAGCAAAATTAGAGCGATCCATCTTCTAGATACCTACTGTATTGAGAATCAGTCTCGTCAGTTTAAAAATGAATTCGTTGCAAAAGACCAGTATGGAGGTCGATGACTGAGCACAGTTCGGACCGCGATTTTGCAGGATAAGCAACTTTCGCAATACCTGGTTACAAGATGGGTGCAAAATTATAGATAATTATTATGAATTAACAGATTGTCGCAACAATTTTGCTAAGGCTCTGATGGATGGTGAAATTTCGACGATGCGTTTAAATTATTTTAAGAGAATGGGAGATAGTACGATGTGTATGTGTGTGTGCGTGTATTCTTGTATATTTATTACATACTTATACCTTTTTTTTACCTTCTATTATATTATTTTTATTTTGTTAAGATTAAGACTTAACTTTCTGTAATGAGTTGATTTCTTAATTTAAATTATATAGCAACTGTTGTAGTACGTAATGAAATAATCAACACAACTTTTTTGCGTGTTTACATGGTGTGTCGACGACCTCCACCGAACTTATCGTGTTGACAGTTTGACACACAAACACAGTGTCGCTGACGTAACATGTAAATTGAGAACGATCCATTCATTACCCCAAATTCCGCGCTAAGATCTAAAAGTGTGTTCGCATTAATCGTTTGCAAGCTTTTGGTATTGCATGTAGTTAAATGAGTCTCTTTTGTTTATGAAGCGATCGCCTGAATTTCGACTACGTGAACACCCATATCCCATGATCCTATAAGAATTTCGAAAAATCCGACCTTATTGTCTACGTTATAAAGGGCACCTCTATGCAAAATTTCAGTTATTTCAGGCCAAGGGTTTCAGTCCAAAAACAGGTTTTTTTAATCTCTAAGCTGTCGCGATCGCGACACATGCTATAAACATTGTTGTTATGGCGCTGGACTTTAGATAACACGGTGGTAGCTAGCCAGGCCGACTTAACGAGCCCTAATACCAGTGGCTTAGCCACTGATAGACCACAGAGACAGTAAAGCCAGTTCCTCAAAGGTTAAGGATTCCGGGTGAAACGCGCTTCCATTTTTGGCCTTATCATTTGGCCTACTCACTATCAGGTGAAGATGGCCAATGACCTTACAACCCGTAAAGGATAGAAACAAATTATTTTGACGTACAATAACTAACCAAAGGACGTCCAGTATAACCAGTATTGGACAAAGGCTTCCCCCAAGGTTCTACACAGCGACCCATCCGGGGCTATCCGCGACCTTCACCATTTCGTGGTTACACCTTGTTGGAACAGAGGCCTCCTAACTGCGTCTATAGAATCGGCGCATAAGTAAGTATTTATAGAAAATTATATACAATTACAAGGTACATAGAAGATCCAAAATTAGAAACATTCATCACTAATATTTTATTAGATCTGTTATGCTGACTACTAAGCCACTAGCTAAGGGCGTGTTTTTAAACATATTTTTTCATGTTACTCACATGACATCATTTGCTCTTCCTTCTTTATCAAACCCATTCTCCTCTGGAATTAATACCTATTAGTAGTGCATTTGAATATCAGAATGTACACCAGTCGTATCTCACAAAACAAGCTGATACTCCACATCAATAATCGTCTAATACATAATTATAATATAAATAAATAAATTTAATATTCTGACTTTCATTGTAACCAGACTGCCTGCAAAGACTTGGCTACGCAAGTTGGCGCTCGTAGATCCCAACAAATTGTTTAAGCTCAAATACATTGTTCTCGTAATCGTAAACTTTAGAAAACTGTCTCATTATTTTCAGCTTAAAAAAGTAATAACGTTCTGTTAGTCCATCTTTATTTTCTAGCTAAAAAGCTGCTTCAAGCTATTCTGAGATAGTCATCATTACATTGACTGAATGTGCTCCACAATATTTGCAGAAAGGTTCTGTATTCTAGGTAGAAAGGTTGACATTTGTAATAATTCTATAAGCAGTCATTCTTTTAAGATTAAAAATTTACATAGATTTTAACTGATAAATACATATTTTTAAATACTTTTTACAAACCAGAGATAATGGATTGTAAAAGTCTACGAAAATTAAGATAGTAACCGTATAATTAAGATCTAATATGTGTTACCTACTGAATTATTTCTAGATAACTGAACAATACTTTCATTAGAACGTTATGGCACTTTAGACGCTTACTTCCTACTTTGATCGCACGGTTTAATTTTCTTACTGTATTGCGTTAAATATTAAAAGTCATTTGCCATTGTTTAAAGTTGCGATCGTGATAAGATCGATATCTTCCGATGATCGATAACTCAGATCGGAACACTACGAAACTGGGATAAGTCGTGATCCGACTAATTATAAATGTTACGTTAACCGTTGCGACAAAAGTTTGTCGCCTCATTGCGAATACACTCGGATTATTCGCCATTAATCAGCCCGGATAAGATTAGTGGCAACCGTTTGTTTTATTACGTGATCGTGCGGATAGTGTGTTTGTTTTGAGAAATCGTTAAGTAATGGCTACTAAGAGTGTTTCGAATTAGCCAACTAATCACTTAGATTGCGAGAGAGCAACAGGATTTCATGAAAAAATTATTTAACTTATTGCTGTATAAATGTTTATCGCCACGATGCTACTATGTGATTGATATCAGTTTCCACTTAACCGTTTTTTTGTTGGGTTTAAGTTGTATTATATAAAAATAGACAATTAAACGTTAAAAAAAGACTACCGAGGCCTGTAGCGACTCTCTTCCCCCTCCCCCGCCCAGTCAGAAATACTCAATAACTCAATGGGGCAAGGCAGGCCAAAACACTAAAATAAAAAACCTTGTTCCAACCCTTCTATGCAATAGGGATGGCTCGGGACCACGAACGGCAAGCACTGATAGTTAGTTAGTTGTCATTTTTTTCCAGTACATTTGAGTGGTAAAAGCGGTATTAATGCAAACAGATCAAATATTAAGGATCAGATTAGATTTGACACCATATAAACAAATAACTAAATTGATGACTGACACACGTACAGGCATTTAAAATACACAACTAAATAATAATATGTACAAAAAAAATTTGACAGAATTATTTTGTGTGAAACAGAATCTAAAAATTATGATATTTTAAGATTTTTAGCAGCTGGATAGGAGGTAAACGTTATTAGATCTTAATACAGACTTTAGACTTTGGTTTAAGACATAGACCGTCCAAATCAGTTGAGAGATAAGTTAAGAGATTAAGTTTGTAAGAATAAATAAATAAATAAATAGTCTAGATTCGATAAAGTCTTAACTCTTAAATTGGTCAAGTTAGCGAGCCTCAGCCGCGACGGCATCGAGCTTATCTTGATAAAATGAGGCTATTAGCGCAAAAATGGTCTAACCCACAGTTTTGGTGTAAAATACATTCGTTACATAATGATTTTTTAATACAAAGTGGCGTAAGCCACCTTTTAGTATCTATCAATAGATGGCATTAAAAACATCTGTTTTTGCACGGGGCATATTAAAGCAAAACAGTAAAGCAAGAGTGGTGTAAGAGTATTTTTAATTCTTTATAATCTTCCTAATGAAGTAGTCTGAGGTTAGGTACACCACTTTTGCGCTGATAGCCTCAAACGGACAGCGTCAATTGGAAGCGTTTAAAACTAAACAAACGAGGCAGACTTTTGTGAGCTTAAAAAACAACTACAAATGGGATGGTTAACTGCCTTACCGCGAGCAGACGTAGGTCGTTATAGAGCTTAAGTTAACGAGCTGTAAATTATCCCGGGCATAGCATTTTTCGTCCGTCTCACTTAAAGCACTAAAATTCACGTGCGCGAGCATAATATCCCGCGCAAAATATACAAACCACAAAATAGTCTACAGCACTCGGCGAGAGGAAAGTTATGTCGGCTATTCCACATTATTTTTATGGTACCTATGAGACGTCGCTTAAATTATTGTGGCAGCACTCGTAAACTTGTGTGTCTGAACTACATTTTTATTTCACCTCCTTTTAGTGTTCGTTATGTGTGGTAACAGAGCTAACGAATTTACGCATATCTAGACAAGATTCAATTTACGGGTCTGGCAAATACATAAAAAAAATTAAGTTATTTGACGAAACAGCAAATTCCACCTTATTATTTTGGACAAGAATACTTATAGACTCACCATTGTTTCTAATGTATTTTCTGTATATGAGTTTTTGTGAAATAAATAATATAATAATAGATTTCCGTTAATGTTCGTAAGAATCATTAACAGACACTATATCGCATGATATCCCTGGCCCCGGGCAATAAAGCGGTAATATCAAAAATCTAATTTTACAGGAGAAAAAAAAGAAGCTAATTAGTTTATAGTTCAGCGTACAGTGATCCAAAACAGGCGTTCAATATGTCAAATGAAAGCTATTTTTTTTATTAATTTATTCTTTTAATAATATTTGTAATGTTATAAATATTTAATGAAATAATTGAAAAATTGTATAATACAAATTATAGACGATACCGTTTCAATTGCAACATCAATAACGGCTTTATAAACACACCGACTACTGAGATTCAGGAATGTAAGTATATAATACGACGTAATTTCCACTTTGGATCAGGAGCGTACCGGCCGATACACCGACGACGACCGACCGCCTTCTTCAGGGAAATATTGTAGCTAAAGCTTAGCTGTATCATCCAATAATCGCTATTTTAGAATCCTATCAATGAAACATATTTATAAGTAACCACTGTAACAAACAGACGTTACATTATAATTTATTTTTGTTTTTAACCATTTAAGACAGTATTTTATGGTATTTATTATTTGTTTAATGTAACTACTACCTACCTAATTTTTGTTTAACTAAATATAATAGCTGTATCATTCAATAACCGCTATTTTAGAATCCTATCAATGAAACATATTTTTATGTAGCCAGTGTAAAAAAACTGACCTTATATTGTAATTTATTTTTATTTTTAGACAGTACTATTTTAATATTTTTTTTTTAATTATACTACTACCAAATTTTTGTTTAACTAAATAAAAACCTTTAAAATCACATAATTTTTATTAAGTATTAAACTTTGGAAACAGAAAAAACGGACAAACCCATGAAAGTGAACCCCTTGGGGGTTAAAGTTGCTCGCGTCCGTAGGTTTACCCTTGAGACCCTACACGTGATCCCTGGGTGGTGCTAAATGAGTAACACTGACTGAGTGGTAGAGCCACGCTGCGTTGCAGCACGCATTGGGCCGGCTCGCCCGGCGTAATACCACCCTCTCACGAATATTCGGCGTGAAATAACTGCACTTGGTGCTGTTGTGTTTCGTCCGACCAGTGAGGGTTCCGGAGACCCCTTCCCCCCCCCCCCCCTCCCAATTCCTATTCCTTCCTTAAACCTATTCCACCCATAAAGGCCGGCAACGCATCTGCGATTCCTCTGGTTTTGCGGGTGTCCATGGGCGGCGGTGATTACTTTCCATCACGTGACCCGCCTGCTCGTTTGCCTCCCTCTTTTATAAAAAAAAAAAAAAAAGTGAATATTATTAAGCTACCTTAATTTGAAAAAATCACATAATTTGTTACCTTGTCGTGAAGCGACATTTAAAAAAGAAAAGATGATAAGAAATTTACAAATATTTATAAGTCAAAATAAAATTACAAACAAAGTTAAAATAAAAAGGTGAGTGAGGATGGTGAGTATGGAGGTGATGATGATTAAAATGTAGGATGATAATATAAAAAGTGAAGGGGTAGATGCAGTTGACGTGGAGGCAGGCGAAGGTGTGGAGGCAAGCGCTGAACTTGGCAGACGTCGAAGGGCGCAGGCAAGTGAAGACAGGGAGGCGTCGGTAGGCAGGCGCCGGTAGGCAGGCGCCGGTAGGCAGGCGCCGGTAGGCAGGCGCCGGTAGGCGAAGGCAAGCAGGCGCCGGTAGGCGAAGGCAAGCGAAGGCAAGCAGGCGCCGACAGGCAGGCGCCGACAGGCAGACGCCGGTAGGCGCAGGCAGGCGCAGGTAGGCGCAGGCAGGCGCAGGCAGCAGGCGCCAGCAGGCACAGGCTGGCGAAGGTGCAGGCAGGCAGGCGCCACCAGGCGCAGGCAGGCGAAGGTGCAGGCTGACAGGCGAGACAGGCACAGGCAGGCGTAGGCGCGCGCGATGTCTGGAGGCCGTAGTCTTCCAATTCGGAAGCTGGTGTTTGTATTTGAAGACTAGTCCTTCCAATTTGGAAGAGGCAAGTAAGGAGTCTTGACCTTCCAATTCGGAAGCTGGTGATCGTCTCAGTAGAGTAAACCTTTTGAATCCAAAGCTAGAGATGTAATGATTAGTCGTCGGCTGAACTTTATAATGAAACCTCGGTTTCTGAGTTCTGCATAATTATCAAAATAATATTTTTAAAACGAGAAATCTAGATGGCCAAATGTATAAATAAGAAAGTCAAAAAGTTTTGATTGGATTATGTTGATAAGTTGCATAGCAACGAAGCAAAAATAAGTTGTCAGATACTTCAAAACGTAACCAAAATACAATATTTAGTAAATAGAAAACAATTAAAGTGAGATACATTTAAATATTACAAGGAAAAACGCATAATAAGATTATCGAAGTGATCCGAAACTTGTGGGATACGTAAAAGTGTCGAAAAATAGTGTCCGAAGTTTCGTGATTTAGAACACGTAAGTAAATGTGTTTAGATAAAGTAATTGCGATGTGTGTAGTGTAGTGTGTAGTTACTAAAACATTATGTATCGTTGCAGAAGCGAGGAAAAATAAAAGCAAATATATAAGACGAAGTTAAAATATGAGATGATTACATGAAATAATACCTAGGAAGTGGAAAAGGTAAGTGGTTTCACCACAACCTTTAGTGATTTTTTACAGATATATTGTATGTGACTATTAAAATAATAACTTATCGTAAAAATGACACCTAATATTTTTAATTTCACGGACTATTTCAATAACCGTCTCTCCCATCTCCAGACGGGGCGTGTCAAACTTCAACTTTTTGGTTATTATCCTGGCCTTGGTTTTTGAAATGAAGTTTAATTGACATACCCCATTTCTGGATACGGGAAGGAGCGGCATTGGCTTTAATTGACACCTCGATGGATGTGCTGCCGTCTACTATTAAAATAACGTCGTCCGCGAAGGCCTGGCAATAGACGCCGGTTCCGGCTAGTAGATTGAGCAGGGGGTCGAGTATAAGATTCCAGAATAAGGGTCCGCCAATTGAACCTTGGACGCAGCCCTTATTTGTCCTCTTACTATACTCTTCCCCTGCATACTTCACCGTTACTGTACGTTCTGCTAAATAGCTGTAGACCAGCCTCCGCAGATTGATTGGACATCCCTTTTCTTCTAATTGAACTCGGATCTGTGGCCACCACGCATTGTCGAAGGCCCCCTCAATGTCCAGCGAGACCAGAGCCATAATCTTCTTCCCTTTCAGATTACGTCTGATCCGCTGGACCATGTCATAGAGGGCGTCCTCTGTACTGCGCTGTGGCACAAATACGTACTGCGCAGGATTCAGTTTTGGCAGCACATGCCATCATACTCTTCTTATTAATAATTTCTCTAAGTTTTTACCCAAAACTGCTAATAAGCCTATTAAACGATATGACTTGCGGTGTGTGTAGTTGTCTTTACCGGGTTTTCTGAGGAGGATTATAGTGGCTTCTTTCCAGGGTTTAGGGAAGTGGGAGAGCTCTAGGCATTTGTTGTACAACGCCAGGAACAAAGGGAAGTCGGTATTTATTGCGGCCGCGCATATATCGGCCGTAAAGCCATCCTTACCCGGGGCTTTTTTGGGGTTAAACAAGGCCACTACGTATCAAAGTTCGGCCTCCACGAAAGGAGAGTCGAAAAACCATTTTTACCACCCTCATTCATTTCGGCTGCCCTTCTTCGCGTTTCTTCATGGTCCTCGTTCTCCGCCACTTCGGTATCCTCCGGGTAAAAGCTGTCGGCCATTATGTGGACCTACTCCCGTGGGCTGGTGTTCTAGCCGTCCCTGACTATTGATAGATCCTCATAGCTGCTCTTAGATTTACCTATAACTCTATATATCCCCTCCTATGTCGTTTCCCTATCCTGTTTGCCACAAAACTCCTTCCAACTCTCGATCCTGGCCCTGTCCATAATTCTTGGTATCCGCCACTTACTGTTCTACGACCCATGCCTTCCGGCTAAGAGCTGCCCGTCTTATTCTGTTCTTAAATCTATTTTTCTTCTAACTCCTTGGACCACCACTTTATTTTGATGTCTCTTTTTTGTTTTTTAATTTTTAGGACTCTGTTGCATGTGTTGTCTATGGCTTTAATATATTTTTCTACTGTAACTTCCAATTCGCTAGCTTCTTTAATTCTTTCTATGTCTTTGTCGTTTATTTCCTCTTTGGCCAGCTCTTCCCTACACTCTTCCTTAAAGTTTCCCCAATCTACTTTTTTTTGTTATATACTTCCTGTCGTCCTATTATTATTTCTTTCTTTGATACTGTTTAGTTTTATTATTATTATTATCGCGTTGTGGTCCGAGGTCGTTAGGTTAGTATCCACTTTCTTTTCTTGAACATCTCCCACCATCTTGCCGAAACAGCATGTGACGTCTACGCTTCTCTTATAAATTTTTCCTCCTCGCCATGTGACGAAAGTTGGAGTATCCCCCTCATTTAAAATATTTAGTTATAGTTCATTTATTACACCCATTAGTTCCACATCCCTATCGTCACTCCTTACACTGCACTTCATGCATTTGCGTCACCTCCAATAACAATCCTGTCACATCCTAACTCCCTTATCATCTCCTTCTGAAGCCCTACGTAGGGGACAATGTCGATGGCGCCGGGTTCAAAATAAAAAGATATAATGCCGATCGTCCTTTCCGTTGTTCTGCGGCTCCTGAATGAGTGCGAAGCTGATCTTCATCTTTTTTTGCTTCAATAAGGAGTTCGGATGTGGCATTTTTGTTGCGTTGGAGGTTTGCTTGTATGACCGTGTATACTAATTTTTTTTCTTCTGGAACTGACGCGGGGCCCTTAGCACCTGTATGGCTACCTTCGCTCGAGCCAGCCGGTCCCACTTAGCTCGGATTGGACATACCACATTGAAGGTGTTGTGGCAGTCTTCGAGGCCGGCTCTCTTGCAGTTCAGACAGCTGGGGGGGCTGTCCTTTTTCTCACACGCGGCGTACAGGTGGTTACCCCCGCAGTGGCTGCAGCTGTCCAGCTGCTCCTGGCAAACCCGCTTGATGTGGCCGTAGCCCAAGCAGCGGGAGCACTGGATAAGCGGGGTCTGATCTTCTACTTTGGAGACTCCCCATTGCAGTTAAATAGACCCCGCCTCTGTCAGCTGCTGCCATATAGCTGGGGCCACCTTGACCACCATATGCGCCACGTGTGGATTCCTCGTTTTCTTTTTATAAATTACTTCTATTTGCTTCCCTTCTTGGGTTATTGTCTTTCCTACCTTTCTTTTTATAGCTTCCTCTACTTGTTCTTTCTTTTTATCCCGCCTTACGTGTCTTACTATTATTAGCGAAGGGTCTTCTTTTCTCGTAATTGTTTCGCCATTTATAAAAACATAAAAGAACATTATTAGCGCAAGACGTTACACGCTACACTGACACTGCCCGCCGTTGTATCAATTGTTTACCCAAAAATGGTGTTAGAAAGCAAGCGGTATTCATTTATTCGTAGGAGTGAAAGGGATGACGTTCTGCGTAACATGACAGTACGTCTGCGAGGCTACAATAAATTTACGGGAAGAAAGGCGTAATCGCTTGTACAGAATAAAATGTCCTGTGATTACTTCGTATTAGTGTTTACAGTTTATTGATAAAATAAGTTTATATTATAAAACGCGGTTAAATGTATTGCTGTTTCTCTTTATTTAGAAATTTAGTGTAAGTAATGCATTAATATACAACTTTGTCTTAAGTGAACTTTCCATGCAATAAAGCTGTTATTGTCATTTATTCTATAGAAATATTCATTGAAAAAATCTGAAAAAAATAGGAGTGATAGATTGATACTTAGAGAAACCAAAAATCAAATAACATTAAAAAGGGCGTAACCGGCGCTTACCGCTATATTGCCCGGGGCCAGCGAATTATCATTGGTCACCGAGTTTTAAAGGGGACCCTCTGCTGCAAAAGCATAACGAACCTAAGTGCGTCATAAAAAGATGAGATAAATAAAATAAAATAAATAAACTTTCTTACACTCACACCAATTATCTAGCCCAAAAGAAGCTTCGTCATGAAACTCGTTAATGGTTACTAGACAACGGATAATCATACTTGAAATATTTAAATACATACTTATTATACATAGAAAACACCCAGACCAGAGACAATTTAGAAAAACAATTATTTCTAAATTGACCCGACCGGGGATGGCGACACCATGAAAACCAGTGTACAAACCACTCGACCAAGGAGGTCGTCAGATGAAAATAACGAACTGAGATAAAAATAGAAGGAGGAAGAAAAAGTCTTTTCACACCAGTGGGTGATACTGGCTGAGCAGATTGAGATAAGAAACAATCATCATCATCATCATGCTTAAATTGGAGTAGCTCGTTGGCAGTACAGCTACGATAACGTTATGATTGAAAAAGCTAAAGCACCTCCCGAGCACAGGTTACCCAAACCACAGAATATGCCCAAACGGCTACTCATCCGAGAAGCGGCTATCTAAAGCTTTCACGATGATATTCGGCCAAGAACCAATTATTATTATTATTCTTTCATATCATTCTACACACAGTCTATATTTTTTTTGATCGAGAACCAATTGATACCATACTAACCAGAGGTCGGTATTTGGTAAAGGTATGTATGTACTTGCATCGAAATATTGATATTAATATGGAATTTCCATGGATTTCTAATGGACAATTCCGTGTGGCCAAAATGTTACAAATAAATAATAATAAAAACCTCAGAGATAGATAAGACAAATAATACAAATATAATAAAATACAGTTTTTATTAGTATTTACATTAATTCACAATACAAATTATTAACAGTCTTAAGCACATTCTCATACTTATACTTCGCCTTTTTATACTTTTTTATTTAATACATCACAGGAAATTTTTTGCTCTTTAAAATTAATCTCGGGATTTGAGGCATACTTATACACTTTATTCTTTCGCTGTATGAAATCATTGTAAGTACATAAATAACTCTACCAATTCCGACCTCTGATAATAACTAACGATATTAATATCGTACAGTAGGGTCTTCAACACTAGAGTGACACCGCTGGTGTTGCTAACGTCTATAAGCAGCGGCAACCGCTTACCATCACGCGGGCCTGGGGCCCTATTATCATCTCTTATAGAAGTTTTACTTTAATCTTACAAAATTCGTAGGAGAATATGAAAATTAAGATTAAAATAATACTGCTCTTGGATTTGATCGCAAGGCCCCTGATTGCTGCATCAGAACAACAAGAAAATGTTTAAAAAATATACGGAACACTCTTAGTCGAAAGTCATCACTTGCCACTTTTTACATCTGTGACAACCAAGTATTTACAGCTGTTGTTTTAACTTAAAATATACGGTGTTGACAATTGGAGTTTGATCACGTAGGTCTGGACTCTAGATTTAATTCTTGGCTCGATTTCTCAAAGTTACTATCATATAATATTCACACTTCACAGTCTTATACATATTATTAGGGGTACGTATTATAATGCCGAATTTTAAAATACCGAATTTCAGAAGACCTATGAACGGAAGGCCGAATTTTAAAATGCCGAAAGTTCAAAATCCCGAAAGTTCAAAATCCCAAAAGTTCAAATCCCAAATGTTCAAAATCCCGAAAATTTATTTAGGTCCCTACTGTTGATATACCAAAGTTCAAAATCCAAAAAGTTAGATTAACTTTGTTTTTACAATGTAACTTAAATTTCTAACATACAGGAGTAGGGCAGCTAGTATTTCTGTTGTCTAATAAAAAAAATAACCTCGAAATTCACGACAATCGCTACGCTGCGCTTCGCGATTCTCTTAAATTTCTTACCTATCACGTGACCTACAGGAGTAGGGCTGTTAGTATTTCTGTTGTCTAATAAAAAAACATAACCTCGAAATTTGATCTTATAAAATTCGATATTTTGTATTGTCAGAATTTTAAACTTTCGGCTTTTGAAGTTTGAAATTTTGAAGCTTCGGTATATCGGGCATAGGTAGGTATTTCATACATTCGGTATTTTGATTTTCGTGTTTTAAACGTAGGTATTTCAATTGTAGGTATTATGAATTTTAGGGATTTTAATACGTACCTACTCATTATTATGTACATTATATTGTTTTACTTTAATACTTCAATTAATTTTAATTTATTGAAGTAATCACAGTTTTAGTTCTTCGAATCTCAAAATTCCCAGAATCATCAAGAAACTCTTTATTCTGGATGCCAGCTTTTATAAACACCATGTTTTATTTTTCTTCATGCTTTCTCAATTTCTTTTAATACTTCTCACCCTGTATTATGAAAATAAATAAAATAGAGATAACTAAGTAGCAGTTATCGAACCTAACAATTTCAACCATTAGGAACAGTTGTTTGACCTCTGAAAAGCACAAAGAAAGTGGTAACCAAGATATCTCGGACTGGCCATCTTAAGTGCCTGAACAATATGATTTACTTGAGGTCAAAGAGGTTTAGAGAAAAACGCCCCATCACAATGGCGTTTCCGCTAAGCAATGCAAGCGTCGATAATTTGCTCCATTGAATACTGTCAATAGCTTACGCCATAGAAATAGTATTGCCATAGAAAGGGTCAGATATAATTTAAGTACAGTTTTGGTAGGTGTAAGCGATGTCTTTCAATTAGGTCTGTTTAGTAGTTAGTTTGTAGTTTAGTATCAAATAAAAATACATTTGATAACAAAGAAAACTGACTACTAGTCACAACTAAGTTCTCTTGAGCTGCGTTTGCGATAAATAAACAACAATGCCAAACTTTTTTGACAAGGATTGCTTTTGGCCATCGATGGCATTTACAGCGCAATCGGACTTTGGACTAAGAAGTGGCTTTTAACTTTTAAATTTTTTTAAGAATAAACTCAATAAGTATACCTTTTTTACTAGGTAAAATGCCATCTTACGCATGTACCGAGGCCAGGGGCGACTTAGGGTTATGTGAAGAAAGGCTCGACGGTGAGAGAGGTGGCCTGGCCTACCCACTAAAAACCTAGTATCATCCCTTCTGTGCCACGGGGATGGCTCGGGACCACGAACAGCTAGCTGTAATTCCTTTTCGATACTAATGTTAAAGTTTTGTGTTGCTCCATCCAGTGCTTAGCTTTCCATGAAACTCGCACACTTCCTCATCTGATGTGCATTCATTACACTTCCTACAGACGAGACCCCTGACTTTGATATACAGCGCATTTGCTCGTTAAAAGGACAATCTCTGTTGCACTGCAGCTTATATTTTTATATTAGTTAGATCATTTTCTCGCCTCAGTCGTAGCAACTATAAAATTATCTGTTTATATATTGTATTTATTATTGAAAACTAAGCTGCCCGCGCCCATTGAAAATTATTATAGAGAAGACACCGCTCACCACTGCTGTGTTCCGTTCAAGTGCGGCCTGGCGGCCGCATTTTTGCTGCAAACGCCTCAGTGATTGCGCGTGATTCCAGTGTATCCTAGTAGTCCCCTCTAGCCTTTCCCCCTTGGGGGACAATTGGGATTTTTTTATAAAAACCTTCCTGTTGTCCCCTCTACCAACGACACGGGTGACAACTGGGTCGTTAATTTTTAGATGTCCAGTCTCCCCCACTTGAGATGTTGCCGTATAATTTTTTAAGTGGGGGAGACTAGGATATTTAAAAATGGAAGTCCCAATAGTCCCCTCCACCGGTGACACGGGGGACAACTGGGAGATTTTTATAAAAAGAATCCTAGTTGTCCCCCGAGGGGACAAACGCCAGAGGGGACTACTGGGATACACTGCGTGATTCAAGCGATTGAGATTGAGAGCCTTGCGCACAAACTTGCTTCGCGGTGTCTTCTCTAGTTTATTGTACCTCAATGCCCGCGCCCGCGGCTTTGTTCGCGCGAATACTCGTACGCCGCCATACCCCGCGACCGATTTCCAAAACAAATGCTTTCATACAAACCTTGTCCTGACAAATAGTAGGTGCAGCCATACTGAAGTGATCCACGAACATGCATTCGTGGCAATCGCAATCATCTGTTATTTATAGAGGTAATAGAAGATAGATAAAATCTGTAATTGAATGTAACAATTATCTGGACTTCACATAACGGTTCCAAAATATACAAAGCGCTAATAAGTGCGGTTTAAGGGAGTAAAGGCACAAAATCTTTAGTCAGTGTATAAAATGCTATTGGAGATTATACTAAGCTAAACTACCAGATCTATTGGCAGGGGTATGATTAACGGACATTATTATGAATTTTATGTGCCGCTATTTATCTTGCCATGAATACCGTTTCTGGATTTCAATGGCTTATTTATATAAGAACGTTTACTTTCGACTTAGCTAAATTACCTAGGTACCTCTACCTATAAAACAGAGTTATGAATATGTTGCCGTTTTTTTGAGTGCTCAATCGGGACAACAAGAAAAAATACCAGTAAGTAGTTACAAAAAAAGGAGTAGTTGCCACAAAAGCTCATTTTTTAATTGAATTAAATAAGCTGGCGTCCTGTCTCATGTACTTACAAGGAAGACGAAAACCGACAAGCAAGCAACATTGTCTTTGTGCCAAAAAGCAAAGAAAGAAGTCGCCATAAAAGAATTATAAGCGACATTCTCACTAACGGAAAACACGTAACTCCAACAACTTGCAACAATAAAATATGGTACATTATCACTCGAGGCAAATGATGACAGTTGTATACGTGGACACGCCTGGCGCCGCGGCCGGCGTCGCCGTTCTGACATTTAACACGGAGGACCTTGCGAGAACGATTTGCGAACAATGAGTGTTCGCTGTGTCACTTCACTATGTTCCGGGAATGGTGGTCCGGGGTGACCTTAGCCTTTGCTACCGCCACGAGTATAAAGAACTACAGGATTTTGCAGTTATCGAAGTGTAGAACGTATAAGGGAACATAATGTCTAGTATGGTAGGGCATATTTTAGATTAAGATTGAGTCCGAAGCTTCCGGTTGTGTAAGAGTTTTTCAGAAAATAGATTTGCAATTGAAACCGAAGACATACCTTAAAAAAATCCCTTAATTTCCGACTTTTTATGGAGTTGTTTGGATTCCACCACCTTGTTTGTTATAAAGAGATCTATAATGATACATACCTACATGAACGGTAGTTTGTGTCGATCAAAGCAAAGCTTTTAAGCAGCCTCATTATTTCACTAAAGAAAGTTGCACAATTAATATTTCACTGGACTAATATATCTCCACAGCGATATGTAGCAAGCAACCGCTATTAAGAAACAATTTTATCTCTAAAGACCGTTTACAATCGTCCATTATTATAATTAATCAATCCGCCTGACATCTATTATGTATTTTATGTCATCAATAGATATAATTCATTGGCCAAACTATCTTTCGTATGATGATTGATTCACTCGATTCAATAGTAAAATGGCCGCTCAGAGCGATCGCCCACGATTCATGAATTCACTGATAGATAAAGTTCAAAGGAGTTGCTCAACGCGGAGTTCCCACAAGTGCGTCACTAACATTAGGTAATCGACCGGATCTGCGGACGCATTAAACAAGAAAAATAAAAGATCCTATCACTGACAATGGGGCCTGCCGACTGAAAGTGATAGTTTAATAGATACTACGGCGACGACGACGGTGGTCGGCGTAAGTGGGCAGCGACTGATACGCTTCCTAGACATGTGGCAAACGCTTACCCCGCTGTCTATTCGTAATTCGTCGTAAGTACAATACACCCACACTACTGTATTTTTCACTAACAATATTGTTACTTATCTACAGGGTACGGCCGGCTCCACCATAAGATTGCATGTCACAAAGTGTTCAGCAAACTAATTTGGCTTCCAATTATATCTTTCAACTCTTAGTAAACGTTTATTTTGTTTTGAATAACACATTGAACAATAAGAAATTTTTATTGAGATATACTTCCCTAAAATTACACAACTACATTACTTACAAGTCCAATTATAACATACGAATGCATAACACTGCACAACACAGAAAATAACATTTTCTTTTTTTTACAACAGATTTTCGAAATTCCAACTCGAATGCACTTCTCGCCTGCATCCGCATCTTATAATACCATTGCCATGACCATCGGTCAATAATTATAGAAGCTACATCACTTTTATATACGAAAATACCCGTTTTTCTACAATTCCAAATCTAAAGGGATCAGGTCACAATATTATTAACCGATTTTCAAAATTTATTAGCTATTTTGTAGCAAAACTAATATACCCTAGGACCCTATTTTTAATTTTTTCTTAAATGTATTGTTTTTCCGAAATATTTACAATTTAGTTAACAAAAACCCTGTTTTATAAACATTTTTCAAAATTCTATTCTAAAAGTTATTAGACGATTTTCAAAATTCAAACGTTCACACGTGTTTCGGTAAATTCCTCAACTCTTGGAACTATTACCATCTTGATCCTCCCAAAATCCTCGAAGCTAAGGACAAAAATACGTCTCAAGCGATTTGCATCTGAAAACCATTTTCAATGGTAAAAAATATTTTGGTAATAATTCTAATAGGTACCTACTCGGTGTTTGCTGTTCGTTGTCGCGAGAAATAACTGTGACATAGTAGGAATGGTATACACCAATCCAGAACTGCCACTGAGGAACTACCTAACTTTTTTTTTACTTGGTAAAACGCATACACCGAGGCCTGGGGTGACCTCGGGTTATGTGAGACTTTCCTCCCCCTCCCCCGCCCAGTTAGGAAACCTAGTGGGGAAAAGGAAAGCCTACCAACTAAAAAACCAAGTACCATCCCTTTTATACCATGAGAATGGTTCGGGACCACGAACGGCTAGCACTGAGTTAAGGAACTACCTCCCTAGATGATTTCTCTAGCCAACCAGACCTATACAATAGAACAGAGTAACTACATAATATAAAGGTGTAATGGTCTCATTCACATGTCGTAAAACGAAACCACAGGCGGCAGCGGACTTTGAACATCCATAAACAACGGAGCATTCGTCATTCAAGAAAATTGCAGGGAAACACTAGTAGCGGCATAAACCATCTTGAATGGCGAAACAGTACGTGTCTGTCAAAATCCCGCCTATTTACAATAATACATCAGGGGACCTATTACGAATAGCGATTTCGATAAAAGCCAAAGCCGTAGGCAGTGCCCATTGGTTTTACACAACAACTGGTAGACGCTTAAGCTCTCGTCTGTTCCTAAATTCTCAGGGCCCAGGAGGGGGCAAGCCGATATAAATGAATGAGGCGATTGTAATAAGAACGGTGCAAAGTTCCATTGTATATATCCATGTAGACTCTACAACCTGTACATAGAGGCTTGCCTAAGGTTTCAGCATCGTGGTGGGTTTATAGCCAAATCATGTGTTGTTGTCCATATGGGGAGGTCTATGCCCATGATGTGGGGAACCTAAAAACCAGAGAGCATACTCTCTTTCTCCGAAACGAAATTTCGGCCGATTTTCATTTGCTATTTACAGCGGTTTCCAATCCTTCCGAAATTTCGCTCATACAAAATAGGTGTGGCATTTACATTATTATTTTTTGAAACTGGTTTGAAATTTCAATAATAATAGAAAGCGCTTTATAGCAAACGAAAATCGGCCGAAATTTCGTTTCGGAGAAAGAGTAGGTCCTCTAGGACGCAATGAACCGTGTCCAAGCTGTCAGTTCTGATTTTTGACATTTAGTAAATACCTATAACATATTACGGGGAAAATATCAAAATCAAATAGCGGAGAAACAATTGAACACGTGAGTTGAGTTAACCGCTGAGGAACTGGCTTTTGGATTTTGAGAATGTTGATTTTGGATTTTGAGACGGCCAATACCTCAGTCTCGGTCGATGTGTACCTAGGTAAAGTGTTCGGATAACAATATCGTGTAGGTTTTATAACTTAGCAAAACAGTAATAATTAAGACATTACAGTAAGCGCAGTAAGCAATTAAAATTAAAGTTAATAGGAATGTTCAGCTAAAAATAAAATTGTTTTTTTTTAAGTAAGTAAGTATAAAAATAGTTAGATTTTTATAATAGGCCCCAAAGTACCGCTTGCGGTCGTTTGACTAAATGAAGCTGTTACAGTTCCATATTCCCATAGCATCGTCGTAACTACTGTGTGGCCTAATATCTCGCGTATAATGCACATTAACTTTTAGACTTTATAGTTTTCAACTAAGAAAGAAAGAACAGATATGAATATTATTAACAAATTGTAGCACAATATTGATGTCAACGAGTTTGGTAAAAAATATGAACATTTTTTATCGAATTCCTTGACTTTCACTGGCACCATTACGTAAACATTGTACCATAAATACAGAGCTTAGCCGGCCACCACAACATTGTATCACGTCCTTCAACTTAAAAGAAACAACATTGAAATATGAACCCTTCACAAGTATAAATAGCGTTTACGGCCTCACGTTCTTCCTTTCATCCACAAAGAAAACGGCAATAAAATTTTATTTACATACATAAAACACATTAATGTTGAAAAAAAGCATAACCTTGAACTACAAAATCTTTAAGAGAACGAACACAAACGGGAACAAAAGGTACGATAGCAGATCTCACATCGAGCGAAGCAGCGGCATTAATACAAGAACATAAGACATTTACATACACTACAAGGCCCGCTGCGATGAATCGCCGAGATATGCACTATCGAGGGTTTAACTTAAATAAATGGAGCTTTTAATGCTCCCGGCATTACCTACGCTTGGCGGACGTTGGCCTTAGAACTATTAGAATATCAATACAGAAATAGGTCCAAAATAACACAGATTACTTATTAATATTTTGAGGGAAACAAACAATTTTAATAACACCTAACAAAAAACATAAATCAGTATTGTCCTATCTCACCTTTTTTTTCTGTACTTTTCGATAAATTATTAGCACTTATCCGTGTCAAAATAGTCACCGGTGACTTTTGATATGAGTTGGAGGAAGCACCCGTAATTATTAATATCGTAGTAAAAGTCCCTCAGGATTATTCTGTGCCCCAGGATCACAGGATACAGACAAGAAGTTCAAGTGGACGAGATCGCGGACGGTCGCTAGAAATAAATATTTTTTTAAGTTTTTCTATGAGTAAGGAGATTTTTTGAGAAGGAAAAGTCTATCTTTGAACCTATATAGACTGTAACTAATAGTTATATAAAAATAAGTCCTTTTTTTTGCTACATAGAACAGTTTACCCTCACATAATTTATAGCACGTAATACTAAACAAAATCACATCAACATTTTATTTCTTTTTAAAGAAAACCTCATCCTATAACTCACTCATCACTTTGCTCCCTTATGACTAATACACAGCATATACCTAGCGACTACCTACATTTACGTTATGCAATAAACAGTCTAGGAAAACCCAGGTGTACTGAAAAATGCAGTGACTTGTTGCAAGGCGGCGCGATGACCCCACGCATGCGCTCTTACCCTCATTGATTTTTCTCCAGTTTGACAGTTCCACCTATGTTTTGAGCAAGCCTTCACGCTCGCCACAACAAAGTAAACAAAAATGGCCTTAGACTTCTCTGCTACGTATAAGTTATTAGTTTTAGGCGACTCTAACGTAGGGAAAACATGTATTGTGCACAGATATTGTGACGAGAGGTATTACGATATTTATATATCCACAATAGGTGAGTAAAATATTTACCTTTTAGCTTTACGAGCCTTTGTGAGACAGGTGATGCTGTGTTTTAGTACTTTGAAACATAATGAATCCGGGATTATGTTTTATATTGCGGATATAAAACCAGGTAACAATGGAGCGTGCGGAGTGAATGAATGTTGCATTTAATTCTCTAAGGAAACTTCCTCGTAGGAAGGACCTCTTTGGATTGCAATGTAATGACGTTCTTAATTTATACAATAAAGTTAAAAAAAATATTGTTAACCCTTGTAAATCTTTTTTAGCAGTTCTTTGAACTTCTATTGTCTTTTCAATTATTGCCGTAGATACATAATGTTCTATTGTTTTTATCTTTTGTAATACTTACTTAGAATAAATTAATAAATTGACTAACTAGTACGTGGCACAAACAACAATCATACATAGTATACGGATAAACCATTATCGAACCTTTTAAACATCACTTAATAATTATACATTTTTTTACAACATTTTAATTTGGTATAATTATAATCATTTTCTCCTTTCAGGCATAGACTTTAAACAGAAAATCATAAATCTGGATGGTGTGCCCATAAAGCTACAGATATGGGATACTGCAGGCCAGGAACGGTTTCGGACCCTCACCACTGCGTATTACCGAGGAGCGATGGGGATTATCCTCATGTATGACATCACCAATCTTGAGTCCTTCAACCACCTTTCGTATTGGCTGAGAAACATTCAAGAGGTAGGCGCAATAGTTCCGTTAATAATTTAGTTCATTAAGTAAAATGTTTTCAGTTTTCTAGCATATCAACCAGCTATATAATTAAATAGCCCTCGGCTGTTTTTAATTATATAGCTTTACTAACTTCTTATTATGTAATAGTACATTATGATACTAGTGTGCTATGTTAGTCATTACAATCGAGGCGGGTTATGAGCCCGAGCCGAAGGCAAGGGTTTAATGGAATGGAGCCGAGGATTGTAATTTTTACCAATGCCCACGCGTTTCATGGTAAAAGGCGACTTACGGAATAAAGACTGCCCATACATCCATCAGCATAGAACGGTGATGGGCTCATGAAAATAATACTACCAACCCCTCTCTTCCCTTGGGTGTCGTAAAAGGCGACTAACCGACTAAAGACTGCACATACATCCTACAGCATAAAGCGGCGATGGGCTCATAAAATAATACTACCAACCCCTTTCTTCCCGTGGGTTTCGTAAAAGGCGACTAACGGACTAAAGACTGCACATACATACAACAGCATAGAGCGGCGATGGGCTTATTCGGCGAGTTTAATTCGCACGAAAGGTTAGGTTAGCAATATTTTTTTTTTGTTAGAGTAGGTACTATTTTTTGGCATTTAAAGATTTTTAATTTATAAGCCACAATAAAATACCTATCAGGCAAGTAACATTTTTAGGTGCTATTTTCATTTTAGATAAAACTAAGTAAGTAGGTATATTCACTGTGAATGTAAAATAACAATTTTAAATAATGTGAGCAATATTTTTATCGAAATTTGGATTTGGCGGCATAGTGTAATTTGAAAACTCTTTATTTAATTTTGTATTTCCTTTGCAGTACGCTTCTCCAGATGTGATCAAAGTTCTCGTAGGCAACAAATGTGACGTGCATGAAAATCATAGAGCGGTTCCCAAAGAAAGAGGACAAAAGGTAATAGGAAAAAGCTTAGACTCTTAATCCTAATAAGAGCTACTTGAAACATATTTAATCTTGTTGCTTTCATAAAAGTACAGGCTGTATACTGTCCCACTGCGGGCAAAGGCCTCCATCATGTTTCCTTTAAGAAATAAATAAATCATTGAAATCATCGTTCTATCTCCCACGATGTTCCTTCTGCATATCAATGACATGCTTGGAAACTTTCATTGCTATGCAGATGATAGCACAGTGCATAGGGGATATAACGGTCACCCAAAGGTTGGGCGGGTAGATACCGAAATGAAGCGAGCAAATCTTGTCATTGAGCTCGATCGGGTGTTCGACCTCATTTCTTAACGTTGCGGATAATCTGGGTGGAGTTCAATGCCAAGAAAACTTTAGTACGTGTGCTGCTCTCCGGAGTCACTAATTTACAGTCTCTAATATTCCATCACGCACAAAGAAATTGGTGACTCGTTTCTTTGTCGCACCTCCAAAAGATGGAATAGTCTACCAGCACACGTATTCCCTCCTACCTATGACATGCGGTCCTTCAAGCGTAGCGTGAAGAGGCACTTTGTGGGCCGGCAGAGCGAGGGTGACTGATGCTACGTCTCTTACGCTGCACCAGTTGTCCTCGCGCCTAGACTTCACTTCCTTTTTAACATCAGGTGGAGTGGGGTCATTTGCCGGGCTTACTTAGTATAAAAAAATAATCAAGTCATCGCATCGCTACAATTGACTTAATCACCACGCTTGCCAAATGCGGATTGGTGATCACAAATCCGGGCTATGCATCAAACAATCGGAAAACACACTTTGCCCGACCTGGGAATTGAAGCCGGGGCCTCCGGGGGATATCGAGTCGAGCGCGTGACCACTCAGCCACTGAGGCGTTTTGCTTTAAGTATTGCTTTCATACTTATGTATAAAGGACTCTGTCGCCTCGCTTTTGGTTAGATTCAAGATTCAACAGTGCATAAAAACGTAGCTCCTAGTCAAATGTTAGTAGCAATCTTTTAGCAAGTTTTACTTACTTAGAACTTCAGAACTTTCTTAGGCGCTTAAATGAAAGAATTGTTCGATTTGTTAGAATTTATTTTGTTTTTCACTGTGGACCGGTGGCCGAAACTTTAAATCCAACTTTAAGTCATGCGTTGAGTACCGATGGTGTACCTACCTACTAATATTTAATTAGAATCTTATATCTCGATTAACTTCTTAAATGTTTGTCTTCGTGAGGAAAATTCAGAGACAAATCAATTCAATGCGTTTATGGCTTGCTGCCTTAGATGAATGATTGATCTCGCTGCGCTCGACCGCAGACCAATCATTCATCTAAGGCTTGCTGCTTTCTTTTCAAATCATCGTTAGTCCACAAAGAGCCGGTGTTTGTGCCTATGTCAGGGAGGATATGTGCGTCCGTCGCCTCCGGACCTTTCCATCTTATGGCTACACGTCGACTGCGGACGTCATCCTCGCGTCTACGCGTGCCTGTACAGGTCCCACAGCGGTAACATCGGTTCTGACCAACTTATCGAGACCGTCCAAGCGGCGACGGACTCCCTTCTCCATCGGATCCCCTCGGCCGAGATTGTGGTATTGGGAGACTTCAATGCCCACCACGTCGAATGGCTTGGTTCACGCACAACTGACCACGCGGGTAGAGCCGTTCATGACTTCGCTTTAGCCTACAGTCTGTCCCAATTGGTAACCGAGCCAACACGGGTTCCAGATGTGGAGGTCCATGCACCTTCTTTATTGGACCTTCTGCTGACCTCGCAACCAGACGGCTATCAAGTTTCTGTTGATGCACCACTAGGCTCATCAGACCACTGTCTGATTTGCAGCACTGTGCCTCTCACAGAAACTTCAAAACCGCAACCAGCGGCTAGCCGTCGAGTCTGGCATTATAGGTCAGCGGACTGGGATGGGATGCGAAGTTTCTTTGCGTCCTACCCGTGGTGGCGAGTTTGCTTCTCGCTGGATGATCCTGATGTCGCCGCTGACTCTGTCGTTGATGTGATACTGCAGGGAATGGAACTTTTCATTCCAAACTCTGTGGTTCCCATTGGTGGCAAGTCCCAACCATGGTCTGGTCGTTGCTGCAAAATGGCGTCTCGCCAAAAGCGACAACATTACCAAGCCTGGGCTAATGCGGTGTCATCAAAGGATCCAAACACCAGTGCGCTCAGAAAGAATTACAACTTTGCCGCCAGATCCTTTAAGAAGGACATTGCCAAAGCGAAGTCATCATTCATAGGTAGAATCGGCGAGAGGCTAGTGCGTCTTCCTTCGGGGACGCGTGCGTTCTGGTCTCTCGCCAAAGCTATCTTAGGGAATTTTTGTCAGCCGTCCCTACCACCGTTGCACAAGACCGATGACTGCCTGGCCTATACTGCAAAGGAGAAAGCCGATCTCTTGGGCTCTCTTTTCGCATCAAACTCGATGATGGGGAAAACTCTCCACCAACCACACCGCATTGCGCTTGTACAATGCCAAACGTTCAGTTCCTGCAAAGGTCAGTTCGTAAGGCTCTTTTTTCCCTTGATATCCATAAGGCGAGTGGGCCTGATGCAGTTCCACCCATTGTGCTTCGGACGTGTGCTCCTAAATTGGCACCAGTTCTAACGCGCCTTTTCCGGCTGTCTTACACTACTGGCGTCGTCCCGAGCTCTTGGAAGACAGCCCTTGTCCACCCGATTCCAAAAAAGGCGATCCCTCAGATCCGTCCAACTACAGGCCAATAGCTATTACCTCTTTACTCTCCAAAGTAATGGAGTCCATTACAAACCGCCAGCTCTTAAGGTACCTAGAAGAGAACCAGCTACTAAGTGATCGCCAGTATGGTTTTCGTCGCGGTCGTTCGGCTGGTGATCTTTTAGTGTATCTTACTCACCGATGGGCGGAGGCAGTCGAGAGTAAAGGGGAGACACTGGCAGTTAGCTTGGACGTAGCAAAAGCTTTTGACAGGGTATGGCACAGGGCTCTTCTCTCTAAACTTCCATCATACGGGCTTCCTGAGAAATTGTGTTCATGGGTTGCCAGCTTTCTTACTGGGCGTAGCATCAGAGTCGCAGTCGACGGTTCGTGCTCCGACATGAAGCCCGTGAATGCTGGAGTCCCGCAGGGGTGTGTGTTGTCCCCTACTCTATTTCTTCTGCAAATCAATGACATGCTGCATAACAATAGCATTCATTGCTATGCAGACGACAGTACTGGGGATACGCTCCACCGGGCGAGCTAATATTTCTCTGGAAAGCGTCATTGAGAGCCGGAATAAACTTGTGACTGACACCGAGAACATGTTAAGTCATGTCTCGGATTGGGGCCGACATAACCTAGTCCGCTTTAACCCGTCCAAAACACAAGTTTGCGCATTTACCGCGAAAAGACATCCCTTCGTCGTACCTCTGAACTTTGAGGGAGCTCCCCTTGATACCAATCCGACTATTGGAATCCTTGGCGTCGATATTTCGAGTGACGTTCAGTTTCGTGGTCATTTGGAAGGTAAGCTAAATTAGCTTCGAAAAAGCTGGGTGTGCTTAATAGAGCGGGTCAGTATTTCACGCCGGCCCACCGTTTACAACTGTATAAAACACAGGTCAGGCCGCATATGGAATACTGCTACCATCTCTGGGCTGGAGCACCTCGATACCAACTCCTTCCATTTGACCGCATTCAACGCAAAGCTGCTCGAATTGTCGACGACGTGGTTATTTCAGGACGGCTCGATCCACTAGCTCTTCGGAGAGACGTTGCGTCTCTCTGTATATTGTACCTGTTCTGAGGAATTGTTCGGCTTGATCCCTGCCGGTGATTTCCTTCTAGGGATCTTCAAGAAACGAGCCTATTCCTTCCTTAAAGGCCGGCAACGCGCCTGCGATTCCTCTGGTTTTGCGGGTGTCCATGGGCGGCGGTGATTACTTTCCATCAGGTAACCCGCTTGCTCGTTTGCCTCCTTCTGCTATAAAAAAAAAGTGCAGGGTTCAGGCCTTCCCACATAACAATAGCACATGGGGAGATCGAGCTTTGAAGCACTACCCTGGCCATCGAAAACTTTTTTAGAAGTTTAGCACTAACCAAGTTGTACTTTTATAATTTTTAGATAGCGGATGACTTTGACATGCCCTTCTTCGAAGTGTCATGTAAAAACAATATCAACATAGAAGAGGCATTCTTGACATTAGCCAGAAGAATTAGAGAATATAGAGAGACAAAGGTAAGTGGAAAGTAGATACCTAGTTGGTTTTCCTATTCCAAATATTTATTTAAAATATAAGAAATACCTAGTCTAATCCATAATCCGATACCTTGTTTCTGATTATTGACTCTTACAATATTTGTCTGCATTAAATAAATTAATTGGGAACGAGCTAAACAGAATCATTTTTTTCAGGCGGATGCTTTCGAACTGAAGGAAAGGGAAAGCGTCATAAAACCCTCAGAATCCGAAACGGACGTGTCAAAATGTAATTGTTAGCATAATTTTTTTACAAAAAATTGCTGTCAAACAATATAATCACAATGGATTTATCTCATTATAGTAGAATTCAGACATTAAGTAGTTAATAACAGTCTACTGTGATTGTATTTTGTGTTAGGCAGAGTTAAAGGGTTGGTACAGACAGTCACATCTACATTCACACATAATATAATCAAACTATTATCCCCGAAGAGTTAGTCAGAGACTAGGCAATGAGGACCGCAAAAGCAGTCCTCTGCCATAGTCCACTTTTCACCAAATAGCGACTGCACATGGCTCAGCGTGACAGGTGGTACCTATAATTGGTGGTGGTAAAGTGGTTGGTATAGTCATCATCAGAACAAGTTTTGTTGCATTTGTTACTCAAGTACTTTGATTGGTGGCCGGATATCCACTAATCATGGCAATATTATCTATATCTTTGTTTAACATTGTAAAAACGACATGTCAGTCACAAAAATTGTAAGTAAAGACTTTTATAGAATATTACTGCAATAAGGGTAAAAAGACAACAAAAAAATGTTAACATACTGTGCTCGCGTCTAATAATGTCAATGTTTTTTACTTAAGCAAACAAAGTTCATTGATCGCAATAATAAAGATTACAGTTTCATTTGGATTATGACAACTTAAGGTTCAGCATTTAGACCCAATTCAAATATTTAAAGGGCTGTACAGCGACGATTCTATGTATCTCTAGAGTATGTATTAACAAAATGTATCGGTTCTAACATTTTGTTAAATTAATGTTAACATTACAGGGTGGTAAAAAGGGGCCAAAAAAAGCAATAGGCAATCGCGGAAAAATTATATTGGTTGGTAGGATACATTTAAATCTTCCTTAATATGCTCCGGGATCACACATACGTATGTTTACATGGAACCACAAGTGATCAATGTTTACACTTGATTGAAAGTGGCCCAACACCCATTATATAATCAAAGCCAACACCATTAGACAGGGTTAAACATTCAATGGCACAAAAAAATATTTTTTGTTCTAATCGATTCAAGGGTTGATGCTAATAAATAACTTATTATGTAAGTAGACGACAGAAAACTCGAAAACCATTTTTTTTATAATACCGCTGCTGTACAGCCATACATAATTATTATAGGTAAGTAGGTTAGCGACACAGGATGCACAATTCTCAGAGTACTGTGACCTGTGGCCCTACATTATTATTGCTTACTGTAACTACATTATTGAATCGTCATAGTAATAAATAGATAGACCCTCTGTTGATTGAAATATAAATAAAATGTGTAACGGGATTTAACGCAAACTACTTACCTACTTGACTGTACTCCGTGACCACGGCCGAAACGTCGGCGTTCGTCGGGTAACGGGTAGGTTACCCGTTACACGACGTTTAAGAAAGTAATTGCCTAAGATACCTATACTAAGAACTTAGTTTGTTCCCAAAATATGACTGTTAAACATTTTATTTATAGTAATGGAATGCGAAATTTTAGAAATGTTTAAATTGAAATACCTATAATAATCTAAACTAGTGTTAAAAATTATCTGTGTAGATACTTCGCGTGTAAAAATTGCCGCAATTTTAAAATGCACCGCAGTATATTAATTTGTTGTTGTTTATTCGTAATATTCATAAAAACGACTACTTACCTACATACTTCCTGTTTTATTTTTTATTTAATGTCTTGCCCACTAGTTAACAAGTTGGTTAATTTGAAATGAGTTTTATTATTAGAGATAAGTACAAAGTTTTTATGAATAATACGGTAGGTAGGTACATAGGAGCGATAGAGTTTTAGTATCAAAGTTGAATAGGTACTTACTTAGGTATATATGTGAGTGAACTGATAATTTTCCAGAACGTCGACGACCTTAGAAATAAAAACTTTGCTTTTTATTTAATTAGATAACCAGCATAGGATGAAGTCTATCAATGTCATTAAATAAATTTAAAACAATTAACTACTTACTTAACTATGTGCTGAAATTTTTTAACATTTTTGTAGCTGTATTTTTTAATTCGTAAATAAGTTAATATATCTTTTAGCATGGCTTTCTGGTACGGATAATACAGAACACAGTAATTTTATTTGTAAAGGATTTGTCATAATTCCTATTCCAAATATAGTTTTGATGTACCTACATATGCCCATTCTCGAACATGTAGAGACTAGCTTACCTCAAATCTAAGAATAAAATGCAAACATTTGGTAGATATGATATTTATAATTTCATAAAACTGTACCTACTAGAAACAAAACATTGGCTATAAGTATTATTATATAACAAATATGCATGTTATGAAATTGCTCAGCAACTATCTAAATAGACTAAAAGCACATTATATAACGAATTTAAAGATAAAACAATTTTAGAAGTGGTTTTATAATACATTTAAATGGTTGCAAATTAATAAAATATAGGATCGGTACTATACAATTTGCGATTACATTGAAAAACAAACCTTGCTCTATTATTTATTAAATTACCTAATACCTTTTTATCAAAATACAGGATTAAAGTAAGTAAAAGTAAGTGAAAGTAAGTAAAGGATTACAACTAAGTTATCTCGTTTTTAACATGATTTACAAGCAGAAGCTGCTTTACCTATGGTGCATGCAGGGTGTGCGCTGCACTCGCGCCCAGGGGTAAGGCTTGAAAATTAATCGGAAAAAATTAACTGTTTCATACAAAACTGCAAATACTTTGAACAGCTAATTTTTTTTCGATTCTTCAGGTTGCTTTCATACTAATAGTAGTTCTTCGCACTTAGCAGGATGGTCCAGAATTGCGTGATTATATATCTATTAGCAAACACCCTGTATAAATAAGTATTCGAACAGTGTTCACAGGACCACATAATTTCTTCTGATTAGCTTTAAATTTATTCCAGAGACATTTTGCATTTATTACAAATCATCCAATACATTAGGTACTTAATATTACCACAATTCATAATATTTTACATACTTTTATTTAGTCAGTTACTATGTATCCCGCCTATAGACGTATATTCATAAGTTCGCCACGCGGCTCTTTTAATAATACAAGGAGCGGCTTGCGCCAAAATCTTAAAACTAGTTTTAGTACTAGACCTATGCCCTAAATGACAGTACTTACTTTTATAAATTATAATTAATGCCTTAAGTATAAGGTATTCTACCGTACATATTATGTCTATAAAAACTAAATGGTAATAAAACTGGTATGATGAAATTAATATCAATATGTTTTGTCTTCTTCTGATCAACATCAGGAGGACATATTTAATGAATGATAGGTGTACACTAGTTGTTTGTAAGGAAAATACAAAGTATGTACAGACGCCAGAGATCAAACTACCGCAAAATGTCAAATTTCTACAATGAATTTTGAACTTTATTGCTTGGCAATAAGAATTAATATCGGTTGGTGATCAATGGTCAATAACAAGTACAGTCATAGAATACATAATAATACAAGGTACCTACAGTATTCAACATAAAGGGCAAGGGCACTACAATTCAATTATAATATATTATACAATAATACACTAATTCATACTTACTACTCGTATTTTACACAAATTCTACAATGAACTTATTTAATTACTTACAACAATGTAATATATTATGCAATGTCATTTTAATTTAACATAATATTACGGTATTAAAATAATTATTTATACCGGACTGACTCTTTGCAAGAGGTAGGTATATTACATTAATAGGTTATTTCGAAATACAAAATTTACTTACTTTTGTCAACTCTACATTTAAGTTCTTTAGTTTTACGTCTTGGAGTTCATTATATACATTTGTTTTTAATAATTACATAATTGCATCAGCACCACTACATTTCATTCTACTACATCTATTTTACATTCTTATTAAATAAAACAACTGCCTGTCTAATTCAGGGCAATACTGTCACCTCTTAGAGCTGCATTACCTACATAAATGTTATTATGCAAATTCCCATACGAATTTCGCACGGCCCCAGGATCAATATACCTACTAAATTGTAACAATAATTTTATCAAAACAGCATAATTAAAAAATTTATTGGTTTTTCTATACTTATAAAAAAAGTATTTTAATAATATTAACATTTAGTGTTTTTTATAAATACCAGTGAGTGATACCAATGTTGTTTTTGCCAGCCCTTAAATATAATAGTGCCAACAGCAACTCCTTTAATAACTAAGGCTGTAGAGTAGTTAACACACAAGCTATACCCAGAACCCTGGGTATGCAGGGAAATAGAATTACAACAATATAATAAATAAATAATTACTTATACGGTACAACTACATCAATGCAAATAAAATACGTTGAATTTGACATCATATTCATATGTTAATTTTTTTACCTCTCTTTCTTGGGCTCTGTGTAGTCGTATTTGGTTCTATTTTGATAGTTGGTTCAGACTCTTGCTTTATGCCAATAGTTTCAATAAGATCAGACGTACCAATCTTATTCAATAGATGCGAATCAGGATCTATTTTTATATTAGTTTTGGTATCACTAGCAGCTATGTCACTCTCTCGTTTCCTGAAAATAAAGTTATTTAATTTTATTGGAAAAGTAACTCAAACTATCGATATAAATTAATGGAGTACTTAAGTATATGAGAAGGTAAAATGTACTTACATATCATTTAGTGTAACTATTTTATTTAGCACTGAACTTGGTATGCTTTCAAGGCCAAAATAATTTATATACTCAGTATGTCTACTAAGAAAATGTTGTTCTTTGAATTCCTTTGTTTTCTTGTCTACAAAAGCCAAATAAAAAACAATTCATTAATTAGTGTTGTACATTATAATAGAGCTAACAAATGAAACCTGTGTAACTAGTCATTATTTGTTCCTAGACTAGCTTTCATACATTTTTGCCCATTGTCCTATCGTCTAATTACCAGAGTAGCTACACATTCTGCCCGAAATCATGTCTTGGGTTTGAATTCCAGATTTTTAACTTAACTAAACTTTTCCAACAATCACACGAATTATCTAGCCCAAGAGAAGCTTTTATTTATTCATTTATTCGTTTATTGCATATCACATTCATTGCGAGGTGTTAAAACTTAAGCTTAGGTATACATGTGACGCCCTGCTAGGGCACTGCAAATGAGAGGGCAAACCACTTCGAAGAAACTCATTAAAATGGTTACTAGACAACGGATAAACATACTCATTATACATAGAAAACACCCAGACCCGAGACAATTTAGAAAAACAATAATTTCTAAATTGACTCGACCGGAGCTCGAACCCAGGACCTCAGAGATGGCGACACCATGAAAACCGGTGTACAAACCACTCGACCAAGGAGGTCGGCTTTAAGATAAGATAGGGCAGTGTTTTTCTGTATTTCCTCAGGTAACTCCGGGACACAAAACCCAAGGATAACTCATAAATTTGTGATTACCAACAATTATGAAAGTAGGCTGATTAAGCCAATCCCATCATTTGTAACAGTGACTTGATTATAATAATGGCCGCTTTTGTCCAGCTGCAAAACAGTATACATTTCATACCTTCAGTAATTTAAGCAAATAATAAAAATAAGTCTTACGAAAAGGAGTGTCCGTATTGCCCGTCTTCAAGTGATTTATTTCTATATCTTTTTTGATCAGCATTTCACAGAGTTCCGATTGACCATCCTTTAGATCCTTAACTGTTCTCAATAGAGGTTGGGTTATTTTATGAAAAAACTAAAAAAAAATAGATAAACAAAGTTGTATAAAAAACTCAATTACTTTTAATACTCTTATTAGGTAATAAAATTAATAGTATAGTGTTCTTGGCAATTTTCATTTATTAAATGAAATGAAAATTCTCTAGATACATTAATAAATAGAATACTACTTACAAGTTCTCTTGACCCTTTGACAACTTCAATATTGATTTTAAAAGAATATTCAAACATCTTAGTTATAGTCAGAGAGAAAGGAATTTTTTCTACATTAATATCAGCTTTTTTTATATCATTTGGATCTGAAAGTATAGTTAAAGCTTTCTCAAGCATGACATCTTCATCCATCATTAGATTTTTGTTACTTTGCTGTGAAATAAAAGAATTACTTCAAATTATTATTAATTATTATTCAGCCCGGTTAGTGCCACTGCTGGGCAAAGGCCAGTGGGACAGGCCCTACCTGCTTTCCACTCTTTACGATTTAGGGCTGTAACTTGTTTAAATTAACTTAAGTATTTCTCTTTTTCTACTTAGTGGGCAGAAACTGTCGGAGATCCTACGTACTTTATTAGTGCTGCTCACGGCTTCATCATCCCCACTTTTTGGTCTATCAAAGAGTCTTTATCACATGCCCGTTGTAGCTTAATAATGTGTTATTACTTTCAAGAACTTTTAAAAGTTTTTGGTTTAATAAAGTGACTCCGGGGTATGTTGGGCCAATTGTCAGAATGTCCAAGTATATAATGTAGGTAGGTACTTTTAGTAAAAATGTGTTGGTTATTGCACCTACACATAATGACTTTTCAAACTTGAAATAAAACCCAAATAGATATAAAAATATAAAATAAACCTTATAAAATACCTATCCAGATATGGATGATTATGTACACATGGCGCCAGATCAACCTACCCTTAACTGTCAAATTTCTCCAATGAATATTGATCCTTAGAACCAAACGATAAAGTTCAAAATTGATTGTAGTTTGACAGTTTAGGATAGGTTAATTTGACGCCGTGTGTCCATAGGTACATAGATTCGCGACTGTATTCCCTTTAGGGTTAGTCAGAGACTAGTTAAAGAGGACCGCAAAAGCAATCCATGTTTCACCAAATTACTTACAACTAGGGTTACCATCCGTCCGGATTAGTCCGGACATGTCCAGACATTTAGACTCTAGTCCGAACTTTGTCCAGCTCTTTAATTTGTCCGGATTTTGGAATATGAGTAACAAAACTACATAATAAGTAATATCAAATAAGTCTTTAATCTTTATTAACTTCTTATTTAATTAGGTATCTAAAAACATGTTTCACCAAATTACTTACAACTAGGGTTACCATCCGTCCGGATTAGTCCGGACATGTCCAGACATTTAGACTCTAGTCCGAACTTTGTCCGGCTCTTTAATTTGTCCGGATTTTGGAATATGAGTAACAAAACTACATAATAAGTAATATCAAATAAGTCTTTAATCTTTATTAACTTCTTATTTAATTAGGTATCTAAAAACAATTGAAAAGTGAGTAATGTTTCCATTTTGTGACTAAAATGTCCGGACTTTTATCCAAATGTCAGGCTTTTTGTCAGGACTTTTCAAATTCCTAAATGGTCACCCTACTTACAACTGCACATGCTCAGCGTGATAAGTGAGCCCATCGCCGCTCTGTGCTGTTGGATGTATGTGCAGTCTTTTATAAGTTTAGTCACCTTTTACGACACCTAAGAGAAGAGAAGGGTGTAGTATTCTTTTAGTGGGAACTACATACACGGCTCTGACAATGATTAAGTATTTTTTTTATTTTAATAGCAACAACAAAATACGTAGGTAAAGCATATACTACAAGCCCTACTGCGTGTTTATTTTGTCATTATTCTGTAAAAAAAAGTAAAAACTAATGAGATTTTTATCAAACACCTACTACCTACTGTATTGTACATTGAGGTACAATGTATTGTATAGGTACCTGCAGACATTGAAGAAATTTTGATCGTGGTAAGTAAAACCACCAAATGTTTAAATAGTCCGTCAAGAATATTTCATAATAGCCCGCGTAAGTTAAATAAAAATTTGTATCTCTAATGTTTTTCCACATTTTGCACTACTTTCTGTTATTTCTGAATCGAGTTTTTGTTTTGAGTTTTTTACAATGGACATGGTTTTGACACTTAATTTTTTTATAATTTGTTCCTTGAAGGAACAGGCTAAGATCAGAGACCATACTGCCTAATAATTATTTTATTTCTTTCTTGTAAATGTAAAGGCGGATCTTCTACGACACTGTTTTGTGTTTTCTAACACCTAACATCAAACATCTAGCAAATATGGACGTGGCCTACGTACATATTTTGTTAACCCGCCTTAACGTCATTGGTTATGCCTCAGAACAATACAATTTCGGTTATGAAAGTGTTGTGAAAAATGTCGATAAATTATAAGTTCACATAAATGTTTTAGATTTCCTATGGATGAAATTCGCCGTGCACAGTAGACTGCTGCACTGTCTCCCGAAGATGGTTGGACACCAAAAAAACGCCATCGCGTTTGTTCAAAACATTTTACTGTCGGGTGTTTTACCAGTAACGACAAATGGCGTAGACTGAGAGATGATGAGTGACGGTCAAACAAAGTCATATTATAGTTACCTCAGCTTCACGCTCTGCTTGAAGGTTCCCAAGTTGCCTCTAGCCTCTAATCAATAAAATATTGTTTTTCGATCATTCGTTTAAAAATTAATCAACTGAGCGCCACTTTGTATGAGAAGGTATATTTTATGGAATTTCTTAAAGTCGTCAAAACATAATGTGTTCAAAATGATGGGATTATCTCCACCACCCTAAACCGTCGGCGTATACTACAAGTAATATTTTCCCAACTGGTTAGCCATGGCCGTTCTCCACTGTACATACATACCTACCATTACACCGTTTCTAGGCAGGCAGAAAACTAAATAATTCGTCGCCTCAGTGCTTGTTTGCCCAACAGACCAATTTAGGCGAAAATGACCTTTGAATGTAGTATGATTAGGAATCAAATTCTACACGGACTAAATCAAGAATAACTCTTATAACTATAACAAATAAAGGAGCAAAAGACGATTTAAAAAATCAATATCCACTGTTAGACTGGACACCACAAAGGACATCATTTTTTTGGGCCTTTTCTGAAAGTGCCGGCCGACAAAAAACATGGTACGTATTGTTAGAACTAGCCATTTAGAGAAATAGTTAATATGGCACAAAAGTTGAAGTGTTGCTCCAAACCAAGTTATACAAGTTCGAAGATTCATCATTTTCATACATTTATTGATTCCTAATTTTTTTTCGTATAAACAGAACAGATAATGACCCCACAGCTTTTGCGCTGCAATGACAATTGCTTCAGATCATTAGTTTTAGCAATATCTATCATTTTTTATGTTTCCCAGGCCCAGCATTTTCAGAAATCAATAATGTATGAAAATGATGAATCATCGAACTTGTATAACTTGGCTTAGAGCAATCCTACAACTTTGGTGCCATATTAACTATTACTCCAAATGGCTAGTTCTAACAATACGTACTATTTTTTTTTGTTGGCCGGCACTTTCAGAAAAGGCCCAAAAATGTATGGAGCCCGAATGATCTCCTTTAACCGACATTCAATATCGAAATTCTCAGCGCGTCCTTCGAGCCGGATCAAAATGTACTGGCCAAAGCCCTAACTACGATAGGTCGGGATATTTGTCCAGTAAAAGGCCAGTGGACTGTATAAAAAGCTGGTGTATTTCGCAACTGTACAGATCGACCCGACAATGAAATCGCCCGCGGTTTGTGTGACGTGCGCCCGAGTGGCTCGTAAGACGTCGTAGCGAAGATTGCTGTGTTCGCCGCGGTGAGCGGCGCGCTGCTTAAAGCCCGCATTGCCCCCCGCGTCTCTTCTGTGAATGTGGAGTTGTGGACTCGGTCCGTGCGGCCCTGTCCTGACCAGCCGTATATCCTCAAATAAACCAATCACAGGCCCGCTCGCTTATGACGTCACACCTCACGGTTCCGCCATATTGTTTATTTACAATATTTTGCGACGCAAAACAGTGTAGAAACTGCAAGATCTATTAAGTGTTTCAGTGTATTTACAAGTGGTACAAGGTGGAAATTGTCATATAAACTTTGAAAGTTATATCCTAGACCAGATGTGATAAATGATATAATAGCAGGCGCTGCACACAACAAAATGCAAGTTGATGGTCATTGCTATTGCTATTATTAAAGGTTATGTTGTATTTGTTGTACAGGGTGGTTCAGAATCATACTTTTGCCATGCATGTCGTACTCAGACTAGCTTTTTTAAGCTAGCTTTCTGTAACATGCGGTTACTATTTATTTATTATACCAGTAAATTGAAGATATTCCATACTTTAAAAAAAATATTATTTGTTTTAATTAATGTATTAAATGTATAAATATACCTACAGAAATTCTATTTTCTTAATGTCTCTCGGCAAACATCGTGTTTTTTTTTTGTATTTTCTTCGTGTTTTATGTTTCTATCTCTTCTTGCAAATGGAAATACGATGATTACCGAGAGGCATTAATAAAATAGCAGCACTGTAAATGATTTAATTTTATCAAGAGTGTTATCAGTAAAGTCGCGCAAACAACGAGAAATTCAGGTAAAAATGATTTTCTTATGTAAAGGCCATAACTTACAATAAATCAAATTGGAATATATTATGTTGCATTACATAACCAGTTTTCAAGAGCAGAGCATACATACATAGCTTATATATGCCAGAAAAAGATAAAAATACAGAGAACATAAAACAAAAAGCCTTGAAGAAGCCAATTTATTTATTTATTTCAATTGGTACACAAACAGATTACAGTCAATGCCTGCGTACAGTAGCACTTTGTTGACTTTTATTTGCTAGACGGTAATCCTTAATCAGTGTACACAGCATGAACTTATGATCAGTAGGCGTCAGCACAGGTTTGTTAGTGTAAATTTACGGACTCTAATCTTTTGACATACACAAGTTATTTATGCAGAACATTTAAAAGAAAATTACAGGTAGATTCAGTTTACACCGATTTCGACAAGGCATTTGACCGTGTTAATCATACTATACTTCTTCAGGTCAGGTGTGCCACAAGGTTCGAACCTGGGTCCCCTGCTATTCATAATTTTTATAAATGACCTCCTTGATATGATCACTTGTGAATGTCTTGCGTATGCTGATGATATCAAGCTTTTTATCGAAGTGTCCTGGAAAACTGCGTACTTCTTCAGCATATTTTGGATATACTCAATAATTGTTGTAAAGCTAATTGTATGTCTTTAAATATCGGCAAATATCATTACATTAGGTACATTTACAAGAAAGAAATCGTCTATTACTTTTCCATACTCTATTGATGGAACGGCCTTAACCCAGGTAACATTGGTAAAGAATTTAGGAGTATGGTACGATCCCACGTTAACTTTTAAATTTCAGTACGAGACTGTCACTCGTATCGTAAGGCCAAACGAATGCTTGGTTTTATCATGCGTACAACAAAACCTTTTAGAGAACAGAAATCTTAAATAATTCTTTTCAATTCTTTAGTTCGTGCCCAATTAGAATACTGTTCATCTGTATGGCCACCAATTTATAAAATAGATACCAACAGAGTTGAGTCTGTACAAATGCAGTTCTTGAGACAATTGTGTTGTAAGTTCGACTTAAGGCGTAAGCTTCCAGATTATCGCGATCGCCTTCAGCATTTTAAATTTCATAGTTTAGAGAATAGACGCAGAATCCGGGATCTCTTCTTATTACATAAAATTGCAAATGGTACTTTGAGTGATGATTTACTCCAGTATTTAAACATAAGCACCCCTAAACGTATGTTTCGCAACCCTCGTTTGTTCAGCGTTCCACTATCCAACAATAATATATCTCAAAACAACTTACTTTATCGTATGTGTGAAGCTTATAACAGTGTGTGCGATGAGCTCGATATTTTTCATCAGAGTGCAAATAGTTTTAGGAATAATTTGTTCAAAATTACTTTTAACTAAAACACTGAATCTGATGTTGCATGTCTATATTGTATTTTACTTTTCTTTTAATGCTGTGTACAATATTTTTTTTAATTTTTTTTTACCCGGTGTAATCCCTGCTTATGGATTCCAGCCTCCAGAAGGGAGACTGGATATGTGGGACTCTCCCGTCCCCCTTTCCACGGCGGTGCGCCGGGTGAGGGGGAGGGGCCTACCCACTAATCACCGGGGGACCAAACTCCGATAGCATAAGGCTAAGGTGGCGGTCACGGGACCTAATCCACGAGGGCAATGACCACGCGAGAGCCACCCTGTCGCCGTGTGTTGGCCTATAATCCCTGCATGGCAGCCATTACGCGCCAACACACGGCGACTACGCGCGCGAGGCACTACAAATAAAACAGCCCATTTAGGGGGCAGACCACAAGACAACACATGACTGACATGCCCGGCTTACCCGGGCATGCGGACCAACACAACACCAACTTTGATGGACACAACACAACATGGAGACGGACACGCCCACGGTTTCGCAGGCATGCGCTCATAACACCCACAGATTTACCAGTGCGGGACTCCATTGTGGGTTGCTCCGAGACAGCCTGACGCCACGACGACCGCGAACGGTGGTCGTCTAGCCGTCCTGCCGCTCATCACTGCTTCCCGGGAGTCCCCGCACTAGTCCTACCAACAACATGTATGGGACAACCACGACACGCACAACGCAACAACCAACACAACACTAACCACAACAGACACACCTATATGCTGGCGCGGGGCTCCCCGCATCCGCTCCGGGCAATGGGACGCCTTTAGTGGCGTCCCGTTGCCCATCATGGCTTCGCATAAAGCTTCCGCGCCGCTCCCCAAGGACACCCACAGTACACAACACATTACACAACATTTGCTGGTACCAGACCCCTTCCGCATCCGCTCCAAACAAGGGGACGCCCTCAGAAGAGAGCCCCGTTGCTCATCATAGCCTCCGCTGGGGTCCCGTATCAGGTCCGTGAAAGGACTCCCACGATACGAACACTATACTACACGACACCAAGACAAAGAACAACACTACGCTGAACAGCTCAGATGCTGTCCATCGCGCCCAACATTTAAGACGGATTAAGACAGATTTCGTGGGCACCTGGGGTGATATGGCGACATATCCATGCCGGTGCCCACACACATACTTAAGCCTATCGACAACCTATACTAACACGAACAAGAACGTCGGGCGTCCGGCTGGACAGGACGGAACCTGTCTTCCGCCAGACACCCGGCATCACCCTAAGGTGGATAAAGGTCAGCGTACCTCCTACGCCGCCTCCCTGCCCTCCTCCTCCTCGTTGGCGCAGCGTTGGCCGACTCCTCCCGGGCGCGCTCTGCCTCCTCCTTGAGGCCCATGCACTCATCGGCGAATCTGGCCACCGCTGCCCAACTCTCCGCACTTTCCACCATTGCGGCGACCACATCCAGCAGAGCTAGAGTGCCCCTTCCCCCCAGCGACAACTCTAGCGTACGCCTCTGTGGCGCGAAGGCACTACACAGCTCGAGGGTGTGCTGAGCTGTGTCCTCTTCCTCTCCGCAATGATGGCAGACCGGGGTCACTTCCCTCCCAATCCTGTGCAAGTAGCTGCCGAAGCACCCATGCCCGGTGAACAGCTGGGTTAGGCGATACGACATCCCCCCATGGGTCCTGTCTACCCACCTCTGCAGAACCGGTCGGATAGCCTCCACCGTGCGGGTTCCGGCTTCGGGGGTTCTCAGGTTCTCCTCCCATTGCCATACCGCCATGTCGTGGGCCATCCGCCTTGCCCCCTCGACTTATGCTTGCGCAGGGTTCTCTCCGCGAGCCCTCGCCTCCGCCCGGAACACGTAGACCTCAGCCAGAACCTTGGCCTCGAGTTCCCATGGAAGCATGCCAGCGATGGCCGTTGCTGCCACGAACGACATCGTTCTATAGCCCCGGATGGCTCGGATAGCCGCTGTCTTCTGTGGTCTTCGCAGGCAGGCGACGTTTTTCCTATACAGGGCATCCGACCAAACCGGGGCTCCATACAGGGCCATGCTTTTCAGCACGCCAGCAAAAAGCCTACGGCAGCTGTCGCCCGGACCCCCCACGTTGGGCAGGAGCCTCGCCAGGGCCATCGCCGCTCCCACCACCCTCGGCGCAAGGCCAGTAAAGTGAGCCTCGAATCTCCATCGGCTGTCCAACGTTAGCCCCAGGTATTTAAGCTGAGGCGCAACTTTGATGGGAACACCATCCATCCGTATGTAGGCATCTCTGGGGGGCCGACCCCGAGGGCCATGAAACAATATGGCCTCTGTTTTCGTCAGCGCCACCTCCAATCCTAGCAGTCGGATCCTTGTCACCGTAAGTGTCGCGGCCACAGACGCCCTCCGGGAGGCCTTCTGGTAGTCACGGCCCCTTGCCGTGACTAGAGTGTCATCTGCATAGCAGATGACACATCACATCTACATCCCAGGGAGGAGAACCCCCCTGAGGACCCAGTTATAGCCGATATTCCATAGCAGTGGCCCCAGGACAGAACCTTGGGGCACACCACACACCATGCTGTGTGCACGGATCTGAGTCTTTCCCGGCTCAACAAAGAGGACGGATCTATCGTTGAGGTAGTCTACAATGATCCTCCTCAAGTACCACGGTACTCTGTGGTATTTCATCGCTTCGACAATCGCGCTGAAGGGGAGGGTGTTGAACGCGTTAGCGATATCAAGGGATACCGCCATCACCCTTTCCCCACGTCCCACCGCCTTCTCCGTCCAGGTCGGAAACCAAATTGCGTTTCTTCTAGGTCCGGGCCCCCGTCACCAAGGTGTTCGGTAATGCGGGCTGCGATGATTCTCTCAAGGAGCTTGCCCGCCTCGTCGAGCAATACAATAGGCCGATATGCCGACGGCAAGTCGGGCGGGCGTCCTTCCTTCCTTAAGAGAACCAGCCTTCCCTCCTTCCATATCTTTGGAAATTTGCCTTGAAAAAAATTTAAATCAATTAAATATTACAGTTTGTTATCTGCTTTTGTACCTATCAAATAAATAAATATTTAAATAAATATTATAACAGTATCTACCGGTCTTGAATAAACTAATATTTAAAAATTACTGAAAAAATGCAAAAACTATTAAGGAATTAGGTATTACTTATAAAAAAACAAACGAAATAAGGTGGGTGATCCTTACAATCGAGAAAAATAAATCCATGACTCGACTATCTGCTACATTGAGAACGTAGGAGGAGGCTAAGAACACTTGGCTTTCATAATGTTAGTGACCATCTTTTTATATTGAGGAAAGCTACTAAAAACGTCCACATATCCATCAAGGCGCAACAACTCATTAAAAGTTCGACTCATTCTGACTAAGGGATTATAACAGGATGTGTTGTTTTTTAACACACGCATTGCAAAAGTGCTCGGAAAACGCGTTCTATATAGTATTAATATTCAGTGATGACAGCAGATTTGGAGCATTAATGGAAGAGTGCAGTATTTTATGGAGACATAATAGGTCGTATCTCTCCCGACGAGCACTCATAGGAAGTACACCAAACTTAGACAACCTCGCATTGTAACTGCCGAGTGTACGACCAAGGCCACATCTGCGAGTAACATACCTTAGGCATCGCTTCTGAACCCTCTCTATATTTTCCATGTGGACCTTATAGTAAGGTGACCATATTAGTAGAGGATCCGAGTATACAACGACCTTCACCGAGCGGTTAATGGATGAAAAGTATTTTATATCAAATTTAATGTGTTAAAAAATATATTGCGAGTGGGTTGGCTGAAAAATTTCAGTCCAGTATATTGTTACGTTGTGAATTCAGGGCCCTGTCTGCCTTTACTAATCTACAGAAGGGGTTCGCAATGGTTGAATAGTGCTTACCTGAAATCATTGTTTTTGAATGATCAGATGTCCAAAAAACATTAGTCCTTGTAGCTTGTTTGAATTAAATCCATTTTTCTTCACATTAAAGACATGGAGCCTTGGCTGACACATTACAAGACACACTTTTCTTGCATTTTCAATTAAAAACATATTTCTAAATCAGTTTTAGCAAAACATTGCGTTGGATTTGAAGAAAATTAAGTTCCTTTGTTTACGTTTTGTATTTGACATAACACCATAGACAAAATGACAGCCACCGTAGCGACGCCTAGCGGTAGCGGGGCGAAGTAGCTGTCAGCTTTTAATTTCACATAAAAGATTCAATTTTAAAAAATAGCCGAGACAGTTCCAATAATAAATTACGTAATAAATTAATATGTATAATAATTACTTTAAGTAATTAAATTTAATTCAAGCAAATCCGGAAATAGAACTATTTTTTCTATAAGGACTTTTATCTAGAACATTCGAACGGGAGAAATATTTTTTATATGGATATTGTCTCTGCCCGTAGGGGTTACCAGAGAGGAAACTAATACTCCCTAATATTTAGACAGGGTATTAACTCGAGTGGAATTGATTTCCAAATTTAAAAAAGGACAAAATTCAGATTGCTAAACGTTAACTTGTCTCTAGTTCAAGTAGTTTTCTAATTGACAGATTCTTTCAGTGTCAGAACGAGAGATGAAAACGTCATATTTGACGTTTTGATAGTATGAAGGAAAATTCTAAAGGAACTGCGTAGTTAAATAATACCCGACTTTGAGAGTAGATTTCATAAGATGGCATTCCGGTTTGAGTGTTTCCGGTGAAGAGGAGTGCCGGGTCTGAAGACGTCGAAACGATTGCAATCTCTGGCGTAACGTGGTGTGATGTGTTGAGATCAATTCACAAAGGTAGGCATGAGTCGTAGTCACCTTTTGTTTTAATCTGAGGTCGCAATAAGGTAGTGGATTTGAGGCGTCATTAGCTTATGAGAATATAGTCAACAAATGTGTGGTTTATTTACAGGGATCCGTGCCCGAAACGAAGTTCCGGTCGCTAGCAGCCACGCGCACAGATAAAATCTCCCAGCGCGTAAGTATCCCAATATCATTGTTTAAGTATAATAAGCCGTCATCCTAGGAAAGCAAATCGATATTTCATGGTGTCTGAATCCTGCCTTGTCGCCAGGCGACGCAAGGCTCTTGGCCATGTGGCAGACGTGTCAAACCCCTTTATTAAGTGGATATTGCATCATCCAACAACAGTCAGGCATTGTTTAGTTATGTTTATTGGAATATCGTAGCCGTGTAGTGCCTTGGGTACTAGTTAAATGTGAAACAACACTAAAATTAAAACATGGTGTTAAATGTTAGTGTTGGAGTGTGAGTTTATAGTTGTGCAACAGCGTTGGTAAGCTTTTGATAACCCATGGCGCTGCGAGTCCCTGATTATGATAGGTTGCAGCCCCAGATACACAGATAGCAGACTGCGGGACCCTAATTTATGTAACAGATCTGAACTAGGCGTGTAGTGTTATAAATAGGCCCCGTGTTGATAATTTCAGATACTTCGAGAGGCCCGTCTCGCCGCCAGGATTTAGAGCTGGGCCCTAAAGCCTGGACGCGAGACCTGCTTCGTCGGGGTACCAGCGGCCACCTGCTGCCAGTCGAGCTGTCGCCGCCTAGCGGATGAGCAGGCGTTGACGGTTTTTTTTTCTACCCCTTACTAGGGGAAAATTGTTTTTTTTTTTAAACTGAAACATTTATTGAATTATGGTTTTGACACCTTAAGCTTTATTTTCCTTTTATATCCAACTACACCAAGCGTTGGTGAAGTTGTGAAAAATTTGAGGATCTGCGAGTTCGACCTGTGTGAAGTTGTATGGTGACATCGTCTCCAGATTCGGGTCTACATTAGGACCCTGGCGCCCATAATTATTAATTTTATATCGGTATAACCCCACGGTTCTCTAGTGTATCGGCTTTAAACGTGTGAGAGTTTTGATACGGTTAAACGGATTAGAAGATTTAATTTAATATTTTTATAGACGGAGTAATTTAATTATAATTTCAACTTCATACTCCGAACGGTATTGGCTTTATCCCGACCCCCCCCCCCCCCCACGACCATAGCTCGTACGACTGAAATATTAGCTGGCTGGTTAGGCAGTAGTAGGAACAGTATTATAAAATTTATTTTAAAATAAAATAGTCACCGACCCGCTTGGTCACTTTTGACTCTTAGGAATTTAGTGTGTTTTAGGGGGTGATATAGCTGGGTAATAAGGTTTAGAGTCCTTTAAACAGTAAATTATAGTTGGCAAAATTATTAGAAAGTTTGTTTGTTGGACTTTCATTTGAAATTGACCCTAGGGTCAATTTCGACTGATAGTTTTTTTGTTATTTTCGGCCTAATCAATTAAAATGAGTAACGTAGATGATTAGTACCTAACCTAATATAAGGAAAAATTGTGACTAACCCCCCTCTTTTAAATAATAAGAGTTATAAATTTTATTTTATTGTTGTTTGACAAAATTTTTGTGTGTGTTCTTTTACAATATACTGCCTAGCTGTTGAACATTTTATGGTTTTATTTGATAACAACCCACTGAAGCTTGCATTTGGGATTTTCTTCCTTTTCCCCAAAAGGGACAAAATCTCAAATGTAACAGTGGCGCACTCAACGTGTGTTTTGGTTAGGGATAGTGGTTATGTCTTATGCTGTAACTAAAAAGCCAGAATACCGATAGCGTTCTAGAACCGTGGGGGTTATTACTTTTAAGAAAAACCGTCACGCGTGCATTGGCACGGATTCCTCCCATTTTATTTTAATAACGAATTTTTATTCGTTATTATTTTAAAATATTGTATCAATAGTGAATTTTTCATAACACTTTTTTATATGTATACAAGTGTTAATTATTTAATTATTGTACTCAGCTGAACTAGATTATTATTTTATGACACAATAGCTTATAGTTGACACAATTTTTATTTGAAAATAAGTGTTTTTTTAATGCAAGTGTTTATAGTATTATTATTATAATACTGTGTTTGTGGTGGTTTACTACTATTTTCTGTGGATTGTAACTGTATACTTAGGTTGAAACTGCCTATTGAGGAAGCCAGCTTATATTTTAGTAGTTTTTTTTAAATCCAAAATGGAACGCCCAATTTCGTTTAATTTGCTTCATAAAGACGAGCTTACGTATGAGGTGGAGATTCGAGACGCAGCACCGGCGACAACGGTAGAGGGATTACGAGTTCAGATTAGGGAACTTAGTAAACTAGTTTGCTCAGACGATATCGTAGAGACTACTCGGGATCCTAAAGTAGAATTACAAATTATTAAAGCCAAATTGGCAGAGATCGCCGAAGTAATAGGAAAAGATCCTTCAAATTTTAAAAAATTTAACCGTATAAAGGCTTTAAGTTCCCACCTTTTTCATCGCTTGGGCAGGGTAACTCCCCCTCCTGAACTTGATTCCGTATATCAGACTATTGACAAAGAGCTTAACGGTTATTTGTCAAAAGTTGATAATATTAACGCGAGTTTTCATGCGTCGTTTACATCGGCACCAGAGACACCGAACGTGCTTGAAGTTGAACCTACTCCTGAAGTCGTGTATTATAGTAAGAAGGATGCAACAGTCAGATCTCTCGATTGTAAATTTAATGGTACCGGTTGCGTGAAAGCTTTCATAGAGCGTCTCGAAGAACTTTGCGAAGCTAGGGGTATAAACGAAACTTCGTTACATAAATCAGCTCTGGACTTGTTTTCTGATGGTGCTTTGTTGTGGTACCGGGGTATAAAAGCGTCGGTTGGTAGTTGGTCGGAACTTAAAAGACATTTACTCACAGCGTTCGCTCCGCCCGACTACGATATGCGTCTCATTTCAGAAATTACTAATAGGACTCAGGGGCAAACTGAATTGTCCTGTATTTACATAGCGGTCATGGAGAACCTCTTCAACAGGCTCTCTCATAGAGTAGCGGAACCTGAGCGTTTGGCACGGATTAAGTTCAACATGCGGCCGGAATACGCGACGGCGTTGTCAATGTTGGCGGTCAATACCCTGGAGGAATTAAAGGAGAAGTGTAGGCAACTCGAGCTAGGTTTTGTTAGCAAGGCACAGTTCCGCGAACCGCCGAAACCTACCGCTTCTTTTGTTGCACCAGACTTGGCTTACGAAGCTCCGAGGGGTTCTTTGAGAATCGAGGCCGTGCAAGCTGATCCTGCTATGTATTGTGTTCGTTGTAGGGTAAGGAGCCACTCATTATCTACTTGCAAATCCACAGAAGTAGTTTGTTTTCGTTGCGGTAAGAAGGGTGTGAGGACACCTTCGTGCCCCAACTGCAATAAAAGAGCAGTCGGGACTAAAGGTCAATCCTGTCAGAACTGCAATTCAAAAAATTAATTTCCCGGAACTACAGCCATAATTTTATTAAGTCCGATTGGGACAACTATTTAAAATGGTTACAAGTTTTTTTAAACTCTTTAAGAGTAGATTCAGTACGTTATAGGACTAGGGAGGATGGTCGGCCGCATTTAACCGTTTCTATATATAATGCGGATTATTACGGTTTACTTGACTCGGGTTCATGCATTTCAGTATTGGGTTCCGATGTTGGCCAACAGTTCATAAAAGCTGGTGCAACCTTACACTATGATGGGTGCTTGGGCAACATCGTAACAGCCAATGACTCGCGTGCAACCGTGAAGGGTTATTTATATTTACCAGTTACTCTTATGGGAGTGACTCAAGTTATTAAATTTTATATAATTCCTGATATCACCACACCGTTAATTTTTGGCGTTGATTTTTTGGAAGGCTTTTAATTTAGCTCCTGAAATTTTTAATAAATTGCCTTTTAAGTATTTTCAAAACTCTAAACACCGTACTTGCGTATCGGAGGTTAGGCATTTGCAGCCGTTTGATGAATTAACACCCGTTCAGAGGTTGAAAGCGGAGTCATTAATAAATGAATTTAAGAAGGTGTCTTTTGAGGTTAAAGGGTTAGGTCGTACCCAACTGTTGCGTCATAAGATAGACACGGGTGATGTTTCTCCTATCAAACAGCGTTATTATCCACTATCACCTGAACGCCTTAAGGAACTTAACCGCCAGCTGGATGAGATGTTAGAGATGGGAGTAGTTGAGCCTAGCAATAGCGCGTGGAATAACCCAGTCCTATTAGCTCCTAAACCAAACGGAGAATGGCGATTTTGCCTTGACAGCCGAAAATTGAATGCAGTCAGCAAACAAGATGCTTATCCGCTTCCCTACGTCTCTCACATCTTAGATCAGTTGCGTGACGCTCGATACCTTTCGTTAATTGATTTAAAATCTGCATTTTGGCAAATTGAGCTTGACTCCGCTTCATCTAAGGAAAAAACCGCATTCACGGTTCCCGGACGAGGTCTTTTCCATTTTAAGGTTATGTGCTTTGGGTTGACGGGGGCACCAGCCACCCAGCAACGGTTAATGGACATAGTGTTTGGTCCTGAGTTTAATAATATAGTGTTTGTTTACTTGGATGACATTATAATATGCTCATCGACATTCGAGGAACACATTTCGCTTCTTAAACGGGTTTTAGAAAAGTTACGACAGGCTAAGTTAACGATTAACTTACAAAAATCCTGTTTCTTTCGTCGGGAGTTAAAATATCTAGGTTACAGGGTAGATGAACATGGTTTACACACTGATCCGTCGAAAGTTCAGTCAATAGTCAACTTTCCCACACCTACCACCCGGAAGGAGGTGAAAATGTTCCTTGGAACAGCGTCGTATTATAGACGTTTCATTAAAAATTTCAGTTCTATAGCGGCACCTTTAAATGCACTTACGAGTACTAGCAAAAAAGCCCCGCCTTTTAAGTGGACTGCTGAGGCAGAAACCGCGTTTACTACTTTAAAAACAGCGTTGGTCTCTGCCCCAGTATTGGCTTGTCCCGATTTTTCCCAGCCATTTGAGATTCATTGTGACGCATCCAGTTTTGGGATAGCGGGCACTCTGACTCAGTTTATAAAGGGAGAGGAGCATCCAATAGCATATTGTAGTCGTTCACTGAATTCGGCAGAACGCAACTATTCGGCGACGGAGCGAGAGGCCCTAGCGGTGGTTTTTGCTGTAGAACACTTTCGTCCTTATGTGGAGGGAGGTCCTGCGTTTAAGGTGATAACCGACCACTTGAGTCTGAAGTGGTTCTTTAATTTAACCAATCCTACGGGTCGATTAGCTCGTTGGGGTTGTCGGTTATCGCCTTACAACTTTGTTATTGAGCACCGCAAGGGCAAGGACAACGTAGTTCCAGATGCACTATCGCGTGCCGTTCTGGTGCTCGAAATAAAGGTGCCTGACGCAGACACTTGGTTCCAAAAGTTGTGGAACAAGTGTGTTAGTACTCCTAGGTCGTGTCCTAACTTTATTAAGAGAGACAATAAACTTTTTCGTTTTTCAAAAAATAAATTCGGTGTGGCGAGTGATTATGATTGGAAACAAGTAGTACCGGAGGGGAATCGTCTGGAACTTTTAAAGAATCACCATAGTGGTGAATTATCTCCACATTTTGGAGTATTTAAAACTTATAAACGACTTGCACTACGTTACTACTGGCCTAACATGTATAAGGATGTAACTAACTACGTGGGGAAATGTGATACGTGCGCCGCATATAAACACTCACAATTGCCCACCCCTGGTCTCTTAGGTAGCGCGAAAGACTGCTCTAAGCCGTTTGAAACAATAAGTTTTGACCTCGTTGGTCCCTTGCCACGGTCTAGAGCGGGCTTCACATATCTCTTTGTGGTCGTATGCTGTTTTACGAAATATTGTTTGCTCTTTCCTTTACGAAGAGCTGTTGGTAAGGCTATAGCGCAGAAACTTGAAGATGGCGTTTTCTTGGTTCACGGCATACCCCGTACGGTGATAGCGGACAACGGAACGCAGTTCACGGGCAATGAAATTAAATCTTTGTTGGAGAGGCACAAGGTACCTCAGGTTCACTTTACACCTCGCTATTGCCCCAGCGTGAACACAGTTGAACGTTATAACCGTACGATTATGACCGCCGTATCAATTCTTGTGGAGGATGACCATAGATCGTGGGATATTAATATTTCGAAAATTCAGTATGCAATAAACACTTCCACTAATGAAGTAACACGTTTTACCCCATTCTTCCTAGTACATGGTAGGGAGGCAGTTAGTTGCGGAGAGGTTTTCGGCAATGATACTGATGGACCGCTCACCCTAGCGTGCGCTTCTCACAGTGTATATGCGGACCAGTTAGGCGTCTTAGGGGAAATTTTCAAAAAAGTGAAAGGCGCGCTTATTAAATCACATGACCGTAGTGCTCGTCATTATAACAATGGGAGGAGGCCCTTAGAATTTGAGGTGGGTGACACTGTGTGGAAAAAGACATATCCACAGAGTGACGCCTCCAAATTTTTTATGGCCAAATTAGCTCCTTAATATGAAAAATGTTTTGTTAGGAAAAAACTTTCCCCCCTAGTGTATGAATTAGAAGGCTGTAGTTCCGGTAAAAACCTTGGTGAATGGCACATCAAGGACTTTAAGTCTTCATGGGAGGACTAAGTTGTATTAGTTTTAGTAATTTATCGATCATTGTATCATGGTACAATGTTTTGCTTGTTGTGAGCGGTTGAAAAGTGACAAAGGAGGGCTGTATATGCCCTGTAGTCGCTGCTGTTGTTGGCATTGGTGGCTGTATATGCCACGGTGCTGGAATTCGTTATGTGGTTTATTTTGATTGCTAGATGGTTTAAAAGTGACGAAGGTGGGCTGCATATGCCTTTAAGTCACTGCACTTTGGGCGTTTGTGGCTGTATATGCCGCGGCGCTGGAAGCTCTTTTAAGAGGAGCTTGATGTTTGTGGTTGTGTTTTTGCGCATTGGAAAGTTTCGACTTTTGGCGTGATGACATTCTATTTGTTAAGTTGGAATGTTTTAATTCCTTTTTTTTTATATTTTAATATTATAGGTTAGATACCTTAATGGAAGGGTTATATCTCCGGACCGTTGGTGAGACAACGAGATGATAGTCCTGACGATGGTGGCCATTTATTGGCGGGCGTGAAGGCTGCATTGAGGGAATACGTTTTTTGTTGGATTTTTTTTTTGGGCGGTTAGCCAATCCTCAATCTCCGGACCGCTGGTTAGGCAGCGTGATGATAGTCCTGAGGAAGGTGGCCATTTATTGGCGGGCGTGTAGGCTGCTTTGAGGAAATAAGTTTTTTTTTGTAGGATTTATTTAGGGGCGGTTAGCCAAACTTTTAGGTGGTGGTGAATATTTGTTGGTTTGGGTTGTGGGTTTTTTTTTTGGTTTACGGCTGCCCAGCCGTGTAAGAAGTTTACTGGGCATTACTTTAAATATGTGCTTATTGGTAGGAGCATTTGGACGTGTAGACGATTCTTACATGTATTTATTATTTTATAGCTCTTTGGGTTTCGGCCATGTTTGTAAATGGATCAGACCTAACCTGTAGAATATATATAGACGTTTGGTGTATATATTTATTATTTTGTGCCTCTCTGGGCTTCGTCTTTTCCATATTGCTTAATGGATCAGACTTACCCAGTAGGATAACTGTAGGTCTATTTCAGTAACCTGTATAGTTAAATAAGCCATTCACCCCAGCGGATTAGTGACTGGTACCAAAAGCCTTAACGCGAGGCGTCAGTGCGGCTGGTGACACTGTAATAATAGGTTAACTGTATAGCCACCAGTTTTTATGTTTATGTAATAATATCATTATAACCATAATTAGTGTATTTAATATATATAAAGTAGTCAAGCATTTATAATCTAGTATTTTGGTAATATTCATATTGAACTCCTTAAGGTTTGTCTTTTCCATATTGCTTAATGGATCAGACTCACTTTGTGAGTCTATTGTGGTGACATTTCAGTAACCAGTATTGTTAAAAAATTAAGCCATACACCCCAGCGGATCAGTGACTGGTACCAAAAGCCTTAACGCGAGGCAACAGTGCGGTTGGTGACACTGTGATAATATGTTAACTGCATAGCCACCAAGTTTTTAGATTTATGTAAGAGTATATTATAATTGATATTATTATATTTATTATGTACATTAGTTTATATTCATATAGAAGTTTGTATATTTATTGGGATATACAAACTATATATATATGGGATATTTGTATATTTAAATATATATATATATATATGAAGAATTGTCGTACACAAGTCTGCGTTTTGTTGTTTTTTTACTGTCATAGCATATTGTATAGCTATTTACAGGAAAGTTTTAAGTTATTGTGTAGTGCAGCTACACGGGTAGGTTTTCTTTTGGTTGTTTGTGCTTGCTTGGTTGTTTGAAGTGTAGTGTGACGCTGGAGGGCCAGCGTCGAGATTTGCCCTGGTCGGTCAAATCTCTGGTGGTTGGGGAGGTACTGTTACGTTGTAAATTCAGGGCCCTGTCTGCCTTTACTAATCTACAGAAGGGGTTCGCAATGGTTGAATAGTGCTTACCTGAAATCATTGTTTTTGAATGATCAGATGTCCAAAAAACATTAGTCCTTGTAGCTTGTTTGAATTAAATCCATTTTTCTTCACATTAAAGACATGGAGCCTTGGCTGACACATTACAAGACACACTTTTCTTGCATTTTCAATTAAAACATATTTCTAAATCAGTTTTAGCAAGACTTTGCGTTGGATTTGAAGAAAATTAAGTTCCTTTGTTTACGTTTTGTATTTGACATAACACCATAGACAAAATGACAGCCACCGTAGCGACGCCTAGCGGTAGCGGGGCGAAGTAGCTGTTAGCTTTTAATTTCACATAAAAGATTCAATTTTAAAAAATAGCCGAGACAGTTCCAATAATAAATTACGTAATAAATTAATATGTATAATAATTACTTTAAGTAATTAAATTTAATTCAAGCAAATCCGGAAATAGAACTATTTTTTCTATAAGGACTTTTATCTAGAACATTCGAACGGGAGAAATATTTTTTATATGGATATTGTCTCTGCCCGTAGGGGTTACCAGAGAGGAAACTAATACTCCCTAATATTTAGACAGGGTATTAACTCGAGTGGAATTGATTTCCAAATTTAAAAAAGGACGAAATTCAGATTGCTAAACGTTAACTTGTCTCTAGTTCAAGTAGTTTTCTAATTGACAGATTCTTTCAGTGTCAGAACGAGAGATGAAAACGTCATATTTGACGTTTTGATAGTATGAAGGAAAATTCTAAAGGAACTGCGTAGTTAAATATTACCCGACTTTGAGAGTAGATTTCATAAGATGGCATTCCGGTTTGAGTGTTTCCGGTGAAGAGGAGTGCCGGGTCTGAAGACGTCGAAACGATTGCAATCTCTGGCGTAACGTGGTGTGATGTGTTGAGATCAATTCACAAAGGTAGGCATGAGTCGTAGTCACCTTTTGTTTTAATCTGAGGTCGCAATAAGGTAGTGGATTTGAGGCGTCATTAGCTTATGAGAATATAGTCAACAAATGTGTGGTTTATTTACAGGGATCCGTGCCCGAAACGAAGTTCCGGTCGCTGGCAGCCACGCGCACAGATAAAATCTCCCAGCGCGTAAGTATCCCAATATCATTGTTTAAGTATAATAAGCCGTCATCCTAGGAAAGCAAATCGATATTTCATGGTGTCTGAATCCTGCCTTGTCGCCAGGCGACGCAAGGCTCTTGGCCATGTGGCAGACGTGTCAAACCCCTTTATTAAGTGGATATTGCATCATCCAACAACAGTCAGGCATTGTTTAGTTATGTTTATTGGAATATCGTAGCCGTGTAGTGCCTTGGGTACTAGTTAAATGTGAAACAACACTAAAATTAAAACATGGTGTTAAATGTTAGTGTTGGAGTGTGAGTTTATAGTTGTGCAACAGCGTTGGGAAGCTTTTGATAACCCATGGCGCTGCGAGTCCCTGATTATGATAGGTTGCAGCCCCAGATACACAGATAGCAGACTGCGGGACCCTAATTTATGTAAATGTAAATGATAATGATAATTTCAGATACTTCGAGAGGCCCGTCTCGCCGCCAGGATTTAGAGCTGGGCCCTAAAGCCTGGACGCGAGACCTGCTTTGTCGGGGTACCAGCGGCCACCTGCTGCCAGTCGAGCTGTCACCGCCTAGCGGATGAGCAGGCGTTGACGGTTTTTTTTTTCTACCCCTTACTAGGGGATAATTGTTTTTTTTTTAAACTGAAACATTTATTGAATTAGGGTTTTGACACCTTAAGCTTTATTTTCCTTTTATATCCAACTACACCAAGCGTTGTTGAAGTTGTGAAAAATTTGAGGATCTGCGAGTTCGACCTGTGTGAAGTTGTATGGTGACATCGTCTCCAGATTCGGGTCTACATTAGGACCCTGGCGCCCATAATTATTAATTTTATATCGGTATAACCCCACAGTTCTCTAGTGTATCGGCTTTAAACGTGTGAGAGTTTTGATACGGTTAAACGGATTAGAAGATTTAATTTAATATTTTTATAGACGGAGTAATTTAATTTCAATTTCAACTTCATACTCCGAACGGTATTGGCTTTATCCCGACCCCCCCCCCCCCCCCCCACGACCATAGCTCGTACGACTGAAATATTAGCTGGCTGGTCAGGCAGTAGTAGGAACAGTATTATAAAATTTATTTTAAATTAAAATAATCACCGACCCGCTTGGTCACTTTTGACTCTTAGGAATTTAGTGTGTTTTAGGGGGTGATATAGCTGGGTAATAAGGTTTAGAGTCCTTTAAACAGTAAATTATAGTTGGCAAAATTATTAGAAAGTTTGTTGGACTTTCATTTGAAATTGACCCTAGGGTCAATTTCGACTGATAGTTTTTTTGTTATTTTCGGCCTAATCAATTAAAATGAGTAACGTAGATGATTAGTACCTAACCTAATATAAGGAAAAATTGTGACTAACCCCCCTCTTTTAAATAATAAGAGTTATAAATTTTATTTTATTGTTGTTGGACAAAATTTTTGTGTGTGTTCTTTTACAATATACTGCCTAGCTGTTGAACATTTTATGGTTTTATTTGATAAAAACCTACTGAAGCTTGCATTTGGGATTTTCTTCCTTTTCCCCAAAAGGGACAAAATCCCAAATGTAACAATATGATTAATTAAATATTTAAAAATATATTTTTTTAAATATTGCACTTGTTGCGATAATAGTTAAATTACATAGGTACCAATCGAAAGTATGAAGTAGCAAGTAGCGCGGCGTCTTGTAGGCATTTCTTACTGTTTTCAAATGATGCGATTGCTTCGTCTGTCCATTGAATTTCGGTCTTGTCGCGTTTTTTCGAGTTGTGTAGGTATTGGTTGAGCGGAGCTTGTACTGATGCGGCGTTAGGTATATGTTAGCGGTAGTAGTTAATCATGCCAAGAAATGTTCTGAGTTGTTGTATTGTCTTCGGTCTTGGATATTCAGAGATTGCTTGGACTTTTTCTTGAGGTGGTATGATACCGTTAGCGGATACTTCGTAACCAAGAAACTTGACTTTCTTCTTGCCGAAATTGCATTTTGACTGGTTGATAGTGATACCGGCGTCTTCTAGGCGTTGTAATACGATACGTTGTTGCGATGCCTTATTCTAGCTGTGAATCGTTATAATCCACATTTTAGTTGCAGAGCAATATAAAAACACAGTTTATAGAAACATTGCTCTAATGAGACGAACTTGACACATTTACTTTTTTAATACAGCGCCAGCATGCAGGTTTCAACACCCTCTCCTAATTTTAGCTTATTTTCAGTTCATTTTAAATAAAGACAAAATTACTATCACTCTAACATATAAGAACCTGCTTGTGCTTAAGGAATTTAATCTTACCTAAAGCCTTCGTTAAAATGTCCGCTGTTTGATTTTCAGTCGAACAATATTCTATATCAAAGCTGTAGTTACTATAGATCTCATGAATATAATGGTAGCGCACGTCGATATGCTTCGACCGCTTGTTAAAGATCCCGGTCTTTATTAACTGAATGGCGCTCTGGTTATCAATTTTGAATAAGATCGGTATTTTAATGTTGAGATCAAGAAGCATGGATTTTAAGAACATAGCTTCTTTACAACAGTCGGCTGCCGCAATGAATTCTGCCTCTGTAGAAGACAGTGCGACTATGGGTTGTCTTCGTGAGCACCACGCTACTGGTCCTTGATCCAGCATTATTAAGTAGCCCGTGGTATTGCGTCTAGTTTTCAGGTCTCCAGCGTAATCGGAATCACAAAAAACTAAGGATGCGTTCTTCTTGTAATATACACCCTCTCCTAAGGTGCCTGCTAGGTACCTTAAGATCCTCTTCTGTGCGACTACATCTTTGGTTTCAGGATTTTCCATATTTCTGCTTGCCATGCCAACGGTTTTTTGTGTCCAACAGCTTCTTCAGCGGTGACTATTTTCCAGACCTCATTTTCTTTTAAAGATTTTAGCTCTTCATCAATCGCCTTTTTCCATTGATCTTGTTCATGACTTTTCATTACCTCGTTAAAGGATAGCAGCACATAGTCATTGTAAAATGTCATTACTATATTGGCATTTTAGTCGTCCTTCTGCTTCTCGTAGCAATTTCTTCTTGACTAGTTTCTATTTCTGAAACAAGACTTTCATATTCGCTTTCTTGTTCTAACTGTTCGCGCCACAGCGCGACGGATAACCGTCTCTGCGCCGGTCAATTAAGGTGCATATTGGTGCAACGAATGTGCAACGAATGATCGGCCAATCACGCGCAAGAACTCAGCCCGTGAACAACCACGTGTTCAGTGTATGTGACTTGAGAGCGCTGTGTTTACCAGCCCAATTACCCTTAAAACACCTCCGATCAGTGCCTAGTGGAGTGAATTGTGTTGTGTGTTGCTGCCTTCAAGCCCGCGCCCCCGCGCCTGCCTTCAGCTCCAACCAGCTCCAGCCCGAACCAAGTAAGCCCCAGAAATTCCCTTATCTCCTGCCTAACCCATATTCCGTCGCTGTTACGGCGAACGCCTTTCGCCGTAACATTTTGGTCCTTCGAGCCGGATACATCCCAGTAACAGTCCACTAAATTAAACCCTACTTTACACACTTCATTTTTTTGCCTCGACTCGTGCCGCCACCCATACACGCCCACACAACACCCACACAATGCACGCCAGCCCAAACACCTCTTACTGCCCTTACTGCAGAACTAGGGGGCACAGACTGATAGCATGCTCCCGCTACAATGCCCAACCGACACAAGGTCGGTGGGACTTTATAAAGGCGCGCGAGCGGTGCCAGAAATGCCTGGGCCCACACTACCCACAGGAATGTAAGTCGGTGAAGGCATGCAGAGTGTGTGGCATCGCAGACCACCACACGTCCCTTCACCGACCGGACGACGCCACACAGCATTACCAGCCGGAATCGGCGGCGCGGTGGCTCCCGCCCGCGCTGCGGGACACTCCGGCAAAGCGACCCAACGACAGAACGCTGCATGTGTCCTCGCATGCACAACAGTCGCATGAAGGGTCGCAGGAGTAGGTACATGTTACCGTAGACATTCAGCCCCACATTATTAATACAGTCCACTATTATATATATATAGGATAATTATTTCAGCCCATTAACTATTTCATTACATGTTGGTCATTCGACCCGTTAAAATAATATTTACTCATATTTCGTAGTTATCACGTAGCTTAAGTTTAATCTCTGATTTTTAAATTTTATCGCGTAACATTCCTAATTTCATTACCTTACATGGCCCTTTCTGCACGATAGACGTTGCAGAGTGCGCTGCGAAATATTATTAACCTACCTACAAAAATAAATTAAGAATTTACGACCTCCTTGGTCGAGTGGTTTGTACACCGGTTTTCATGGTGTCGCCATCTCTGAGGTCCCGGGTTCGATCCCCGGTCGGGTCAATTTAGAAATTATTGTTTTCTAAATTGTCTCGGGTCTGGGTGTTTTCTATGTATAATAAGTATGTATTTAAGTATTTTAAGTATGTTTATCCGTTGTCTAGTAACCATTTAACGAGTTTCTTCGAAGCTTCTCTTGGGCTAGATAATTGGTGTGATTGTAGAAAAGATTTATTTATTTATTTATTTAAGAACGTGTTCCAAGAACAGTGTTCGATTCGTGTTATATTTTTACTTACTAATTGGGTTGCACATATAACTAGTTATGGTCGTGTTAATTTTATATTTTTTCTGCTTTTAATTCTTGCCTTGGCAATCGACTCAATCTCGTGCGTGTTCACCACAAGAGCATAGTACTTCTACACACGTGCACCCACACATCAGCCTGCAGCACATACACACATGCAGTCTGCTTTGTATTTGCTTTTATTGCGCCTTTGCTCTTTGCGCCACAGTGCGCATTGCGCTTTTCTGTGCCTCTGTGCCTGTATGCTATCGTGCTCAGTGCACAGCCCTTTTTGTTGTTGTTTTTGTGCCTGTATGCTATCGTGCTCAGTGCACAGCCTTTTGTTGTTGTTTTTGTGCCTGTATGCTGTCGTGCTCAGTGCACAGCCCGTTTTGTTGTTGTTTTGTGCCTATATGCCATTATGCTCAGTGCACGACTCATGTGACTACATAATGGTATGCCCAGTGTACAGCCCTTTTTTTTGTGCCCAGTGTACAGCCCTTTTTTTGTGCCTATATGCCATTGTGCTCAGTTCACGATTCAAGTGACTACATGATGGTATGCCCAGTGTACAGCCCTTTTTTGTTGTTGTTTTTGTGCCTATATGCCATTGTGCTCAGTTCACGATTCAAGTGACTACATGATGGTATGCCCAGTGTACAGCCCTTTTTTGTTGTTGTTTTTGTGCCTATTTGGTGCTGTGCTCAGTGCACGATCTTACTTAGCATGCAGTCACACACGTGCATTCCTCTCAGCTCATCATATACACACCCACTCGACATTAACTCAACACAGCACGAATCGGGGGCTTGTGGTGTAGTCCCCCTTTAACTTCCATTACTTCCCCCCCCCCCCCCCCCCTCCTACCCTCTGGGGCCCGGGAAGATGTTCGCGTCACAGCGCGACGGATAACCGTCTTTGCGCCGGTCAATTAAGGTGCATATTGGTGCAACGAATGTGCAACGAATGATCGGCCAATCACAGCGAGTTGACAATTATACTCGACGAAGTGTTCGCCCGCGCCGCCGGCACTGGGCAAGGGCAGTGTGCTCCGAGCCTTCAAGGTGAATCCACGCGCGCGCCCGCGCAAGAACTCAGCCCGTGAACAACCACGTGTTCAGTGTATGTGACTTGAGAGCGCTGTGTTTAGCAGCCCAATTACCCTTAAAACGCCTCCGATCAGTGCCTAGTGGAGTGAATTGTGTTGTGTATTGCTGCCTTCAAGCCCGCGCCCCCGCGCCTGCCTTCAGCTCCAACCAGCTCCAGCCCGAACCAAGTAAGCCCCAGAAATTCCCTTATCTCCTGCCTAACCCATATTCCGTCGCTGTTACGGCGAACGCCTTTCGCCGTAACACTAACTCTTCTTCCATTAGAGTTTTTTCCATTAGAATTGATTCTTCGGTTATAATTTGGGTAACATTTTCTTGTTCTTTTTCCCTTTTTTGTATGTTAATGTCAGTAGACCTTTTGTCTTCTTCAATTCCTGGAATTTTTCCTGTAAATATTACATCATGCGCCACAATTACTTTACGTTTTATGTCATCCCACAGCCTGTATCCATTAGTTGCGTATCCCACCATGATATATTTTTGTGTTCTAGAATCCAATTTCTGAATGGGCTTCAATATTTTAGCATAAGCTTCCGTCCCAAATTCTTGTATATTAGATAAATTTGGTTTCGTTTTATTCCAGAGCTCAAAAGGCGTTATATTATTTATGGACTGGCTTGGTAAGCGGTTTAAGAGGTAAACACCGCAGTACAGTGCTTCTCCCCACATATTTCTCGGCATATTTCCATCGTAAAGTAATGATCTGATCTTTTCAGTGATAGTACGATTAAGGCGTTCCGCCTTTCCGTTTAACTGAGGTGAGTAAGGCACGGAGTAATCTAGCTTTATTCCTTTTTGTTTACACCAGTTCTGAAATTCTTTTGATGTATATTCGCCTCCATTATCACATCTTATTGTTGATACTTTGTGTTCCTTTTCTCTTTCTGATTCTTCGACATATGTTTTTATATGATAGGCCACTTCACTTTTGGTTTTAAGGGGATAAACTTTAGTATAATTACTGTAATCGTCAATTACTGTAAGATAATATCGTTTGGCATCTCATGTTTCAACTTCGAATGGTCCGCATACATCAGTGTGTATAATTTCTAGAAGTTTTTCTGCCCTTTTTCTTTCAGATTTGAATGGAAATCTCGTCTGCTTCGCTTTTATGCACACTTCACAACTATCCAACATTTTCTGTTCACCTTCTGTTATCTTGTTTATTTTTATGCCACCAGCTGTCATGGGGAGGTTTCTCAGCACCCCTTGACCTGGATGACCCAGCTTTTTATGCCATGAAGTTGCAGAATTATCTTCCGTTTTCTTAGCGAGTAACGACTCCTCATCATTATTTTTATGTAGCTCAAGTGTAAATAAACCCGATTGTTCTTGTGACCCTTTTATCATCTTTCCCTTACTCTTGATCTCAACATTATTTCCCTGAAATAATACCGTACCGCCGTTTTTAGTTATCTCTGAAACTGATAATAAATTATGGGAAAGATCCGGAACACACAGAATATTTTTAATGCTACAATCTTTACCTATGAAATCACCTTCACAGTTAGCTTTAAGGCTACAATCTTTTTGAGCCGTACCAATACTACTGTTATTTGCTCTAAGGTTCGACAGCAAATCGCTGTCTTTTACCATATGAACAGTACACCCTGAATCTACAACAAAGCTTTCTAAGTTGACATTCTCGTTTTTATTGGCTACTAGTGCCACATTATCTTTCTTTTTATTAAAATAACAATTCTTTTCTTTATGGTTTGTTTTCTTACAAACCCTACAGTGGTTTTTACAATCTCTGGCAAAATGTCCTGGCTTGTTACATATAAAACATAAGTCATTTCCTGTTTTTGATGATGATGCTTTTAATGCTACCTGGTTCAAATGTTCTTGGTTAAGATTCCGTTCCTCTTCTTTAATCAAGCGTATTTTAAAATTTTTCATATTTCTTTCTTCTTTTGGTGTTGAGTCCCATGCAGTTATAAAGTGTTTGTAACTGTCATCAAGACTAGTTAAAATTTTCGACTCAATCATGGCGTCATCCAAATTTACTTTCAGTTGTTTTAGTCTAAATGTTAAATTTTCTATTTCCGAAAAATTTTCTTCCATGCTCATATTTGGTTTAATTTTGGCGTTATAAAAATCTTGAAGTAAAGCCATCTTCCTTCTTTCTTCTGATCCCTCAAATATTGAGCAAATTCTGTCGTACATTTCTGCCGAAGTGTTACACTCAAATAATTGAAATACATACTTTTTATCGATCGTCCTGATGATGTAATGCTTAGCTTTTGCATCTTTCTCGTCAAAACTGTCTGCATTTTCCTGACTTCTTTTCAATTCGCCGTTTACAATTTTTTTTAGACCTTTAGCATCAAAAAGTATGTTGATTTGAAATTTCCACCACCAGTAAAATTTTCAAAATTATTCTTTGTTTTTATGTTTCTTCCGAAACCCCAATTTTCTTTTTTTTTATGGCACGCGAGGGGCCCAATAACCTGTTGCGATGCCTTATTCTGTGAATCGTTATAATCGACATTTTACTTGCAGAGCAATATCAAAACACAGTTTATGGAAACATTGCTTTATTGAGACTGTAGCCGCACACTCACAATAACAAGCACAGAAGATGTAAAGCAAATCCATTTAATAGAATGTCAGACGGAAGCCTTTTCGATATGAAACAGGGACATAGCTCTGAAAAGAGCTGCCATAATGAAATAAGAATAGATCGATATGAAACAGGAACATAGCACTGAAAAGGGCTGTCGTAATGAAATAGGAATGGAGCTTCGTCAGCATGCAAACAGCATCTTCATTCTTCGCCACCATTCTCAGCTGCGTGTACACATCACTCGTAACAGCGCCACGTTATCGCCATCGCCGCACGCCGCACGCCACGCATCTTCACTGCGTCCGCTCCGTGGTCTGTCGGCCGTCGAAATGGCCGAGCGCAACGAACGTCGCCAGTTTTGTCGCGTGCGTGTTTCCCCGCCCGCACTTCCCCGCGTCGCGAAGCCCCGCGCCGCGTGTTCCCCGCACCGCGTTGCATAGCGACCGCGGGTGTGAATGAGACACCCGTTGTTCTTCTCTCTTTTGCGTAAGTGACTAAGTTAAGCAACCTATGTTTGTAAATATAATAATTGTAATATATATGATCACTAACTAAAATAAAGTATCCATTCTACGACTGACCATCCTGAGTATAATTTCTCTCCAAGCTTCGCTTCAACCCCACTCGCTAAAGTGGTGACCCCAGTCAGAACACAGAAGACCCTACTCAGAACAATCCAGAAAGAAGAAAATGGCTAAAGAAGAACCAGCAGCACCAACCTCTCCAGCACAACACCTGCAAGAAGTCTCCGGCATTGCACTCTCTATGCGTGTACCACCATTCTGGCGAGATCGTCCTCGTCTCTGGTTCATAAGTTTCGAAGCCGCAATTAGCGAACTAAAGAAAAGCGAAGCACAAAAGGCGCAGATGGTCATCGCACAACTCGAAAAAGAAGACATAGAGCAAATATGCGACCTACTCTACGAGCCGCCAGCTGAACGCTACTACTCAATCATCAAAGAGCGACTAATCTCTGTCTATGAAGAATCGGATGGAAAGCAACTACAAAAACTGTTGTCCGACATGGACCTAGGCGATCAGAAGCCGAGCCAGTTGTTACGGCGCATGCGAACCCTCGCACGCAACAAGGTTCCTGACAGTACACTCCGATTGATGTGGATGAACCTCCTGCCACCTCACGTGCACTCGGTGATCATCGTTAGCGATGTGATTAGCAACGACACAGCGCTGGACGAGCTAGCCAAGCTTGCTGACAAGATGCTGGAACAAAATCGTCAAGTCTCCACGATAGCTTCAGTTTCGTGATCAACCCGGCAAGGAAAACACGTCGACATACAGTTCCTGGCCGACGAGATAAGAAAACTCCATTTAGAAGTTGCAGAACTTCGAGCATTTAGAAACAACTACTCGTACCCTCGCCCACCACCACATGCACGCTATCACTACGCACAACAACATCCACATCGAAATGCAAGAGAAAGAAATACCAGCCGTTCGCCGTCTCCGTCTCGCAACCGCGACGGACCATCCCGTTCTCGCTCTGCCACGCTATCACCGTTTTGCTACTATCATCGTCGCTTTGGGAAAAATGCAAAACGCTGCACAACACCATGTACTTTCAACAATGAAGAAACATCGGAAAACTAGCAAACACGTTGGCAGAGTCGGAACCCAACGTCGTCGGAACAAAGTCATACCGCCTATTCGTCACCGACAAAAGCTCCAGATTATCGTTTTTAATCGACACCGGCGCCAACATCTCCGTTCTGCCGAAGCGAAAAGGAACATCTGCGAAACCTCTTCCATTTACCCTGTACGCCGCCAATAGCACCATCATACCAACCTACGGTGAAAAAACAATGACATTGGACCTCAACCTACGAAGACCTTATAAATGGCGTTTCATCGTGGCCGACGTTACAAAACCGATAATCGGAGCAGACTTCCTTAAACATCACAACCTACTAGTTGATTTGAAGAACCGAAGACTTATAGACAACACAACGAAGCTCGGTACCGACACCAGTGGGCGTTACACCGACATACCTACAGTACGCAGCATCGACGTCCAACAATCGTACCACAACATACTATCAGAGTACCCCGGTATCGCCCGTCTCACTTCAATGAAACTCAACCCCAAACTCCGAGTAGAACATTTCATCGAAACAACTGGTCAACCTATTCACTGCCGCGCTCGACCTATTCCACCACATCGCTACGATCAAGTCAAAATCGAGTTCGAAAATATGATCAGTCAAGGGCTATGCAGACCAAGCAAAAGTCCTTGGGCAAGCCCACTCCATATCGTACCGAAGAAAAATGGTGACCTACGAGTCTGCGGAGATTACAGACGTCTTAATGCAGTCACGAAACCCGATCGCTACCCAATACCACGCATAAGGGATTTCACACATCAACTCACTGGGAAAACAATATTCAGTACAATTGACCTCAACCGGGCGTATCAACAATTAGCAGTACGTGACGAGGACATTGAGAAAACAGCAATCATCACCCCGATGGGACTGTTCGAATTTCCACGAATGTGCCCAGGTTTAAAGAACGCAGGTCAAACCTTCCAACGATACATCCATGAAGTTCTAAGAGGGCTACACTTCGTGTTTCCTTTCATCGACGACCTACTCCTGGCATCAGAAACCCCAACTCAGCACGAAGAACACCTACGAATGGTTTTAAGCAGACTGGAAGACAATGGCATTACCATAAACCCGGTCAAATGCAACTTTGGCCAAACGCAAGTACAGTTTCTAGGATACACTGTATCACAAGAAGGCATAAAACCACCGCTGCACAAAGTCCAAGCCATCACGGAGTACCCGAAGCCAAAGAACATAGAAGAACTCAGGCGTTTTCTCGGAATGTTAAACTTTCACCGTGAACATATTCCGAACGCCGCAGCCATACAAGCACCATTAAACTCGTACCTACACAATACGAAAAAACGCGACAAGACCACCATCGAATGGAATACCGAAGCGGAGGAAGCATTTATAGACTGCAAAACAAGCATTATAAACGCTGCCTTACTCGCACACCCATCCCACGATGCGACACTCGCGTTATTTTGCGACGCTTCCGATAACGCAGCCGGTGCCGTGCTACAACAACATTACAACGACCAATGGCAACCATTAGGATACTTCTCAAAGAAATTTTCAACCGCGCAGAAGAAATACTCGACCTACGACAGAGAGCTACTAGCTATCTACATGGCAGTCAAGCATTTCAGAAAAACATTTGAAGGCCGCCACCTCATTATTTTCACCGACCACAAGCCGCTTACCTACGCTATGTCTAAAACGCAAACGGCAAACGAAACGCCGCGCCGGACTCGCCAATGTCTTTTCATAAGCGAATTCACCACAGACATACGACACATAAGTGGCAAAATAAATGTAGTCGCCGATGCACTCAGCCGCATAGAAACAATATCGTGCCCGGAAACAATAACCTACGCAGATATAGTCAACGCGCAAGAGCGAGACAGCAACATATCGCAACTAGCATCTCAAAACTCAAGCAACATCTCATTCAAGAAAATAACTATCCCTGACACTGATCTCGACCTATATTGTGAAACGTCTACGCCCTACGTTCGCCCGTATATACCTACAGAACATAGATGGCAAGTTTTCAACATTATTCACAACGTGAGTCATCCCGGCACCCGTACTACACGCAAGCTCGTCGCAAAGAAGTACTTTTGGCCATCAATGAACGCAGACATCGGCAAATGGACAAAAGCGTGCATTCCATGTCAAAAGAGCAAGATACAACGTCATACAGTTTCACCTATTTCATCATTCCCGCCAGCTGACAGATTCCGAAATTTGCATGTCGATATCGTTGGCCCATTATCTACTGCAGAAAACGGCCAACGTTATGTAATCACGATGATAGACAGAGCGACCCGATGGCCCGAAGCAATACCTACGGACGACATTACAGCAGACACAGTAGCGAAAGTCGTCTACCAACACTGGATCACACGCTTCGGCTGCCCAGAAACCCTTACAAGTGACCAAGGTCGACAATTCGAGAGTCAGCTGTTCACCAACCTAATGAAAGAAATGGGAATAGCGAAAACACGTACAACGCCCTATCACCCACAGGCAAACGGAATAGTCGAACGTTGGCACCGCTCACTCAAGAACGCATTACGCGCAAGACTCGTCGCCGCTTCAACTAAGTGGACAGATGAACTACCTACAGTTCTATTAGGCTTACGAGCAGCCTTACGCACAGACACGGCAGTCAGCGCAGCCGAACTTACCTACGGTTACCATTTGCGATTGCCAGGCGAATTTTTTACCGCAAGTACTAACATACCTACTGCGATGGATTATACCTACGTCGAAAGATTGCGCGACACCATTCAAGTAAACAAGCCGACTGCAGATTTTTCACACCATAGCAACAATAAACATATGTTTGTGCATAAAGACCTAAGTACATGCACGCACGTGTTTATCAGAACAGATGCCGTGAAAAAGCCACTACAGCCACCATATGAAGGTGCCTACCAAGTCATGGATCGGAACAGCAAAGTTTTTACCATCAAGCTACCTCACCGTGAAGCAAACATATCCATAGACCGGTTGAAGCCCGCATACGTTTTACAAGAACAAGAACTCAACTTCGACGTACCCATACAGAAAACAGTTACCATTTTACCACCAACACCGTTACCAAGCCGCAGCAAGACAACACAACCGGCAGATAAGCGAACCACATCCGGCCGAGTCGTCAAGCCACCTGTACGCTTCGCTTGAGGGGGAGCACTGTAGCCGCACACTCACAATAACAAGCACAGAAGATGTAAAGCAAATCCATTTAATAGAATGTCAGACGGAAGCCTTTTCGATATGAAACAGGGGCATAGCTCTAAAAAGAGCTGCCATAATGAAATAAGAATAGATCGATATGAAACAGGAACATAGCACTGAAAAGGGCTGTCGTAATGAAATAGGAATGGAGCTTCGTCAGCATGCAAACAGCATCTTCATTCTTCGCCACCATTCTCAGCTGCGTGTACACATCACTCGTAACAGCGCCACGTTATCGCCATCGCCGCACGCCTCACGCCACGCATCTTCACTGCGTCCGCTCCGTGGTCTGTCGGCCGTCGAAATGGCCGAGCGCAACGAACGTCGCCAGTTTTGTCGCGTGCGTGTTTCCCCGCCCGCACTTCCCCGCGTCGCGAAGCCCCGCGCCGCGTGTTCCCCGCACCGCGTTGCATAGCGACCGCGGGTGTGAATGAGACACCCGTTGTTCTTCTCTCTTTTGCGTAAGTGACTAAGTTAAGCAACCTATGTTTGTAAATATAATAATTGTAATATATGTGATCACTAACTAAAATAAAGTATCCATTCTACGACTGACCATCCTGAGTATAATTTCTCTCCAAGCTTCGCTTCAACCCCACTCGCTAAAAGACGAACTTGACACATTTACTTTTTTAATACAGCGCCAGCATGCAGGTTTCAACATACGTAGGTTATCGCTGTCTTGCTGTTCAGACTCTGAAGCCAGGAGTACGTCGTCGAGGAACGGGAAGACGAAATGTAGGCCTCGTAGCACATCATCGATGAAACGTTGGAAAGTCTGTCCAGCGTTCTTTAAACCTGGGCACATTCGTGGAAATTCGAATAACCCGAATGGTGTGATGATGGCTGTCTTCTCTATGTCAGTTTCTTTGTTAAGTAGCTGTTGATACGCTTGTATGCGGTCAATTGTTGAGAATATTTTCTTTCCGGCGAGTTGGTAGGTAAAGTCTTTGATGCGTGGAATCGGATAACGGTCTGGTTTCGTTATTGCATTGAGTCGACGATAGTCTCCACACATTCTGAGATCTCCATTCTTCTTAGGTACAAAGTGTAGTGGGCTTGACCATGGACTCTTGCTTGGTCTGCATAGGCCTTGTTCGATCATAGACTCAAATTCTTTCTTCACTGGTGGTAACGGACGTGCTCGGCTGTGTAGTGGCGGGCCAGTGGTCTCGATATAATGTTCCACGTGGCGCTTCGGAGTAAGTTTCATTGCAGTGAGTCTTGTGATACCGGGAAACTCGTTGAGGATGTCGTGGTATGGTTGTTCTAAGTCGATACTGCGAACTATAGGTACATCGGTGTAGCAGCCAGGAGTGACGATTGATAACTTAGTGACGTTATCTACTAGTCTTCTGTTCTTCAGGTCTACCAGCAGATCGTGGTAACATAAGAAATCGGCTCCAATGATAGGCTTGCTGATGTCGGCGATGATGAACTTCCATTTGTTGTTGTTGAGTTGAGGTTGAGTTCAAGTGATAATTCGTCGTAGGTATTTATCTTGGTGTTGTTCGCAGCATACAGATTATATGGTAAAACTTTCATTGTTGTCCCTTTCTTCCTTGGAATAACTGATACGTTTGCTCCAGTGTCGATGAGAAACTTTAGTTTTGATTTTTTGTCGGTAACGAAGAGACGGTAAGATTTACCTAGAACGTCCGACTCCGCCTCGTCTAACGTTCTTGATAGTTTAACGAGGCTTCGTCGACGTTCGTTGCGTGCGTTGTTGTCGATTGTACGGCGAACGGCTTCGTAGGTAGTTGTTTTGATAATGCGACGGGCGGGTGCGAAGCAATGCGACTTCGAGTGACAATCTTCGTATTTCTTCGATTAAGTATTGTGTTTCAGACTTCGGTTGTGTCGGTGAAGGTTGTTGGTGGTTTGCTGACGATGACGACACGACGCTGACTTCTTGTGTCTGCTCTATCATTTTGTCGGCGAGTAGAGATAGTTTGTCGAGTGCGGCGGTCTTGCTGATGGTGTCGCTCACGACGAGTACGGATCTCACATGGGCGGGAAGGTGGTTCATCCACATGAGTCGTCGTAGTGTTGACTCGGGGACTTTGTCACGAGCAAGGTCACGCATGCGGCGTAGGAGCTGAGATGGTCGTTGCTCTCCTAGTTCCATTTCGGATAGCAACTTTTGGAACTGGCGTCCTTCTGACTCTTTATAAACGGATATCAGTCCTGACTTAAGCGCAGTGTAGTATTGTTCAGCTGGCGGGTTGTACAGTAGGTCGCTGATCTGCTCGATGTCTTGTTTCTCGAGCTGCGCTATCACCAGTTGGGCTAGTTGTGTTGGCCTTTCTTCAGATCGTGTGTTGCGCCTTCGAACGTGATGAACCATAGTCTAGGTCGGTCACGCCAGAATGGTGGTACACGCGGTGGTATAAGGCGATGCTTGAGACTTCAGTAGTTGGTATGAAGCTTGAGCTGCTTGATTCCTCGGATTTTCCGGCCATAGTGACTATCTTGATTATAGGTAGGTTGCTTCTTAATGTTCTTCTTGTTCGGGGTCACCACTTTAGCCGATGGGGGTTTTGGGAGTAATAACACCATCTATTCTTGAGATTGGAATGAATTTATTGGAAAACTTAGCTTATTATATACAAATTTTACGTGTTACAACTAGAGGCGTATACACAAAGCAGTTTATTACGTGTTCATAAATGAACGCTAGGGTGCGCTGCGTTTGGCATGACGCAGCGGCTGAAGCGGCTCGCGGCAGTCGCGTGGCTGTCGATGCGCGCCGCATATAAATATTCGCGGCGGCTCTGTAAGCTCGCCTTTGCGCGGCGGCCATCGGACGAGACACATGAAACATCGAAGCGCGGGAGCGCGCGTCGTATTTATGTCTTGCGGCTGTGTAGGTAGCTACATAAGTATCACAAATCATAAAGTGTGGCGCTTCTGAGATTATGGTGTCAAAGCTTGCATTTTTTATTATTTTATATATTTTTCCCTTGAGGAGCTCGATGGCGCAGCGGCTAGCGCGTTTGGCTTGCGATCTTGCCCGCTAAGCAACTTTCGCAATGCCGGGTCGCCTGATGGGTGACCAATTAAAAACATCTCGAGCTCCTCCGTGCTTCGGAAGGCACGTTAAGCCGTTGGTCCCGGTTGTTGTCGTAAAGATAGCAGTCGTTAAAAACCCACCAACCCGTATTGGGCCAGCGTGGTGGGTTATGGCCCAATATCCCCACGTGCATTCACATGGGAGGCCTGTGCCCAGCAGTGGGACGTTTATAGGCTGATGATCATGATGATATTTGTCCCTTAACATCAAAATTTTTGTTTGTTTTTAACTTCTCTATTGGTTTTATCAGTGACCGCGATTTCGCAAAATTCTCCTTTATTTTAATATGAATTTTAGGTATTCCGCAAAGTTAAGATGAAGTATTTTTGTTAGAGGTTGTTTTATCATGCAGTAGTTGCATTACTGAAGAAACATTAGAACCAAAGCAGCAATGCATCTTTTTCAATTAAATAATCTTGACTTTGTTACTCAGATTGATACTTATCTTAAAACAGCGATTAAAAGTTAAACTTACGTTGAAATTAATGTAAGAAAGAAACAATTTAGGCCACGGATTGTTTCATAAATAACAGTCCTTTTAATTTGGCTTCACGTGTTATTTTATTTCATATTGCATAAAATTTCTCAAAGATTGATTGATATTTAATTTTGATCCACAATACATTGTTGTTGATTTTATATTTTCGTTTCTTTTGTCCTAACCGTTCTACATCTGACACAAAAATGAGAGGTGTTACGTCGAGAGGTCGAGGCGTGGTATTTGTTCTTGACATTGTGTAACATTTACCCATATTTAGGGAGTGACAACCGTGAGCTGGCAACATTTTAGTAATGCACACATAGGCGCCTTTTTTTGTGCATGTGTGAAAATTTTGCACATCGAAGTTACCTCTATAGTATCAATCTCAATGAGATTACCTGTCCGTGCACAAATCTAACGTCATAATTATGTGAACGTCTATAGAGGTTGACACTATCAATTAAATTTTTTCGATGTCGATTCAATTTATTTCAATTCAATTCAATGTAATATGTAAAATACAAGAAAAGTTTTTTTTTACTAATTACACAGTACACATCAGTTTACGACGAATTACGAATAGACATTGCCGTAACAGCCGTCACCATTGAGATAGATAACTATAGAGGTAACTTCGATGTGCAAAATTTTCACATATGCACAAAAAAAGGCGCCTATGTGTGCGTTACTAAAATGTTACCAGCTCACAGTTGTCACTCTCTAAATAAGGGTAAATGTTACACAATGTCAAGAACAAATACGTCTCGACTTCTCGACATACCTAACACCTCTCATTTTTGTGTCGGCTGTAGAACGGTTAGAATAAAAGAAACGAAAATATAAAAACAACAACAATGTATTGTGAATCAAATATCAATAAATCTTTGAGAAATTTTAGACAATGTGAAATAAAATAACACGTGAAGCCAAATTAAAATGACTGTTATTTATGAAACAAACCGTGGCCTAAATTGTTTCTTTCTAACATTAATTTCAACGTAAGTTTAACTTTTAATCGGTGTTTTTAGATAAGTATCAATCGAATAACAAAGTCAAGATTATTTAAGTGAAAAAGAAGCATTGCTGCTTTGTTTCTAATGTTTCTTCAGTACTGCAACTACTGCACGATAAAACAACCTGTAACAAAAATACTTCATCTTACTCGTAACTTTGTGGAATACCGAAAATTCATAATAAAATAAAGAGAATTTTGCGAAATCGCGGTCACTGATAAAACCAATAGAGACGTTAAAAACAAACAAAAATTTTGATGTTAAGGGACAAATATCATCATGATCATCAGCCTATAAACATCCCACTGCTGGGCACAGGCCTCCCACGTGAAGAATAGCACGTGGGGATATCGGGCCATAACCCACCACGCTGGCCCAATACGGGTTGGTGGGTTTTTAACGACTGCCATCTTTACGACAACAACCACGACCAACGGCTTAATCACTACTCATTATCATCAAGGGGGAAAAAAGAAATAAAAATACTAATGACTAGGCAGTATGGTCTCTGATCTTAGCCTGTTCCTTCACGGAACAAATATAAAAAAAAAACAAATCAACTGTCAACATCAAAAGTCAATAAAAATAGCGAGAGAAGAAAAATCAAATTAGACTAGAAAAGATATTGGTAATTAAATAAAAAAATCTATCCACATTAAGCCATTTAGGTAATTTCGCGATCTCTATAGATCCAAGGTATATCCCGAACAATGGACTACGATTATCTGATTAAGTTGCTATGTGTCGGAGATTCGGGAGTTGGAAAAACAAGTTTTCTATATAAATACACTGACGGAGTTTTTCATACTCAGTTCATTTCAACTGTTGGTATTGATTTTAGGGAGAAAACCGTGGTAAGTAAATTTTTGTCCTTACTCTTGTTGGTAAACGGAGTTTGTTTGTAAAGGAAGACTCAAAGCTTAGTTAAAAATTAAATGTATTAGGTATTCAAAATTCATACGCCAAGCTTAGGATACAATACGCTAAGTTACTCACAATGAGGGTTGCCAGGTGTCCGGCTTTAGCCGGACATGTTTGGCTTTTTACGGTCGTGTCCGGCCTGTCCGGCTTTTGTTAGGCTTTTTTTATCCCATCGTGATTTTAAGACAGCAGACTTTCTAGAAGAGCGGGGGATTCGTAAACAAACTTTGTGAGGGTCTTCCTCCGCGTTCTACAAAGCCAATGCCGGAGTGCCGCAAGGTTCTGTGCTCTCACCTACTCTATTTCTTCTGCATATTAATGACATGTTGTCCTTGGCAATATTCATTGTTATGCTAATGACAGTACGGTGCATGAGTGGTACTTGGAACATCTTGCGGTATAGCAAGCTCATATCGTGGTGAAAAGGCAAGAACTGCTTGCCAAACTGAACCTGGCTCTCGATTGTGTCTCTAAGTGGGGATCTGAAAACCTGGTTGAGTTTAATGCCAGCAAAACCCAGGTTTTTGTATTCTCGTACAAGGTAACTCTCTTCCTTACTCCTAGCTCTCTTCAGAACTCTTCCTTACGTATTTCGGTGAACCTCAGATTTCTTGGCATGCACATCGGCCAGAAACTGAATCCAAAATGCTACATCGAGAGTGTAAGGTGAGGCGGTTTTTCACTCCCGAGCTGCGCTGTTTGCTGTACAAGACTCAGGTGCGATCGAGTATGGGGCATTAGTCCCATCTCTGGGACTCGATGCACTTTTGACGACGATGCACGCTCGCCTAGACTGCAAAGGCAAGCGGTACGCATTATTGGAAGCGGTATGCTGAGGTTACAGCCTCTCTTGAGAACCTCCAGCTGCGTAGAGACATTGCTTCTCTGTGTTCTAAAGAACTTCTTATTTAATCCTGACCTCCTTTCCTCTCCCTGACTACACATGCTGATTTTATGAACCACCATAATACTGTGCAGACTACCAACCAGCACTCGTAACAAAAAATTAGGCAAGTTGTTCCTCTGTAAGACCATTCGGCTTTTGTAATTCTTTGCCGGCACATGTGTTTTCAAACTCCAACTGTCCCGAGTCTTTTAGGCGGGGCGTGAAACGGCACTTATGCAGGCCGTCATGAATTGTTACCGTGCTTATTCCACGGTGGGGAGCGCTCTCATTATTTTAGACTGCATCGGCTGCTTACCATCAGGCAGGATACGGTCACTATGACAAGTCAATATTATAGAAAAAAAAAGAAGCTATTGGTATTAGTACATCAAAAGTGGACTGCTTATTTCAAATCATCTGATAATAAAAAAATTCATTCCGAATTACACCAAATAGCAGGTTGATTTTTAATTTTAAGTACTTTCCATTTGTTTTTTTTTAATATTTTAAGATTGTTGTCTTGTTTTTTATTTTCTAAGTTTCTAGTAAGTGTAAATGCCAAGACTGATTGTGAATGTGAATTCATAAATAAAAATTATTTAAAATTTTTATTTATGAATTCACACGTGCAGGTCTTAGAAGCCACCCTCATACCGTGCTGACCATCAAGACACGTACCAAAAAGTTTGGACAATCGTTCTTTTGCCGAACTGCCCGTATGTGGAATGCGCTTCCCGCACACGTGTTTCCTTCCTCTTTCTCTCCCGGGCTATTTAAGCGGGGCGTGAAAAAGCATTTATGCAGGCCGCCATAGTGAGAGCGTTCGGCATAGCGTGGTAGCGCTGTGATGAACGCTTTCACTTCTCTGGCTTCACTGGCTGCTTTTCATCAGGCAGAGTGAAGCCATTATGGCGTGCCACAATAAAAAAAAAAACTTGTACGAGGATCGCCTTGGTAATCAGATCGAAACCTGGAGCCTTTTTACTTTGAAGACGTTTTATGGTTTCCATCAGCTCGTGCACTGTCACTGGTCTTGGTGGTAAAGATATTTGGAAGTCCTGCCGCATAATATCTTGGATTTCTTTATCAGGATCCTCGTGCTCGCTCACATATGGTTTAAAAACATTTGCCATTTGCCAGCTGCGTAGAGACATTGCTTCTCTGTGTTCTAAAGAACTTCTTATTTAATCCTGACCTCCTTTCCTCTCCCTGACTACACATGCTGGTTTTATGAACCACCATAATACTGTGCAGACTACCAACCAGCACTCGTAACAAAAAATTAGGCAAGTTGTTCCTCTGTAAGACCATTCGGCTTTTGTAATTCTTTGCCGGCACATGTGTTTTCAAACTCCAATTGTCCCGAGTCTTTTAGGCGGGGCGTGAAACGGCACTTATGCAGGCCGTCATGAATTGTTACCGTGCTTATTCCACGGTGGGGAGCGCTCTCATTATTTTAGACTGCATCGGCTGCTTACCATCAGGCAGGATACGGTCACTATGACAAGTCAATATTATAGAAAAAAAAAGAAGCTATTGGTATTAGTACATCAAAAGTGGACTGCTTATTTCAAATCATCTGATAATAAAAAAATTCATTCCGAATTACACCAAATAGCAGGTTGATTTTTAATTTTAAGTACTTTCCATTTGTTTTTTTTTAATATTTTAAGATTGTTGTCTTGTTTTTTATTTTCTATGTTTCTAGTAAGTGTAAATGCCAAGACTGATTGTGAATGTGAATTCATAAATAAAAATTATTTAAAATTTTACTCCTCATCTGAGTTTCTTATTGTAAAACTGTTGACCGGCTTGAAAAGCTAAGTTCGGCTTTAAAATACTGTCTTGGGCTTTCCACAAATACTATATCCGGCTTTTAGGGCAAAATGTTTGGCCTAATACAGCGCTGAGTCCGGCTTTTTTATTTTAGGACCTGGCAACCCTATTCACAATATGTCTATAAAATAGACAGTACTGCAGCTACAAAAGTAGAATAATCTTTTATCAGCCTAAGTTTTTAGGGTAACATAAACTGTCAAAAATGTGTTGGTTTATCTATTTCTATTACTAACTGTACATATATAAAATAATAACACTGTTGGTAAGCGCATCATTAATCCTAAATATAAGGCAAAATAAGATTTAGCACATAAAAAATAATCTATACTCTGACATAGAATATTCTAGATCCGGTAGAAAGGTTCCTATGAGATGCTCATATTTCCATTAGTTGACAACGAGAAGTTAGCTGTTTTTTGTAGTAAGAGAACTCCTAATACAGGAGCAAAATTTCGAAAGAAAAATATAAAAATTATCCATTTCTGTGTTCTTATCTTTTGAGGTTGGGGATTAAACCATTTAAGGCTCGTATTTCGAAATGTGACACTTCAAGAGGTTTTGTTAATGACATAGCTTGTTTGTCTGCTATTAATTTGTTTGTAATGTTTAACGAATCACCTTTTTTTGAAAAAAAGAAAATGGCTGCAGGAGCCAGGCTCCATACTATATGGTACATTGCAACCCCTTTATGATTTCTAGATCTACCAGCAAAATGGACGACAACATCGCATACATTTACAATTATGGGATACAGCTGGTCAAGAACGGTATGTTGATTAAAATTACAGTGACTTTTAACCATTTGGCGGCTACAGCATTAATGCATTGCTGTGCCATGTATGCCATGCATGCCATGCATTTATCCATGTTAAATCTTAAATCACATACCATGTCTTTGGTCTCGTAAACTATAATATATCTCGTTGACTCCCCAACGGCAGTCAAAAGGTTGAGATTACTTCTTCACATTGTTATGCTTCGGCTCATTTACTTAATTCATATATTGGTTGTAATTACACTTATTTATGTAGGTATTTGTATACTTAAATGTAATTTATTAAATTTTCAATTTATGAAAGATTGTACAATGTAAGTCGGAAATGGGGTACTAAGCCGAAAGGAGGGTAAAGTATACATGATAGTGTCATGATATTGTATGTCTAAGAACTTTTCCTTAAAATGGATAATTTTAGTTTAACAGCTTTTTTAAGATTTCAAAAGAAATGACGCTGTGGTAGCCCGGGCGGTCAGCTGTTTTGAGGGAGTGACAGGTTTGAGTTTATTGCCGGGGTTAGTCTGCCCGCGACCATAACCGATGCAATTTAATTTTTTTTGTGCTAATCTGCGATCAGTCCTAAAACTATAAGCAGATTTGTTAAGGACCTTTGGCGTTAGAAGGCTGCTCTCCAGTGGGAGATCTTTTTCATCTTCAGAATCGCCTCTCCAGGCCATGTATATCATGGCGCTTGAGGTGTTTGTGGTATGTTACTTTCGTAAGCGTTGTGGCCAGTTCATTGGGATGGTTCTCAAGTCAAGAATTTATAGCTTGAAGCAGACAATTTTATTTCCTCCTTCACTGTTGCAATATTCAATGCTTCGTGGAGTTCTGCGTTGGTGACAAACCAAGGTGCATTTGATATTGTTTGCAGTATACCATTTTGCAACCTCTGGATGATTGATAAGCTTGTGTTGCAGGCGCTTCCCCACAATTGTATCCCATACATCCATATTGGTTTTAGGATCGTTTTATATCTCAGTAGTTTGTTGTCGAAAGAAAGTTTGGAGTTTCGTGCCATCAGCCAGTAAATATTTTTAAAGCGGATGTTTAGCTCATCTCGTTTTGTCTTAATATGCTTCTTCTAAGACAATCTCCTTTCCAAGTGTAGTCCAAGATATTTGACTGTGTCGCTATGAGGAAGGATGTTGTTCCCTAGGGTTACTGGTGGGCAATTTTCCTTTCTAAGTGTTAAGGTAATGTGCACAGATTTCGAAGCACTTGCTTTTATACGCCATTTTTGAGGCCAATCGTCTGTCTTGCACAGACTTGTTTGCAGTATGTTGGAGGCTGTTTGGGGATCTGTATTACTGGCCAACAATGCGGTATCGTCAGCAAACGTAGCTGTTGTTACCCCTTGGACTTCGGGAAGATCAGCAGTATATAGGGTATACAACACTGGTCCAAGGACTGACCCCTAAGGCACTCCGGCCATTATATCGTAGATCTTTGACGTGTCTCCGTCCTCTCGGACTTGGATCATGCGGTCGGACAGGTATGACGCCATCAATAGATAGTAACTGTGGGGTAATGACTTCTTTAACTTACGTAATAGGCCCTGGTGCCAGACCTTGTCAAATGCCTGTTGGATATCTAGACATACCGCTGAGCAGTATTCTTTTGATTCTAGTGACTTACGAATTTTGTCGCACACGCGATGCGCTTGTTCAATTGTTGAGTGTTGTTGCCTGAATCCAAACTGGTGCGAGAGGACAATATTGTTTTGCGCCAGTAGTGGTGCTATTCTTATTAACAGTATTCTTTCAAACGCTTTAAAATAGTCGGCAGTAGGCTTAACATCCTTACAGGGCGATACTTCTTCTCTAGGCTTTTTCCAAATGCTCGGGAAATGCTGCACTCTGAGTACACCATTGTACAGGGTGGTTAGAAAGACAAAAGCCTTTTTTGGAAGTCTCTCCCCCAACCCTCCTTCCAGAGCAACCTATTACCCATCCAGACTGGTCTCAGTCTCTTAGGTATGGATATACACAGCGACCTCAACCCGAAGAGCTATATTGAGAGCATTATAGCCACAGCCTCACGTAAACTCGGAATCCTGAACAAGGTGAAGCGGTTCTTCACGCCGGAGCAACGTTGTCTTTTGTATAAGACTCAGGTGCGCTCCTGCGTGGAGTATTGCTCTCATCTTTGGGACGGATCCGCCAAGTACTTGCTCGAAGCTCTTGACAGGTTGCAAAGACGTGCTGTCCGTATTATCGGTAACGATGACGTTACGACCAGTCTGGAGCCGTTACAGCTACGTAGGGACATTGCTTCCCTTAGTGCTTTCTACCGCCTTTATCACGGTGAATGCTCTGAGGAGCTCTTTGATCTCATCCCTCCCTCTCCTTTCCTTTCCAGATCGACGCGTGCAGGTCTTAGAAGCCACCCTCATACCGTGCTGACCATCAAGACACGTACCAAAAAGTTTGGACAATCGTTCTTTTGCCGAACTGCCCGTATGTGGAATGCGCTTCCCGCACACGTGTTTCCTTCCTCTTTCTCTCCCGGGTTATTTAAGCGGGGCGTGAAAAAGCATTTATGCAGGCCGCCATAGTGAGAGCGTTCGGCATAGCGTGGTAGCGCTGTGATGAACGCTTTCACTTCTCTGGCTTCACTGGCTGCTTTTCATCAGGCAGAGTGAAGCCATTATGGCGTGCCACAATAAAAAAAAAAACTTGTACGAGGATCGCCTTGGTAATCAGATCGAAACCTGGAGCCTTTTTACTTTGAAGACGTTTTATGGTTTCCATCAGCTCGTGCACTGTCACTGGTCTTGGTGGTAAAGATATTTGGAAGTCCTGCCGCATAATATCTTGGATTTCTTTATCAGGATCCTCGTGCTCGCTCACATATGGTTTAAAAACATTTGCCAGATGGGCTGCAAATGCATTAGCTTTTTCTTTACCAGTTTTAGTAACGGCCACTTATTTTTATAGCCGATTTAAATAGCTGTGGTCTAAGAGGTTTTGTGAATTTCCATAAAGAATATTCGGATGATGCTGTGGCAGTTAAGTTTTCCAATCTACTCTGGAGTGTAGCGTTGTTGGCCTTATCCAGCATGTCTTTCAGTTGTCTAATGGCTTTGTTCAAAGCTGTCTTGCCACTTACATGTCTCGATTGTTGCCAGATCCTTCTTAGTCTCCTTTTCTCCAAAACTTTTTGCTTTATCTCTAGTGGTATGTTTCCCCATAAGTGTCTTTGTTTTTCGCTCGGAGTGTTTAGCCAACAAGCATTTTGTATCACATTGGTTATGTAGTTCGTTGCATTTTCTATTGCCTCAGGCGTCTTTAGGGAACGTGCAGCTCAATATTCTCTTCTAGGTGGTCTCTGAAACCGTCCCAGTTTGTAAGTTTGTTACAAAGAAATTCTTGTCTCTCATAGCATAATATTGTTGTGCTTACGGTGACTATGACTGGGGTGTGGTCAGAGCTGCTATCAAGACAGGACTCAGCCTTAAAGTAATATTTTGACAGGCCTTTGATGATAAAAAAGTCCAACAGATCCGGTCTTTTATTTGGATCTGTGGGCCAATATGTTGGTTCACAGGTTGAGATTGGGGTGAGGTTATTTGTGTAAATCTAGAACCCCAATAAGTATGTTTGGCGTTCCAGTCGCCCCCCGCTATAAATCTGCTTCCCAATGTCGATAAGAAATGACTAAACTTTAAGGAATCGATAGTGTGCCTCGGTGGGTAGTAGACCGCAGAGAGATTAAGTTTGTAAGTTTGTTACAAAGAAATTCTTGTCTCTCATAGCATAATATTGTTGTGCTTACGGTGACTATGACTGGGGTGTGGTCAGAGCTGCTATCAAGACAGGACTCAGCCTTAAAGTAATATTTTGACAGGCCTTTGATGATAAAAAAGTCCAACAGATCCGGTCTTTTATTTGGATCTGTGGGCCAATATGTTGGTTCACAGGTTGAGATTGGGGTGAGGTTATTTGTGTCAATCTAGAACCCCAATAAGTATGTTTGGCGTTCCAGTCGCCCCCCGCTATAAATCTGCTTCCCAATGTCGATAAGAAATGACTAAACTTTAAGGAATCGATAGTGTGCCTCGGTGGGTAGTAGACCGCAGAGAGATTAAAGTATCCGCCTTTGCATTCCACTGATAAAGTTGTCTCCTGGATGTGGCTGGTTCTATATTCTGGCAGAACTTGGTGCTTCATCGAACTACATATTACAATGGCAGTTCCAGCATGTCCAGTTCCATCAGGGTGAGTAGTGACATAGATATTAAAACCTTGATATTGCTATTTTCTGTGCAATGTGCTTCAGATAAAAGAACAGCATTGAGTTGGTTATTAGACATGAATAGTTCCAATTCAGACTTATAGTCAATAGTCAATAGTCAAAATATATTTATTCAATAAACTCAATTAATAAGTACTTTGAAACGTCCAAATATTTTTTAACCTACCACCCATTCAGGACATCATTTTTTAACTGTGGCAAAGAACGGGCGCAAGAAACCACAGCGCACAGAAGCAACGACATTTACAAAATATATATATATTATATGTCGTTACCAGATCACAAAATACAAAATATGAATTTGAATGTAAATAGTTTAATTAAATATGGTGCTCTATATAAATTAATTATAAGCAATTAGAAATAGCTTTTGGAGTAGGTACTTGGAGCATGTCAGACCCAAGCTGTTTTGTCTTCTGTATAATCCGACACTTTATAATAAGCTTTTTTATAAAGCTTTTCTTTGATTTTGATTTTAAATTTATCAAGATCTAATTTCTGAATATCATTTGGTACTTTGTTGTATAATCGTACACACAGACCCTTAAAAGAATTATTTATTTTATGGAGCCTAGTATAAGGCACTGCTAATTTGTTCTTACTTCTAGTATTTAATTTGTGAATATCACTGTTTTTTGAAAACATTTCAATATTTTTATGAACATACACAAGATTTTCATAAATATATTGTGATGCAACTGTCATTATACTTATATCCTTAAATCTCTCTCTGAGAGAGTCACCAGCCTGTAGGTTATATATTGCTCGAATAGCCCTCTTCTGCAGCACAAAGATAGTTTGAATGTCGGCAGCATTTCCCCACAGTAAAATGGCGTACGACATTACACTATGAAAGTAACTGAAATAAACTAATCTCGCTGTATCAACGTCAGTTAACTGACGGATCTTCATTACTGCATAAGCCGCAGAGCTAAGTCTATTCGACAATTTAGCTATATGTGGGCCCCACTGAAGCTTGGCATCCAACGTGATGCCTAGAAACACAGTGGTGTCCACAGGATTCACATTCTTATCTTTAATTTGTACACTAGTTATTACCTGCTTAACATTAGGCAATACAAATCTTACACATTTGGTTTTTCCCTCGTTTAATAGCAAGTTATTAACACTAAACCAGTGAACAATCTTTGAGACCGCATTATTCACATCGTCATAATTTGGGTGTCGTCGTTTCACTTTGAATAAAAGTGAAGTATCATCAGCAAACAATACTATCTCATGACTGTCTTTTACAAAATAAGGTAAGTCATTAATATAAACCAAAAACAAGAATGGACCAAGTATTGAACCCTGCGGAACTCCCATTTTAACCACTGATCCCGGAGATCTTTTACCGTTAATGTCGACCTTTTGAATCCTGTTACTCAAGTATGAGATTAGAAGGCTCAAAGAAGCATCCCTAATTCCATAGTGGTTAAGCTTCCTGACCAAAGTTTCATGTAAAACACAATCAAAAGCCTTGGATAAATCACAAAATACCCCTAGGGCATCCTGTGATTCCTCCCAGGTATCAAATATTTGGATTAAAAGCTCAACACCGGCGTCAGTTGTAGAGCGATCCCTAGTAAAACCATATTGTTTACAATGTAAAAGTTTATTTTTATAAAAATGAATTTGCATTTGATCTAGTATTAACTTTTCAAAAATTTTACTAAATGTGGGTAGCACAGAAATAGGTCTAAAGTTAGAGGGGTCAGAAGTGCTACCCGATTTAAATAATGGAATTATTTTACTATATTTCATGAGGTCAGGAAAAACACCACAGTCAATGCATTCATTAAATATGCAAGCTAAAACTGGAGCTATTGTCATAATTACAGATTTAGCGACGTCCACGGAATTACCCCACAGATCAGCAGTTTTCTTTTTATTGAGAGTGTTAAATGTTTTTATTATATCTATAACACAAATTTTTTGAAAACTGAAATTATTTTCACAATCTTTAACATTCTCCTTCAAAACAGATTCAGCTACAGTGGGGGAGGAAATCAAGGCGTTTGTAGTTGAAACTGGAATGTCAGTAAAAAACCTCTCAAATGCTGCAGCAACATCAGCATCAGAAGTCAAGGTTTTATTATCACAATTTAAATTGTACTCATTATTACGACTTTTGACCTTTCCTGTTTCACTATTTATAATATTCCATGTCATTTTTATTTTGTCATTACTATTCTTAATCTTAGAACTCAGATAGTTTGCCTTGGCTAATCGACATACTCTTTTGAATAACTTTGAATAACTTTTAACATATAATTTGAAGTCATCGCTGGTGTTATAGTTGCGTTCACCATAAAGTTCATAAAGGCGTTTCCTACTTCTGTGAATACCAATTGTAGCCCATTCATTAAAAGTTACAGTACCACTAACTGAGATCTTTTTTGGAATAAAAGTTTTATTAAATTCTGAACAATAAATGTTAAAAAAATTATTATAAAAGACATTAGGGTTGTCATTGTATTCTAAATAATTTAATTTTGTATCTAGATTGCTTTTAAAGCGTTCCAGCCGACCTGCAGTTTTTGGTACAACAGTGATATTCTTTTTCGTCACTTGTTTACGCTGGTGTGGAAAGCTGACCATTTGGCCACAATGATCAGAGTCCAGGTTATTAATAATTTGCTTAGCCAGTGGTTTTACATTTGTATATATGTTATCAATACAGGTGGCCGAAGTGGCAGTTATTCTTGTCGGCTCCAAAAATAAATGATTCAAGTTGTATGATAGAAATAGGTTTTTAATTTTAGTTGACATCGTGGAATTTTCTAACAAATTAATATTAAAATCCCCGCAAACAATTATTGTTTTACCTACATTACGGACTTTATGTAATGCCTCATCCATAACTTTTTCGAAAAAATCATATGATGCTGAAGGAGGTCTGTACACACTTAATACAACAAACTGCTCCAACTCCACACAAGCTATTTCTATTGTTCGCTCAACCGAGAGGCTCACTATGTCTTTGCGTTCCTTTAATTTAAACTTTTTACTAACAATAATTAAGGAGCCACCATGTATTGCATTTCCTCGACTGAACGAACTTCCTACCAAATGATTCTTAAAATTGAACATGAACTGATGGTCTTTAAGCCAGTGTTCTGTTATGCAAAGAATATCAATTTTATTACAGTTCACGAACAATTCAATCTCCAAATCTTTGCCCATCATTCCTTGGATGTTCTGGTGGACAATGTTTAAAGATTGTACATTTTTTAAATTTAATGATTGACATGGGCTTTTGCTAAAGCTATTTTTACATTCATTTAATTTCATTTTATTAACAAACATTTCGCAAGAGTTTTCCTCTTTTGTCATATAATTTAATTTAAATAATTAATTGGAATGTCAGTAGAAACACTACTGACGTCTATGTCAAATATACATTGCTCAATAGAAGCAACTTGTTTAGCCAAGTTTTTGGCTGACGTTTGAATACAATAGGATAGCGATAAAGCTATTTGTCGCTTAAAATAATTTGGCAGATAATAACTATCTCTTGTCAAATAAAAATTACTAACATAATTGTTAGTGTCAATTAAATGCATTATGTCATTTTTGCAAAATAAATGTAATGTCAGGTTAAGCTTATGTCTAATAGAATTTTCCTCCTGTGGCAAACTACTACAATAAGGTAATGTAAACAATATAATTTTCTTTACAATTAACTTATTCAAACATTCTAAACATTTTAGAAGGCTTGTTTTGTTCAGATTACCTCTATTACCAACAAATAATAATAAGGTGCTATTGGGTTTATATTTATGTTCTACAGCTTTTTTCAAAATATGTTGATAAGAAGCACCCGGTATACAATAATTGATAACTGAATGTCCCAAGTCAGATAACAACCGACCCATGTTTTTACCAAATTCATCACTAAATATTACCAAGTCACTATTACAATCTGTCTTACATGGAATCTGGTTGGTTGGTATAAGTTGTGGTACATTTTTAATTGTGCACTGAGTAAGGGAACCTTTGGAAGAAACATCAATCAATTCGACAGAGGAAGAATCACATGGGATTGATGAACGGCTTGGTAACTGTTTACATTTACAATTACTTGTGAGTGAATCAATCCCTTCATTGTTACCATTACACAGGACTACCAGTTCATCAATGGCCAACATGTGTTCTTTTATTTGACCTTGTGAAAGATCATATTGCTTAGTAATAGATATAAGCGAGTCCTCTAGGTGTGCAATTTTAGTTTGTAGAATTTGTGTATCATTTTTATATTTTAAATTTTTATTGTGTAGTTGTGACGAGTATATATCTAATTTGTCAATTAAGTACAATCTTTCTCTATTTAATTTTACATTTTTAATAAAAAATTTGTGCTTCTTAACTAATTTTTGCGTTTTCTTAATGTACTTATTTATCTTAATATATTTTTTTAGTTTATTTTTGCTACAGCCAACAATCTTCACTGAGTGGTTGCTATTTTTATTTTCTTCACATGTAAGATCTATAGTGACAGTGGGCTGACTGCTAGCTGTCGCAGAAACCATGGAGGGGGCACAGACTACCAACTCATCGAACAAGCTTTGATTTAATGAGGCAGTCATATTAAGTTTAGATGTTTCCAATAAAGTAATTTTGTTATTGGCCTCATGCAATTGTTGTTTCAACTCATCTATGCAGTTCAGAGCCTGGTCATACTCTGAACTACATTGGTCGAACCTGTCCACAATGTTTTGGAGCCTGTCCCGGGCATCAATAGCATCGATATAACGGTCATTTAACTGTACCAACTCATTTTTTAACTTTTGATGCCTGTCTAATGATTCCAAAAGTTCCCTTTCGTTGTCATCTCGCTCTCTGTTTAGTTGATCACACAACTCTTTCGAAGCCTTCAATTCATTTAATGTCAGTTGGAGTTTGGACTCCTCCTGACGAGACAAGGCCTTGCGAGTCATCATTATGGGAAAACTTAAAAATTGAACTGTATAAAAGAGAAATACAAATTTTTAAATACTATGTAGGTGACAAGTAAACAGCTGTACGAGTAGTCGCGTAACCAACAAACAGAGGTTATGTTTACGTATGTTAATCGCAACTAAAGTGGTTGGAATTAAACAAGATACGTATAATAATTAACAAATCGTCAATTTATGCAAATTTATAAGATTTTAAGTGAATTAAGGGTAGGTACCTTATAGATGACAACGGTTCACTTACATGCCGGTAACTGTCACTAAACAGTTTTACTTATATTTTTGATTTTGCACATGAAATACACTAAAAGCGAAACGCTCACCACTAAAACACAACTTAACTTAATGATTGAATTGGAAAATGGGCGTAAAATGAGTAAATAATAAATTAAATTTCATATTTTACACAGGAGACATTCAGATCAGCTGTTTACAAAAGTGTTGCCACAGAAGAAAAAAGGTGGCTAACCCATTAATGTTCCACGTAGCGGTTCGTAGACCCTAAGGTCTATTGGAACTATTGCTCTAAGAGCAATTTAAATATGTGTGCTTAATGGAACGCAAAGGTTTAAAAGTGTATTCTTAACTTTTAACAAATAAGTTATTATTACGTAATTTGTAACGTAGCTGGTGGTATTTCATTATTGAATATGTAGAAATCTATATTGACGAACATTTTTAAATTAAAATTATATATCATTCCAACATCTTACCCTTTCCTGAATTAAATTAATTTACTAAAAATGTAATTTAATGAACCACCGACCTGTTGGCCCGAGGCCGTTTGTGATGGAGTTCTGTGGGTAAGGCCTATGTCTAATAATCCGAGAAAGGCATCTTGCACAGTTACACAAAAAGTTTAATTTTATTAAGTACCTAGATACGTAACAAAAGTCGATTCAATTAATAACAGGCATGTAACTAATAAGTTTAAATATTAATTACTTAAAGAACATTATTTCCAGTTAGAATAAGAATGTTTGAGGTTCTTAACTAGTAGGTAGGTAGGTAGGTACTTACAAAAAATAATTAAAAATAAAATAGTTAATATTGCATTAACCCCTTTCCAAAATTTACTCATTTAATTTTTACGTTTTAGCCCCGCCTGCCGAACGTGCGTTAGCCCCGCCCCTATTCAGCGTTGTACATTTTTTAAATTACGTAACCAAAAGTTTATTTTGTATGGAAGTAAATATGAACGTCTTTCGCAATGCTTATATTAGCAATATAACCGTTGATAGTAGCACTTATCTGCGGCTTAGTACCCCCTTTCCGACTAACGTTGTATTAACATGTATTTTTTTAAAAGCGCCAATTCTTATATTTAATTATTTAAAGCATCATCAAACCTTTTTGATAAAAGCTTTTAAAAATAAAACTTATTTTTCAGTTTCCGAAGTTTGACAACAGCTTTTTATAGAGATGCTATGGGATTTCTTCTACTTTTTGATTTAACAAATGAAGCTTCATTTCTTGAAGTACGAAATTGGATAGAGCAGTTGAAGGTAAGTTTAATCTTTAAAAAAGATCTGACTGATCTCCAGTCAATGTATTGAACATTACATAATCACAACACAATTTAAACTTATTCTCCTGAAATAAGGTCTATAAAACCTAATTCGATAATATGCATTGTTCCCATTATTAGGGTTAGCATTACTCACACAGTTTGATCGCCTGGGAGTCTACTTTTAAGAAAAACATTTTTTTGTTTGTATAATTTTAATTGAATTAAACAATGTAGTATTAAAATATCAGTTAAGTCTCATTTTTACATAATACAAAAACATAAATCTCTTATTATTATTTTATTTGTATGAAAGTGAGCCTTAAACTTTACATAACTTGTTACTTTTTTGATAGCTAGCATAGATCGTCATACAAATTCTTATAAGTCAAAAATTAACAAAGTAATCAAATATTTTTATCAAAAAAATCAAACTTAATAATTATGTTTTAATGATATTACACATTAGAAAGAATCTAGTAATCACAATTATATTTCTACAGTAAAACAAATAGTAGAATGGGCAAAACGTCCCCCCTCTTTGTAACACTTACATCTATGCATCAAATAAAAGTACTTGAAAAGTGAAGCATTTTATTGTATGACAGCAAATCTGTCAGGTATTGGAGAAAAAAGTTATTGAGAAGAAAAAAATTAAAATAAAAAATTATAATATAAAATTGAAGTCAAGATTTTTTCTTGAATTAAAACTCCTCTCTCGCAGATTCCTTTGATTTATATGAGTTGTATAAAATGAAAAATGAGGCCTACTTTTTATTTTCCCCTTTTTCCATTTATTCATTCGCTTAAACAATATTTTAAACAATAATTATTATTTCATTTTGAGCAGTAACATACGCTCATGCTTCTTTTTTGGCTGAATAAAAGTTACACATGCTTCTCTACAACCGTTATTGGTCGCAAAATTTTCATAAGTTAGGGGCCGTCCATTCACGTGATGTTTTTTTCAGCATTTTATAACCCCTTGGTGATATGTGGTGAGGTTTAAGTCTACCCCCCCCCCCCCATCCAAAATCACGTGTACTTTTAAGTAGTACCTACAAAAAATCTTATAATTTTTTTACAAGCTTTTATTTAACTTGCAATGTATTTATGTATATCTTCTTCGGGTGGAATTTTTGCATATATGTGTGAATCGTGTGACAATGCAATATTATGATGACATGGTGCTGATCTGATGATGGAGCTGGAAGGTGGCCATAGGAACTTCACAATGAAACGACACAACCTCATCAAGTTTGGGCTTTTTTGAATCGTCTTGACGAGTAGTTTATCTTTTAATAGTAACCAGTGTCTGATGATGGAGCTGTAAAGTGGTCATAGGAACATTGTAATGAAACGACGCAACCCCCATCGAGTTTCGCCTCGTTTCATTAATCGAGTACTTTGTTTTTAAATGGTCTGATCTGATGATGGAACTGGAAGGTAGGTAGTCATAGGAACTACGTAAAGAAACGACGCAACCCCATCAGGTCTCAGCTCGTTTGATTTGTCTTGACGAGTATTTTGGTGCTAGATGGTAACCAGGGTCTGATGATGAAGCTGGAAGGTGGCCAAAGGAACTCAGTAATTAAACGACATAACCCCATCTAGTATGGGCTCGTTTGATTCGTCTTGACGAGTAGGTACTTTAGTGCTAGATGGTAACCAGGGTCTGTTGATGGAGCTGGAAGTTGGCCATAGGAACTCAGTAATTAAGCGACACAACCGCGTCGAGTTTAATTCGTCTTAATGGGTAGACCGTTTTTGATGGGTAGTGAGTGGTGGTGGTTTGGTGGACGTGAATAAATTCAGTATACCTACACGTTCAGTGAGAAGAACAGATAAAAAACGTGTCCAGGGATAACTAAAATGTAATTTTTTTAAAAAAAAGCTTATATTTAAATGCACTAAAAAGAAAAAAACTTTTACTAACAACTTCTAACGTTATTACTCAATTTATATTATATAAAAGGTTGTCGCGAGATTAATTATATAATTAAGTGCTATATACCTATGTTTAAATAAACAAGTAAATTAAATACTTACCTTGATGTGATTCATTTTAACTATAAAAATTTTTTATCGAAGAAAATACGAGTACTTAAATCTCGCGACAATCTTTTAAGTAAGTATATCATATAAATTGTGTAATAATGTTATAAGTTGTTAGTAAAAGTTCTTTTTTTTCTTTTTAGCGCACTTAAATAAAAGCTTGTTTTTTGAAAAGTTTTTTTATTTTTAATTTATTATCTTTAAAATTTTATTCTTGAAAATTAAGGACCATTATAAAAATGTCTAGACAGGAAAGGTTGCAGGTTGTTTTTTTACGGCGAGTCAAGATCACACTACACGCCGCTTTCGGTTTTAGAAATCGCGCGTTTGACTAAAAAAAAATATACACGTGATATCTTTCTACACCCCCCCTCCCCCCTTCTGATATTTCGTAATTTTTGCCGTACCCCCTCCCCCCTCTTTCGAGCCTCACGTGATTAATGGACGGCTCCTTACAGATGAGTAACAGTGTCGTAACGTTACTAAACTTATTAACTGTGTGGATTCTGGTTGCAGCGTGTAGTAACTGAAATATTTTACAATAATTTTGTGTTGTCTCTTATTCAACAAGTTCCGACATAAATGTTTCTAAATTCATTCTCGACACGATGTGTTCACCTTGAATTTAATTGTCGACATATTGTCGACACTAAATTTCAAAAAATTTTGCAGTAACACAAGTGTCGTAACGGTATCGACAGTAAATTGTTGGATTTGAACCAAACAGAAAAAGCAATGTTTCTCAAATATGCAGTGCTTGAATGTTGAAAATTATTGTTCTTTCATATCAATGAATTTGGTGAAACATGGACTATGGCAAAGGATTGCTTTTGCGGTCCTCATTGCGTAGTCTCTGGCTAACCCTTCGGGGATAATAGTCCTGATTATATTATGTATGGATGTATTAGAGATGCGCCGAATATTCGTTCGGTATTCGGCATCTTTTTCACTATTTGTATTCAGCCGAATTATTCGGTTTTGGTGCCGAATATATTCGGTTCGAGTATTTCTATTTTATAATAAAAGCCTCTTCTAGAGTTTATTGTGTGCCTTGTGAATGAGACCAGTCTATATTTGATCTTACACTCGAAGTTGTAGGTAAAAAGTGTCTGAGCTATGTTCAGAAGCACTTACAGAAGTAGACCTGGTTTCTGGCAGTTGTTCTTTATACTTCAGCTTCAAATGATTTGTCATACCACTCGTCTAAGCACTGCGCCCTGTTCCACCGCGAGAAATCACACAAACACAAAGTGCGCTTACACAATAAAGTTAATATTATTAATATTTTTGTAATAATAAGCACATTTGTATTTTTATTTGTAACGTAATCGTGCGATGTTTTGAAGCACAGTAACAGCGCGGTATGGCGAGTGGCGGGCGGTGAGGTACGGCTTGCTCGTCGTCTAGCCAGCAGCGACACGTAGCGTACAAGACATGCTAGAACCTGTTTACGCGGTAAAACAATGAAATGGAAAACCGAATAATTCGGCCGAATATCCGGTTCGGTAAAGGTTAAACCGAATAGTATTCGGTATTCGGTTATTCGGTGAAACCACTATTCGGCGCAACTCTAGTACCTATGTATATATCATAACAATGAGCCTAATATAACCGAAGCGTTTTCTTCTATCGCCGAGCTTTTACAGAAAAGGAAAGATAAAGACAGGTAAAAATTTATCGTTGATAAATGATACAATTATTGTTAGTAAAGTCAGATTTTTTTTTATTTCCTTGTAGACGATACGCTATTACACCTCAAGTGATGCTAGTCAAGAACCTTTTTCAGAAAATGCGCTTGTACTATCCTGCACCTCCAGTGATGTAATCAGTGATGTAGTCACGAAACTAATTTGGAAAATATGAAGATTGCTATTTCACGTCTAGAAACTGGAAATTTTGATTTTAAATCCACTGCATCTGATTTTATGGCAAATCAAGTCAGTACTGCAGAACTATCTGATATATCCAGACGTTCGGTTACTGTAGAAGAAGACATGGATTCACTTAATCAAATATTGTCAATCATCAAATTCTGATGTCATCGATGACATAAAAATTGTCTTTTAAATCTAAAATAGTTTTTGTATTAGTAAACGAAGCCAATACATTTATTTTCAGTATGGGTAGTAACCCACCCCTCCGGCACCGCAGACACTTCGTAATTTTTTTGTAATAATTAATTTGTACGGCATGTTGAGAACCGTTGCTCTATAAACATAAACAAAACTCCATCTTACACATGCCGACACGTGTAGACACAGTTACGAATCATTGTGTTGGGTTTTATTCTAGATAAATATTTTTTGTCATAAATTTTACTTGATACTAATAATATATCAGTTATCTAGAAGAAACTTTAGTTAAATTATATAAACTGTATCAATAAAACCTTATGCATTGTTCGAAAATGCGATTTTTTGTAGATCTTTGAATGGGAAACCACAATAATAAGAAAGTACAATTTTTTTTATTTTTTTATAACATTTTGAGGGCGCGTTGGTGAATTTGTTTAAATTACATCAAACTGCACGATGGAATTAATTTCACAGAGTATTTTCGATTGATTAGAAGTAAATATCACAGACCCAATTTCAATACCTACTAAATCTTTATTTACTAATGGCGATGGTGGCGAAGAACTATTGACACATCCACAAAAATTAACAAATTACATAATAAAAATGATAAGTAAAATTCACGAAACGATATCATTCGTCGACGAATGAATGATTGAATGAGCAATAGAAGTGAGCACAAAAAGTCGCGATGTGTCGAACAGCGACGGCGCAGTGTGACTAAAAGTTACTGTTACGATTATTCCCCACTTATCGAAACGGTATCAAAACACAAGTCGACACGACAAGGTAATGTTACGAAACAACGTTACAAAATAGTATCGTTACGACACAATAAGTGTCGACTTATGTCGTAATCGCATGGTTGTATGGGTCTTGCTCTTTTTTATACCTGGTTCTTCAAGGTTTGATCGAAATCTTCAACTTCTTGGTAATTCTGTTTCACTGTCAGAAGTACCGGTTTCTAATAATGATTGTATTTGGTTATCATCGAGGTTCATCTAGAAAACAAACAAAATGCATTTTGATTCAATAACATAAATATTAATACAGTATAATTTGAAAAACAAACCCGAAATTAAATTATAAAATCTCACCTTAATACTAATGATCGCCTCCCAGGCTAACAAAATCACTATAGGTAACTCGCTATCGGACAAAGCCCGCGAAACGCGCGTACTTCCTCGTTTCGGGCTGCACTAAGTTGACTCGAGCGCACAGACCGATAAAATCAGTCGATGCCAAAATATTTAGAAAAAAGTAACTGACCGACGACGGCGGCCTGTCAGGCGATGAAAGTATTCTAGGATTAAATAGTTTATAACTGACTGACACTTCAACAAGTGATGTGTGAAATTGTAGCTTAAAAATAAATGTCTTATTTTTTTTCAACACAATTATATTATTATTTGTTAAACTAAAAAGAACTTCATTTTGTACTTCTACATCACCAGTAAGTTTAAATTATGTTCATTTCTTTTCATATCATTTCATTTCATATTCATTATAGTTTTTACATGCATGAAGTTTATTTTGCTGACTTGTCTGTTAATACTATTACTTACTCATTTTCTTTTTGTTATCTTGTTGTATGTTAATTTGTGTGTTTGTTGATCCAATATTGTATTATGTAGTTCTTTCTTACTTTCCAGACTCACAGTTTAAGTGAAGAGCCAGACATCGTTCTCTGCGGTCACAAATGTGACTTGCAAGAAAAGAGACTTGTCAATCAGAATCGCGCTCGGGAGTTTGCCAAGAACTATGACTTACCCTATCTGGAGACTAGCGCCAAAACTGGCCAGAACATTGATCGAGCAATTGAAATACTCCTAGACAAAGTCATGTACAGGTACTGGAAACTATTGGTTTTTATACTTAGCAAATAAAACGTAACAACTATTGTTAAAAATAGCAGATGACGTTAATTACGATGTAGGCCTTATAGCAAATAGTTGCGGATAGGCTGGCAAAGGCAAATTCATACGTGTTACGTATGTCCCATGGTCTGCGGGACAGGGGACGAAATGCGGGAAAGGGAAAGAAGAGCGCAGGTGGCGGGGCCGCGTAGTAGGAATGTCGCCTCTTCCTTGTCGCTCCCAGACTATTTTTTTTTACTCTTAAATAATGACTTCGTGCGATCAGCACATTTAGCCAGTGTCAATTTTTTAATAGTAATTATTATTTTCTTTACATTAAGTGGATGATAATGAGTGATAATGAACGTTTAATGGTAAATGATTTTCTCCCAAACTCCTCGAGACTCAATAAAGTTGTGGGACTTTATTGAGGTCTCACACGGACTTCTTAAGAGAATTTGAAAAGTGATGTTGCACTGTTTTGTTTTATTTGATAACACTCATGCACGTTCACGAACACTTAACAGTAAATAATCCACCATTATTTCACATTTCTGGTGACCTGTTCTACAGGTTTTATTCAAACCCCTTCCAGGCACCAGTCTCTCACAACGATATGGGTCATAAAAAAAATGGAACTATAACTACAATTAGCAATAAGTCCTAGAATAATTAAGACCTATTTATTATTGTGTAGAGAAAAATAAACGATTTCATTATTATTAATATTTGACAAAACACAAATTATAGAAAATAATACAAAACTGCAGACATGACTCTTCACTTTCCCGCGAAGAATCCTCCCAGACTATTGCTAGCCAGTAATAGTAAGAATTTTCTTAATACTTAACCCTTTCGAAAAGAGACGGATTAATCCGACAAATGTGATCGTGTTCATTTCGCCTAAGTCGATAATATCCGACAAAATACCTGTATTGGTTTTATCGATATTTCATGAATGAGTAAACTACATACAACTTCTTTTAGTAGTAGGTTTTTATTTTTTGTATGCCAAGTTAAGGGTTGAAAGAGAAGATAGATAACATATTTTAATATGTGCAATAAAAAGGTCGTGTTTGCCTTGAAACAGTATGACTACTGGCATATTAATTTTTTAGTAAGTAATTGATGTGAGTAGTTATTCGTTGTTGCCAATACACAAATACTAACATACATTACTAAATTTCATTTGCAAATGTAATACATGGATTAATTATTATTTCAGAATGGAGACTTCAGTTGAATACGCTATGCTCTGTGCGTCCGGTCGGCGTAAGCAGTCCCTACAAAAGCTGCAAGCAAAGCAAGATCGGAAGCTGTGCACTTGCTAAGACGACTTTGGCTGTGATTTGTGAATTATACATTATACAAACTAGTTTTACTCTGCTACATAAATATTCTATTTAATGTTTAATACGAGCTAACAGGTATACATAAATGAAAACAGTCAAAACTAAATGCTATTCTAAAATAATTATTTACATAACTTTTCTAAATGTGATTGCTAATTTTACATAATTATTTTAAATATATAATAGTAGGTAAGTATACTGTAGATTTTTAAAACACATTCGGTTTTGTAACGTAATCCGCATAAAAAAAATATAAAACTTGAATCCATTCCTGTTTCGAGTTTGCTCTTGGAGTAAACATTAGTAAGTATATTAACGTTTTCAAGAGTACCTATTAAATTTTGTTAATAATACACCATTGATTAAGTAACAAAAGTTAGGTCTACAATTTTGTGCTTAGTAAAAAAACGTGATCTTTAATTTTAATTGCCTCTTCATACAACGTGTTAATTAAATCAAATCAAATCAAAATATCTTTATTCAGTAAGCTTAAAATAAGCATTTTAATCGTCTAAATTTATTTTTTTATGGATGGATAGATAGGAATAGGAACCCGCCCTCTCACCCCACCCATTCAGGACGTCTTTTAGCTGTGGAGAAGAACGGGCACAAGAAACTCCACAGCTTTATAATAATATAGAAGTAACGATTACGATTTTATTCGCAAATGGAACCACCTCTGACATTTGTTTTTTTAAAATCGAGAATAGATTCGATCCCACTAATATAAAGTATGGGTCTATAGGTCACATTTATATAAAAAAAATTACTATGTCGCTTTTTAAATTTACAAAACTCTATGGCTTTCTTAGTATGTAACGTTGCACTCACAATACGAGTATAAATGCAATCGCGGCAGCAACGTCGCTCGCACTAACAGGCTTAGATCGCGCGTAATTACCAGTTTCTAATTTGCAGAGAACAAAAAAACCGAATAATATCTTCTTAATTATATCGGAAAATCTTTGTTCGCAACAAAATTTGCGTTAAAATTATATAAACAATATTTGTAACATATCGGAAAAAAATACTACTTTAATATTATTTATAATTCTTTTAAAAAAAGACACCCTAGTCTGAGGTTTTATATTGGGGTGTTGAGGAGGCTATTTAATTAACACGTTGTATGTTAAGCTCATTACAATTTACCTTTTCACATTATCATTTATTACAATTTTGATATCGTGTATTTTAACAATTAAATTAATATTAAATACTTAACAAAATCTAAATTTACCTAAAACAAAATATATGTAAGTACTGAATTAATTTAAGATTCGGAACCAAAGTATTTAACCCACACAGGGCGTCATTTAAAGAGACTGATTTTATTCGCAAATATTAATGAAGCCATTTATTAAAACTTTCTCTAATTTAGTTGCAAAATACCTACTTCTTAGGACAGCCGTTATAGGTATAAGTATTCTGTTTTAATAAGTTATATATTGTCACTGTTTCTTTTTAATTTAATTGAAATGAAACACCACTGATTAGCCTTAATATAAAGTGAGTAGGTACTATACAAAAGTATAGTGAGCCTGACTGCACGAGAAATCCCAGGCTCATTTCTGATAGTGGCATATATAAATCAAAACTATGATCAGACGTTAGTTAAATATTATATTTTATTAGGTATAATACCTATGTCAGTTTCAGTATATTGCCTTGACTCGCTTGCTGACTTGACTCATTAACGCCCAGCTCAAAGTCTCGGTCCTATATAGAAAGCTGATTTTATCACACGGTTTATGATGTATAGATGGTACTATTAGTTATTCTGTGGTATAGACTCTTCTCTTGTAGACAACGAGGTCAAACTTTTCTAAATATCCGCGACGAAGCCGCGGGTCGTCACTAGCGTTTCATTTCAATGTGTGGCGTTCGCGTAAGCATAAGAAAATGTTATAGTGTTTTGCACTTGAACTTTGTATGAATTTGAATCTGGCTGTAAGGTTCCGGTGCAAGATGCCTGAAGAGTATCATTTTGCTCTTGTGTATTTTCCTTTAATTATTTAGCGTGTGATGTTTTTGTTTGGCCAAAAGTCAAACTAAGTTATGCCTAAAATAAAGTTTTTTCTTTTTATTATTTTTATGCTTTTTTGCGTTAACAACGCTCAAATATACATAAAGTTAGTGAAAAGTTAAAAATGCTAAGGAGGTAATCGATTTTCACTGTCTTCTTCGTTTTGTTTCACTGCCTTCTTTATCTTGTTTATAAAGTTTATGTACGTACAATGGCGGACTCCGTCGTTTTACCAGTCTAAAGGTCAAAATCCCTTGCACACCGCGTCGTCTATTTGGTAGGGGCACGTACCTGAGCGGTCGGTGCGCTTCATACGAAAATCGCTGCAAAGTGGTAAAGCGACGGTGATCCCGACCGTACACACAAATAAGATAGATAAATAATACAATGAAAAAAAAGTAAGAAAAGTCTTTGTTTGACGACCCGCAAAAGGAGACCTTTTATAAGGCTCAATCTACATATTGGACACCTTAATTTAAACTGTATTCCGTTAGCAAAATGTTGAAAACCAATAAACACCTGTGCCCGTTAAAGGGTTAAAAGAATTTGTCTGTTCAGAATAATGTGTTTGGATGATGTGTTCATTCATATTAAGAAGGAGGAAATTGTATTATTTGTTAAAACAAAGATAAAAACCCTTTATTTTAATTACGTTGTATTGTAATTATAATCTCGCGCATTTTACGACATAAATGATCTCAAGCTTTTTGGGCGTATTCAATAAATGCTATGTACGGTATCAAATGGTATATATTATGAGACCTAAAGGGGATGAAACAACAGCACAATATAAAAAAGTAAATTGCATTAATAAGATTCGTTATAAGAAATCGCATTCATTCAAGAGTCAAAAAATAGATTTTTAATTTGGATTAGTTTATAAATAAAAAGTTAAATTTTCTTACGTTAAATTGTTTCATCTGCTTTCATCTTCTTTACGACACCCTCTATATACCTACATTTTATGTAAGATTTTGATTTGCTTGAAATGACATATTTAAGCAAACTTGTTCCTGAAAAATGTGCAGGGTACATACATTATGCTATTCAAATTTTGAGATTTTTACCTCAGTGACCTGTTTGTTAAGTAATACTATTATTTATTTTAGCGAATGATTGTTGCCAATGTTTTATAATATTACGTGTTTGCACAAGAAAATGTACCAACTTATACCTTTCTCTTTTTAACATATAATATTAAGTTTATGTAGTAAGCATACAGCTGTTGTGGTCAATACTATTATTTATTTTAGCGAATGATTATTGCCAATGTTTCATAATATTACGCGTTTGCACAAGAAAATGTACTAACTTATACGTTTCTCTTTTTAACATATAATATTAAGTTTATGTAGTAAGCATAAAGTTGTGGTCATATATTTAGGAACGGGTAGGATTCAATTCAATTTTATGAAATCTAGTTCAAATAACTTTGCACTGATTTATTATTAATTACTTACTTTTAACCACGTAAAAATGTACTATCATGCCTAAAGTCCCAACTCAGATTATTTTATACAAATCAAATAAACTTTTATCACGCTTCGAGACAATAAACAAACATGACATTGTTTTGCAATGTACTGGCCGCTGGACAAATAATTAGGAACGCAATATCATTTCGTTTTAAAGTGGTTCTAAATTCAAAATATAAAAAATATTTTTTTAAGCTTTAAGTCGGGAGTGTTTTGGCGCCATTTTTTCAGGTCTACAATTACAATTAATTACAAGTTGTTAAATATTTAATATTATTTAGTACAAATCATGGGAAAGCAAAAAATTTGCGATTCTTTGACAAGAAAAATTATAATTGCACTTTATGAACGTGGTTGGTCTTATAATAAGATTGCTGATCGTATAAAATGTTCAAAAACTAAAGTTTTTAACGCAAATTTCATTACCAATAACGTATGTATCTTGAAAACCTAAATCTCGGAAAACGACATCTCGAGAGGATTCTATGATTGTTCGGGCAGCAAAGGCTGATGATTCCTTTAGGGGCTCAGAAACGATGAGAGGGGGATTGGGGATGTTTTTCTAGATATGGTGTGGACCTCGTGGAAAAAAATTAAGGTAATCTAGATCAATTTAAATACAAGAACATTTTGGAAGAAACAATTCGCAGATTTGGACATTCGCGGATTTAGACATTCAGGGAATTAGACGTCATCAACCAAACCGTTCCTTACGCTGAGGAGGAACGTTACCAGTTACCAGTGACCTGGATTTTTCAACATGATAATGAATCCAAGCACACTGCCCATTCTGTTAAAAATTTTCTTAGGCAGCAATCAGTTTCGATGCTAGACTGGTCTGCAAGCAAATAGCCCTAAAGATCTCAATCCTATTGAAAATTTGTAGCGTGAAGTGAAGAGATGCGTATCCGCTAAAAGAACAAGTAATCTAAACGAGCTGTACGGTGCGTTTGTAGAATCGTGGAACGCCATTTCTATTGAAACTTGCCAAACTCTAATAGCCTCGATACCTCGTCGATGCAGTGCGGTAATTGCAAACAATGGTTATCCTACAAAATATTTTTTTTTATTTTTATAAACTACATTGATACCTCCTACATTTACATTATTCAATTCTTTAAATTTAATTGTTATTTAGTTTAATGATATTAGTTTCAGTTTGTGTTCTTAATTATTTGTCCAGTGATTAAACGTATTATAACATGAGTTATCGAACTTTTTATTAAGTACGTAAAAATAATTTAAAATGTCAGATAGTTTAGTAAGTCGGGTAGGTAAGTATGTTAGTGACGTGAGTAGTTCATGGCATTATTAAATAAGAAAAAAATAGATTATTAAATTATTTATATAAGGGTGTCCCAGAAATCAAAGTCAAGCCGCAAATGGGTATATAATAGGCCAAATCGTGTTAGTTATTAGAAAAATATAAAAAAAAATCTTGCTCATATTCTCAAATTATACTTAAGGATTTAAAAATAAATTCTTAAAATTTACACCCTGTGATGATCTTTCAAGTCCTGTGACTAACATGTCTGCCTCAGTTTTAAATAAAATATTAGATTTGTGCCCAACATTGATTCAAAATAATTACGCATTGATAGTCATTTAACCTGGAATGCACACATAGACCATGTAAAAAGAAAATCATCCTCATTAATGGGGTCCCTTCGTAGCATTGGGCTACCATTGGGCTACCCCGACAAGTCCGCTTAACAATTTATAATTCGATAGTTAAATCTCACCTTCTGTATCTTATTGAAATATGGGGAACCTCATGTAAAACTAAATTAAAACAACTTCAAGTACTTAGCTCAAAATATAATAATAAAAATATTATTTCATTATCCTTACCTAACACCAACTGAGAAAATTTACAATGACACCGGACTAATGAATATTAAAGGACTTTTTAATTACTGCACATGCATATTAGTGTATAAAATAAAACATAAAATCATACGGACGAATATAAACTTTACTACAATAAGCCAAACTCGTAAACGTAGTACCCGAAGAACTAGTCACATAGTACTACCCTAAACGCGAACTAATTTTGGAAAAAAGACTATTGCTTCTGAGTGAGCACAACTCTATAATAACAAACTTCCATCTCATGTGAAGGTTGCCGACGCTTTGGATGAGTTCAAAGCAAAATTACACAAGTTTAGGAATACCATAAACTGCTGCAAAGCTGAGCTCGCTCTCGCTCTCGCACCACTTCTTCGAAACCCAATATTTTTACTTTATGTAATATAACAACTGTTTACTGTGTAGTTCATAATGTATGATTGCATATTGTAAAGTTCTCAAACAAGTGACATGTATGTCTTTTTGAGAATAAAGTTCTTAAACCAACTTTAACCGAATGTACTTAAAAAAATGTACTACACTGTTTTGTCAAGTACTTATCATCAAAAGATGGCGTGTTTGGTCTGGATTCGAAAATGGTACGACTGTTACTCATTGCTACTTTTTAAATGAGAAAAAGTAATTATTTAAAACTGAGGCAGATTTATGTTTTAACTTTTAACTGTAATTTACAGAAGGGTTATTCATGCTTACATCACAGAAAAACTGATGAAAAGTTAATATTTGTAGTCACAGGACTTGAAAGATCATCACAGGGTGTAAATTTTTAGGATTTATTTTTAAATCTTTATAATTTAAGAAGTATATGACCAAGATTTTTTTTCGTATTTTTCTAATAACTAACACGACTTGGCCTATTGCCCATTTCCAGCTTGACTTTGATTTCTGGGATATCCTGTATACTCATACATTGTTTTATTACGAGCCATTCTTAATTCTATCACCACAACTGTATATAGGTAAGTTCATGTTTTACATTGAACGAAAGAGTATAGCTTGCAAAGGTTTGTTAAAGATATGGTGCCATTAATTATTATTTTAAGCAACTTTGAATTGATTAAGTAACAAAATAGAGAGTACATTCTATGAAAAAAATCGCATCCGTTCAATAAAACGACAAAAAAGTTAAAATTTATAAAAATTTCAATCAACAAAATTACACTATCATAATGTCTTTCAAGATCAACCATTAGTTCAATGGGAACTAAGATTTTACCCTTTCATTTTCAACGTTTATTTTTACTTTAGTTAGCGTGCCCCAGTGATCGGCTTACAAATCGACAAATCAGTTTACTTATCTGATTTCTAATTTTATTTAATTGCTTTTCATCGTTTTTGAATAGAATTGAATATAAGTTATTTAATTTAACAATCAAATTAAGCAAACAAAGTTATTGTCGTGTAAACACGACGCAGGTAAAACATTTGAGCACGAACATTTTTGTCTGATTAATCCGACCGTGTGTGGCGGTGAAAGGGTTATAATCACAGACATAGATTTGTTATAATTGAATCACAATTATTTAACATACAGGTTATGTTTGTGCCAAAACATTAAAATGTCATAACTATTCATTTTATTTATGGTTATCTGTATCTGTCGTCATAACAATTTTTCTTTATTTGTAGTGTTCCGACAGTCAATGTCTGATAGGATACACTGTTGGGAGGCCGTTGATTAACTACGTAAGACGATTTGGGGGGTAAGGGGAGTGTCTGAACAAATCTTATTTTTGAATAATTTTTATGTAATCTGTGGGGATAAAAATAGTGGTAAAAAGTGTCTTACGTAACTAATTAACGCCCCTAAGATAACCAGTGCTTCAGTAGTTGAGGATTCCGGGGAAGTGCGCTACCACCACCATCTGCCTTAGGCAGTTGTCCCACCAACGTACGGCGAGTAAACGACTAACTATCGGCTATTTTCTCGCTCAAGAAAAGCACAATAGATATACGTTCTGTGTAAACAAAAGAGATTCATATATAAAAAGGTAGTTAATCGCTGACTGTTCACACTGCCGGCGAGGACTCGCTACACTAGTTCGTTGCTGAGCGACAAGAGCTATCAAAGATAATTCTCGCTTAAGCGCCTACCAGACTGTTGTAAACCGAAGTTCTCAACAGCGGTTTACAACAGTGTGGTAGGTTGTTTGCAACGAAATTTCGGTTGATCTTTCCACGACCTTGGTTTGCGGGCGCGCGTTGAAACCTTCTGGCGGTCCGCTGTGTGGACGTTTGTTGTAAACCATGCAAGCAGTGTTGCCACTGTCTCTCTAACAAATTCCACACACACGACTTCTCATTACACACCATTATACAAAAACCGCAGCGCTTAGTTTACAGACTAAATAATATTGTTATTGTTACTGTTAGCCAAGTTCGTATTATATTAATGTAGGTATGTACATACAGCGCGGTATTTTTTTACATCTTTAAAAGCTCATATCTAGCTAATAAAGATATAAAATTAATCGTTTTTTCCAGCAACTGGACCAAATTATTTAAAAAAATAATACTAAAAAAGCAGGATCCTACTAAAAATGGCAACACTGCTTGTGACGGAAAACATCAACGGCGGTTGTAAACCAAGTGGAAGCCTTGTTTACAACAAGTTGTAAAACAAACCTCCCGCCAAGGTGACCTGGTGAGAAAGGCTTGTTTTTACAACAGTCTGGTAGCCCCTTTTGCGATACTCGCTCAGCGATCAGCACTCACGCCGAGAGACCAACCAGCGGCAGCGGTCATTTCCCGCCAAGAGGACTGTACCATAGTAGAATAAAAGACTGTAGGTACGCTGGCTGTAAGTGGCGCGACCGCGCGAGTAATCGTCCGTCTCACTAGTACCTACACTCGTTTATAGCCCAGCGACAAAACTATTGGAACTGCACACTCGCTTTCCGCTGCTCGCCAACTCGTTTCTAGTTCTAGCTCGACTCGCTTCTCGTTCATCGTCGGCGGTGAGACAACTGCCTTACCCTCATTCATCCCTTACCTCTCCTTGAGAAATAATAAAAGAATAACACATTTTGGTGGTAATCAATAAGTACCAATATTTAAAACTTAACATTAGTTTGTACTTTATTGTAAATAATTCTTGTACAAAGTAATCCCATATCAATGTGTGCCCTTCCTCCACAGACTTGAAGTAATTACATTTTCTATTTAGAATTTAGCTTATAGGTACTAAACTTTTTGATAAGTATTACGAATACATTATACATATTTAATTAATTAAATATTTTACCATTTACATAACTTTTTATTAAGTTTTTTATGTGCAAACGCCAGCAAGTCAACCAACGACAAAAAGTCAAATTTCTTCAATAAATAAATGTATTATTCATTTCAAGAAATATAATATAAAACAATATTAGGTGAAGACTTCTTCATGTGTTAGAGGAAGCCACTCTCCTTTAATTTATTATAACTAATTTACTGTCATGTTAGTAGCAGCTAGCAGCTTACATAGATGTAACATGATGTAGATCTATATCCTATCGTACTACCTATTTCCTACTAATTTTATAAACGCGAAAGTTTGTAAGTATGGATGGATGTTTGTTACTCTTTCACGTAAAAACTACTGAATGGATTTGGATGAAATTCGGCATACAGATAGTTTATAACCTGGATTAACACATAGGATACTTTGATCCCGATATTCTCACGGGATATGGAATCACGCGGGTGAAACCGCAAGCGGCCGCTAGTTAATAATAAAAATCAATTGCCGAAATGTTTGTACGCGCATCACTTGAGAACGGCTCGACCGATTTGGCTGATTCTTTTGTTGTTGTGTTTGTAATGACGTGACAAGGTTTGTATGAAAGAAATTCGTCATGGGGTACGGGGTGTTCACGGGGACGAAGTCGCGAGCGGGCCGCTAGTTGATTATAAACTAGCGGCCGCCCGCGGTTTCACCCGCGTGGTTCCCATTCCCGTGAGAATAACAGGATAAAAAGTATCCTATGTGTTAATCCAGGTTAGAAACTACCTGTATGCCGAATTTCATCCAAATCCATTCAGTAGTTTTTACATGAAAGAGCAACAAACATCCATCCATACTTAAAAACTTTCACGTTTATAATATTAGTAGGATTTACTCACATGATAGATCACATGAATCACATTTAATCACATGATAGATGTTATTATAATGTATTGTATTTTTTATTTTTAATATTTTATTTTTTTCTTAGTTTTCTTCATAATCGGTACCTAATTAGTTTGTTATATTCATTATAATTATATTTTGTCTTTAATGTATAGCAGCACCTCTTAGCATTTCCTCTTAATTAAATACTGTCGTGGTTAATAATGAGGGTGTCACAATGACAACCTATTACCTACTATAAGTTGTTATCGTAAACATTATTGTTTTTTGACCCAAATAAAAAAAATAAAAATAAAAATTATAATTCAATACATTTTGAATTTTATGGTTTGGGCATAAAGATCAATATCGATCGATTAGAGAAATTTGACAGTTTTGGGTAAGTTGACCTGCTGGCGTGTGGGACCCACCTATAATAGTAGTTATCAATTTAAATATTCCTTGACCAAACTGCCAGTACTATATTATGGTGAGTCAATTTGTAAAATATTATTGAATGTTTCGTGTGTAATAAAGTCAAATTATTATTAAATGTGAGTGACTTTTATTTAGTGATTGGAAGCTTCCTACGCGTGTTTTATCATTACATTTAGTTTATCAATGCCAGCGTCTCTGCCGTTTATTTTTTGTAAGTATTTCATTTATTGACCGGGTACAATTGTAACATTTTAACTTTAATATTTATTTCTGGCTCCATTTTTAATATTATGGCAATAGTGTCAATGTGTATTGATATTTAGTTTTTTTTGGCTTTAAGGCAGCGTCATCTTTAAGTGTGTAGAAACAATATAAACAGAGATATTTTACATTTAAACGGAACAGGCGAACTGCCACAAATGTCCCCTACCCAGGGTTAGTTGTACCAGATATGTCATGAAACAAAACATCGTATTTTTGTTAGAAACATATATTTATTTGAATTACAACATGACAGCAGACCATTTTTTATTAAACTAATAACAAAGCGTAACAATATTCTCAAAAGTAAATATAAAAAACTGACAAACTTAAAGCGCAACCTCCATAGTCTTAGACAATTAATCTTAAAGTATTGACTAAAAAACATGGTTCTTTAGGACATAAGAGCTACGTTTTTGTAGTTGTGACACTTATAATTAGTCAAAAATAACAAATTTTACTAATTAACAAATTGTATAGAAAATCACTTGTAAGAATTGTCCCCGTGGTACAATTATCCCCTGGTACACATCCCTTAAATATTAAAAAAATACTTTTTTCTTCTTATTACGGTAATCAGTTATTATTTTATCAATTATTAGTATTATTCGCATACTCTTTCCATAAATTATGAATGATTGGACTTAATTATGAATGAAAGTTAAAGCACCTAGTGTCAGCACTCATCATTAAGAGGCGGCTGCCTAAACGAGTAGCGATTTCGAAGATAAATTATCATATGTGTACAGCATACTAGACATGTCAAATTTTAGTATATGTTTCTTTGTATAGTTGACTAAGGCTTGAGCAAAGCAAAAACGAAAAATATTGGTTTATGTACGATACTTTTATTTATCGAAAATGATGAGTTTTTGAAATATTATTACGTATATCTTTTTACGTTATAGAGCCTTACGTATAAAAATACAACGAATATATTACTAAGATAGTTAGTTAGGGACTGGTAAGACCATTTTTCAATTAAGTACTTAATAATCGAATTATAAATAAAAACAGTTTTGTGACTTACGTCATTTACTTCTGCGCTAAGCGTGTTGAAGCGGCGCACGCAATATTCAACCGTACTACTGCAGAAATAGAAAATCTACGCGAGCGCACTCTCAGTCCCGCAATGCGCGTCATGAACGGTGGACCTGTGCAACTCGCTAGCGCACGTGCCAGAGATGCTGCTTACGTTATTATTTTATTACGTACGACTAATTGTTTAGCAAGTCGTTTTGGCTAGCCAAATTATAGGCAACAAGAAAAATAAAAAATATGTTTAGAGGAAAAAAAGAGATTCGAAGTATATAATGCGTAATGTATGAGAGTATAAGTATAATTTTGAATCCATTTCAGTACGTAGCTTTTGGGTACCTATCATAAGTCTTGCCGAAGTCTATCACATAATATTACTGACCTATTTTTTTTGTGCTAATCTGCGATCAGATCTAAAACTATAAGCAGATTTGTTAAGGATTTTTGACTTACCTATTTAAAAAATTATTTGACTAAGGCTGTTAAACCATCGCCACGATGGTCTGTAGTCCTTCAAAATTAATAATTAATTTAAGTACATACAATAATAAAAATGATACTAAGCGCTTTGCATAAACAAAATAATACGCTTTCTCTAACTAAAGGAACAATTTGTACTTCGGAACAAAGACAACGCGTGGAGTCGCCAAATAAACTAATACATTTATTACCGATTCCAATTTGTTTAGAGGAAAGGTAAGTGTTATTCAAATCAAATAGTATCTTATTAGATCATTTCAGCAAAGTTAATTTTTTTAATACAAATCCAATCTTTAAAGAAAAAACTCTTTATTAATTTGATTAGGTATTAGGACTTTTATAATTTATTTCGATATTTAATTTTAAATACTGTATTAGTGTTTGTTTCAAATAACCTGAATTGATATTTTTTAGAATAACGTTCCTAAGCCTAGGAACTGGCAAAAATAACGCTAATGCTCAAAGCGCTACCATTCCATTACTGTCTATATGTGAAGATCTAACTCAAGTACGTTTTTTATTTATTGTTTTTAAACATAAGATACATTTCAGCGTTTCAAATTGAACAAGTTTGATTTGTACGGGATAACGCAAGGACAAATAACATACTCTAAACAGTTACTTACCTATCATTACTTACCTATAAATTGACAGCAGGTGCTGTCAATTTAAATTTGCGGAATAGGAAAAAAAATTCAAACGCAATTCATGTTAAATTTTGCGTTCACGATGCATAAAATGTACCACAAACCGAAATAATCAACTGTGTTCATACTAAAGTAGTCTCTAAGTGTATCAAAACACGGTACAAAGTCAAGTGGAGAGCGCGGCTAGCGCGGCCATATTTTGGCCGCTTGGGGTCCGACGGAATAGCGAGTTTTTAGGTGCGGCCAAATATGGCCGCTTGGGGCTTGAGGGGTTAAACTTGCAACACCCTTAGTTTTGCGTCGGGGGTTAATAAAATGTGTAAAATTGAAGTGTGTCTTTGTGCATTATAATAAAACAAATAAAAAGAACAACAACATTATAATAATACAAATATACATTGCAATCCGGCTTGACAAATATAATTTACACTACTTTTCCCGAAGAAGTTTCATAATGATAAAGTTAACTTACATAAATAAAAAAAATAAAATTGAAACAAAAAATAAATAAAAAATTAAATAGGTATACAAAGTACAAACATGATCTTCAATATATTATAATCAAAGTTAACATACTACTGCTCATTAAAAATATGAAGAATCTGTCTTTAAAATTACTGAATAAAGTTGAAAAAAAATTGTCGAACATGCTCTATTCATTCTATGTTCTTGGATCATGAACTCGGATGACCTGCGCGCGCGCGAATTTTGAATTGGTTGTTAATGTATCGCTAGTGTAACGAGTGTGGCATGCGGGTGGCAGGGCGCGCTGGGCGGAGCTAGCGCTGGATTTATTTTAGGGAGCCCGCTCTTAATACGGATGTTATCTTCGTTAATATGCATTTTAGAACCAATGTTTCTTGGATTTTTTTAAAAACGTAAAATTCTCGTTAATTTAGACTGATAAATACACTCATTACACTGCTTAAATACAGCCAGCAATAGCAAGAAACGTTTAAAATACAGCTGGATAAAAATTAATGCAAGGTTTTTTAATTATGTATGATCAATGAAATTAGACGGAAAAAAGTAACGTTGACTGCGTTGAAATTTCTTCTTGCCGTCACAAGCGTCCGCGTGGAGCTGCACGCGCGGGGTACTGACAGTTAGTCGGCACGTGTTTTAGGGGGGCCCTGCGGGGAAGAGAACAGGCATGCGAGGCGTAGTTATAGAGATATTCCCGATGGTACTACTGTACCCTGCTACAACCGTGCCTGTTCTACCTTATATAAGGTACATGCACATACGAAGGCCCGGTCTCTACGAAGGCCCACTTTAAAAACGCGCACTTGCCGTTCCTAAAACATCCGAAATTTCGCGCTCACATTTACTTTGGCCATAAGTATATTAAATGTGCAATAGCGCCAAATCACTTCCGCGCTGCCATTTTGTTACAACTCGTTCATTTCTCTTTGGACGCCGTCGATGTCGCGTGTTTACAACCTCGTTGTGATTGTTTTTGCCAATTTTTCCACAAATAGTGCCAGTTTTCGAGTGATTCTATCATCATATTGTTAAATAATCATTGGAGAATAGAATACAATGGTAAGTTTACCGATTATTTGGTTATTTGTGATTTTATGTTAATTTTTCCGCCACTATGAAAAATCCGTAGTATGGCCCGGGTCTACATAGGGGCCTATGGGCTTTACTAAATCTATTAAGTATATTTAAGTGTTAATAAAAAGCTAAAATATAAAAATTAAAAAAAAAATCTATTAAAATGGCTAAAATACTTAAGTACTTAGTTAAGTATAAATAAAACGAAATTGGTTAGAGTTTATTTTTTTTTCATGCCAAACTAGTGAAGGTATTTTATAAATTAGACACAATAACGTGTAGGTGATTTGAACTCGCATTTCATATTTTATATACTTACCTACTTAACTACTTATTAATGAGAATTTTAGTACAATATTAGTTTTTCTTTTATTAGATCATGGATCCACATTCACAACCAAAGAAAAAAAGAGGCCTTTGGACTGAAGGGAGTTTTTAATAAAAACTTGTTCCTAAAGCAAAAAAAATAAATAAATAATTCTATAGCCCCTTAGATTAAAACAAAAAGGGAAGATACGGCATGCTCCTACTTGTAGTCATTCAAAATATAGTCCTACTCAACTACATAAGCAAACACTCACGCACGCACACCTATAAAGTGTAAATCGAGCGAGCGAGACAAAGCGGTGAGTTTCAACGTCAGCGCGAGGGAGTCAGCGAGTAGCGCGTTGACGTCTCGGTCGCTTCGCAACAGACGAGTACGTACGACCGATTCCGACGCCACTGCGGAGTAGCGTCTTTCTCTTTTTCACACAGTAGAATATCCGCAATAGTGCGATGTAGCCTGTTCGCTCAGCAAATTGTGACTGAAGTGAAATTGTGCCTTTAGGCCTAATTTTGGCGGCTCAGTCATGCATTCAATGATGAATTGCAATTACGTCAAATTATCTGTCAACAGAACACAAACCGAAAACGATATTCCTCCATCCTGCTCACGCGCAGGCAAATTGTATAACTTTCTCTATCAAGTAACTCGGATAAAGACGGCTTACCGGCTGCTAATACGCGGGTGGGTTTATTGACCTTTATGTGACGTCATGACGTAAATTTTGTACAGAAGTTTAACTGCCAAAAAGCCGATCGCGCCTGCGGCTTATTTTATAGCAATATGATGTTGAAAAGCAAATTTTGTTGATTTAATGTCCATAGTGTAGGTGTTTTGTAATGTTTCTTTTATATATTTACTTTTATAATTACTGATTGTGCCATTTCTCAATTCAAGTAGAGAGTGGTTGTGTTCTAAACTTCTGAAGGGAAGCCGCTGGGAATCGAGTTGTATGGAACCTTCGTCACTGGTACACACACACTCGGCATCGAGCCTCCTCCTTATGCAGTGATTTCTTCGAAACACGTTTCCGCATAGCGTTCCCCTGGTCTTCGTAGCACTCGCCGTGTCGGTCCTCTCCTCACAAAGAGATTCTAGCTTCATCAGAAAACAGTACTTTTTTTCAGTCTTCCAGAGTCCACGAAGCACGGTTTAGAGCAAACTGTAGTCGAGCAACACGGTGTAATTTAGAGCCGGGCTGGGCGGTAACTGCTGATATTGGCAGTCAAAAACCTCCTCTTGACTGTCCACAAGCTTACCTTCTACTCCTCTTACTTCGTGTTTAAAAAAAGAGCTCTAAGTAGTTAGGGTCGAGTTCATGAACTACAACGTACTCAAGGATTTTATAATCATTTATTTATTTTTTTATTTACTTACACTTTATTGCATAAAATCAAGTACAAATGGCGGACTTAATGCTAAAAACATTCTCATCCAGTCAACCAGTAAAAAGAGTTAGGAGGAGCTCGATGGCGCAGCGGCTAGCGCGTTCGGCTTGCGATCTTGCCCACTAAGCAACTTTCGCAATGCCATGCCGGGTCGCCTGATGGGTGACCAATTAAAAACATCTCGAGCTCCTCCGTGCTTCGGAAGGCACGTTAAGCCGTTGGTCCCGGTTGTTGTCGTAAGATGGCAGTCGTTAAAACCCACCAACTCGCGTTGGGCCAGCGTGGTGGGTTATGGCCCAAAATCCCCACGTGCTATTGTTGGAAGATAGTTCACTATTGTTCACGTGGGAGGCCTTTGCCCAGCAGTGGGACGTTTATAGGCTGATGATGATGATAATGAAAACTGGTAAGTACCTTAATCGGGCAAAAAGAGTACAATATTAATTTGCGTTCTAATCGAAACAAAAATCCCAAAAAAAGGATCCATGTCCACTATAGGAGGTGCACTCGTCGTGGCACCATTCTCTACCTTGTGAATTGTGATCCAGTCCTCAGGGGCATCCAGGGGCATCAGGTACGTTTTTTCCAGTAGCAGTAATAGCAGCAGTTACTCTTTATTTTCTCAATTCTTTGTGTTATCCTTTTTCTTCTTTTGCTTTTCTTGTCCGGATGTTGAGGGTTTCGGATTTCTCGGAGCTTTCTTTTGTCCGGATAATGATGATTTTGTAGTGTTGACTTTTGCAAAAAGGGTAGTACCCGTTTTGAACATATATTTTGAGTATTAAACAGCATACAGACCATGCAGTCTATGGTTTCTACGTTCGCGGATGGGAAGCCATTTTCGCCAGCTGTTTCCGGTAGATAATCTGGAGATGTGATCATACTTGCGAAGACCATACCTAGATGAACTAATACAGCTGTTTAGAAGACGATCTAATTTGTTAATAAGGTCTTGATTGGCATCAGATAAACAAACATCTGCATAATCAAGGGCAGGCAGCACGAGAGCTTGAGCTAACATGATCTTGGTACAGGACGGGGAGAAAGTTTTTAATAATATTAATAATAAAATATACTTTAATTGCACACAAAAACATACACAGAAAAGAACATTTTTACGGCCTTATTGCTAACAAGCAATCTCTTCCAGGCAACCTTGGGTGATAAAAATATAAAAAGAAAGAATAGTAAAATGACTGCTAGAATAAGGAAATAAGAAAATAGGAATATAAGGTGTGTTGTTTAAAAACTAGATAGACAAGATAAGACAATAATTAAATTAATTAGCAAAAATAGATCATGCAATATTATATAATAGGAAATAAATAAAGCTATGAAGATATACTTAATAAATAACTCTGGACCTGACCCTTGAACGAATTCAACGTGCGTGCACTCCTGATGCTCTCTGGTAGTGCATTCCAAAGCCGGACAGCATGCACAGAAAAGGAGTAGGATAGGAAATCTGTGGAATGAAGAGGAGTTAGTTTTAAGTTTGTTAAGGGATCGTAGAGTACCAATCATTCGGTTAATTTGTAACAATTGTTTAAAAACATAGAGACAAAAAGGACTACATCTCCAGTGGCTACAGAACAATCTACAACCTCTGCTATTCTGACATTGCCTTAGTCGGAGTTTAGACAAATCGTCGTTCATTTTTGTAAGTATTGGGTACATATTTGACTATTTGATGACATAATGCGGTAACCAATGGTTAACCGAAATCTTCCATGTTTAAGCTAAACAGCTGATTACTGTACTTAAACAATGTATAATGCTTGGTGAACAGGCTGTTTAACAAAATATTGTTAAACAGCCGATTGTGACGTAAACAGCTGTTTAAAACTTAAACATCTATTGGTGAACTTAGGTCTTAGGTCGAGTGCGTCCTCCAGCGAGGGCAGCTACTTATTTATCACATTTGGAAGATAATATTTTAGGGTTATGTCTTTGACGTTTATGATAACTGCGCCTGGTTAAACCCACTGCAAGGGCGTTCGGGTGTTTTACAAGTCGCTTTTTGTATTTTTTTATAGAAGGCTGAATCTCCTCTTTTACAGTGTGTGTAATAAACCAGGGAACCTGAGCCATTTTCCTCAAGATTACATTCTGCATTATTTGCAATATAGCAATGTTTGAATTGCTAGCACTCCCTCAAAGTTGAATGCCTGTATTATCCATGGATAGCTTGCTGTCCCATCATCCAAAACATTCCTATGTCGTATTTTAAGTTCGTCTCTGTTTCTTTTAATATGGTAATTCCAGGTATTATGGTATTTTCCATATGAACGGAAGGGCACTTTGCTCTCTGAAGTGAAACTTTGAAAGTGACATGCACAGATTTAGTTGCCCTTGTTTTTATTTTCCATTTTTGCATCCACCTGGTAACTACGTCGAGCTCTTGTTGTAGTTGCTCTGTAACTACATTAGGGTCTTTATTGCTCGCCATTATTGCTGTGTCGGAGGCATGTGTATAAGCCATCATGACTTCCTCTACCTGTTGTAGGTCTGAGGTGTACACGATATACGATTGGTCACTCCTGCTTTTATTTTGTAGAATGTGGAGTTTAACTCTAATGCTTAACCTTGAATAATTCGCTCAGTTGGGTAAGATTTCAGCAGAATAAAATAACTGTGTGAAAGCCTTGTCTTTATTTTACAGAGGAGGCGCTCATGCCAGACCCTGTCATAAGCCTGCTGAATGTCCAAGAATGCAGATAAACAGTAGGTACTTTCTCCTTCAGCGATTTTCAAATTATTCCAACCACTGGGTACACTCGTTTGACGGTAGAGTGTTGCTGAAGCCAAATTAGTGGTTAGGGCTGTTGATATTATTCCTAATATTATTCCTTTCTAATAGAGGCATAATTCGGTGAAAATTTGTACAGACAGAGATTCGTTTCCACAGACTTTCGATAGAACGAGCAATAGGCTGATGGGTGATGGGTCTATACAAGATCGCTTGATTTCCAGGTTTCCCTGGTATATGTATCATAAGGATGCTAGTAAGGATGTAAGATACAAAAACTAAAAAAGGTCAATGTTGTAGATTACAAACAAACAAAAAAATAAAAATTACAAACAAAATGTTTCTTTTTGTATCAATTATTTTAAATGTTCGGTTTTGTTATTAAAATATTTTTAGAGAATGTTTCATACTGATATATTGTCTACATTTAATTATGATTGGAGAAAAATCTCAAGTGGGGGGTGATTTGTCGATAAAATTTATAGTAATAAATACCAATAAAGGCCCTGTCAGGGCCTTTAACAGGGCCGGTAACCAAACAGATTCTATAAATAAGCATTAGGTACTACAATAATAATGACAACGGCTAGTTTACGCAAAATAATTAAATCTGTTTACCTATCCAAAGAACCATCTAAGTTTACGAAAGACGTTTAGCTTTTACGTCTGTAACTCAAAACGCTAGCCTATATCTTGGTTAGTGGCCAACGACTTCCTATGGCTATAAATAAACATTTCTCGAAATTCGTATTATTTCAAAGTGGCCAGATGACCATCTGCGTCGTCGTATGAAACCCATTGACATTTCACAAATATAGTAACTTAGCAATTACAGTTAAAATTATTGGCACATTTCAACTCCTTAGAAGCAGGTCGAACGCTTCGAACCAATTGCTATTCGAAATTGATAGTTCTGTTTACTTCCACAAGAAACACAAAGTAAGCATACAAGAGTAGGTCCAATTAACGGCATGAGTACAGCAGGCGGAAATAATTTCGATCGTCTCTTCCCCCATCCATATGTCGAACGAACCTTCATTTACTTTGAAACCCTAAACGAGAAGCGAGGGGTCGAGAGTTCACAAAACTGCAATCATCCACCCTCGCCGAGCGCACGTGACGCGATGCGACGCCTGCACCACTTTTTATGGCTCCGATCGCCACCCACAACGGAATCTGTACCGAAACACCAGAGAACAGAGTTTAGTATCACTTACCATGGATTTCATAAGCTGCAGACTCTGCTAATATCGCATCTTATAAACCTTGTGGGAAGGACATAGTGTCGAAATTAGCCCGTTGTTTGGCTCATCGCTCATGAGGTCCACCTCACCGCGCAGCCGCGGAAGCGCCGCACGTCACACTAGCGTTAATCTCGAGTCCACAACTCGTATCGCTTACAATATTTTCATTACCTCAAGCATATTACAATCATGTGTAAGTTGAATGACCTTGTAAAGTTTCCATTAAGCTTGTCACGTGGTGTAACGAAATGATATTGTGATAGGAGAGCAGCATGTAGCTACGAGGTTGTTGGTGCGTGGCTATGTTCATCTCGTTCGGTTTGTTTATGTATTGAAGACAACAGATTGGTGCAGGCAGCCGGCTTCGGCGGCGCGTGACAGAAGCTCGCGCGTTTCAGTCTCGAGATATGAATGGAGCAAGCATGTAGTTCGCCTTCGATCTGTGCTGCGGATGATTGGCTGTGAACTGTGTGTGAAGTGTGCGGTGCAGTGTTGACGTTTTCGCGGAAATACGAACAGTGAACGCTAAATGTTGGTGCGGAGATATTGACCTGTTTTGTACACCCCCGGTAAGTTAATTCATTCAGAAAATAAGGTTAAATAAGTAGTTTTTATTATTAAGGAAAACAGTAGCAAGTATTTGGCATATTGCCTTACTGTCGTTTGTTTTTTGTTTATAAACAATTGAAGCTACATAATTTAAAATACTTAGGTAAGTTAGTAATTGTAATTTGATGCTTACCTTTTTTATAAGGTACTTAAGGTACTTACTTACTTAAATCATGTTTGATATTCCCTTTACTCGTTCCCATCCTGCTGCTTCAACTCCTATATGTAATACTATACGCGCCAACCACAACAACAACCACATAATAAAGCTCAGTTTGTTGCTGAAAGAGTGGGATGGAACCTGCAATGTAACCACATGAATCGAAAAGCAAGGAAATGGTAATGTATATATTTCCTGACGTTTTGAAGCCTTTAGTCTGTGCCCTGTGGTCATAAGGAGACTATTCTAAGTAGGTACTTACCTAAGTCGAAAGAGTTTTATGTCATTGTAAAGTGCTCGCGTAAAGTGTAGAATAACCAACGAAAATCATGAACTAGAATTAATTACCTATTTATTAGCCCATGGGTTCCTCCCAAGTAGTCTAGAATTACCTACAGTACCTAAACCTTTTTATTTTGGTTAAGATATCGTCGAACCCGTGGCTTCCTTTTCCTTGTTAGACCAACGTATGATAAGATAAGATAAGCTTAAGTTAAAAAAATGATAACTTGGAAACATAGTTTTCTAAAGTTTACGCGAACACAACACATTGAAATTAAATAATACACTTTTTGTGGATAAACTCGCGTCTTAACATCTTACTTTAAAAGAAAACATTTTCCCTGACTTTTCAAACCTTTTACAGAGTTCGTGGTCACAAGAAGACTAAGGTATTGGTAGTCTCATGATTATTTGTTACCTACGTGAATAATGTCAACTATGCTAGCATTAAATAAATAATCAATAGTATAGTAATTAAACGTGAGTTAATCATTACAAAATGTTTCATTTAAAAAAACAAGTTTGTTTTGTTTTCTAACAATTTAATCTTCGATCGTGATATTCATGATGATCAAAGAAATTAATACTTATTCGAAAATGTTTAATATACTTACTTAGGAAACTTTAATAAACAAAATAATATGCCTAATGGAAAAACCAAAGAACAATATGTTCTTGTCTTCTTTCATTTTTCGTGAACTCGAATCATTCGTTCATGTAACTAAATCACAAGAAACAATTGACCAATGGAACTCTACAGTATCAAATTTGGTCCATGACGTCATCTCATGATTCCCATGAAACAAATATCGTAAATTAGCTCCAATGTATGTATTGTAGTAACATAGTCCGTGTTAAGTGTTGTCTGTTCATATCTATTGCACCCAATTAACTCTCATTAACTTTAATTATTCGTTTATTTCAGTTTTGTTGAAGTACGCGCCAAAATGTGGGAGTGTTATTTATTATTCGTACCTATGTACGGTCCGCCAAATAATTAGTACTTACACTTACGTAGCTTTTTTTTTTAAATCTTTTTTTTTTGAGGGTTTTATCACGCAGTGATAATGCCACCCTCATAGTATATACTTAAGTATAATTAACTACATTCTACGCTTGACACCTATTGACACAATTTTTAAGAGCATCCTAGCATCCCGTGAGAGAGGGAAAGCTAAGATACTATTACATTTCCCTATTTCAAATACACTGTTATGCCTTGAAGTACAGTATTGTCTTCTCTCAGCCTCGTTCCGGACACATTCTATCAATATATGGTAAACGTCTTCAATTTTCCCGCACTCTGAACAGTTAGGGGATGTGACTTTTATAATCAGAAATGCAAAGGTGTTAAGAGGAATGTGACCAGATCGAATCCGTAACACAGTGACAATATCACTCCTTGACATATCTGCGCTCTCAAACCATAGGTGCCGTGGAAGGCTAGGTTGGATAGCTTTTATTTTAAATTTATGACTTTATAACATTCCAACGTTTGTTTTGTTAAAGCTGGGTTTTACTAATTTACATACTTACTTACATATAAACACGACTATTATCCCCGTACGGTTAGTCAGAGACTAGGCAATGAGGACAGCAAAAGCCGTCTCTGCCATAATCCACTTTTCACCAAATAGCGACTGCACATGTGCAGGTGGTGAGCCCATCGCCGCTCTTCACCGCTACGCGACACGGTTCTTATTAAGTTGTTGCTTTCACTATAATTTTAAGATATCTTAAAATGTATTTATCAATTTATTTCTATAAAGACATTTGAACTTAAATTATACAGAATGTCCCAAGATATATCCAAGCGGAAGCACAGAGGTAGAGCAGCTCTGGGGGTTTATATATACATGTATGTTCCTCGATTTGGAGTAGTTTTCGAACTATGAATTTTATTAATTATCAACGAAGACATTACTTGAAGAAATATATTTTGACTTTTATAAAAGTACTAGGTAGTTCTTGCAAACTAAATATTTCAATGTATTAAATACATAAAGAAGTTTCCCGGTTAGCCCTGAAATCTAAGTATATAGGGTGTAAGGTATATTAGGTTTATGTGGTAATCCCGCCACTGGGCAACTCTGAAATTGCAAAAAAAAGAAACAGATGTTCCACACATAGCTCAATTATTATCTGCAGTTTTGTATAAAACAGCTAAATTCGTAGAGATATAATAAACTTTCTTCGAATCTATTCTTAGCCGACTGTACCTACAATACAGCATACTGCATTAATTTTGTAGGTGCAACCTTGTACCTAATATTCTATTGTTAGGTACTTACTAATTCTGTTTTAATTTTAATGTGTACGAAGATACTTTAGAGTAATTTCTCTGCCAAGACCAATAATTTATAAAATATATCTTGTTATTATGTGTAAGTATTATTGGTGATGATGAAGTTACAAGTCCACCTGGCTAGCTACCACCACCATCCGGCGCCGGTGCCAGTAAACATACAAATATGTGTTGTTTATTCTTCCTTTACCTAAGTTAAGAATGGAGAACCAGATCGATCGCCGACACATCTTAAATTATTCTGGTATCACAAATGCCCATGGTTTGCATGGTGGCTTCCCGCTATACCATCATTCTGCTATTTTAAAACTTCCACAATATTGGCTCAGACCTCAGTAACCCGGTTTTACATTTGACCTACGAGGAAATTGTCAGAAACTGGCTGAGACACTATTGTTGTTCTAGATAGGAGGATCGAGGTCCTGATAAAAACTTTTACTTTAAAAATTTACGGGTCGCTAGTTAATATCAATTCTGTTAACCCGTTACTGAAACCCGTTCGGCTACCGATGATTTTGATATTGCTCCGGGGTTAGCTGCTATCTGATTCTCTTAGCTCTATACGGTTCCATAAGAAGACTTAACACGTCACGAACATAGGCGACGCTAATCCGTCGCCTAGGTGATACTTGTACTACGACCTATACAGCGCCGGTGTAACTTTAGCCCGCAATCAATCTTACGCAAACGGGCACCGACGTGCCAAATGGCGCAAGGATATGTACCCACCGGCTGTAAACACGCGTTATTAGGTACACGTCACTGTACGGTACGCTATTGAACTTTATTGACAGCCTCGTAAACTTCCAGTCCAGTTTATGTACTAAAGCACGGTCATCATCGAACAGAACAAACAGTCGCCTTTATCTAATTGACTGGAGCAAAATAGGAATAGGGAGATATTATACGAGTAACTTTCCCACTAAAGTACATTGCCTATTATGGCCTCTTTAGGGTTTCAAATCTCATGGAACATGCAATTACCTACTCTGTCTGTCGCTGTCACAAGGCACTTTTTCAGACACTACGTCATAGCGAGATTTTAACTAAACCCTATGAAGATCGATAGCGCAGCAGCCAGTGCGTTCATTGTAGTTAAGCATAGGCCGTCGTATTGGTGACTTTAGTATCTCGAGCTCCTCTTCTGTTTTGATTGCGGTGCTAATGATGTGTGACTCCCTGGCAGGCTACTTTAGCAGCATAAAAATAAAACACCATAATTAACAGCTGTCACTACAAGCGGGTTGATGTAGTGGACAACGAATAGGAACGTCATGAAGTCTATGATGATAGGATCGAGTTTGAAATGGAGTTTTTAGAACTTTTTCTGCAGGCTTTTCTCCGGGGTAAGGTCTGATAATCAGGCCGTATACTGGTTTACCATCAAAGTTTCCATAAAAATAAAACTTAAAGTTTGGCATCTGTAAAAATGCGATAGGGTATCCTGAAGAGTCTATCGCATTGACGAAAAGTGACATCATGAAGTGTTTGATGGTAGGAAGATCGAGTTTGAAATGGAGATTTACGCTGCGTACCTACATATTACGAGCCGGTGGCACCCACGGCCTTCGGGAACGGTTTTGGAGGGTCTGAAGTTTAATTAGATGGGTGGGGCGGCGAACACTACGCTCGCGTAGGGCGGATACGCCCATAAATTGTTGTCTTATGTCTAAGAGACGTTTCACTAAGCTTCCTTATGAGAGAGCCTTGAGCTAAGCGACATTGTTAAGGGCCGTTTTGATATTGTTGCGAAGTCAAGTCACCGGATGGGTGACCAATGTTTAATATAATGAGCTTTTCCGTTCTTTTTGCTTCCTTTGCGCTTTGTTGTCGTGAGATCTGTTAATAAAACGCTAAAATATAAAACATTAATCTGTAGATCTGTCAAAAATAAAACTCTCCAAAACGCATTGAGTGAGCGAGGTGGGTTATTATGACACTTGTCCTACCCACGTATGTTGTTCATGTGGGAAGGCCAGAGCCCAGCAGTGGGACGTCTAAATGCGGGTGATAAACTAGAAGAACTATTAGCAGCAGCAACGCGCTACATTTTAAAACTTTTTTTATAAGAGATAAAGCAAATGACATAATAAGAGAACACGAAACCACTCTTTTTTATTAATACGTCTACGTTATCCTTTTCTTCTGCTTTGCTTTGTTCGCTACACTACGAGATGGACAGCGGATCATTGAAAATATTTCAAACTATGGTCGTACCTGTCCTCTCAAAATATTTCGCCAGTTAAAAATACAATAAAAACGCCTAAATATAGTTTCCATTTCATTTTTTCACTGAGCCTCCCTCCTTTTTGTGGCTGACTTGCAACAAAACAGACTAATAACTTTTTTTTCTCTAAGAAAACTCTAGAGCGCTTTTATATTAGTTTTGTAGTCATGCTCATAACTTCTACATAGATAACATTTGCTCCGTGGATAAACAACAAATAGCCAATAATAGAGTTCCGACACAAATTCAAATCAAAACCATCTTCTAATTAAATTCAATCACCTCATGTAGAGGTCGTCACTTGAGAACAGCTCTTGCGCTTATTTATTTTTCGTTGTATTCGACGTAATTGTCAGGAGAAAGTTTATACTAATGATAGATTTTTTTTCTAAAATTCACGTTTACAAAATTAATGTTATTATTAGATGAAAAAAAGGTATAGGTAAGTATAATATTATAAGCATTACGGGATTTAGTGGTTTAGAATAGGTTTGTGCTACTATTATTTCTTTTAGTAGGCACTTAATCTAAATAATGCATGGAAAAGTCCTAAACAATAATAAAAGAAGATTATTGTTAATTTATTTTCGTATATTTTCTGGTATATCATCCACAATCACATCGAATAAGTTTTCTATAGGAGCTCTGAAATCTAAGGTAAGTACCCATCGCAACTTAGTTTCGAACCATTTGCTCCGAGGTATTTCCAACACCTCGCCTACTAAACATCACCATAACATTTTTCATACAATAATTTGGAATAGGCCGCCGTAGTAGTTATTGTTATAAAAATAGTTTTGTAGCAAAGTTTTTGTTTTTTGTTGTCTTACAAAAATATGCGCGTGTTAAGCTTGCGAGTGCGGGTGATATTGCCACCGCCAATTGTTAATGCAACGTTGCTAAGAAGACGATAGAGAGAAGTCTTTTTATATTGTTTTATAATAGTTATTTGTTTTTTTTTCTTTGGCTTGCATTTGACTACTATCTCACCTGATGATAAGTGATGATGTGGCCTGTGGTGGAAGATGCTTGCCTAGTACAAACCTGTTCACTCGTGATTTGAAGACCCCAATATTGTACCTGACCTGATAGGAAACACCGACTCTGGCAGGGAGTTCCACAGCTTTGTGGTAAGTACTAATGATGAAAGTAGACGCAAAGCGCTTCGTACGCATATGCGAAATCTCCACTGTGAATCTATGACTTCGCTCAGTTTGTCTGGTTGTCCTATGGCAGAAAGTAAGTAAATTTAAAAAGCGGAGTAGACAAACACATTTGTCCTCTAATCCTCTTTCTTATTTTATTGGTTGGTTCTACTCTTCCATTGTGAACAATCTAATTTCAGGAACACCTTGTATAATAATGACTATGCGCTTAAACATCATTCATTGTTTTAACTTCATAGACAGGTCGTATGCTTTCGCCAACCATATTTATTGAGACGATGCGGGCCAGCTTTAATGTCGGAGCTTAAACTCCTTCCAAAAGATAATTAGGCACATGAGTAATTATGACAACATTGTTAAAATTGAATACTTAAGCGATGCTCTGTGTGCTTTCCCTGTCGTTTAACATAAAGCTTCAGCTCTACTACGTTATACAGGGTGTTGTCGGCTTACCTACTCATAAAACTGTTTGCTCGCTGACTGCGCATGAAAGGACAGATTAGCAATTCAATAGCGCTCATACATACACATTTAAAATAGCAGACCGTTGCAAAAGTGTTATGGAAAAGTTGGAACTTTTTAATTTTTCTCATCGGCAATGTCGGCTTTTTAAATGTCGTATGTCTCCAGCGAAACTGAGCAATTCATCTAAGCTAATATTATGATAAGTAACTAAAGGAAGGTTTTTGTTTCACAATGTTTTTAGAGGAGTCTTCTTGTTTCGGTGAACCTCTGATTTGAATTCATTATGAAAAACGATAACCATTAAGAATTACGGTAACCAATTAACCATACAAGAAAATAACCAAACATGCATGCCATTAGCTTTTAGGTTATTTTATATTAGCGCTTGCAAAAATGGGGTTTTAATTTCAAGGCCAAAGTAGAATTCTAGTACTAAACAAAAATTGTACAAATAATCAAGCCAATGAGATTTGGCCATATAAAATTAGGACCAATAATTTTCGGCGAGTCAACTTAGCCCGTAGCCTTACTGCACGATGGTAACTACCCATAAGTACTTATTCAAAGATATTATACCATACCATGATTAAACGGTTAAACATGTCAACATTTTATAATAAAAAAAGGAATAATTCCATACACTATTTAATTTGAAAGCTCGCGATCCTAATCTGCGACCGTTATTATCTCAAGGACACCGTGATTGTCAACGGAATCGAAATTGAAATTCAAGAAAAGATTACGATAACTAGGGTCCGGTGGCTTTACGACCTGGCAATGACGTTGGTAACTGCCCACTCTTATCTGGCTGACCCAACCCTCTTCATCGTGAAGCTACATATTGTATAAATTGTCCGGACACTTACACTTGAACCGGACTTTACGGATTTTAAGGTCTAATAGGTAATTGTTGCTAAACTTTGATGTTACCCGCAAAAGGTTCTAAACGTTACCGCATTGTAGGTAAATGCGAGTAGATCCTTAATAGAAATCCTTAATAGAGATCCTTTATAAAATGTTTGTCAATGTAATTTCTAGATGTGCAATCCTCGCGTTAAAACAAAGTAAAATTAAAAATTTTATAAAACAAGAACGCAATTTCTTAGATAACTTTTACCTTAGGTTATGAGCACAGAACAGAACTTTTCTGTTCTATGATAATGAGGTGTATTTGATGAGTGTTGACTATATGTTTTCTGTAAGTAGTTAAAAAGCTACACATTGTAATGAAAAAAATATAATAAAAAGGTAAGTCGGCGATAAGCGATTTTCGGTTGTTTACCAAAATCTATTTGTATTGTAATCACAGTTTCTGCAAAGGGTCACAGGGCGGTTAAGGTCAATTAACAATACAACTAATTACTATACCCTTACTTTTATTAATTAGATTCTGCGTAATAGGTCAAGGATCATAAGACCGCCGGCGGTCGCGAAACAATTGATTTTCAATTGTGTTTGGTTTTATGGTGCTCAAGAGGTTTTCACAGTATCCTTAGTCTTAGAGTGTGAGTGCAAAGATTTGATTATAATATTACTGATGTAGTCCCAGTTACTGCAGACTTTTTACGTAAACTGATCGGCTAAGGTCAAAGAAAACATTTGTCTTTCGTCTGTAACAGTCTATTGGTTCTAACATAAAGGCCCTCTTCTCACGCTGATAATCGCAGACATCGTATAACAGGTTATTGCAAAGCCTTTGCTATGCCCGGGGAAACAGTAGGAAATAGTTAACAAAATGAGAATACTTAGAATACAACATTCTACTACGAGTATTACTGAAGTTCTTATTGCTGTAACAATGCTCAACTTCATATTATTTCTAGTGGTTTAAAAGTTTTTCATCATGAAGGAAAGGCAGACACAATCAAAATGTTATTGCGAGCATTCGAAAAGTATTGCGCTGAAGCGAGTCTAAAATATTATGTCATATCCCTTTTTGTTTTAATCTAAGTGTCATATCCTATTATGGGTAGTATACATACCTACAGGGTGTCCTAGAAATCAAAGTCAAGCCGGAAATGGGCAATAGGCCAAGTCGTGTTAGTTATTAGAAAAATTTAAAAAAAAATCTTGATCATATACTTCTTAAATTATAAGAATTTAAAAATAAATCCTAAAAATTTACACCCTGTGATGATCTTTCAAGTCCTGTGACTAAAATATTAACTTTTCGTTAGTTTTTTCTGTGATGTAAGCATGAATAACCCTTCTGTAAATTACAGTTAACGTTAAAACATATCTGTCTCAGTTTTAAATAAAATATTAGATTTGTGCCCAACATTGATTCAAAATAATTACCCAACCAATTTAACCGACCGTACTTTTAATAGTACATTATGATTAGGGTTCGGATTAATATGTAAATACATATTTTTAATTAAAATGGTTTTCGTTCTTAATTATATTTTCTGCATAAATTATGATATTTAGATCGAGAAAATTCAATTTTTATTTTCCATATTTTTCCATATTTTACAAGTAAATCCATATTTATCAAAAAAATATATCAATCTAACCATATTTTCATAATTTTACGTTAGATAAACCGTATTGGATAAAAACAAAGGATTTCATACCCTGAAAAAAATTTACAGCATGCTGTGCGGAACATTAGAAGGCAAAATAAAGATACCTATGCCGTACTCACTTGTAGAATTATGCAAATTTAAATATGCTCCAATCACATCCTGTGTTGTTGAAAGATCGTTCAGCAAGTACAAAGCATTGTTTCGTCCAAAGAGACAAAGTTTTAATTATGAAAATTTAAAGAAACACGTGATTCTATACTGCAATTCAAATAATAATGATACAGAAGCTGAGTAAAATTGTATTTTTTTATTTTTTGCAATAAACAGTCCTAAATTTCACAATATTGTTATTTTTTTAACACATAGTTTTGCCATATTTTAGTTTTTTAGTCCATATTATATGTACATATTTTTAAATTTTTAATACATAATTATCCGAGCCCTAATTATGATATAAGTGCGGTAAGCTGTAATTATCATAGCGCACGTGAGTCATACGACGTATTATATATAACATATTTGCGAGGAAAACACATTTTCTGAAAATGACTGCGTGTTTTTGTTGTTTTTCTAGTGTATAAATCTTTGGTAAGCCAACATGTATTTTTCTTTGGACTTAGATGGTAATAGGCTGTCAATAGCATTTTGTGCTTCACTTATTATTTCCGGTGGTGTAGACTGTAAATTTAGTTCTTCATTACTAAAACTAGACATATTTATTTTTAAACTTTCAAAGTAATAAGTATTGAACAAGAAGCCGCTGTTTGAATCGACAAAATATAGAGGTATGTAAAAGGTAGGAAGTCTTCCCATCTAATCCATTGGGTGTCGTAAATGGCGACTTACGGACTAAAGACTGAATATACATCCTACAGCATAGAGCGGCGATGCTCATCAAAAATAATACTACCAACCCCTTTCTTTCCTTGGGTGTCGTAAGAGGCGACTAACGGACTAAAGACTGCACATACATCCAACAGCATAGAACGGCGATGGACTCATCAAAATAATACTACCAACCCTTTTCTTCCCCTCGGTGTCGTAAAAGGCGACTAACGGACTAAAGACTACACGTACATCTAACAGCATAGAGCGGTGATGGGCTCTTCAAAATAATAATAGGTACCAACCCCTCTCTTCTCTTGGGTGTCGTAAAGGCGACTAACGGCCTAAAGGCTCACCATCTAAGCACTTGTGCAGACTGTGCAGTTGTTTCTTGCTGAAGCGTGGACTGTGTGTGCGTGGTCTGTGTTGTCCATAGATTCAAATTATTACTAATTTGACATTACCGCAATAGTGTGTTATAATTTATTTTACATTACCGCACTAGTGTGTAAAAAGCAACATTACGTTGCTGAAATCGGTGTAATAAGAGCCACTTTACGAGCAAATGTGTTATAAAAAAATGTAATACACTGTTTTGGAAAGTATCATCAAAAGATAGCGCGTTTAGTCTGCATTTGAAAATGGTATGACACTTAACTTACTCATTGCTACTTCTTAATTGAGAAACAAATCTAATATTTTATTTAAAACTGGGGCAGATATGTTTCAACTTTTAACTGTAATTTATAAAAGGGTTATTCATGCTTACATCACAGAAAAAAAATGACGAAAAGTTAATATTTGTAGTCACAGGACTTGAAAAATCATCACAGGGTGTAAATTTTTAGGATTGATTTTGAAATCCTTATAATTTGGGAAGTATATGACCAAGATTTTTTTTCATATTTTTCTTAAGTAACACAATTTAGCCATTATTATCCATTTCTTGACTTTGATTTCTGGGACACCCTGTATACATATAATCACGACTATTATCCCCGAAGGGATAGTCAGAAAGTGGGTAATGAGGACAGCTTTAAATTTTGCATTCACATGCTATATAGATAACGGATAAAATGTTTACTAGATAAAAATTAACCAGTCTCAGGAAGCTCGAGTGGGATTCGAACCCACGACCTTTGGATTACCGGTCCAATGATTTGGCCCGGTATAGTGTAATAGCGACTGCACATGTGCTCAGCGTGACAGCAGGTGGTGAGCCCATCGCCGCTCTATGCTGTTGGACGTATGTGCAGATTTTAGTCCGTCAGTCGTCTTATAGACAGGCAAGGGAGAGAGGGGATGGTAGTATTCTTTCATCGCTGCGCGCCACGGTTAGTAATTAGTATAGTAGAGTAGTAGTTAGTATGGGTAGCAATTTTGATAAATAAATAAATAATAAATAAATCTTTCCTACAATCACACCAATTATCTAGCCCAAGAGAAGCTTCGAAGAAACTCGTTAAATGGTTACTAGACAACGGATAAACATACTTAAAATACTTTTAAATACATACTTATTATACATAGAAAACACCCAGACCCGAGACAATTCAGAAAACAATAATTTCTAAATTGACCCGACCGGGGTTCGAACCCGGGACCTCAGAGATGGCGACACCATGAAAACCGGTGTACAAACCACTCGACCAAGGAGGTCGTCAAATAGTTTTGATATAATAACATATGAGCACAGCTGCCATAAAACCGGACACAATATAAATTCAATTGTTAGTAACCTCCAGGAGTTTTCGTGACAGATAAGGGGATACATAGTAAAATTAATTGGGTCAACGGTCAAGGATCATAAGACCGCCGGCGGTCGCGAAACAATTGTGTCCGGTTTTACGGTGCTCAAAGGGTTTCCGTCGGACATTTTTCTATTAAGTACTAATTTATTGTATTTTTTATTACCTAAGTAAGTATATGATTATTTTTACTGTTTTTTTTTATTATTAGCGATAGTTCAAATTGCGTGTCGCGTAGCAGCTCATTAAAAGAATACTACCTCCACCTCTCTTCCCTTGGGTGTCGTAAAAGGCGACTAACGGATTAAGGCTAGGTGTTAGTAAAAAATTAAAATAACACGTTCTTAGAATTACTTTTTGAAGTAGTAAATAGTAAAATTAAAATCTGCGAAAATTATGAAATATTGTTGAGGCTTTATTCTGTGAAATACACCCGATGGAAACACGATTTTATAAAGTTGGCTCGATAGAATAAATTCACAAAGTTACATATTTTTGTGTCATTTTATCTTAATTTCCAGGTTTTATTCTTAAAATAAGTGATTTGATATTATGAGTCATTTACTAAAATGAAGCTCGTAAATAACTCGCGTTATTATAACCGATGGTTTTTTATTTATTACATCTATCAATTTTTTAAAATATAAAACGCGATTATTCGCGCCGTTTCGCTGTTATACCCGTCCCTTACCGTTGTACCGTCGAGAGAACGAGAGGGAAGCGCTCGAAATACCTCCCCTTAAAGACTGTGCACTTATTACATCCAGCGTAGAGCGGCGATGGGCTCACCACCTGTCACGCTGAGCACACGTGCAGTTGCTATTTTGGTGAAACGTTGACAGAGGACCCTCATTGCCTAACTCTGACTAACCCTTCTGGGATAATAGTAGTCACGATATGTATGTATGTATGTACAAATTGCAAATTTCACATGCTTGACTACAGTACAGGAGACCAAATTAAAATAATTAAAGATTCTCCATGCTTCAGAACATACGATAAGCCGTTAGTCTTAAATGAAACCAACAAATCAGAAAAACTTACGAAGAAATTTTACTTGAAATTCGAAACCTAACCCCGAAAGAGGCCAGTTGAGGAAAGTTAAAATCATCTCAGGGCTTAGAATAATAACGCTATAGAAAGATAGTCTTCATACAAGCGCTCTGTCAAAAATGAAGCACTAAACCGATTCACACACGCGTGACGTGCGCGCATGGCCGTGATCTGCTGTCTCTTTCCAATTCTATGAATATGAAAGAGACAGCACTGCGGCAGCCGCTGCTACCGATGCTTTAACTTAGAGAATCACACTGCAGTACGTTTATATTTTGACCTAATTAACTACAAGATACTATAAAATACTGAAAGCTTACCTGTGAAAAGTGATGTTATTACACTTCTTTTGTTTTTCAGATGTGTTGTGACACAATTTAACTGCACAAACCGTCATTTTTTTTTGTTTTCGCGAGACACGTTCGGCGCGCTGTGACATTGAACACTACGGAGCGGTCCGGCGTTTGGTGCCATTTCTGGCTCCAATTAATGTGCTTCAAAATAGGCGCGCGAACTTGGTTTCTAAAGCGTTATTATTCTAAGTCACAGGGTGTAAATTTTTAGGATTGATTTTTAAATCCGTATAATTGGAGAAGTACATGACCAAGATTTTTTTTTTCATATTTTTTATTTTTTAATCTTAGCTGTCAGAAAATTGCCCATTATGTAGATACAGGGATATAACCACAGAGCAGAAGAATGTTTATAGGTACATACCTACATACGAGGGTTGTCCAATAAAAAGTAATAATGGCATATAAACTTCTTGAACAACAAAAAAGTAATTATACTGGCAGGTAAAGCCCAGACATTTGATAAAGTAAAAAAATAAAAATTATTGATTTTATTTTCTTATTTTAAAAATAGAAGTCATTTGTTTTTGTCGTGTCGGAGCTTAGTACGTCAATGGATAAAATTAAAATAAGCGCTATAATAAATTATCTCTGTAAAAAAAATTTACTACTGAGCAAGTAAATCTAGACTTGAATGAAACATTAGGGGGTTAATGCTCCTCCGTATTCTATACGGTTGCGCGGTGGTGTGCCGAATTAAGAGAGGAAGAACTTTAACTAAAGACGACCCGCGCTGACGCCCTACGACGGCAGTTACTAAACAAATGATAAAAAAAGTTGAAAAAATTGTTTTGGCAGATCGTTGTGTTACTGTTGACAACAGTCTATGACTTGGAAGAGGCTAACATAAGAAGAAGAAGAAGGCAAGAAGAAGAAGAAGACTAAAAAGTATAAGGCAATTCCATCCGCCGGTAAGATTATGGGCTCTCTTTTCTGGGACAGCCAGGGGATGATAATGATTAAATACCTCAATCATGGAGCCACTATTACGGAGGCCTTATACGCAGAACAAATAAAAAAGTGCGTCAGGAAATACGCGAAAATCGCCGCGGCAAACTTGCTAAAGTTGTGTTGTTTCACCAAGATAACACCTCCGCACACAAGTCCCGAGTTGCGATGACTGCTATCCAAGATGCTGGATTTGAATTGATGGAACATCCTCCATATTCACCTGACCTTGTGCCTAGTGATTTCTACCTGTTTCCGCGGTTAAAAGAACAACTGACAGGTCACAAATATGGCAATGATGAGGAAGCGATTGCCACCGTACATGATTTTTTAAGCGATCAAGATGAAGATTTTTTTCATAAAGGGTATCTTAGGATTAGAAAAACGATTACTTACCAAGTGTATAAACCTGAAAGGTGATTATGTCGAAAAATAAAATAACAATAAATAATATAACTGCTTCATACTCATTATCACTTTTTATTGAACACCCCTAGTATATCCAATATTAATTGATCATTCTTCTATAAACAGTAACATTTTACTTGTTTAATTTGTTTGGAGCTTCGTCGTCGGTCGTATGGGAAATTGGGTTTGGAAATCTGTCTATAGCTGTTCTGCGACAACAATAATCTGCGCTATTTCAATCTTCCCGTAACTTTGTACAGTCTAATAGGTCGTTACAATTTTATGTCCTACCTAGTTACGTTAGCCGTGACGCAACCGACGTCTAAATTAAGCTTTTATTTAATATGAAACCATTATTTTATTGATTTATTTACGGTTGAAAATGATACATCGCTGTTCCAATTTCATTTCATGGACACTAATATTGGAATAGCTTTTAAAATCAAAGCCAGACTAAGAATTCATGGATTCTAAAAATTTTATTGGTGGTTTGTGATAGTGACGCATACATTCTATCTTCCCTACCTAAATTGCTCTCAAAAAGTGTTTTTTTTTTAATGGGATTAATCATAGTGACTGCATCCTGTCTGATGGTAAGCAGCCGAAGCTGTTCAAAATAACGAGAGCGCTTCTCACCGTGAAACAAGCACGGTAACAAGCGCACCCATTCATGACGGCCTGCATAAATGCCGTTTCACGCCCCCCTTAAAAGACCCAGGCGGGACTTAAGTAGCTGGGAAACACATGCGCCGGCAAAGAATTCCAAAGCCGAATGGTCTTACATAGGAACGACTTGCCAATTTTTTTGGTACGAGTGCTGATATTCTGCACAGTATGATGGTGGTTCCTAAGACCAGCACGTGTAGTCCGGGAAAGGAAAGGAAAAGGCGGGATTAGTTCAAAAAGTTTTTCAGAACACTCTCCGTAGTAGCTCCGGTAGAAGACACTGAGAGAAGCAATGTCTCTACGCAGCTGGAGGTCCTCAAGAGAGGTTGTAACCTCAGCATCTCCAATAATGCGTACGGTTTGCCTTTACAGTCTATCACGTGCATCGATAAGGTATTTAGCGGAGCTGTCCCATAGATGGGAACAATACTTCACACTCGATCGCACCTGAGTCTTGTACAGCAAACAGCGCTGCTCGGGAGTGAAAAACCTCATCACCTTATTGAGAATACCCAGTTCGGGAGGTAGTTAAAATAACACTCTCGATGTAGCATTTTGGATTCAGTTCCTGGCCGATGTCCATGCCAAGAATGCTGAGGTCCACTGAAATGGGTAACGTAGTGTTCTGATAAAAGAGGGAGGAGTAAGTAAGAGAAAGCACATACCTGGGTTTTGCTGGCATCAAACCCGACCAGGTTTTCAGTACCGCTCATGCAACGTACTGTCATCCGCATAACAATGATTATTGCCCAAGGACTACATGTCATTGATATGCAGAAGAAATAGAGTAGGTGAGAGCACAGAACCCCGCGGCACTGATTTTGTAGAACTCGGAGAAACTACGCTCACAAAGGACACGAAGCTTCCGCTCTTCTATAAAGTCTGCAACCCAGGCGCACAAACAGGGCGGCACACCGAAGGCCAGCAACTTGGAAAGAAGGGAACGATGCCACACTCTATCGAAAGTTTTGGTGACATCAAGGCTAACTGCCAGGGATTCGCCATGCTTGTACATAGCTTCACCCCATGCGTGAGTAACGTAGGTACGCTAGAAGATCACGTTGGTCGCTTAGGTCTTAACCCTAGAATACTAATGTTAGTCAATTCGACGTACACTGCACCCACATCTTGCTGTCTCTTTCTAATGAATGCGCCGCGCGACTTGATCGTTTGTGACAACTCACGGACGGACGTTTTAGGGAGTGACGGTGTCGAGCCGGTAATAATTGGTTGGTGCCATTTTGGAAATAATTGGTTTTTGTTAGTCGATATGACTAATGATTAGTATTTATGTAACTTTTGCGGAAAACGTCTTTGTGATATTATCGTGAATTATTCGCTTGTTTATCGTATTTTGTTTAATTTAAGATTAAAAATGACTTCTTCACGACCCAGTAATAAACGTAATTATACGGACGAAGAGTTGGCGAGATATTTGAATGATGAGGACAGTGATGGTGATGTGGAATATGCTGGAAGTGAGACAGAGGTCAAGTTAGAGATCGAGCAGCTGGAACAAACGGATGAAGAAGAAGATAGGCCAACTGAGGTAATATCATCCAATGTATCTAACCTAGATTCATCTATAATATCCGAGGAGACTTCGACAACCCAGGAGAGAACACCTCAGGAGAGTACAGCCCAGGAGAATAACAATTCTTCTCTTCGTTCAAATATCATCCCCTTTTCTCAGAGAGTTTTACGCGGGAGAAATAGGCATGTTTGGTCTACCGTAAGGCCCCAGTCCAATAGAACTTCAAGCTCTAATATTGTACATATCGTCGGCTAAAAGTGTTAAACTGCTAACTCCATTTTTACGTAAATTTAAATTATGCTACCGTTAGAAAGAGAAAGAAAATGCCTTTCAACCCGTAAAGATGATAAATATCTCTGAATAAAACCAACGTGTCAAAACCAATGCAATCAAAACTGCTAAGTACAAAATTTAAAAGTTCGCGCGTAAAAAATGACAACTCCGCCATTTTGTTCGTGCGTCGGAGCTGGTGCAAAGTGTTGCGACATTTTCTTGTGAAATTAATAGTTTTTTGTGTTTAAACTTGTTTCTGCAATTGATTTTACACACAGTAAGTCCTTAGACACATTGTTTCATAAGTGATATCTAATAAACCTTTTGTTTTGGCAAGTAATTTACTTTTTTACGTGGATACTTGCATGAGTGGAGTTGGCAGCTTTTATTTATTTTTACTTGAATACTAAAGCTAAAGTTTTTGAGGAGATAGCATGTTTTACTTTTCATTTCCTTGTAATTGTGGTGATGTTGATATTATGAAATTCATTTATTATTTAATATTGAGAAGTTCGATGGCGCAGCGGCTAACGCGTTCGGCTTGCGAACTTGCCCGTTCAGCAACTTTCGCAATGCCTGGTCGCTGGATGGGTGACCAAATTTAAAACATCTCGAGCTCCTCCGTGCTTCGGAAGGCACGTTAAGCCGTTGGTCCCGGTTGTTGTCGTAAGATGACAGTCGTTAAAACCCACCAACCCGCATTGGGCCAGCGTGGTGGGTTATGGCCCAATATCCCCTCGTGCATTGTCCACGTGGGAGGCCTGTGCCCAGCAGTGGGACGTTTATAGGCTGATGATGATATAATATTACTAAAATTTTGATGTTACCTAAGTACCTTTCTTAATAAATATTCAGTTTTTTTTGGTCTGCCAGTTTTGTTTTACAAAGCATTATAGGTATGGATTTGTTACAGCCACATGGGTTTGTCACTATTTATTGGCTTATGACACTACAGTGTTATTGATATGGTACATACATCGTTAGCTTGGTTATTGGGATTAGCTTTTTTTATTTTGTTTCAGATGAGCGAAAGCTATAATCCCATAAGTAATTTAAAATGCTTCCGCGGTAAACGCATTGTTGAGATGTGTATAAGTACCACAACACCAGTTTTAGACAATACCGCTTCTTTAACAATGGCTTCAAATATTGTATCTTCCGCATCTTTCTGAACTAAACAAGCTTCTGAAAACTCGCTTTCAATAAACCTGGATCTTAACGAACCTGGCATCTCATCTCCCACTTCACATAGCACCATAGACCCTGACTCAAATATTATAATTTTGGATACCAACAGTTATAATGACATCAACATGAGTGTATACAATGATAATGACACTTTATTAAACATAAACGATTTACCTGTGTTGATCGAATTATCACCAGTCATTGAAGCTAATAATGTTCCTACTGCGAATCCTGAAGGTGGCATTTCCAATTTAGAACTATTCTTTGCTACTGTAAATTCTGAAATACTGGATAGCTATAATCCTACACCGATCAAAGATATATCACTGAATGATGTATCATACCAGCAATCTGTGAACTTGAACAAACGTGACATTTATGATGTCCAATCACCAAATATTTTAAAAGATATAACGCTAAATACAAATTTGCCACTAGTTCCATATTCTAATTTATCAGATTCGGATACTGAGTTACCATTAAAAAGTAAAACAAGAAACAAAAAAACTAAAGTTTATCGCAAAAACTGGTTTGCAGAAAGAAACAAGACACAAAGAGAATCTGGTTCAAAATACTATGGAAGAGTAAAGAAAGATGCAAAGTGGGTTTACGAAGTAGAGAAAGAACCAAGATGTATAAAAAATAGATGCAAATGTAAAGGATCAAAATTTATTAAATGTGACAAAATCAACGAAAAACAAAGAGAAGAAATTTTCAAAAAGTTCTGGAAGAAGTTAAACTGGGGTGAAAAGAAATATATACATTGATGAACACGTAAAATGTTTTCCGGTTAAACGACAAAGAGACAGGAAAAATGTCGAAGAATCGCGTCGGACACAATCATTGCTTTACTACTTACCAGATGAAAATGAAGGACCCAAATTAAGGGTTTGTAAGACTATGTTTCTGAACACTTTAAACATATACGCAGAATGACCATCCTTGGATGGAAAAAAAAGATGAACGATAACTGTCGGCCCAGTGAGCAACGTGTTGCGACCCACAATGTTGCAAGGTTTAATGAAAGGCAAGAAAATCTGTCAGCATTCTTCGATGCTGTACCTAAGATGGAATCGCACTATTGTCGTGCCTCCACTACAAGAAATTATTTGTTACCTGAGTGGCAGTCCAAAAAAGCTTTATACAACTTCTATGTGTCAAACTGGGCTGTTACTCATCATGTAGAACCGCTATCGACAACCGCATTTTTTAAGATAATGGAAGACCAAAGTATTTCACTTTTTCGCCCAAAGAAAGATGAGTGCGAGAAATGTGCTTCGTACAAATCAGGTAATTTAGGTGAAGAAGAATATCGTTTACACATTTTGAAGAAAGAAGAAGCCAGGAAAGAAAAAGACAAAGATAAAAATGATGCATCATGCATTGTGATAGCGGCAGATGTACAAGCTGTATTGCTTTGACCTGTTTCCAAAATAAGTACACTGTATTACAAAACTAAGCTCTGCGTGCACAATTTATGCTTCAAAAACTTAAAAAGCAACAAAACAGATGCCTTTTCTTATGTTTGGAATGAAAGTGAGGGAGGCGTAAATGCCGAAGAATTTGCTTCCATTTGGGTATGTTTTTTGGAACTTAAGATAGCGCCCCTTTTGACGTCAGAATATAATCGGATTATTATTTACACAGATGGTTGTGGCTATCAAAACAGAAATGCAGTCATGTCAAATGCATTGCTTAATTTTGCTGTAAAACATAATGTGTACATAGAACAAAAGTACCTTGAAGTAGGGCATACTCAAATGGAAGTAGACTCGATGCATTCAGCGATAGAGAGGAATCTTAAAAACAAAGTTATTAGTGTGCCAGCAGACTACATAAATATTATAAAAAACGCGCGCAAAGAGCCTTACAATGTGGAATACTTATCTCACGGATTTTTCAAAAAGTTTGATTGTGTTCAAGCCTATAAAAGCATCAGACCAGGACGATCAGTTGGAGATGCTAAAGTAAACGATATTCGTGCAATACAGTACAGTGCCACTGGAGAAATATATTACAAATTAAGATTTGGTGATGATTGGACGGAAGTGCCTCAAAGAAAAGCCGCTGTAAACAATATTTCTCTTTCTGAATTACCAAATTTGCATGAAAATCGTTTACCAATTAAGGCAAGAAAATATCACGACTTACAACTAATTAAAATAGTTCTACCTATTGACTACCACGAATTTTATGACAATCTGCCACACTAAGGATTAAGATTAAGGTCAACCTGTTTTTTTATGTTACGAATAAACATTTGCAATAATATTATAAAAATTAATTAAACTTTTGATTATTTCAATACCTACCTACTTAGATATAAATTATGATACCTCCATTTTAAGTTTCAACTAATTTGAAAAATATAGAAATTAATTCTGCTAACTCCGTTTTTTCACTGTAATTTCACCAGAAGACAATTAATTGTTGAAAATCAACCAAAAACAAACAAAGTATAATAATATCTACGAACGGGACTTTTAGTTTCTAATTTGTAGTTCTAAAACAAAAAAAACAAGTTTTAACCATCTACTGAAAATTCATTAAAATTGAGTTAGCAGTTTAACACTTTTAGCCGACGATATATGAAAGATGAAAAAATTGCATACAGCTCTTGTTAATCCTTACATGGAGAGACGTCTAACTAAGCCGATATTGCATAAAAAATTAAGAGCTAACATTTAAGCCTTGGTTCCAGATAGTTCAGAAAAAAGTAGCACTAGTTCTAATGAAGCTTCTGAATTGAAAAAAAAGGAAGATTTGTAGCTATTGTCCGTATAAAAACATCGCATGACCAAATCTATGTGCTCAAAGTGCACCAAAAATATATGTGGCGAACATAAAGTTGAAATATGTGTCAACTGCAATAAAAACTAATAATATTTTTTATGTAAGTAATCATAAAACACTGTTATATAATATTTCAGTCTATTTAGAGAAGGTTAAAGTTTTTTATACATTTTTTTAAAGTTAATGAGACTGATGTTGGGATCTCACTAAACTAATTCATAAACACTTTAACTGTGTTGATTATACTTAATAAATACTTTAAACTAACTTTATTATTTATTTTAAATAAGAGAAAATAAACCAATAATTCACATAAGATATAATATTATATGTATTTATACTATAAAACTATTATTGGGTAGGTTTATAAAGGTGTTAGTCGAAACGACTAATAATAAGTATTTCCGTATAAAAAATATGATTAGTATTCTAGGGTTAACTAACCCATAATGGCGACCATGGAGCAGCGAGTGATCCTCTAGGTAGTGAATGAGCTGAGAATTAATTATCCGCTCTACCTTGCACAGATGTTTTATGCCAACTTTATTTTTTAGTAACGATCAACTCAGACCGATGATCATGATGGATTCGTCGTTGGAACGAAGAAAATTCATTACTTCTACTGAACCGCTGCAGCCATGTTTTTAGAAGCTTGCCTATCCCCCTCTCCCAGGGCTAATTCAGGTGGGTGAGTTACAGGGCAATACTCAGCATAACCTCAGTACTCTTCAACACACTTATCATGTAGACAACGCGGGATAGTGCGAACACGCAACCGAGATGCCCGCTTGCAATGGGCACCAGCTTTACTAAGACTCCTTGTCAAGGCGATGCCTTATGATAATGACACCCACCCCAGCCAGACCATCATAACTGTCAAAGTATTTTGATAAGTCTTACCACTAGGCCGCCGCGCCAGTTTTATTACCGCTCGACCACAATTCATTACGTTCTTTATGATACCGTTGTCTAAAACTGCTGTAGCATAACGCGCAATGAGCAACAAATCCACTTGACGAGTCGTAAGACGATTGATACCGTAGTCAAGGCTTTAGGAGAGGCAAAAAGCTGCTGTAACGCGTAGTTACCACGTAGTAAACCGTGTAAATACCCGCTGCTTACAAAAACCTAAACAGTCCTACCTTAACACAATGCAATGCGCTCTACAATAATGTAAAAAATCTGTCCAGTTAAAACATATGCGGCGGTGAAATCGAGTTTCACCCACCCCACAATTGTCGACCTCCCCTCGGCTCGTCTTTGTTATCAGGAGATTAACATTTTTCTGACAGTTGTTGTATTCCCCACGTCTGTAGTGAAGCGTGCTATATCGCTCTGAGTTACGACTAGCCCCCATATCATCAAAGTTTGACCATTAAAGTAATGGTGCGCCCAAAATTAAAATTTATGGCCGGCTGATAATGTATGTACGTTTCTGACAACGTTTTGTTTTTTAATCGTCTCCCGCATATTGCTTTGTATTTGCTTCTTAACTAAAGGTAATTAATTTTTAATAGGTTATGATTTTTTCCAAATCAGCAATGACAAAATGTTAATGTAATCAAAGTATTTTTGATTTGCGCGATGATTTTCGCCAGATGGAAAAAAGTAATGCTACTTAGACGACTTTTTGTAAATAAAATAAAGAGGCAAACGAGCAAGCGGGTCACCTGATGGAAAGTAATCACCGCCGCCCATAGACACCCGCAAAACCAGAGGAATCGCAGGCGCGTTGCCGGCCTTTAAGTAAGGAATAGGCTCGTTTCTTGAAGATCTCTAAGGGTGGATTCGACCAAACTGGAATAAGACTTACTCCGAGATTAGTCTAAACGAATTCGGCGTTTAATCTAGGTATAACACCTTATTCAAGTTTGGTCGAATCCACCCTAAGTCGTAACGGTCCGGAAATACCGTCGCTGAGAGCTGGTATGTTACACCGATACGTTATATTGTGAATTAAAATCGCCGTTTTTAGTAAATGGCTCTTTGTTGATACACTAAATAATGCTCGCAACTTCCAAATTCACCGTTTGATATTGGTACCTAATACTCTGGCGAGTCGCAATTAGACTAAAAGTACATGACAATGTTGACTATAAAACGTGTGTTACAGATTTCCAATTCATTATTTATAATGTTGCCATAAAGTTATCTTTATTGCTACTTAAATGCAAAGCTAAAGCTTTGAGTTACGTAGCACGCGAACCCGTTAATTTTTTCTACAATAAAGCTTACTTGAAACATTTTACAGTAAAAAGGTGCGATTATGGTATCCTACCATCTGACATTTATTTATTGCACGAACTTGCCTTTCTCAAAGTATTAAAGTGTAATAGCTTTACAAACATTAAGCAGGCAAGGGATTCGGAAATATGAAACGAATAGGTACCACAGCTACACCTTATTTGTAGGGATTATATTATTCATTTAGAAAAGGTCATCAATTCAGGGTCAAATATTGGATATTTGTTTTACGAGTAATATCTACTCAGGAACACAATATTTGGCACCGAAATAAATCACGTACCCTCTTTGGTGAGGTCAAATCTCATGGGCTTACGTAGGTGTCTGAAGTAGCAAACAGAAATTGGTTGTATGACGTGACGAGATCCCGAAATGGCTTCGAACTGGTTAGGTATCTATAGTCAAGTAACTACTTACGAAAGAAATGGCATGTTTCAATATTCTTTTTTCCATAGGCTAAGTTAATTTATAATAATCAATTTGTCAATTAATTCATTAGTATACTACATATTTAGTATAATAAACAACTTTATTTTATGGGGCACTAGTATATGCATGTTACATGCAAATTGCTGTAATAATCATTAATTAATTTGATCACGCGAGTAGGGTAATATAATCTCTAAAACTCTGAAGCCATGTGGTTGTGGCCAACAAAATGCAGAGTGCTGAGTGCTGACTTAAGGCCAATTTCACCGTCCCAAATAGAAACCGAGCTTAGTAAAACCTGGTTCCGACTAATAGAGTTCAAAACTTAGTCTTGATCGCGGTTTACGTCACACCGATTTCACCGGCTTGGTTTTGATCCCGTTTAGTAAAACTTAGTTTAGCTTTGACAAAGAATGAATGAATGAATTACATGTCATCATCTAAACGTTTTTTTTATTCTGGTAAGTTAAATGAATTGCGTTCAAAGTGTTGCAATTAAAAAAAATGTTCCTTTATAAATAAATTAAAAGTTATTAATTCAAATCACGTTAGTTAGTTATATAAAATATTTTGATTAAAAATTTCAAAACATATATCTCGTGAAACATGGTTTAGTAAATTATTAAAACTACTAATTTATGGGGACTTTCATCAAAATTTTCGTCAAAAGCTAGTGCCAGGGCTCTTTTCATCTTTGTTTTAGAGTCAAATATAACTAACAAGAAGTTTATTTCTTTCTTTAAAAGTAAAAAAACAGGCATATACTCCACACAATTATGACAATGTCAGTCAAACAGCTCTGAAACAAGACTTATTGGCGGAAAAATGAAGCGTCTGCAGTTCTGCAGTTTCGTTTTACTTTCTAAATTTTGTGTTTTGTCTAATATTAATGTCAAATACTTAATGGTGGTTTAATAACAGTGCATATGTGTTGGCAAATAAAACAAAAGAGTGCAACATCACTTTTAAAATTCTCTCAATAAATCCGTGTGAGATCTCAGTAAAATCCCACATCTTTACTAACACTCAAGGGGTTTGGGGAATATCATTTACCATAGTATATTCATTATCACTTTCACGTTCATATTATCATTCATTTCATTATCATCCACTAAATGCAAAGAAAAAAAAGAAATAAAATCTAATGATACCATACTGCCTAGGCAGTATGGTATCTGACCTTTGCAAGGAACAAATAATAAAAAAGCTCTCTTATACGAGTTTAGTTATGATAAACGTCGAAAATCGGCCGTTCAGAAACGGAAGTAACGGAACCAAGTTCAACTTGAACGACGTTTAGTTTATGCCGGTGAAACGCAAACGTGAGAGCGGCACTCAGATCAGCGCGTAATCTGAATTTAACTCGAAATGATCGCGTTTAATTTCAGCGGTAAAATCGGTCCTTAATTATCATTACTATTTGATCGAGTTAAAAATAATTGCATGTTGTATGGGACAGATGCAACGCTATTTCTGACCAATTTGCGAAATCAACTAGTCGAGCTGCGGCTCATAATTTAAAAAATACTACCAGTACCAACCCATCTCTTACCTTGGGTGTCGTTAAAGACGTCCCTAAGGCTGTGCACTACTTTTGCGGTCCTCATTACTTAGTCTCTAGCCCTTTGAGGATGTCGTTAGTGTATGAATGTTACTAGCCGCAGGTGGCGTTACTTTGATCGATCGATATTGTAACTAACTGGATCGCACAGTAAAACAATTTCGCACTACTTACCTATTCTGAAGATATTTTTACGGGGTTATGTCATGATGACCTATCAACTCTGCGTGACTCCGCCGATATGTCACGCTTATTTAAAATAATGAATGAGTCATAACGTAAGTCCCTGTGTGTGTCATCCAGATTTCAACAGGTTGTGAAATTTATGAATTGCACCTTATCTAACTTAACATAATTTCAATATGAATGCATCATGGGTTAATAAAAGTAAATTACAATTAAGATTTGTTTGGTACGTTAATTGGTACGTTTGTAGCAACCCTAATGGACGCTGACATCGCGCTTTAATCGCGTCGGCGGCGTTGCAATTAGCTATCGGTTAAACTGGAGCTTTGTAAATTATTTTCTGGGATTGTTTTTGTACGTTACAATTATTTAATTACATCATTTTTGATTTGTATTTTTTTGCTATACTTAGTCTTAATATTTAAAAAATCATAACTTATTAAAAACTGAATGTATTATTTAGTAGTAAAGCTGTATGCACATTGGATCGATTATTTCTATGGTTCGATTTTCTTTCTATCATTGGAGTGGCTTTTCGTTCGTCTAAATTAGTAACGCCATTCTGGGCCTTTTCACCATAACTAATAATAAGTACTTTGGCAAAATCCTCAAACCTTACGTGAATTTATGACGTTATATTGAATATGAAACAGGTGAAGCCGCATGCGGATACTAGTTTACAATAGGACACAATATAGATAGTGCCAATGGGTACCTATACTAAATGGAATACCATGGTATCCGACATAAAGAGGAGGGTTGGATAACTGACCTAGCACATTGGGCGTACCTTCATGTAGGCACGATATGAGGTGCAGGTCAGGGAGTAATGGATGGGGCCATTTTGCTTTATCATTTCCAACGTATAATTATGTTTATAATTCAGTATGACGGCGTACAAAATAAGTTGAAATGGGGGTTCGCCACAAAGGATGGGCTAAATAGTATGAGGCTTTAGTAGAAAGGTGTAAGTAGACGCTAAAATACAAAAAAGTAAGTACTTAAAGTTAAAGTAACTATTTGGTATTGGCTCATGGTATGACTGAAAAGTAAGAGTAGTCTCTTACTTTAAGATACTCTCTTACTAGACTTAAGCAAAATTAAAAAAGCATTTTAAAATTCTAGTCTAGGATCTACTTACACCTCATAATTGTCCGCATATTAATGCAGACATATTTAATAGGTCAAGGATCATAAGACCGCCGGCGGTCGCGAAACAATTGATTTTCAATTGTGTCTGGTTTTACGATCCTCAATGGGTTAATGTAGAGAATTAAATATATCTTACATTTTAAACAACAACAACATTTATTATAAGTATTTTTTTAATTATTTCTTTGATGTTCATCATTCGTTTTACTTGTATTCGCTATGCCATCCCTCTATTCAATAGAAATTTGATGTTTTTTAAACTTTGTAAGGCATCATTCAATTCAATTTGAATTATTGAATTTCATTGAACCGAAATGAAACCGAATTGAACCGAATAGAAGTTTCGGCGCAGACATTTGAAACCGCTCTCCAGTTTCCCGAATTGTTTTCCGTTCTCTCCGTCAGCCGCCAGTAAAAAGGAAACGCCATTTTGCAATTGCGAGGCAATTTGCTAATTGGCTTATCAAATTGATCTGAGCATGTGTGGCTTTAAATTAAATCGGTTAATTGATGCGATTATGAGCTGAGCTGCAGGAAACAGCTGTTTCGTGATCATTCATTTTGTACTTATTCTGTTAACCCTTTAACTACCTCTTAGTCCCCTGTCCATCACGAAGACTCCTAGAGGTAGCTAACAATTGAACTTCTATAGTTCTGGTATTACGACAGCTGAGTTCATAAGTTACATTATGTTGATCTGATGTACTTAGCTACTTACCTTCCATGGTCATCATCCAATCGGATGAGGTATCTTAGCTTAAGCACGCCTTTTGGAAATAAGTACCTTGTGAATAATTACCTCCGAGGGGAGAGGACATTCGTTCAGTAATCAGTTAATAGGTCAAGGATCATAATTCAAATTCAAAATATATTTATTCAATAAATTCAATTAATAAGTACCTACTTTATTTACTTACTTACTCCGCTGGCTCAGCGACCCGAAGTGGATCTTGGCCTCCGACACGAGATGACGCCACTGCTCCCTGTCTTGTGCAGCCTCTTGCACGTTGATAGGCCCCAGCAGCTCGAATACGTCCCTGGCTACCACATCCTTCCAGCGGTACTTAGGGCGTCCGACCGGCCTTCTCCCACATGGCACTCCCACGTACGCGCGCTTCACCGCTCGATCCACCTCCATGCGTTCAACGTGGCCCAGCCAGCGGAGTCTGTGTGACTTCGTTTCTCCCATGATATTGGGCTGCGCCACAAGTTCTTCGACCTCGCAGTTCTTCCGGATTCTCCAGCTGCCATCCTCCCTTCTCGTCGGTCCCAAAATCCTCCGCCATATCTTCCTCTCGCTTACTAGGAGTTTATTTTCTTCTCTCAGCGTGAGCGTCCAGGTTTCACAGCCGTGGACTAAGATTGGACGTATAACCGTCTTGTAAATGCGGATCTTAGTGGCTCTGCTTAGAAGCCCGGACGCCAGTACTGAGTAAAGGGCAGCGCTGCATTGTAAAGCATTTTGTATTCGGATGTCGATCTCCTGCTCTCTTGTATGAGTATCGGTAATCGTACAACCGAGGTATTTGAATGTCGCGACGCCTTTGTAGTTTGCTTCTCCCACGCAAAGATGTTCTTTTGGGTTTCTGGTGTTCCTGTATCTCCTCATGTGAAGGTACTCTGTGTTTTCGCGGTTTATTTTTAAGACCCACTTTGGCCGCCTCCTCTTCCACTACTCTTGCCATCATTCGAACCTGTTTGTCTGTCTCGCCCATTAAGGCCAGGTCATCTGCATAGCCGATCACACTATGCTGTCCATTTAGTTGTATCCCTGCGTCGGTCATTAGGACTTTGCGCACCACGTGCTCTAATACTAAATTAAACAGCATAGGGGAAAGCGCATCGCCCTGTTTGAGGCCAGTTATTACAGCGAATTCGTCAGTCAGTTCGCCCTCCACTCTGACCCTCATGCTACTCTCATTCGTGGCTACCTTGATCATCCGGACCAGCTTTTCAGGTATCTTGAACTCCCGAAGAACTATGTAGAGTGTCTCCCTATCTACGCTGTCTTATGCCTTGGCAAAGTCCACGAAAAGTAAGTGCACGTCCTGCGCATACTCCCATCTTTTTTCATAATTTGTTTGAGCAGGAAAATCTGGTCTATAGTATTGCGGTTTCTACGGAATCCACATTGGTAGTCTCCCAGGATGTCTTCTGCATACTTCTCTAATCTCGCGAGGAGAACATATGAGAGAATCTTGTACGCAGTTGGCAGTAACGCTATCCCTCTGTAGTTGGAGCACTTCTTTCTACAACCCTTTTTGTGTATCGGGCAAATAATGGCAACATTCCATTCAGACGGCTGTTGCTCTGTTTCCCATATTTTCAATATAAGCTTGTAAACTCGTTTCCGAATATCCTCTCCACAGATTTTCCAGATCTCGCCAGGTATTCCATCCACCCCAGGTGACTTGTTATTTTTAAGCCTCATTATGGCTCGTTCTACCTCGTGTTCGCTGGGTGATGTAATTTCCTCGCTATTTGGCTCTTCAGCGTCAAAGTCTACTTACTAGCTGTTCTGGTGGAAGACAATTGAGCAGATTTTGAAAATACTCTTTCCATAAACATTTCCGTTCCGTTTCATCCGTCACCAGATTGCCTTCTCCATCTTCAAGGAATGGTTGTGTGGGATCTCCTGGTAAAACTTACGGGTCTCGTTTGATCGAATCCAAGACCCCTTCCAAGTGGGTCCTCTTGGCGCGTTTTATAGTGCTTCTAGCCAAACACCTCTGGACTTCATATTGGTCTTTCCATCTATCACTTTGCTCTGCTAAGATCTTGTATTTTCGCTTTTCTTGTATGACCTTGTTACACTCATCTGTCCACCACCGCCTCCGTGGCCTTTTATTTCGTTTTCCAAAGGTCTCCAGAGAGGTTTTCTTTATCGTGTCTCTTACTTGCTCCCATTCCGCGTCCACTCTTTCGTCCAAGCCCATTAAACCGGTTTTTCAAAGTGATGTTAAACTTTTCACAGAGTTCTGTGCTCTTTAGTGCTTCTATGTTTATAAGGTCGTCTTTGTTACCATGCTTTCTTTTGTCAGATTTGTTCTTGCTTTAGTTAAAACGCCTAGCAGATAGTGGTCGCTGTCACAGTCTGCACCTCTAAAAACCCTCACATCTTCAATGCAATTTCCGTGCTTGTTGTCTATTAGTACATGGTCGATTTGATTGACTATTCGTCCATCTGGCGATTTCCAGGTTCCTTTGTGAATGTCTTTATGTGGGAACATTGTACTTTTAATCACCAATGACTTCGACGTCGCAAAGCTGATGAGCCGTAGTCCATTATCATTGGTCTGGTCATGCTTACTATGTCTACCTATTGTAGGCATAAATGCATCCTCTTTACCGACTTTAGCATTAAAATCGCCAATCAGAATCTTCACGTCGTAGCTAGGCGTCAGCTCATATACCATCTCCAACTCCTCATAGAAAGCATCCTTAAGATCCTCATCCGCCGGCTCCGTGGGTGCGTAGGCGTTTATTATAGTGATGTTCGCGAACCGGCTTCTCACTCGCACCACACATAATCGGTTCGATATAGCTTGAAACCTAACGATGCTCCCTATGATATCTTTTCTGACTATAAATCCTGTCCCCTTTTCATGGTGTGTTGAATCTCCTCCACTATAAAACAGTACAGCGTCACCATCGATTTTACACTCACCCTGTCCCAGCCATCCAACTTCTTGGAGCGCCGTTATATCCATTTTGTACCTCTGGAGCTCTTTGTTTACGATGTACATCGCTCCTGGCCTATATAAACTACGTACATTCCATGAAGCAATTCGAAGGTCCATATTTCGCTGTCGTAAGTCGTTAATTTTGGGATCGGTCCGTTTATTTTCTCGTGTCGGTTTCGTAACGATAAGGTTTTCCGTGAGCGGGTTGTTAGCCCGCTGCACAACCCCCAATATGCTGGAGGGCCGCACCCTACGTTGGTCAACGGGTCATTACGACCTAGCCGTGCAAACTGGTGAAACCGTGCTGCCGACAACTCCCCCATCCGCCACCCGGGGGACGCTCCTCAACGCCGTGTAGGGTCAGCGCGAGGTACGATTTGGACGATTCAAAGTACCTACTTTGAATCGTCCAAATCTTTTAACCTACTACCCATTTAGGATTTCATTTTTTAACTGTAGCAAAGAACGGGCGCAAGAAACCACCAATAAGACCGCCAGCGGTCGCGAAACAATTGATTTTCAATTGTGTCTGGTTTTACGATCCTCAATAGGTTAATCACTTAAAAAATTACATAAGTTCTATGTTATCGTGACTATCGAACGGGCCAACAATAAACTATTAACAATAAACCTTTTTCCGTCTGTCAGGTCAGCTATACATTTATAAAACTTTTAATAACAAATAAGCATTGAATTGTTATCACCATGATGCCTAGGACTACTATCTATACAACAAAGTGTGCTTGAACACAGTTTTAACATTGTCTGTCATTATAGTGTGTAACGCGAATAAAAGTGTAGATACAACACGCTTTAAGAGTGTTCATAATTAATTAATACAAGTGGCATTGTTAACGGTCTGTGAGTTATGAACTCAAGTATCAGGTCGTCGACCAGCGTTATCTGTACCAACAGTGGGCTCTTTGATCCCACATGGGCTGCGTTAAGACCAGAAAGAGCTTATTGATCGGTCGGAACTAGAAACGCAAGAATAATTACTTGCAATTTACTTGTCCTACTTATGTAAGGAGCACGGTGGCGATGGCAATGGCTTGCCGTTTTAGAAGTTAAGCTACTTTTGCAATGAACCATCATTAGACAGGTGATCAAGTTAAAATATCTGGAGTTCATTCGTTAAAGTTACTCGCGTCCGTAGGTTTACCCTTGAGACCCTACACGTGACCCCTGGGTGGTGCTAAATGAGTAACGCTGACTGACAACGTAACGTAGAGCCACGCTGCGTTGCAGCACGCATTGGGCCGGCTCGCCCGGGGTAATACCACCCTCTCATTAATATCCGGCGTGAAATAATGGCACTTGGTGCTGTTGTGTTTCGTCCGGCCAGTGAGAGTTCCGGAGGCCTCCCCCCTCACAATTCCTATTCCTTTCTTAAAGGTCGGCATCGCATCTGCGATTCCTCTGGTTTTGCGGGTGTCCATGGGCGGCGGTGATTACTTTCCATCAGGTAACCCGCGTGCTTGTTTGCCTCCATCTTATAAAAAAAAACTTAAATAGGTCCTGGTTGTTGTCGTAAGATAGCAGTTAGAGATAGAAGATTGGTAGTAAGATAGTAGTTATAACGTACCAATTCACATTGATCTAGCGCGGTGTGTTACGGACCATGCAATCTGTGACCATGTGATCATGGATGTGGGAAGGCTTGTGCCCAGACGTGGGACGTTTATAGGCTGATGATGGTGATGATGATGATAAATACCTTATGTGCGTATGCACTTCATTTATTTATTCATCCAATTAACTAACGACCTAACTACAAATTGGTCTCATATTTTTTTAATCCATGACTATGCTGAAACATAACAAAATATACCTAAGTAAGTATTACATTTAACATGCTAGCAAAACCAATTACCTACTGAAAAAAAAACTATTCCGCAAATACATCGGCCGCTTAAACCTCTTTCGGTGGTACTAACATAAAATCTATATTAACGCTGAAAGGGACAATAAAAACTAAAAGGCTCGTGTCGCGTTTTATTTTAGCGGAGGAGAGGTCGCGATCATTGAGGTATTATAACTAGAGCAGCATTTCCAAACAAAAAAAATGTTTTGCTAGGTTGTTGCTATCTAGGTAAGTAGGTAGGATCGGGCGGCCGGCCCGCGGCGTAGGGACGAGGCATTGTCAAAGAAAATATACCTACGCTTTGTTGTGAAGGCAGACACCGCGACGGACGACCGTGCGTGGCCAAGCGCGGACCACTTTTGTATGGGCCGGCGCGGGTCCCCCCGGCCCTAATGCCCGAATTAGACGTATTAAGTAGTTTAGTAGTTAACTAAATTTTAACTTAACTTTAAGTGACTTATCTTGCAACCTGCTACTAAATTGTGTGTTTACATGCAATTAATCACTAAAAATAGGTTAAAATTTAGTTACTTACTAAACTACTTAATACGTGTAAATCGGGCATAAGACGTTTGCAGCCCATGGGCCGCAACTCAGTGCGCAAAAACTTGCTTGGCGGTGTCGTCTCTCGTGATAATACCTCAATGGCCGATAAGGGAATGCATTTAACGCCGCCAGCCATAAATCCGCCCAGCTGCATGAGTGGGCACGCACAGCTTGTACCAGCTTAAAGCCCAGAGATAACGGTTTCATGCTTTTTAAAATTACAATATTTATCGCTGTGATAACAGTAATTTAAAAGCCTTGGGAGCTTATTGTATAAGTACTTAACTCTTTTTCGAATAGAAGTAGTAAATTGCATTGCCAGTTTGCTTATTTACAATTAATTTGAAAATAATTAAACAAGCGAAACAATGTACTTGTACTTGAATGGTATTGCGAAGGTGTGGCGCGTAGCGGTACGTGTAAGAGTACCACCCCCTCTCCCTCCGGTGTCGTAAAAGGCGACTAACGGACTAAAGACTGCAAATACATCCATCAGCTTAGAGCGGCGATGGGCTCACCACGTGTCACGCTGAGCACCTGTGCAGCCGCTACTCGCTATTTGGTGAAAAGCGGACAATGGCAGAGGACTGCTTTTGCTGTCCTCATTGCCTAGTCTCTGACTAACCCTTAGGGGATAATAGTCGTGGATATATGTATGTATATGTATATTTGTCATGTAATGGTGCAGTGCAACAGTGATAAGCGCGAATCACGTAAATTTATTTTCAGTAATCTTTCGCAGTCCTCCACGGGCAAGAATATGTATGAGTAAGCAATGTTTTTAAGACATCTGTCGTATAAAAGCGCTTGTTCTTTCGAACGAGCATGCTTTTAATTTATCACACGGCGAAAAATGTTGTATTATAAAATATTCCGTTGACTGCGATTTTTTATAAATCTATACTAATATTATAAATAGGAAAGATTTGATTGTTTGTTTGTTTGCATTGAATAGGCTCCGAAACTACAGTTTTTCCGGGTGACATAGGCCAAATAAAATTTAAAAAAAATCGTATCGGGGTACGGGGTCTACGCAGACGAAGTCGCGAGCGGTCCGCTAGTAATTCATAAAAGTAATAGAAATGCGACAGGTTGTTCGCTGCCTTGTAAACCACAGAACTGTTAATTAAGTATCTATCCCGTGGTCCCAATATAATGATGAGACAAACAATTTTTTTTTATTAGTAATGATATTTGATTCGATCACATATAAAAACATTTTGAACGTTAACAATCGTGTCTCGGTGGCCGGAGTTTGGCTTGGCAGTTGTACATGAACATGACATGACATTAAAGGCACTAGGAAAATTAATATTACGCCCATGGGCTACTGAGACACATCCAGAGGGCATTTTAAAAGAAAAGAATCGAGTGTCCTCCCAATCAACAAAGGAGATTGGCGAAGTTCCCTAGGACCTTGGGCCTTGACCGTGACACTGATGATTTATATACAGCTTTGTAGATCAAAACCAGTGGATTTTAACAATATAAAAATTATAAATCTGTTCTACGGGATAGCACAGATATTCTGAGTTAAGTAACTCAAAGTGAGCTTAGTTTACGTAAGTAAATTAAACAAATAGCTAATATTTTTTACTTACTATTTATATTGTTTATTTAGTATGCAACTGAAATGTACTTCAATGCACTAACCGTAAGAGTATTCACTGTTGTATAACTGACTTCGTCTTGTATCAAATGCAAACCTAAAGCATTGTTACGCGTAAAACGAATGCCACAGTTTATGAACTATATCCCTATTGCTGTTTTCTGTTGTTCTCTAGGTTTCCGCGGAAGATCAGCATCGGGGCACCTTTGGTGTCTTGACTAATGCTGAGTGGATACCTTTTCTGTGTCACAATAACATAGTTTTGTTTAAAATTGTATATTTACATGTGTGCGTGACACGAATAAATTATTTTCATTTTCATTTTCAATAGGTAAGATGTACAATCGTAAGCAATGGTCGGTGTCTCACCACTTCTAGAATAAGTACTTAGACAGTATTCTAGCCTTGGACCACTTCTAGAATAAGTACTTAGACAGAATTCTAGCATTGGTGAGTCAAAACAACGGGTTATTTTTTTACTGGCAACATTGTCCTTCGACTACACGTGATATGCGTCCTTGGTTGATAAACAGGTAGTCAAACACTTTGTTAATAAAATTACAATAAATTGTTCCCATAGAATTATTAGTAGTTTTTTATGCCACAAGTTATTAAAAATTACACAATGAATTTTAGTTAAAGTCTGATTCCTGTAATAGTTAGGCCCAATTTCGCCGGTCTCCTTTGGTACTATAAAAGTCCTGAGAACGTTTTGGAGCGTGCTAATTAGTGTACATGATTAGCACTATAATGATGCTAAGATCGTTTATAGAACCCCAAATAGGCCCTAGTTTTATCACTGATTTATTCTATATACATTCATAAAGGCTCTCACGGTTATAAATCAGCTCTGTAGTTGAAACCTAAAAGTGTCGAGAAACGCTTTTTGGTACTGAAATAGTGCTATCTGCAGCATTTATGTCACAAATTTGCACTATAAAAGTAACCAAAACATGTTTAAATTGCTTTTTTGCACCGTAAACAATTCCAGTGATCTTTTTTATCACACTTATTCAATCATTTTATTCGTGTTGTGGTCGTGTCGTGTGTTCTCCAACAAAAATCTACAAATAACATAAACAAATATCTATGCTTTATTTCATTCGCCGATGTAATAAAAAGGTTTTCCTTTAAGGAAAAAGGACACTACGTAGCTCTGTCGTAACTTGCACTTGCGAAATTAATTGTATTGATAAAATCATTAATGCCGATTTCAAATTTGACAATGCGCCCTCTTAATTTTCTTGTTTTAAATAAATTTAAATTAATTAAATAAGTACTTTTCCCGACTATGGCTGCTATAGTACCTATACATTGGCACCAGCCGTGCTGCTAATGTGCTATCATGGCAGAAAACAGCAGCCATATTTGATTAATTATTTATGGCTGCTCTTTTAGTACTTTTTTGTCACAATTTAGTATCGTAGGAGAACAAATAAACTCACCTATAGAGCTATTTAGAATTGAAGTTATTTAGCAGCCGCACCAGGAGTTGCTATGGTACTGTTAAGAACTGTAGAAGAGTTATCATGATTTTTACAGAACTAGCTCTATAGCGATGTTGAGGGAGCTTGTAAGAAGATATAACGTTACGTAATCGTTGTGCAAGGTACTTTTATAGTGCAAATTGATCCTGTAATAGTGTTTTCGACACTCCTACAATACTAGTACTGTAAAAGTTATTTTCACGCATTATTATTGCAACATAGATATACAAAACTGTCAATAAGGTCGTCTATAGTACTAAATAGTACCATAATCGCTTTTACCATATCTATTACAGTGCAACACTTTAATTATTCTTTTGTATAGTCCTGAAAGTGTTCTTAGAGCAAAATTATAGAACTTAAATGCTCATTAATTTTATAGAAGCAAAACGCTCTGTTAAAAACCTTTATGGTACAAGCAGAAACAATGATTACCATTATAGGCCTACTATATCACTGTTTGGTGATAAAATGCCTTGGTTATAGAAGCTTTTGTTACTTGGGCTGTAACTACTTACTTGTTACCCCTCTATGATTTACATCTATGTTATAAAAATATCGCGTCTGTGCTTCGGAATTCATGTAAAGCCGTTGGTGTCATTTTCCTGTGATGCGGATTTCGGCACGCGTGCGGATCTGCGTGCGTGTAAAATCGCGCTGCTCTGCTGGTTGCACGCAGGACAAAAATTTCGTAGACTGGTAGTCTCGTGCGTGTCGCCAGTCAGTGTACTCGTGCAGAGAAAAAAGTAATTATCTCATCTAATTTTAAAACATTTAAAATATAAATCCGCATGCGGATTAAATTCGCACGAGTACCGAAATCCGCGTCACAGGAAAAGGGCACTACGGTCTCCTATTAAATGATATACTTGGCGACCTACTTCAGCGTAAACGTTCCGATCGACATCTGAACGCCAGGCACAGCGTCAGCGGTCAATGCATCTCACGCGAACGACGACGTCTCGTTCACAACGGTAGTCCACGTGTAGTCGACAAATAGTGCTCGCGTGGTAGTTGTGTAATATAAAATGGCTTTTGGCGGTGCTTGTGACACTTGAGGAAGAGGCACAAGACGAAGATGACGTATACGAGGAAAAATGAGGGCAACAAAGCACCGATTATTTATGAAGATAAAGAAATGAGGATGTTTTCAGATTTTGAAAATGAAACACTTAAAAGACAGCGTAGGGACGCCGTAGGCGACATTTAGACGCTTTGCGCCGCGTCTCTAGTTATTTCGAAACATTGCAGCGTGAAGATCGTCAGTTCAAAATGTCCAAATTTAACAAGGAAAAAAAATCGAAATATTGATTAATTTAGTAATTGCTGTAAGTATTTTAAAGTGTTTCATTATCAAAATCTGGAAACATCCTTATTTCTTTTTCTTCATAAATAATCGGTGTCTTGTTGCCCTCATTTTTCCTCATATACGGTCGTCTTGTGCCTCTTCCTCAAGTGTCACAAGCACCGCCAAAAGCCATTTTATGTTACACAACTACCACGCGAGTACCTATTATTTGTCGACTACACGTCGACGCTACGTATAATCCCATATGTGAAAATCGCAATTTTTTAAGGAGAGCAGTTTGAAAGTGTCTTTATCAGTATCTTTAAAAGTATACAAGCTGTGATTACCAAATTAGGCAAGTAAATAGTAGGTTAGATTAAGAATGCACTGAATATATATTAACTTGATTTATAATATTGTATTAGGTTATTTTACATTTACTGAACTTTACGTCGGAAAATACAAATCATATAACAAATCAAATGGCACTTACTGAATTTTACATGGGGAGTTGATCAACGTCAAATTTTGTATGTGAGCGTCAAGTTGGCAGGCACACCATGGAATTAGATGGTTTTGACTATGTCAAAAAATTGTGTATAAATAGTGATAAATAGTGACGTATAGCATATAAATAGTGATACTATGGTTCAAAAAATATTTGAGTATCTTGGTGTGCCTGCTAACTTGACGTCAAGATAGCAGGCACATTAAGAAATACAGTTCGTATCAATGTGATTTTTATGTCAAAAAACTGTGCATAAATAGTGAATCGAATACGCAAAATTTCAACAATTGTACTATAATACAAACCGAGATATTACGGTCTCTAAGTGGGCTGCCAACTTGACGATTCTTGCGATGGGGATTCCAGAGAAACGGGTTGAAGTTTTAAACAAATAAATACATGAAAAAATTGTGTGTGAAATTGTGAATCTTTCAATATCAATAAAAAAAGAATTCTCTTTTGCTATTTTCCAAAAATCGAATGTAAACTTCTACCATACATTCGATTTTAAGTACAATCGTGCACAATTTTATTTATTGACTTAAGATACTGACATAAAGTCTAATTATTTTTAATTCAAGGCATAAAATTACACTTAAATCTATCGTTGTAATCTCTGTTTCTCGTTATTTCTATGGAAACTTATGTCAAGCAATTTGTAATATTAGTGACTCGAATTAAAAGTCTCGGGATAGTGGTGGACGAGCGAGTGTCGCGAACGACCGAGAGATGGCGTGATTTTGTTTACGTGCGGTGAGCCGGTGATACGAGAATGGTGCGCGAAAAGTTTTATTTGTTTGTGTTGAAATTGATAAGCAGTGAGTACATTTGCATCAGAAGTGAAAGTGTTTAAATCGTTAAATAACAACCTACATTTTTATAGGTACGCAGCTTATTTTCTATTATGGTATTTACAAAAAAGATATACCTAGGTACGGTCGGGGTCGCCGTCGCTTTACCACTTTGCAGCGATTTTCGTGTGAAGCGCACCGACCGCCCGGGTACCTACGTGCCCGTACCAAATAGACGACGTGGTGTGCAAAGGATTTTGACCTTTAGACTGGTAAAGGGACGAAGTCCGCCATTGTACCTAATGTGAGATAGATATTTTCTCAGTCATTCAAAACTTTTCATATTTACTACTCGACCACCGACAAGTTACCTGCCTAGTCTTTTATGACTAATAAACAAAGAATGAGCTACGAATAGTTATTCCGTGTTTTGTCTCTTTTACTCTAATTAAAAATTACGTTTAAATGACAGGAACAAAACACGGAATAACTATTCGTAGCTTATTCTTTGTTAATTAGTCATAAAAGACTAGGCAGGTAACTTTAACATTTAATGCACTAGGAATATACTTGACCCTAGTTAACTTTACAAAAGATTAGCTTGGTAAGTACCTACTATGAAATAATTAGTCGACCAACATAATTAGGCGCATGTCAGCTAGACGTTTATCACAGTTGTTCAATAATTTACAAACTAAACGTATCTTCTTCGATATTCCATTTTAAAATCTGACCACTCAGCATGTGCAAACTAATTGAAGTGCAATATATTTAGATTGTTAATCATTGAACAATTATGATAAACGTCTAGCTTTAATGCGATTAATTATGTTGGTCGAGTAGTAAATATGAAAAGTTATGAATGACTGAGAAAATATCTACCTCACATTAGGTACAATGGCGGACTCCGTCGCTTTACCAGTCTAAAAGTCAAAATCCCTTGCACACCACGTCGTCTATTTGGTACGGGCACGTAGGTACCCGGGCGGCCGGTGCGCTTCACACGAAAATCGCTGCAAAGTGGTAAAGCGACGGCGACCCCGACCGTACCTAGGTATATCTTTTTTGTAAATACCATAATAGAAAATAAGCTGCGTACCTATAAAAATGTAAGTTGTTATTAAACGATTTAAACACTTTCACTTCTGATGCAAATGTACTCACTTCTTATCAATTTCAACACAAACAAATAAAACTTTTCGCGCACCATTCTCGTATCACCGGCTCACCGCACGTAAACAAAATCACGCCACCTCTCGGTCGTTCGCGAAACTCGCTCGTCCGCCACTATCCCGAGACTTTTAATTCGAGTCACTAAAATTACAAATTGCTTGACATAAGTTTCCATAGAAATAACGTAAAACTGACATTACAACGATAGATTTAAGTGTAATTTTAAGACTTGAATTAAAAATAATTAGACTTTATGTCAGTATCTTAAGTCAATAAATAAAATTGTGCACGATTGTACTTAAAATCGAATGTATGGTAGAAGTTTACATTCGATTTTTGGAAAATAGCAAAGAAGAATTCTTTTTTCATTTATATTGAAAGATTCACAATTTCACACACAATTTTTTCATGTATTTATTTGTTTAAAACTTCAACCCGTTTCTCTGGAATCGCCATCGCAATAATCGTCAAGTTGGCAGCCCACTTAGAGACAGTAATATCTCGGTTTGTATTGAAGTACAATTGTTGAAATTTTGCGTATTCGATTCACTATTTATGCACAGTTTTTTGACATAAAAATCACATTGATACGAACTGTATTTCTTAATGTGCCTGCTATCTTGACGTCAAGTTAGCAGGCACACCAAGATACTCAAATATTTTTTGAACCATAGTATCACTATTTATATGCTATACGTCACTATTTATCACTATTTATACACAATTTTTTGACATAGTCAAAACCATCTAATTCCATGGTGTGCCTGCCAACTTGACGCTCACTTTTGTATGTGGTATTTGATGATTTTGTTTTCGAAAAACTTATTGGTTTAATTTAAGATAGGGTATTAGACAAATAAAATACATTGTAATGTAGATATATGTTAAAATTAACATTCATTAATTTACATAATTAGTTCCAAATCACTTAAAACATTAAACGCAACTGACACTAGGGTACTTATACGAGAGGCCCCTCGCGCAGTGACGCTCCGACGTATCATTCAAGTTGTGGCACTTCAGTCATACTACGGAGGACAATTTAATTTAAATTGCAGTTATAGTATTTGACATACTTTGAAATCTAGATATTTATTGAACTTTTTACTTGTTTGTTTCATAGACCGATAGAGTTAAATCAGTAGTAGACAATTAAACAAAAAACTGAAAATCACGGATGTGCCACATCTGGGATTATACTTAGGGACCGTCGACGTGGACTACCGTTGTGAACGAGACGTCGGTCGTCGTCATTCGCGTGAGATGTATTGACCGCTGACGCTGTGCCTGGCGTTTCGACGTCGATCGGAAACGTTTACGCTGAAGTCGGTGAGACCGTAGCCTTAGTCCCGGTTGTTGTCGTAAATAGCATGCGTTAAAACCGACCAGAAAGCAACGAACCAGTGTATTGGGTTATGGCCCAATCTCTCTATGTGCCCAGCAGTGGGACGGTTAACTTCATCATCACCATCAGCCTATTAACGTCCCACTGGCACAGGCCTCCCACGTGGACAATAGCACGTGGGGATATTGGGCCATAACCCACCACGCTGGCCCAATGCTGGTTGGTGGGTTTTAACGGCTGTCATCTTACGACAACGACCAGGACCAACGGCACGGAGAAGCTCGAGATGTTTTAAATTTGGTCACCCATCCAGCGACCCGGCATTGCGAAAACGCTTAGCGGGCAAGATCGCAAGCAATGGCGCAGCGGCTAGGCTGCGCCATCGAGCTCCTCAGGACGTTTATACACTGATGATAATTATGATAATGGCGAAGTTGCATTAAGCCGGTTATGTTGTAAGATATTGCCGCCTCTGTGGTCTAGTGGCTAAGCTACCGGTTTCAGACCCAGAGGTCCCGGGTTCGATTCCCAGCGGGGGGTACATCTTTGTGTGCTCGGTTTGGTTGGTGGTAGGGCTGTTAAGTCCGCCTGGCTAGCTACCACCATCGTATCTAAGTCTGTAGCCATAACAACGATGTTTATAGCATTGTTGTGTTCCGGCAGTTTGAGATACGATAGTCAGTTCCTCAGTGGTTGAGGATTCCGGGTGAAGCGCGCTTCTACCTTCGGCCTTATCGTCACTTACCATCAGGTGAGATGAAGACCAAGCGCTTACCCATTGCCAATATTAAAAAAAAACTCACATTTTGACAGCGTGGTTGTTTATGGCATGACCTCAGTCAGCTATTCTACGGCCGCATTCGATGAAGTAATGTTTGTAAAAAAATTACTGTAATTTCTTTTAATTAAATAATAAATAGATTAATGTTTATTATATATTTAAGCGTTTTATTAACGCTTAAATATACTTCAGTAAAATTTTAAACCATAAACCAAAAAAGCAGAAGCATCAAGCACTGACAAATTTCGACGGGTGAAAACTAGACCTCGGTAGCCAAGTGGTTAAGGCAGCCGCCCGGAATGCGGAAGGTGCGTGGTTCGATTCCCGCCTAAGGTTGTCGTCTTTTTTGAGTGTTTAAATATTTACTTAAAATTTTAATTAATAAATTAAATAATTCTAAATTCTTTTATTTGTGTAAATATCTAGTTACCCTCAGATTTTTACTGATTTTTAAAAAAGATACCATTATTAGCTGTTATCTCGTGAATCGTTCTCAAGAAAAAGTAAAAATCCGACATTTACATACATACCTACCTACATACATAATCACGACTCTTATCCCCGATGGGTTAGTGAGGGACTAGGCAATGAGGACAGCAAAAGCATAGTCTTTTACTACTCTACCATGTCCACTTTACAACAAATAGCGATTGCACATGTGCTCTGCGTGACAGGTGGTAAACCCATCGCCGCTCTATGCTGTTGGATGTATGTGCAGTCTTTAGTCCGCCAGTCGCCTTTTACGACACCCAAGGGAAGAGAGGGGGTGGTAGTATTCATTCACCGCTACGCGACACGGTTATTTATACAAAGAAATGTCAATATAATGTACACTTTTAAACTTTCACGTTCCATTATGCACACATATATAAACTTGACTTAACGCAAAACTATTTATCAGCAGCGGTAGTTCCTACATAGGCCAGACAAAACGGACGATCCATGAGAGGGTCAAGGAACATATTGGGGCTGTAAAAAACCGCCAGTCCAACAAATCAGCCATTGCATAACATTTACTTGAAAGAGGCGCAAATCACTGGATTGAATTTCATCGTACGCAAGTCCTCTCCACAGATCGCCACTTTTATTCAAGAGTAGTGTGTGAAGCGATTGAAATTAAGAAACATCCCAACAATTTCATTCGGGAAGATGGTCACAAACAATCATCAGCGTGGAATCCAGTGTTTGCAAAAACGCAACTTCGTTTTAGCTCGCAATCGGCTAACTATCAGAATAAGGCTTGTATACGGTATTCCGTACTAACTACCACTAACACTAACTATTGTTAGTGTTGTGTGTGACGGTAGTTGGTTAAATAATGTGACGATGGATGAAGACTCTTCGGCGCCAACGGAGGCAATACACCGCGACAGCAGTCAGCCCAAGTATATTATTGTTCTGTGAGTCAGCCCGTGACCACGGCCGGTGCAATCCGGTCGAAACGTCGGGTATAAAAGGTATGCGTAGGATGCCTTTACTAAATAGTTTAGCGTTAAATCCCGTTTAAATAAATGTTAATATGTACCTAATTTGTTCACAAACAATCTTTATCGAATTTAGCCGTCGTTATAGTAAGTATTATACAATTGTCCATATGGGAAAGCCAGATCCCACCAATAATGGGACATTTATAGGCTGATAGATAAATGAATGACCAGTAAGTAGGAGTATGTTTGTGTATGATTGTCTGCCTAATGTTATTCAATCTTGTAACGCTTTCATGTTAGATTCCATTAAAAGGGGCAATATGATAAACTCCGCAATTGCACGATATTAATATCTCAATTATGAATATTGGCGTCTGGCCAAAGTACCTACCAAGTTACGAGGAATGAATTTTCGTAATAATGCAACGCGTAACAATTCTTTGCCTTTATGCCTGTTGTGGTGTAATATTTACGAGTGTAATAAACGGTAACAATATGGGGTTCAATAAAATATTATCTATGAGATTTTGAGGAATGGGGTGGCGGGCGTAGCGGCTAGCGGTCTAGCGCGAGAGCTTCAAACATGAGCGATTTGTAACGCGGGAAGCAAATTTTTTTTTATGTTAATGGTAGGTATACGGGCAGTGTGTCTCCTGATGGGAAGTAATCACCGCCGCCCATGGACACCCGAAAAACCAAAGGAGTCCCAGATGCGTTGCCTGCCTTGAGGATGGAGAGAGAGAGAGAGGAATTGTGATGAGAGATGGCTACAGGATTCGGGAGAATTTCGGGATCCCGGACAATATTTGATCCCGAAAATTTCGGGATTGTATTTGACTAATCCCAAGATTTACGGGATTGCAAACAAAATAACAAAATTCGTATTAAATGATTGCCTGAAACGAAACGCATTCTTCGTTTGACATTTAGCAGCTGTCTTGTCAGTCAGCTGATTTATTCAGTTTGCGCTCTCATTCAGGGAGATTCTGTTCTGTTTGTTTGTGTAAAAAATTGAGCTGGACTTCCACTAGAGACTATAATATGGAGAAAACTTATAATAATTAAATTATTTCAAAGATTTTTACTTGTGTTAATATTCAATTCGCATATAAGTAGTACTTATGTTTCATTTTTTTTGACAACACCATAGTAGCGTGTCATTTAGTTTAACAATTATTATTGATCTCTGAAAACATAATATAACAATGATTTTTTTTTAGTAAAAGTTGTTTATAAGAGATTTACAAACATTTCATAATTTAGTCAATAAAAAGCTGATTTTTATGTAAAACAATGATTTTTATTTCATGTTAATAATCCTGGGATTATCCCGGGATTACGGGATAGCTTATATACAATCCCGCCATCCCGGGATTAGAAAAAAGGTCCGGGATCGAATCCTCTAAAGATGGCCCTCCGGCACTATCACTTACCGGACGAAAGACAACAGCATTGTTTCACGCCGATGTTTCTCGAGAGGGTGTTCGTATTACTACGATAGTACTATTAGTTATTCTATGGTATTACGCCGAGCGAGCCGGCCCGTTCCGTGCTGCACTACAACGGAGAGTGACTGATTGAACTGTTATATTTAATATCGTTAATTTTTCTAATATGCACTTAAATATTGATTATTTTCAAAATAAAACATTGCTTCATTAACTGTACTATAAGCCAATTCATAGTCGAAACCGAAAGACGTCGGATACGGCGGGAGTCGCTACTTACTGGGGGAATTAGATACGGTGGAAAGTCGATACGCAGAGAAACGATACCAGGGGAACAAATCGCTTTATTAGTCAGAGAGTCATTTCTAGCACCTTGCGCGTCATAAAACGGGAGTTATAATAATCAGAAATGGATGCAAAATGAGTGCAGTACCTATACAGACTAACACCGACCGTCCCAATCGTTCGTAGCTGTGCGGTTACTTTTTAGGGTTCCGTAGCCAAATGGCAAAAACGGAACCCTTATAGATTCGTCATGACTCATGTCTGTCCGTCCGTATGTCACAGCCACTTTTTTCCGAAACTATAAGAACTATACTGTTGAAACTTGGTAAGTACTTAGAATTGTATTCTGTGAACTCCATTAAGATTTTCACACAAAAATAGAAAACAAACAATTAATTTTGGGGTTTCCCTATCTTAGAACTGAAACTCAAATTTTTTTTCCATCAAACCCATACGTTTGGGGTATCTATGGAAAGTCTTCAAATATGATATTGAGGTTTCTAATATCATTATTTTCTAAACTGAATAGTTTGCGCGAGAGACACTTCCAAAGTGGTAAAATATTTATACTAGAACCACTTACTCATATTTTCAACTTAAGCTTGTCTACTGGAAAATTCCCTGAAAGGTGGAAATTAGGTTTAATAACTCCTATCCACAAAGATGGCTGCAAATCTACACCTAGTAATTATAGACCAATAGCCTTGCTGAGTGTCTTCTCAAAGCTTTTGGAAAAAGTCGTTAGCAAAAGACTAGTTACGTTTTTAGAAAACCACTCTCTCATCTCTGAGAAACAGTTTGGCTTCAGGCGTAACAGGTCAACTGAGGATGCTGTGGTACTGCTTACAAAAACAGTAACCTCGTTATTGGATCAAAATGCTTGCTGCCTTGCCATCTTTCTCGACTTAGCTAAAGCATTCGACACGGTTTCGTTCCAAATCCTACTAAAAAAATTGGAATGCATGGGTGTTCGGGGTCTGGCACTCGACTGGTTCAGCTCTTATCTCAGAGGTCGCTACCAATGTGTTAGAATTGGATCAGATGTGAGCGAGCCCCTTCCAGTTGAATACGGGGTGCCCCAGGGTAGCATACTCGGTCCAATACTATTTCTAGCGTACATTAATGACATCCTAAATCTACCTATACAAAAAGCTGACTTGATATGCTACGCGGACGACACGGTCATATTGTTTCGTGACTCATCTTGGAAAACCGTTTTTGAGACAGCGAATGAAGGTATTCTGATTATTTCTGACTGGCTTAATAAAAATCTTTTAACTTTAAACTCAAATAAAACTAAATACTTAACCTTTTATAAAACAAGCGCATCCAAACCGCAAGTTATACCTAAACTTACTATACACTCATGTACTAATACTGGCGACTCCAGTTGTCACACCTTATGTAACTGTCCATCTATTAAACAAGAGCAATCGTTTAAATATTTAGGTGTGATTCTGGATGAGAATTTTTCTTTTAGGCAACATATATCAGCTCTGGCTGGTAAAATCAGGAAAACTATTTACATAATGAAGTCGTTGCGGAACTCTGCATGTAAAAAGACTCTCATCATGGTCTATAATGCTATCTGCCAATCATGTTTGCTTTACTGTATATCGGCTTGGGGCGGCGTAGCCAAAACTACTTTGATTGAGTTAGAAAGAGCACAGCGAGCAGTACTCAAGGTGATGTTAAGAAAGCCTTTCAGATTTTCCACAGATGACCTGTACAGGGAGTGTGATCTTCTTAGAGTGAGACAACTTTATATCACAAAGGTAGCCTTAACAGTACATAAAAGAATAATTAATTCTCCTGAATTTCCCTGTTTGGTTGCAAGACGTACCATTAAAATTAATCTCCCTCCCGTACGTACAAGTTTTGCTAGACGTTTTCCACCTTATTCCCACATGTACGTATATAATAAAATAGTGAGACAAGTAATAGATGTAAAACAGCTGACGGCAAATCAATTAAAACGTTCCCTTAACATTTGGTTGAAGAGTCTCAACTATGAAGAAATTGAAAGATTACTAATGGCCTGCCATTAATGCGACAAACACACACACATTCACACACACACACACACACACACACAATTACACACGCTTACACACACACACACACACACTCACAAACATGGCTCCTTAATAAATACATTCATATATTAATATTAGATTACGTAATTAATTTTTTATTTTTATTTTTTATTTCAACTTTTTGTAAAGGTATTTGAGTCTAGTTTCGAACCAGCCGGTAACTGTGGCTTTGAAATTGTAATGGCTCCTGCGGGTCAGGCCTAGAGTCTAGTGCAGCGGCCGCTGTTAAATTCATAAAGGTTTCCCTATGCATTTGATTTATATATATTTTAACATTAGTTCATACCTGTTAGCATTTACATTAAGGATTTCTATGTATCTGGAACCCATTTCTTTTATGGTAATAAAGATTATATTATTATTATTATTATTATAAAATGTGTGCCCCCCCCCCCCCCTGTAACATCTAAAATAAGGGAACGATAAAACTAAGAAAAATATATACGGATTCTATAAGCGGAAAACTACACTAGATAAAAGAGCATATTTGACATACTCAAAAATTCTTAAGAAATGCATATATAAGTCCAAAAAATGTTCAAATATGAAGTTCATTAAAAACAGTGCTAATAAATGCAAAGCAACATGGTCCCTTATTACTAATGAAAGCACCGACACAAATATTGACAGAACTGTTCCGGCTATACGAATTGGCGACATATGTATACATGATCCGACGGACATAGCTATGACTTTTAATAACTATTTCATTGACATTTCAAATAATAATGTATCCAATTCCGATAGTGACAAACCTTTTGATAAAACTCACTTACCTAATACGATGTTCCTAATACCAACAACGCAATATGAAGTTATAAGAGAAACATTAGCTTTAAAGAACACGAATTCTGAAGGTTATGACGGGATCAGTACAAAAATACTTAAAGCCTGCATTAACGAAATTTGCCTACCCTAACACACCTTATCAACGAGTCGTTTTCTTCCGGAACTTTCCCCGAGGTACTAAAGATCTCCACAGTTAAACCCATACACAAAAAAGGGAATAAGGATGAACATAGCAACTACCGTCCAATCACCATTATACCAATAATATCGAAGATATTTGAAAAATGTATGTACAAAAGAGTACTAGAGTTCTGCAATAAATTCCAAATCTTAAACAATAACCAATATGGCTTTCGTCAGAATAAATCCACAACTTTAGCAAATTACGATTTTCTAGAAATAGTTTTGAAAAATATCAATGACAACCATTTCACTACTGGATTGTTTTCGATTTATCTAAAGCGTTTGACCTTGTTTCTCACGATCTATTAGTAAAAAAACTAGATAACGTAGGAATAAGAGGTATACCACTTAAGTGGATAGACTCTTATCTGGCTAATCGGACTCAATACGTCACAATCTCAAAGGTGGTTGATGGCGAAATGCTGCCATTCCAATCTAGCTACCAAAAAGTAAAAAACGGCGTCCCACAGGGGAGTATTTTAGGCCCTATCCTGTTCATTCTATACATAAATGACATAACGGAAATAACTAATCACAAATGTATTCTATACGCTGATGACATAACGATTATTGTGACAACTAAAAAGGCAAATAATTCTATAATCAATCATGAAACTGACATTAATAACACCCCGGACCGAATTATTGAATGGCTACATATGAATAAATTAAAAATTAACATAGGAAAATCATTATTTATACAATTTAATCATTCTAAACATAATAAATATAATTTTAAATTAAACGTGGACAAGATCAGACAAGAACCCCAGACTAAGTTCTTAGGTGTTACCATAACCCTTACCGTTCTTAGGTGTTGCCAGACCCTTGGCTGGGATAAACATATAGAAAACGTATGCCAAAGGATAAATAAATTTACGTACGCTCTTCGTCAGGTTAAAAATATTACCAACAAAAATACCGCAATAATGACTTATCGAGCTTATATAGAATCTGTGTTACGTTATGGTATAGTACTGTGGGGCAATGGTACAGACTGGAACAGAGCTTTTATCGCGCAGAAAAAGTGCATTCGAGCAATTGCGAGAATTCGAACGGATGAATCATGTGAAGATATTTTCAAAGATCTTGGTTTACTGCCATTTCCGTCTTTGTATATATACGAAATTTGTAATTTTGTTAACAGTAACATGCATTTGTTCAAGAAGTCTTGTGAGACACAAAATTCACGCTCACGTAGGTATCCTTACAACTAGTTTTAAATGACATACCAAAGTCTACTAAATACGGAAAAAGCTGTCTCGCCATGTGTGTACGGATTTACAATAATATTCCGAAGGACCTTAAAGATTTTAATAAGTCTTTATTTAAAAATAAATTATATAAATGGCTTAATGTAAACAATTTTTATAGCCTAAAACAGTTCTTTGATAAGTCAGGTAGGTAAGTAACCAAAAAGATACTGTTAATTAGTTTGTTTTTTGTCCCTGTTATTTCTCAATTTTATTGTCTTATTATTATATATTTGTTATTGAAATTAGTTAAATGAAGATTAACTTTACTAACATTTGCACTAAAATTTGTATGCTGTGTAAAACAAGCAAAACATGAGATCAAATAAGGTAACTAAGTATAACATCTCACCATGTAAACCATGTTTTATGCAAATAAATATTCTTATTCTTATTCTTAAAAAAATGCACTATCCTTAGGCACTATCATTAAAACATCGATCAAAGTTACAACGAACTACAAGAACTTTTATATGATGTTACTTGATGCTACGGGCTATTCATGGGCGAGTCCGACTCGCACTTGGCCGGTTTTTTCATGGAGGCGGCAGCTACAGTCGTAGTCGTCGCGAATGCCAACACGTTTGCGCGTTGTCGGCAACACGCTTCGTCCCTTAACGTAGACGCTTTCTGTTGCTGACACAAGACACCATCATAGCTAAGAGTTATAAGATGCCTAAGAGACATGTAAACTAGTTAGCTAGCACCGTATCACACTAACCTTAATTTTAAAACTTTTGTAGGCGGCACTCTCGCAATGCGTTATTATTATGCTGACGAATTATATTGACGTGACAACGTCTTAAATTAGGTTGCGGCTGGGAGTCACTTATGAAAAAGTGTAACGCTCGGTTACGTTACGATGAGTCACCGAACGAGAGAGAGGCCCGCCGAATGCCTTGCGTCTCTCTCCCACTCAACTATGTTTTAAATATAATTCTTTGTTTAAATAAATGTTTTAAATTGTTACTATTATTTCATCCTTCTTCCTACTATACGAATGAATATTCACATTAAAATTATTTTACCACTCAAAGTCGTTGTCACGTAAAACTTTCGCCCGTATACCGACTTTACAGGCAACCAATTTTTTTATAAGTTGGACTGAACGCACTGCAAAACACGTTTTATTTAGTATGATGGTGTCATGTCGACAACACGTTTGCGCAATGCCTAATAATTGAATAATTAGTATATCTATGATCAGGGTAGCGCAAACTGAAAGTGCTTATAGTTAGAATACAACAAAAAGTTTTAAAGTAAATCAACTTGTAGGAATAAAGGGTTTTTGTTAACAAATTAAGGAGCATCTTTCACCCGGCTGGTTTTTACGCCCCGCGACCGCGGCCCAACCTAACTTGGTTGGTTGTTGTAATTATGCACGGTGGCCGTAAACACGAGACTGAAAGAAAACTCTTTGTTTCATCTCCTATTTTACGCCTTTGAGAAACGCTGTGTGGAGTACGTGCTTATTCATTTCAGAGCCGGAGCATGGCTATATTTCAAGTTAATCTAAGAAAGAAATAATTACTTATCTAATTTATTTTAATATGTTTTTCACTAGATGTAATTCGTCTAGGTACACACGCCAGTAGGTCACAGCCTATACAACACTGTCAAGTTTCTCTAATCGATATTGTTTTTTATACTTACCCATAAAATATAAAGGTCAAAATTTATCGTGCCATTTGTGGTAGATTGACCTGCTCGCGTCTGTACTTTATTACTTACAAGCGGCCGCTCGCGGTTTCACCCGCGTGGTTCCCGTTCCCGTAGGAATATCGGGATAAAAAGTATTGTATATGTTAATCCAGGTTATAAACTATCTGTATGCCGAATTTCATCCAAATCCATTCAGTAGTTTTTACGTGAAAGAGTAACAAATATCCATCCATACATACAAACTTTCGCGTTTATAATATTAGTAGGATGTAACCCATGTGGGAAATCCTGTGCCCAGCAGAGGGACATTTATAGGCTGATCATGATGATAAAAACAACGATAAGCTTCCAAGTAGCTTTTGGATCCTTACTATGCTTTTGAAATATTATGAATTCCGTACAAAAATGTTTTTTTTTTTTTACTAGGTATGGGTTTGCTCTTGATCCCAATCAAGCCCAGGGACTAAGACAGGATCTATGATGGTGCGAGCTAACCCAGAAGGTGCCTATTTACTCTTGCTTTGAAGATGGACGGGTTATAAGTACTCGGAAACACAGACGCAGGGAGGGAGTTCCACTCCTTTGCTGTACGCAGTATAAAAGATGTTGAGTAGCGCTTTGTGCGACATTTAGGAATATCCACCAAGAAAGGGTGGTAGCCCGCAGTGCGCCTGGATATCCGATGGAAGAAGGAGGATGGCGGTAGAGCTCATGCAGCTCCAGAGCACAATCTCCGAAGTACAGTCTGTAAAAGACCGACAGACGGGCAACTTTGCGGCGGTGAGCTAGGGTGTGAAACTTGCTCTTCACCAGTTCTTTGTCGCCAATTAGCCTCTCAGCTCTGCGTTGAATCGTGTCCAGTGCAGCTAGTTGGTATTTAGCTGAGCCGTCCCACAGGTGACTGCAATATTCCATGCAAGATCGGACTTGAGCTTTATAGAGAGTTAAAAGCTGTCCCGGCATGAAATATCGCTTGACTCTTTTTAAGACGCCCAGCTTTTTAGCTGCAGTTTGAGCCTTGGACTCGATGCTGGTGCCGAAGTTGAGGTCTGAAGACAACTTCATGCCCAGAAGGACGAGACTATCGGTAACAGGCACAGATGCACCCCGAAAAGTAGGAGTCAGGTTAAAGGGACTCCTTTTAGCGGTGAATAAACACGCTTGCGTTTTGGTGGCGTTGAAAATTACCAGGTTACTGTCACCCCACTGGCAAACGTGGATTAACGCCTGGTTCGTTCGCTCAACCATGGCCTCTCTCATCAACATCACGTCATCACCACTAGCTTTTGCATCCGAAAGGAATCTCTCTACGACAGTACTGTCATCTGCATACCCAACAATTCCCGGTATCAACAGGTCATTGATGTGCAATAGGAAAAGCGTCGCAGAGAGAACAGACCCCTGAGGAACTCCGGCATCAATAGCCACTGAGTCAGAGGAGCAGCCATCGATGACTACTCTGATCGACCGTTCCGTCAGGAAATCAGCTATCCCACTACAAAAGTCAGCGGGGATACCATACGCTGGAAGCTTGTGCAGTAGACTTGCGTGCCAGACCCTGTCAAAAGCCTTTGAGATGTCAAGTGATACGGCGAGTGCTTCGCCGTGCATCTCGAGGGCCTCACCCCAGTAGTGCGTCAGATAAACTAGAAGATCCCCAGTCGATCGTCTTCGGCGAAACCCATATTGACGGTCACTGAGGAGGTCATTAACTTCTAGGTATGAGAGCAACTTACAGTTTAGAACTCTTTCCATGACCTTACAGAGTATGGAAGTGATGGCGATCGGTCGGTAGTTGCATGGGTCGGCACGACTTCCTTTTTTGGGTACTGGCTGCACATTAGCAAGCTTCCAGCATTTAGGTACGGTTTTTTACGGAAAGGCGATACAAGCGCGTTAGCACAGGAGACAACTCAGGCGCACAATACCTCAGTACCCTTGCTGGTATGCCATCAGGACCACTGGCCTTGTTCACGTCCAGACTAAGTAAGGCTCTACGGACCTCTTTATTGTGGATTGTGATCTCCGGCATCGAAGAATCACAGCGAGGTAAATTTGGTGGTTTATGAGAGCCGGTGTCTAGACGCGAGTTGCTCGCAAACAGAGAGGCAAATAAACTTGGTTTCTCAGCTGCAGAATGAGCCAGCGACCCGTCAGGTTTCTGCATGGGTGGTCTACATAGGACGGCAGAAATTCGCCTCGGCTGACTTCGAAAGGGACCAGAACTGTTTACTACCGCTCGGGTAGGATGACAGCTTCGTCCCTATTCGGCTGATGTGATCGAATCTGGCCTTTCGAATAACCCTTTTGCACGACTTGGCGGCCGAATTAAAGGCTCTCTTCTTTGCTCGGATTCTCCGTGCACGGACTTTGCGATCCCGGGCTTGCACCCAAGCCTGGTAAGCAGACTGTTTTCGCCTCAGCACGAGTACAGTCCGCATTATACCAAGGGCGGGACTTGTAACCGAGCGGGATGTCGGAGAATGGAATAAAAAACTCCATTCCCTGCCGGATTACATCCGTAATCGCATCGGCCGTACACGGCCGAAGAGAAGCATGTTTGCCGCCAGAGATAAGATGCAAGGAAAATACGCATCTCGTCCCAATCTACTGACTCGTATCGCCATACTCGTCTCGTGCCCCTAGGGCTCATATCCGGAGGAGAGCAGATCGATACGGATTTCACCACACAATGGTCCCAGCGGGGCTGAGACCGATATCGAATGCTTGTGTGGATCGGTTGTCAG